>CM030358.1:9233651-9856678 GCA_017893485.1 Hemerocallis citrina | reverse complement strand
TGATTAGGGTTTCTATAAAGGTAAAAGTATGTAGGCGTTTATAAGTGTGTATGCAGTGGCTACCATATTCATTTACTATACTTAGCATTGTTATATTTTTTGAATGTTTTGATAAATTAGTAGTACATGATCATGTTGGGACCGAGGAAGGATCATGCTGTATTGAACATAAAACATCACAAATACAAAAGAAAGCTCAATAACTAATAGAGATTATGAACTAATCTCATAAAAAGAAACCAGCAAGCAAAGTATGCATGATTCTCAAGTCTTTAACCTAAACCATGTTTAAATTATATGCAAAGTTCGTTGATACTAATTAAAAGGTTCAATTTGTTTGTTTAATTTGCATATATCGGTATATTGTTAGGAGCTTTAACTGGCTTTAACCCCCCCCCCCCCCCCCCCCCCCCCCCAACCAACCAACTACAATAATTAGTCTGTGATGATAGAAATTGTTATTACGAGTTAAGAACATGTATGTGCTGTATTTGAGTTACTGCTTTCTAAGGAAGTGATCTTATTGCTTCTAACATTTAATAGTTCAACACCATTCACAAATTTAACAACATAACATTTTTTTCGTCGTATAATACTTTTCGTTTTGATATTATATTATGAAATGCTCATATACTTTTCATAGGCGTGCATCACACATGCATTATACTAGTATTGTAAAGTAAATAATAATGATATTGTTAAGTGAAAATAATGATATTGTTAAGTGAATAATCGTAATATTGTTAAGTGGATAATAATGATACTGTTAAGTGAATAATTAAATATTGTTAGTGAATAATTTTAGTTAGCAATATGTGGACTTGTGAACCAGCAAGCAAAGTATGCATGGTTCTCAAGTCTTTAACCTGAACCATGTTTAAATTATATACACATTTGTTTGATACTGATTAAAAGGTTCAATTTGTTTGTTTAATTTGCATATATCGGTATGCTGTTAGAGCATCCACTATCGTTGCTGCGAAAATATGGATATTTGGCATTTCGCAAATAGCAATGGACGGGTATCGTTGCTATCGTATAGAGCCAAATTTGGCCGATCGAAAAGAATAAAATATTCAGACGGAAGATCATCCTTCGTCTAACCCCTTTTTAATTCTTTTTAATATTAAAAAATTGTGCAACAGATGATCATCTCCCGTTTGGCCAATTTTTTTATTAAAAATAAATAAATTTAAAGCTAGACAGAAGATGATCTTCTATTTAAAATTTTCTTCCTTTTTTTGAATTTTTTAATTAGTTAAATGGCATTTTCGTAAATAACGAATGACAATTTAGTAATTATTGAAAGATTTTTTTTAGAAAAGGTTCTCGAACGGAAGAAGATTTTCCATCTGAGCATTTTCTTTTCTTTTTTTGATTTTTTTTATTTAAATTGTATCTTTGTAATTTCTTACATGACATTTTAGTAATTTTTCGAAAAAAAATATATTAAAGAATTTGGTGGACGGAAGATCTTCTTCCGTCCGTCCTATTTTAATAATGAAAAAAATCGCAGCGAACAGACTTCTACACTGACGAGAGATTTTTCAATCTCTCAAGTCTTTGCCGCTCGGCTTGGACTTCTACACTAACGAGAGATTTCTCAATCTCCTAGGTCTTTGTCGTGCTGCTCGGACCTCTATTATAATGAGAGATTTCTCAATCTCTCAAGTTCTTGCTGCTCGGTTCTAAATTCTACACTGACGAGAGATTTCTCAATCTCTCAAGTCTTTGCCGCACAACTCGGACCTCTATGCTAACAAGAGATTTCTCAATCTCTCAAGTCCTTGCTGCTCGACTCGGACTTCTACACTAATGAGAGATTTCTTAATCTCTCAAGTCCTCGCTCCCTGGCGTCGACCCTCGCAACCGATGAAAGTTTTAAATTTGATTTGTGGCCATCACCTTAGACAAGGACCTCGGGCTCCATGCACCAAGTTGGTCCCCCTTTCACCCGTTGATAGCCAGGGATAGAGCGGCCTTCATTGCCTCTACCCCAAATTGTTAGCGGGTGTAGAAGCACCACAAGTCACCAGCCCTCGAAGGAAACATTGATTTGTGGCCCTCGCCTTTGGCAAGGACCTCGAGCTTCATGCACCAAGTTGGTCCCCCTTCCACCCGCTAATAGCCAGGGATAAAGCGGCCTTCATCGCCACTACCCCTAATTGTCAGCGGGTGGTAGGAGCACCACCAGTCATGTGAGCCCTCAGAAGAAACTTTTATTTTGCGGCCCTCACCTTCGGTAAGGATCTCGAGCCCCACGCTCCAAGGTGACCCCCCTTCCACCCACTGATAGACAAGGGGAGAGCAGCCTTCATCACCGCTACCATAATTGTCAAGGGGTGATAGGAGAGCCATCAGTCGTGAGAACTCAGTGAAGTGAGGAACGATAAATGGGTGGGGGAGGGGTTATATAGCCCAAGGGGAGGTGCATTGATGACATTGGAAGATTAAACGTCTCCAGGCGCATTTATGACATTGGAAGTCAAAACGTCTCACATTCCAGATAGCCAATATCATCGGCTAAACCACGGTCAACGCTTGGCATGAGTTTCGAGCTGGATACTGACTTTTTGACAAGGTGCTAGGCATCAACCTCAAGCAAGCACCTAGCTTTCTGATAAAACATGGAGCTTGACGCTTGGCATCAACCTCGAGCAATCACCTAGCTTTCTCACAAAGCACACATACAACTTGACGCTTGGCATCAACCTCGAGCAAGCACCTAGCTTTCTCACAAAGCACAAAGCTCGACACTCGGCATCAACCTCGAGCAAGCACCTAGCTTTCTCACAAAGCACACAGGGCTCGACGCTCGGCATCAACCTCGAGCAAGCACCTAGCTTTCTCACAAAGTATAGAGCTTGACACTCAGCATTAACCTCGTCCCAACATATGTTTTTTTTCACAAAGCACAAAGAGCTCGACGTTCGACATCAACCTCGAGCCAGCACCTAGCTTTCTCACGAAGCTCGGCGCTCGGCACTCGGTATTAACCTTGAACCAACTACCAAGTTACATACGACGTTCGACAGTCGGAGGTCGGAGCTCGGTCATCACGGAGCTCGGTCTTGGCATCATGTCACTCTCTTCGGGGATCTTCCATCCTATACTCCTGAACACTGTCTACCAATCTTCTCACAAGAATGAACTGCTCCTCGACGGCTGATACATACAACCCTCTGGGAGTTGGGGGGGGTATGATATAGGTAATTAATCTGGCTCAATCTGAGTCGTCTGATCCCCTTAGGATCTATAGACTCCTACAGAATCAGGCATATAGCTCCCATGAGCCTTCCGATGTTTCAGGCCCACAAAAAAGGGTCACCCGGCCTATTAGGGTTAGGGTTTCCACTCTTTCTGCCTATAAATATCAGACCCGCTCCCTTTTTCTGTAGGTAATAAACTTTTCTCCACTTGAACCCTAGCTTTCCCTTCTTCAAGTGATTGACTACATCATCGGATGGCATGTCGCCGAGATCTCTTTCGGTGTTTCTAGGCATTTTGCAGGTGTTCAGGGCGGCCAGCGACCAGCAACACCCCCTCTCTTGCTCCTCACCAAATCCTCATCTCAGATCCAGATCTGGGGTTGAGATATGTCAATCTCTTTACAAATAACAAGAACTCGCATCTGTTGCTTCCACCACTAATCAGCCGCATCACTTAACTAAATGTACTTAAACAGGTATTCAATGCTCCAAGAGTCAAGTATGTGAAATCGTTGAGACCCAGCAGTATCCCACATATATTTCATGACCTTATCTTCTAGTACAAAAGTAATGTAGCCATTAATACGTACAATCAGTATTGATAACAGATCAAACACTTCAATTCGGGCACGTATGGGATCTCAACGAAACTGCTGCGCCCGTAGACAATCTCAATCGAATGGCCCATAAAGATTGAGCATGCTGTATTCTCCTATGCCAGACCCTGCTGCTTGGAATGGCCCATAATATTTACCCTTGTCATTAAAACTCTGACGTACATATCCTTTCTCACATTTATATAAGAGCATCAACTATCATTTGCTAAAAATGCACAATATGCAACTTTTTTGCCAAAAAACTTCACTATCGTTTGCTATAAATACATTTATTGCAAACGAAATGAACAGCGGATCGCTAAATTGAGCAATCGGCTTTAGCAATTGCTAAATATAGAAGACCGAGGATGATCCTCCGTCTATTATTTTTTTAATTTTTTAATATAGTCGGACGGAAGATCATCTTCCGTTCACCAACTTATTCAGTACGAAAATGCCATTCACTTAATTACAAAAATGCCATTAAAAAAACTCGGAGGAGAAGAACTTCTTCCGTCTGATAACTTCTTCCATGCAAATTCTTCGGGATATTACGAAAATATCATTACATATTTAGGAAAATGACATTTTTAAATTTAAAAAAAAAAGATAGCACCAACGACAGCAGCGATCCCCCTCCATTTTCATCTGATTTGTTTATTCAATTTTTAAAAATAAGAAGGAGGAAGATCATTCGTTTGATTTGTTTATTCAATTTTTTTGTGGCAAATTTAGCACCAACGATAGCAGCGATCCCCCTCCATTTTCATTTGTTATTTGCTAAATATGCATATTTTAGATGTAACGATAGTGGATGCTCTAACCAGTTAACATTTATTTCATTTCCAAAACTTCATAACAACTTCTTCCATATCGATACATTTAGATTAATTTTTCTCTCCCTAAACATTTCTACTAGTAATTCTTTTAAGTAGGTAAATAACTCCTATTGTAGGCCTCCCCAATGTAAAATCAAGTTGATTTCACAGCATAAAATTTGTTCTCTTGGCCAAGTTATACCTCATCTTTGGACATTTTACCACTGATGTTGTTTGTTTTTAGTGTGGGGGCAACATGTGTGAGTACTTGTAATTTTGTGATGGAAGAAGCAGCACTAGAACAGATCTGATCCTCGTGCTGATGTTCGGGCTCGGGGGTAGCAGGAGAGAGAAAGAGGCTGAGTGCTCGGCTTAGATTCTAGAGGCTCGGCTCGGATCCTAGTGGCTCGGCTCGGCTCTTGGTACCTGCAGAATGCCTAGAAACACCGAGAGAGATCCCGGCGACAGGCCCTCCAACGATCTAGTTAGTCACGAAATAGTAACCGTAGCTAGGGTTCAGGTGGAGAAAAGTTTATTACCCTGGGAAAGGAGGAAGGGTCCTAATATTTATATGCAAGGGCTAATGGGTCTCAGCACTTATCGGGCCGGGTCGGACTCGTTAGCCTGTGGGCCTTAACTACAAAAAGGCCTGTTGGACCTGTTTGACATGATGATCATGGTGGAGCAAAATCTGAGGAGATCTAATGGCCCTGATGGGGCCACGTCATCTACACCATATCATAAGCCCCCACTCCTGAAGGGTTGTGTAAACCAGCTGTGGAGGAGTAGTTTGTCTTTGTAGGAAGAGCGGATGCTGCCATTTCTGGCAAAGATAGGTTGTTGAGTCTCTGAGAAGTAACTGGGGTCGACGCTGAGCCGAGCGACAGTAGAGCCGAGGCACAGAGCAACGAGCGAGGAAGTTCACGAAAGGGAGTGGTTACGGGGGTAGGATGGAAGATCCCTTGGGAAGTGAAAGGCCGAGGCTGACCTTTATCGAGTCAGAATTCTAACCTCTGAGTGTCGAGTGCTGAGTGTCAAGCGTCGAGCGTCGAGCATCGAGTCCCTTCAGCTTTATAAGGGGGCTAGGCCTTTGCTCGAAGTCCATACCGAGCATTGATCGTCGAGTATTGACTGTCGAGTGTCGAACATCTCCAACTTTTAAGAAAGCGAGCTCTTCGCTCGAAGTCAATGCCAAGCGTTGAGCGTCGACATCTTTCAGCTTGTGAGAAAGCTAGGACTTTGCTCGAAGTCTATGCCGAGCGTCGAGCTTCTCCAGCATTGTGAGAAAGCTAGCACTTTGCTCGAAGTCAATGCCGAGCATCGAGAACCTTTAGCTTGTGAGAAAGCTAGGGCTTTGCTTGAAATCTATGCCGAGCATCGAGCATCGCCAGCATTGTGATAAAGCTAGCGCTTTGCTCAAAGTCAATGCCGAGCATCGAGCATCGAGCATCGATACCCTTCAGCTTGTGAGAAAGCTAGGGCTTTGCTCGAAGTCTATACCGAGCTTCGAGCATCTCTAGCTTGTGAGAAAGCTAGCGCTTTGCTCGAAGTCACTGTCGAGCGTCGAGCGTCGAGACCCTTTAGCTTGTGAGAAAGCGAGGGCTTTGCTCGAAGTCTATACCGAGCGTCGAGCGTCTCCAACTTGTGAAAAAGTTAGGGCTTTGCTCGAAGTCTATGCCGAGCATTGAGCATCTCCAGCTTGTGAGAAAGCTAGCACTTTGCTCGAAGTCAATGCCAAGCGTTGAGCGTCAAGACCCTTCATCTTGTGAGAAAGCTAGCGCTTTGCACGAAGTCACTGCTGAGCGTCGAGCGTCGAGACCCTTTAGCTTGTGAGAAAGCTAATTTTTTGCGCGAAGTCTATGCCGAGCGTCGAGCGTCTCCAGCTTGTGTGAAAGCTAGTGCTTTACTCGAAGCCAATGCCGAGCGTCGAGCGTCGAGACCCTTCAGTTTGTGAGAAAGCTAGGGCTTTGCTAGAAGTCTATGCCGAGGGCCAGGCATCTCCAGCTTGTGAAAAGTTAGGGCTTTGCTCGAAGTCTATCCCGAGCGTCGAGCATCTCCAGCTTGTGAAAAAGCTAGCGCTTTGCTCGAAGTCAATGCCGAGCGTCGAGACCCTTCAGCTTGTGAGAAAGCTAGGGCTTTGCTCGAAGTCACTGTCGAGCATCGAGTGTCAAGACCCTTTAGCTTGTGAGAAAGCTAGCGCTTTGCTCGAAGTCAATGCCGAGCATTGAGCGTCGAGACCCTTCAGCTTGTGAGAAATCCAGGGCTTTGTTCGAAGTCACTACCAAGCGTCCAGCATCGAGACCCTTTTAGTTTGTGAGAAAGCTAGCGCTTTGCTCGAAGTCACTACCGAGTGTTGAGTGTCTCCAGCTTATGACAAAGCTAGCGCTTTGCTTGAATTCTATGCCGAGCATCGAGTGTCTCCAACTTGTGAGAAAGCTAGCACTTTGCTCGAAGTCACTGCCGAGCGTCGAGCATCGAGACCCTTTTATCTTGTGAGAAAGCTAGCGCTTTGCTCGAAGTCACTGTCGAGCATCGAGCATCTCTAACTTGTGAGAAAGCTAGCGCTTTGCTCGAATTCTATGCCGAGCGTCGAGCATCCCCAGCTTGTGAGAAAGCTAGTGCTTTGCTCGAATTCAGTGTCGAGCGTCGAGCGCCGAGACCCTTCAGCTTGTGAGAAAGCTAGGGCTTTGCTCGAAGTCAATGACGAGCATCGAGCGTCTCTAGCTTGTGAGAAAGCTAGTGCTTTGCCCGACATCTATGCCGAGCGTCGATCGTCTTTGGCTCTGTGAGAAAGCTACTGTTTTGCTCGAAGTCATTGCCAAATGTCGAGCGTCGAGACCCTTCAGCTTGTGAGAAAGCTAGGGCTTTGCTTGAAGTCAACGGCGAGCGTCGAGCGTCTCTAGCTTGTGAGAAAGCTAGTGCTTTGCTCGAAGTCTATGCCGAGCGTCGAGCATCTCCAGCTTGTGAGAGATACATGTATTGCACGTGTTATGCTGACGTCAGGGGGGAATCGAGGCGTTGACTTCTGTTCAACCATTAGATTTTAGTGATCATGATTGGACGACTTGATTCCTTTTGAGGAATTTGAGGCGTTGACAGTTTCTCTATAAAACCCTCACCCTCTTCTCATTTCTTCACTTTGCTTTTTCTCTCTAACCTTTGGAGCTTCTCTCTCTACCGGCCGGCGACGACCTTTCCGGTGAACCATTCCGTTTATGAAAACCAGGTTATTATTGATTATGTTATGTCGCAGGTCTCAGTCTGGTTCCGAAGCGAGTGCCTCTGTTCGAGATGAGGAGGATCATTTTTCAGACTCCACGTCCTGGGGTATGAGCGAGAAGGTTTATGACATAGCGCCGCTTCATAGCTGCAAATCGTTTGTGGTGGGGTCAAGCGATTCTGAGGGTGAGACGGAGGTAGTGAATGAGGAAGCGGATGAAGGCATAGTGGATGTGGGAGCTGAGAGTGCCCTTGATGAGGATAATGGGGATGATGCCATGGAAGTTGACCTTACTCTCCCGCCTCTGGCGACACCGTCTCTTGCGACGGGCCCTCGCGTTCGAATGAGGAGAAAATGGTGTCTCCCAAACAGTCCGGAGATGCCAGACGAGTTTACGCCTAAGTACGGGCTCGGCGTCCCGTACTTTAAGCATCCCAGATGTATAAGGATGTACCCAGATGATGTCGAGGGTTTGGTTCGCTATGTAGTGGAAATTTCATCGCCAAGACGGACCCAGATCCAAATGGACAGGATCCAGAGCGTTTTGACAATTGACCACTCTCCTGTGATAAGAGCCAATTATTTCATAGGGCTGGAGTATGAGCTGTTGATCCCTAGCCCTGTCCTTCGCCCGATGACCGAGTTGGAACCCTGCTATTGCATGTTTCCTGAAGGTGCTTTCAGCTCGGCGCTAAGGCTGCCGCCGTATCCGTTCATCAAGAAGGTGCTAAATTGGGGGGCCCTCTGCCTGATGCAGTTTGGTTCGAACTCTTGGAAGCAGCTAGTTTGCTTCATGCTACTCTGCAAGGAAAGGGGAGTGCCTTTGAAGTTGAAGTACTTCTGAGCTGTCCTGGGGGTATGCTCGTTGGGAGAGCAGGAAGGCATATATTACATATCGCCTCGCCCCCACAAGAAGGTGGTGTTTGGACACCCCGGACTCTATAAAAGGGTGGAAGGGAAAATACTTCGTCATCCAAAGCCCGATGCCTTGGGGAATTCCCACCGCTTGGCATTTTTACAAGCCGAAACAAGCCTCCGAGGCGGAGAGAGTTGACGGAAGAGGAGTGGGCTAATGTCAATCGGAACATAGGTGGCCATAGTATCGGCTGGCCCAATGTGACCGAGTTGCACTTGGCTCGGATCAGACTGAGCCCCGTTGACCCTTGTACGTTTTGTTTTCATTTTATTTAACTTTCTGCCTTCGTGTTAACAGTCTTCTCTTTCCCCTGTAGCGATGGACAAGGCCAAGAATGACGCAAGGAAGGAACAAGCCAAGAAGAGGGCGGCCGAGCAGCCTAAGCAGAAGGCGAGGCCCGCCCATGGTGGTTCCAAAGGCCCTTCGGAACGAACTCCTAAGAGGGTGAAGTCCCTCTCTGTTGGAGGGTCATGGGAGCAGGAGCCGAGCACTAGCAACCGTAGGGTTGCCGAGGCTCAGAAGAGCAGGGTCCCTCCGGTTTGCCCCGATGCCCGTGAGATGGTAGGCGAGGAGGAGTTGTTGCCGTGGGCCCCTGATTGGTCAGTGAAAATGGCCGACACTCTAGCCAAGGGGCCAGTGGCAGTCGAGGTGGTAGACAACCTCTCCACGCCGCGCGACCGGAGGTCTTTGGCAACCGAGACTACCGAGTCGTGCTATATGAGGTGGGCTCAGGCCCATGTGATGGTAAGTTTCTGCTTGTCTGATAGTTTCATATTCAGTGGCTTTCTTTTATTTCAAAAAATAACAACTCTTGGCTCCTCATTCGCAGGAGTGTATGGCCGGTGCTCAGCTGAAAAGGTGACACGCCAAGGATCTCAAGAGGGAGGTCAGGAATGCTCAGCGATATAAGCGTGAAATGAAGGATCTGAAGCTGGAGCTGGAAACATCTCCGAGGCGCGAGCAGGCCCTTCAGGCCTATGGTAAGTTTCTGCTTGTCTGATAGTTTCATATTCAGTGGCTTTCTTTTATTTCAAAAAATAACAACTCTTGGCTCCTCATTCGCAGGAGTGTATGGCCGGTGCTCAGCTGAAAAGGTGACACGCCAAGGATCTCAAGAGGGAGGTCAGGAATGCTCAGCGATATAAGCGTGAAATGAAGGATCTGAAGCTGGAGCTGGAAACATCTCCGAGGCGCGAGCAGGCCCTTCAGGCCTAGATCGCGACTCAAGACCACGAACATCTTCGCGTCGTGACGCAGGTCAAAGTGGTGGCGGACGTGAAGTTCAGGAGCTGGAGGGCATGGCCATGGACGAGGTAATCGCCGCCCAGGACGAGTATGATCGGCCGAAGGAGCACTTCTTGTTCCATTACCCCGAGGCCAAGGTTGATGACCTTCACTATGACTGGACGTTGCCCGACCATCCGAAGACGCCTGGGGTGGAAGGCAAGGAGACGGAGTTGGGTCCGACCCTTGAAAAGGGAGCGGGAGGAGCGGCGGACGCCGATATCGAGGGGGCAGCCGACGAAAAGGTGTTGATTTCTTCTAAGAAGTAGTCTTAATCTCCTCCCCACTCTTTTTGTATTTGCCAAGCGTGGACTGGCCACCGCTTTTTGTAACAATTTTTGGGATAATGAATATATATTTTTGGCCTAACTTTTTGACCTTAAGATTTGTTTGTTGTTACTTGGTTTCGTTCTTTTGAGAGCTTGGAGTGAACCCTCGTTTTCTCTTGTGTCAGATGGACGAAACCCTCGGAGTCGACCTCACTTCTGTCGAGGTGAAGCGCCTTCGGGGTAGGCTAGAGTCCAAGGAGTCTGTCTTGATTCGCTATCGCAAACAGGCCTATGATCGGAAAGCTGTTGTTACCTACTTCATGAATAAGTCTAATGAGCTGAGCTTGGAGGCGGCACGCCTAAAGAAGGCGATTGTCGACCGTGACTGGGAGAGCGCCAAGACGGGGTGGTCGATGTCCAATGCCTCCACCAGGCGGCCTACCTCGGAGTCCTTCTTTCATGAGGTCATAGTGGAGAAGGAGTTGGAGATTCAGAGGATGAGGGTCATCCTTGGTACCGGCAGATCTCGACTCCATTCTCTTGGGGGAGGTCAACCCTCCATCATGGGTCCATCCTCGACCCTTCGCGTGGAAATGGTGAGGTTGGGGGACGCCCAGAGCTCTCTTACCGTAGAGTTTACCTTGGCAATGTTGATAGGGCCAGGCAGGCAGGTCGGGGAGCAAACCCGCTCAGCGGGGCTCGAACTGGTCTGTGTTCGCCCGAAGGGCCCCTGAGAAAAACTTAGGCTAAGGTTATAGCCGTTGTAATAAAAACTTATTGTACCATGGCCTCCCAAGGCGTTATAAATAAAAATGATCTTTTCGATCCTCCTTTAACTTGATTTCGATCCCTGGTCTTGCTAGGACGTAGGTCGGGTGGCTAGCATCCCTAACTTTGTGAGAAAGCAAGGTCTTTTCTAATAGTCCCCGCCGAGTGGAGAGGACGTGGGGCAGAGGAGCCCTGTTTGACTCGAGAACCGAGCCGAGGGTCGAGGACTTGGGAGATTGAGAAATCTCTCATTTGTAGCTAGTTGTCCCGCCGTATAGCGAGGACATGGGGCTGAGGAGCCCCGTTTGACTCAGGAACCGAGAAGATCAAGGACTTGGGAGATTAAGTAATCTCCCATTTGTCGCTTGTGGTCCTCGCCGAGTAGCGAGGACGTGTCTGAGGAGCCCCGTTTAACTCGAGAACCAAGCCGAGGGTCGAGGACTTGGGAGATTGAGAAATCTCACGTTTGTCGCTTGTAGTCCCCGCCGAGTAGCGAGGACGTGGGGCTGAGGAGCCCCGTTTGACTCAGGAACCGAGCCGAGGGTCAAGAACTTGGGAGATTGAGGAATCTCCCGTTTTTCACTTGTAGTCATCGCCGAGTAACGAGGACGTGGGGCTGAGGAGCCCCGTTTGACTCATGAACCTAGCCGAAGATCGAGGACTTTAGGAGATTAAGAAATCTCCTTTTTGTCGTTTGTAGTCCCGCCGAGTAGCGAGGACGTGGGGCTGGGTAGCTAGGTCTTTGCTCGAAGTCAGCATCGAGCGTCGAGCGTCGAGCATCGAGCATCGATATTTGGTGAGAAAGCTAGCGCTTTGCTCGAAGTCAGCATTGAGAGTCTCCCCAGCTTGTAAGAAAGCTAGTGCTTTGCTCGAAGTCAATGCCGAGCGTCGAGCGTTTATAGCTTGTGAGAAAGCTAGCACTTTGCTCGAAATCAATGCTGTGCGTCGAGCGTCTACAACTTGTGAGAAAGCTAGCGATTTGCTCGAAGTTACTGCCGAGCGTCGAGTGTCAAGCATCTCCAGCTTGTGAGAATACATAGAAATTTGAACAAAAAAGGGAAAGAATAAGGCTACACTTCATTCTTTTTACTATTTATGTTTGCATACAAGGGGCGGCACGTACTGCCTATTACATAAGACCGACTATTACATAAGACCGATTACAAAAAATGTCTAGTCCTCCCCTTCGAGGAACTTGATGAGGTGCTCCGCATTCCAGAGCCTCTTGAAAACCCTGCTCCCCAAGTCTTCAAGTCGGTATGTGCCGGGGCATACCACTTCGAAGATCTTATATGGGCCCTCCTAGTTTAGGGCTAGCTTTCGCTTCTTGTTGGGGTCAAAAGTAGCTAGTTTTCGGAGCACAAGTTCGCCTTGCTTGATGTTGGTGGGGCGGACTTTGTAGAATCTCTCGATCCGCTGCTGGTATATGCTCCTTCTGACGGCAGATTTTTCTCTGAGTTCGTCGATCAGGTCCAAATTTGCTCTGAGGTCGGTTGAGTTCGTCTCCTCGTTGAAGCCCATGATTCTGGGCGAGGGGAGCCCAATTTCCAAGGGGATGACCGCCTCAGTTCCGTAGGTCAAGTTGAACGAGGATTCACCCGTAGGGATTCTCTGGGTTGTACGGTGCGACCAAAGAACGCTCAGCAGCTCGTTAACCCACAGTCCCTTGGGAGAGTTATCAACCGTTTCTTGAGCTCGTCAAGGATTTGGCGATTGGCATTTTCTGCTTGGCCATTTGACTAGGGATGAGATATCGACGAGAAGAGTTGCTGGATGCCGATGTCTTCACAGAATTTTCGAAAGTTTTTGCATGCAAACTGGGTTCCGTTATCGGTGATGAGCACTTGTGGGATCCCGAACCGACATATGATGTGCGTCCAGAGAAATTGTTGGGTTTGATGTTCCGTGATCGTGGCCAGGGGTTCTGCCTCGATCCACTTGGTGAAGTAATCGATGGCCACTACTATGAATCGCCTTTGGCCAGTGGCTATTGGGAACAGGCCGACCAAGTCCATCCCCCACATGGCAAAGGGGGTCGGACTAGCCAGCAACTTGAGTTCAGCTTGTGGAAGCCATTTGACCGGGGAGAATCTTTGGCAAGGGCCGCACCTTTTGACGAGGTCCTGGGCGTCTTGTAACAAAGTCGGCCAATAATAGCCGTGGTTTAGTGCTTTTCTAGCGAGTGACCTGCTCCCCATGTGGCATCCTTCGATCCCCTCGTGTAGTTCCTTCAGCACGTATTTGGCCTCATCGGGGCCCAAACAACGGAGATAAGGCCTTCCATCCACCAGTGTGTATGAGCATTGGAAGAGTGTCCCGTCAATCACAGTGAATCTCTCTGAATGGATTCTGGTCCTTCTCGCCTCGGTCCGATCCTCAGGAAGTTCGCCCCCCTGTCAGAAACTTTCGGATGGGAGCCATCCAGGTATCCATGTGAGCCTCAAGAGCAAGGCAATGGACCTCGGGGATGTTGATGCTAGGCTTTAGGAGGACTTCAATTAAGACCGTGTGGTCGAGGCCTTTGAAGGACGATGAGGCGAGCTTGGACAAAGAATCAGCTTGAGCGTTCTTCTTTCTCAGGATTCGCTCTCCCGAAGCAGAGTCGAAGGCGGTTAAGAGTTGCTAGACTAGTGGCAAGTATTTAACCATACGGGCGTCACGAGCCTCATAATCCTCGGTGATCTGGTTGACCACAAGCTGAGAGTCGCTGAATGTTGTTATTTGCCTTGCCCCCGCCCTTTGTGCTAACGTGAGCCCTGTAATCACCGCCTTGTATTCTGCCTCGTTGTTGGAGGCGGGGAATTTTAGGTGCAGAGAATACTGGAGAACGAAGTCATCAGGGCCTCTAAGTATGACTCCCACGCCGCTTCCAACCTCATAGGACGAACCGTCGACATAAACCTCCCAAATCAGTTCTGCCTCTTGAATTTCAGAAGGCTCGGGGATGGTGCACTCCATGATGAATTCGGCGAGGGCCTGTCCTTTAATAGCCGTCATGGGTTGGTAGTTGATGTCATACTGGCTTAGCTCGATCGACCACTTGATTAAGCAGCTAGAATTCTTCGGCTTGTGGAGGACCACCTTTAGGGGCTAGTCCGTAAGGACATGGATCGAGTGGGCTTGAAAGTACGGGCGGAGCTTCCGTGCTGCCATGACCAAAGCGTAAGCGAACTTTTCCATCTTTGCATAACGGGTTTCGGCCGCGAATATGACTTTACTGACGTAGTAGAGAGGCTTCTGAACTCCGTCTTCCTCTCCGACTAACATGGTGCTGAGCGCGTGTCCCGAGGCCGAAAGGTAGAGGAAGAGGGATTTTCATGGCTCGGGCTTGCTGAGAAGTGGAGGGTTGGCGAGGTAAGTTTTCAGTTGGTCGAATGCCTGCTGCTGAGAGTCTCCCCATTCGAAACCTTTCGCCCCTCGTAAGGCCTTAAAAAGGGAAGTGACTTCTCCCCAGATTTGGAGAGGAAGCGGCCGATGGCCGCTAACCGCCTCGTAAGCCGTTGAACTTCCTTTACATTTCTTGGAGGGGCCATGTCGATTATGGCCTTGATCTTCTCGCAGTTTGCCTTTATGCCGCGCTGGCTCATAACGAATCTGAGAAACTTCCCAGAGGAGATGCTGAAGATGCATGTAGCGGGATTGAGCCTCATGTTGCAGAACCGGAGGACACCAAAAGCTTCCTTGAGGTCGGCCACGTAATCCTGCCCTCGGCGGCTCTTGACGAGCATGTCGTCAACGTACACCTCCATGTTTCGACCAATTTGTTCTTTGAAGACCCGATTGACGAGCCTCTGATATGTGGCACCGGCATTTTTTAGTCCAATGACATGACCCGGTAACCATAGAGACCTTGGTCGGTTACGAAGGCTGTCTTGGCTATGTCCGGGAGAACATTTTGATCTGGTTGTAGTCTGAGAAGGCATCCATGAAGGTCAGTAGTTCGTGGCCCGATGTCGCGTCGATCAGAGCATCGATGTTCGGAAAGGGGAACGGATCTTTGTGGCAGGCCTTATTGAGGTCCGTGAAATCTATACAGATTCTCCACATCCCGCTCGCCTTCTTGACCATTACGACGTTAGCCAGACACTCGGGATAGCTGACCTCTTGTACGAACCTGGCGGATAGCAGCTTGTCCACCTCCGCATTCACTGCCTGTTACCTCTCGGGAGAGAACTTGCGTCACTTCTGTTGGATCGCTTAAAGCCCGGGTGGACGCTCAGCTTGTGCATGATTAGGTCTTCAGAAATCCCAGGCATGTCAGATGGCGTCCAGGCGAAGAGGTCGATATTTTGATGGACGCAATTGATGATGGTTAGCCTCAGGTATGGGGATAGGGATCGGCTCATGCAGAACCATTGGATTTGTCTTCCATACCGAATGAGACTTCTTCCAGTTCGTCCACTGGCTCGACTCGGGCTGGTTCCTTTCGGACAGAAGTTCCACTGCATCAAAGGGAAATACACCATCCCCTACTGCGATCATATAGCATGACCGTGCGGACTCCTGGTTTCCCCAGACAACACTTACTCCGAGGTCGGTGGTGAATTTCAGTTTCATGTGGTAGGCGAAGGGGACTACCTAAAAAAAGCATAGGCTGGGTCAGCCCAGAATGGCATTATACACGGCCTTGATATCGACCACCATGAAGTCCATCGATTCGGTTCGCATGATCGGGGATGTCCCGGCCGCCACATCAAGTGTGACGATCCCCTCAATTTGGATGGGGACACCGGGAAAACCGTGAAGGGTGTACCCGACCGGCTTTAACTTCTTGTGGGGAAACTTGAGGTTTTCAGAAGCGACCAAAAGAGAATGTTGACCGAGCTTCCGTTGTCTACGAGGATTCAGCGAACTTCGTGGTTCGCCATGCCGAGGCTGATGACAAGGGCATCACAATGCGGGAGCCGGACGCCGTCTAGGTCTTCCCCTGAGAAGGAGATCGCCTGCTGCTGAACTCTGGGGGGCGGTTGGTAGTGGACTGAATTCACTTCCCGCAAGAAGGCCTTACGAGAGGTGTTGGAGTTCCCTCCTATTGGTCCGCCATGGACACTGTGTAAAATGGCCAGCCCCCTGGTTTCTTCGGGCTCAGATTCCTGCTTGGGTTGCCTGTTGACCGTTCGAGGAGGAGGCGAAGACCGTGGATTCCTTGAATCCCTTCGGTCTCTTGGGTTGGTCCGAGTGAACTCCCTTAGGTACCCTCGCTGGATGAGGGCTTCGATCTCATCTTTAAGGGTGCGGCAGGTGTCTGTTTCGTGCCCGTGGTCTTGGTGAAACCGATAGTAGAACCTTTGGTCCCGTTTTTTGTTGTTGTTCATTTGAGGAGGGTGTCAGACCATCCCCTTATCCTCAATCTCCAAGAGGATGGCTGACACGTTCTGGGTCAGCGGCGTGTATCTTTCGAAACAGGGGATCGGTGGTGGCTTCGTGTCCTTCAGGGTCTTCTTGGCGAGCTCGGAGTCGTCCGCTTTTTTGCTTCCCCTTGGCAGTAATTTCTTTAATGCCTTCGGGGTGCAGGGCTTCCTCTGCTCAGATGTACTTCTCGATCCTGTTGAGAAAGTCGAGAAAGTTTAAGGGCATTTTTTTGGCTAGTGAGGCCTTTAACTGGTCGTGGCGAACATTGTGACGAAAAGCTGTGGAAGCGACGCCCGCATCGAGAGAGGAGACCGCCCTTGCCTCAGTAGTGAACCTTCGCACGAACTCGTGAAGGGGATTTCCTTCCTTCCTTCTGCTTGAGGTCCAGAAGGGACGCGCTTGTCTTTTCGACCTTTCGGCTGGTCACGAAGTGGGCTAGAAAGTTTACTTCGAGTTGGTCGAATGAGAAGACCGAGCCGGGGGTGAGCTTTGAGAACCATTCCCGAGACGGACCGTGCAAGGTGGCATGGAAGGTGCGACATAAGAGAGGATCTGATGCGCTGTGAATCAACATGAGAGTTTTGAACCCTTCCATGTGATCAGCTAGATCACTCTCGCCATTGTAGGTCTCGAACTGGGGCGGCTTGAAATTCTTGGGAATCTCAGCGTCGAGAATTTGGGGAGAGAACGAAGGTCGGTTCGGGCGGTTCATTTACCCAGGTTGGGGTCTGCCCTCGCCGATGTGGGCGAGATGGTTCTCCATCTCCTTAAGGCGCCAAAGGATGGCCTCGTCTTGTCTCTGTGGGCGAGTCGAACTGTGGGATTTGCTGCAGTGGGCTTCTTGTCGAGGACCAGCGTGGTTGCGCGTATTGATCCTATGGTCGCCTCGGATCACCTGGAGGACCTCGTTCCTAAAGTTTTGGAATTCGGCTCTCGTGACTGGGGTCTGCTCGTCTCGGCCACGCGGAGGCGGGTCCTCCCGGGGTGAGTGGCTGTACCCTTGTTCCCGTCCTTGGGTTGGCTGGATGCTATGGGTCGGAGCCGAGTTGGAAGCAGCCCCTCCCATCGATCGGCTGAGCTGCCGGTTATTAATGACCTGCCGTAAATCGCGGGCGACCGAGCGTGAAGCGCTCGGTTCAGGTCCTGCTACACCGTTGGCTTGTGGTCGGTTAGAGCCCCGGGTGTTCGTGTGGCTGTGAGAGGGAGGAGGGTCTGGACGACGTCCAGCGGTGAAGGCTCTTCTGGCTTTAGGAGCCATGGGAGGGCTTGTCTTCAAGGGAGGTCCAAGGCCAGGGTCGGATTCTTTTCAGTGACATTGTTTTTTCACAGACGGCGCCAACCTGATGCTGTTTGTTTTTAGTGTGGGGACAATAGGTGTGAGTTCTTGTAATTTTGTGATGGAAGGAGCGGCACTGGAACAGATCTGATCCTCGGGCTGATGTTCGGGCTCGGGGGTAGCAGGAGAGAGGTAGAGGCTGAGTGCTCGGCTGGGCTCTTGGTACCTGCAGAATGCCTAGAAACACCGGGAAAGATCCCAGCGACAGACCCTCCGACGATCTAGTCGGTCACTATAATAGTAACAGTAGCTACGGTTCAGGTGGAGAAAAGTTTATTACCCTGGGAAAGGAGGAGGGTCCTGGTATTTATAGGCAGAGGCTAATGGTTCTTAGCACTTATCAGGCTGGATCGGACCTGTTAGCCTGTGGGCCTGAACTGCAAAAAGATCCATTGGACGTGTTTGACTTGATGATCATGGAAGAGCAAAATCTGAGGAGATCAGATGGCCTTGATGAGACCACGTCATCTGCACCATATCAACCACAATTCATTATCAATAAAAGCAAGCTACGTCCTAGGATTAACTTCCAAGTGTCTTAAAGAGATGTTATTTAGCCAAACCTTTCTAGCACATTTTAACAAGTTCACCAATCATTTAATGTGGTGTTTCTTACTTATCTAATTTGGTGTTCGGCATCCTCCCTCATTAACGATTGTGTTCTCACAGATATGCTTTAACCCGCAATAAAAATATGGCGATAAATAGCTCACATGTTAAAGTTGCCGGAAGCATGGACTACCCTAGAGGTTACCGATACTACTAGTGCTTTTAGCCTAAGAATGCTAAACTATGGAGTCTAGAACGATATCTCAAAAGAAAAATTATCATTATTATTATTATTATTATTATTATTATTATTATTTCCTGAGAACAGTGTTAACAATACTTGAGCTCAATGAGACTATGAGAGTGTATTTTCTTTTCTGTAGGGTGTGTTACTTTGCTCCAAGTTTACACCCTTCAATGTTCAAGACATTCTCGGCCTAATGATTTCTGTCGAAATTCACAAAGAAAGGAACATAACCTACATAGAAGAAAATTTGGGAACATGAAGTCTGAGTATAATTGGAGAATCTACCTACAAGATCAAAAACATATGTCTAAAAGAGCCTGCTGCATAAAATGCCAAACATTCTTCACAGGTTGCAGACCCGAACTCCGATTCTGAGAGATTCATCTTCAGAGTGAACATGACCTAGTGACCAAAACGAACTCATACTTCGTAAGTTCTATAATATATAAAATCACGTGCAAAAATATGAACTGTTCAAACACTGAACAATCAACATAACCTTCAACAATCCCAGTTTTTGATACGAACTGTATCAGTCTATAATATATAAAATCACAATACAAGTCTTACCTCTGCATAATTTCCAACACAAATATTACCTCTTCTCCGAAGACATGAGAACTACATGGACAAAAACAGACAGCAAATCACAGATGATAAGACCAACCCATAATTTAGTTCACAAATTGTACTACTTCGCAATAAGATCAAACTACATAATACTGGCATCGATTATTGATAATAGACACAAAAACATCCTCTCAAAACAGAGACAATAAAAGTTGATAAAACATCCATAGTCCTTCAAACATTCAAACTCCTTCATTAAAGCTAGAATAAGCAAACAAAGCTGCTAAAATACTGCAAATTCTTCATAAAAACTCTCCAAACTCTACTTCTGCCCAGCGGAGTCAGGGGACGCACCCCCGTATGAAACCAATCCCTTCTTCCCATCAGGGCTACTAGAAGGCGACCTCGATCTTGACTTCTCCTTGCTAACCAGCTTTGGGGACGGAATGTCGGGAGAAGAGCGAGACCCAGAAATGGATCTAGAACGAGACCGCGATCCAGAAGGGCTCCTGCTCAACGACAGTGATCGGCGTTTCTCTGAGCAGGCACCATCACGGGACCGTGACTTCTCAGGAATAGGAGACTGGCTGAGAACGGGACTACGAGGACTGCGGTGACTGCGGTAAGGAGGGCTGCGTGATATGCTTCTTGATCGACTTCTTCTGCTTCTGTACCTACAGATATATCAAATGGATGTTATTGTACCAACAAACTACATACATCGTATCTCAACCATCTCACTGTCAGTTTGGATATAAAGATTAAAGATAAGGGTAAACATGTATAAACGGTATACAAAAGAATACGTGCAAAAATATGTTATGAGTGGATTATTCTACTAAAATGGTACTCCCTCAGTCCCAAATTTATTAACTTAAAATCTATCAAGTTATCAAGTAGAAAAGAATGCAAAATTGCAAGAAGACACTCACATATCAAAATATATAATTATCTTAATTAGAAGTTAAGAAAATTTCAACTACCAAGCATTTCACAAACATAATTTAACCAAGTCCTAAGGAATAGAACGGTAAATGTTGGAGGCATTGAGTCATTGACAAGGAACATGGGAAAGGAACATAACCAAGAGATAGGAAGAGAAACCGTATTTCTTTGAGATTTTATATCCCTTTAATAATCTCACCTGTTACAAACATTCTATCTTTATATACACCTAACTAAAGAAAGTGAAATGTAAAAACAGGGGTATTATCCACACTAATAGAAAAAAAAACCAAAATAGCTAAAGAGGCAAAACCCTTTACGCTGAGGTGCCCACGAGGCCCACGCCTAAGCGCCTTTTTCACGCCTGAACCTCATCCGCTTGAACATAACAGGCTAGTCAAATAAAGAGATGAAGTTCCTACATTGCTTGGGGGGGGGGGGCTTATTCTCCCCTTTTTGTTCATAGTTGAGGTGAAGTAACCAAAATTAAAATTGCTTACTATGACTTACACTCAAAAGTAAAAGGTAAGAAACCGTTTGGATATAAAGGGTAGACAAAAAGAGAACGGGTAGAGGTACAAAATAAATCAGACAGGATCAAAGTTTGGGTACCCTCAGTTATCTTACCTATTGAGTTCCAGATAACACAAGGTAGTTGTTTTAACCTCTTGTCTAGTTAAGATTGCTCTACTTACCTCACCTCCGACGTTCAGACATCCGAAGTTGAAGCCTGGAGGTACATAAACTCTATTTTACCAACAAATTTTTTCTTCGTTTCATATATAAGACAGTACATTTATACCATGAGAACAACATGTTGGAGGTGCCGACAGCATGTTGTAATGGCAAAATACAACTCACTATCACAACAAACCAGAGTAACCAAAAAACGGCAAGTATAATATTGAAATAAAGAGAACAAAATTTAAATTTGAGATATTGCTCAGTTCTATTATATTCAATTTAAACTGTATATAATTGGAAACTATATCATATTTGTGAGAAAATTTAATAATGAATGTCCAAGAAAATTAAGAAATGCAAACAGCAATCCTACAGCTATATGAATGCAAACAGCTGTACCTTCAATAACAGTCGGTAACAATATCCTATAGTGGCAGTGATAGCAGAGCAAGCGTGATAAGTAAGCACAGGGATACGGGAACGAAAGGAATTCGTATGAGCTTCTGAATTAGTAGTAAAGCAGTAATAAAGGAAAAGAAATATGTAACAGCAATTCTAAATCCAGAATGAGAATAGCCATATCTTCAATAGCCGACAGTAGCAATATCCTACATGATAGCTACACAAGCTAGATTGTACATGGGAGGAACCAACTGGAGCAGTTAATAAAAGATGAGAGCTAAGTAAAAGAAGATTTTCAAACCAATACCTCGGTGGAGTTCTGCCTCTTGGAGGGCTCCTATACCGTCTACGGGGTGATCTGTCATGATAGCTCCTGTAGCTTGAATACCTTAAAAAAATAGAACTGTGAGAAGAAAGGACAAAGGAGCCATAAATAGCAAAACAACTTTAAAGTTAAACTACATGTACGATCACTTACCTATCACGATCGCTTCTTCCACCATACCGATGTGACCTCACAGGAGAACGAGTTGGAGATGGTGTACGGTATTTTCTAGCATATGAATACCGATCACTGAACCCCCGGCCCCTTCTGATGCGCTTAGAAGACCCATCAGGTGAAACACTTCTTGACAAACTCCTTCCACGATTTGAAGGCGGAGATAGCCTCAGTCGTCTAACCGGGCTGCCAGGGCTTCCGCTTATGCTTCTACGAGTTCGTGTCCTACACGGGCTTCTGCTGTTACTTTTACGAATATCCCTTATCGGGCTTTTACTCAGAGATCTTCTTCGGTAGGATCTCACAGGGCTCTTGCTAAGGCTTTTCCTTGGGACTGGCCTTCCAGAACTCCTACTGACACTCCTCCTTTTGTCCCGTAAAGAGCCACGGCTTGTGCTTCTCCTGGGAGGTGCCCTATCTGAACTCACACTTGGGCTTCTCCGACGTCGTGATCTTGCTGGGCTTCTGCTTAGGCTTGTTGGATGAACGTCTGCAGGGCTTTTGCTCGGGCTTCTACTACGGGCTTTGGTGATACTATGAATAGGGCTTAGGCTACTGTTCCTTCTAGGTAGACTTCTACTCAAACTGCTTCTTTCTAGCGGACGATCAGGACTTGGACTCCGACTCCGACGAGGAGGGCTCTTGCTGCTAGACCTCTTGGGGCTCACACTTGGACTTCTGCTTCTACTCCTCCGTGGACTAATACTCATACTCTTGCTCACGGACTTATTAGCGCTTAGACTCGGGCTCCTGCTCATCAATGTCAGATAAAGAAACTGGTTCTGGAAGCAGAAAGAACAAACAACGAATTTGGAGATAAATAGAAAGACCTAGATTTGTTTGGTTTGATGTCATCTACAGCAGGTGGCCTATCTGCATTTTTATCTGATTTTGCTTCTGTGACACCATTGCTCCGCATCTCTCCGTTTTCTCTTGAAGACTTGACTTCTTCTCCAGCAGGCTTGTCCACCCTATCTTCATTGGTTGCTAAATTTGCATCAGTTTTGTTATCTAATAAGATCATTGGTGGTTCATCTACATCAGAAATGAAAAGATCATTTGCATTAATAATTTTCTCAATTATATTTCTTAAAGCGGTTATTGACAAGGGATTATAAGATCGGAAACAATAAAAACTATAAAATTTCCATATGTGGTCTCATCAGTTTCAGTTTCAGCAAAAAAACATACATTATTTTAGGGGGTTTGACCTAGAAAGGAAGGTAGCCATGAACCCGTGTTTGTGCAAATATACAAATTTGAAACTCAAAAATCCAACAAGAATGGAGGATGAACATAATTAATCTAAAAGACATAATGATGGTAATCCTTTAAGGATGATATTTTATAACATAATAGAGATTCAACCAGTGGAAAGATAAGATTTCAATAATGATAGATTAGGCAGTTAACACAGAGCAGCCCCGACTTGAACATAAGGAAAATATATACTTACCTGAAATATGATTTTTTGACTTCCTTGATATCCTCCAATGTTTACCTTTATCATCTTCAGCGCTGCTCCCACTTGTATTGTTGGTATCACTATCACTCTCCAACACCCTTGTAAAATGAAATGGGGAAAAGAAGTTCAGGTTGCAGTACATTTTGACAAAAGAATGATTAGAAATAATTATCAATTGAGTAAATAATAACCACCAAGAAAGAAACAAAATCATATTATGAACTTGAAAGAGAACAGACAGTGTTCGGGTTTGTGTCCTCGGAACTTCAGCTCTTCATTTGTAATACATCATGCACCAGAGCAACTTGACATGATCAACCAAACCAAAAATAAGAATGAAAAAAAATTAACAGGAAATGTATGAATTTACAATCATCTTTATGTTAGATATAACAACAAACAGAAAACTGCAACGAGGAAAGGGCAAGATTAGGACTGAATTAATACAAAAACTGACAAAAGCAGAAAAGCATACAAGTACAAGTGACAAATTAGTCTCCAGTTAGCAACTACGAGATATTGCAAACAGGGTTTATAGTTCGTCATGAAACAATAAGAGAACCAGAATCACAAGAAATTGACACTAGGAAAGTACAGGATTCACGAATTATATGGTTCTTCATCTCAAATGAGGAATTAGTCACTAATTAGCAACTGCTAGATATTGCAAAAAGGGTTAATAGTCGGTCATGAAACAACAAAAGCCAGAATCTCAAGAAATTGTTGTTTGGAAAGTATTTTGAATGTCAGGGTTTACAAATTATATGGTAATTCATAAAAGAATAGAAACACACAAAAAGCATATCATAAGTAGAAACTTCTTGTTTCTGATAGACTAATTTCTAAAAAGTGTTTAGCAGTTTATTTTTTTGAACAAAGAAAACTAGTGCTGATTAAGGAGCTGGATTCACAAACTGATAATCGCAACAGAGTAGAAGGGTGAAAAAATTTAAAAACCTCTTTGATTTGCGCCTAGATTTTCTATCGCGTCTTCTGCGTCTTTTCTCACGCCTCCGTTCCCTCTTCCTTTTTCCTCGCTTGTATTTATCTTTCTTTGAATATTTCTTTCTCCTACGCCTATCATCACTAGAGCTACTACTTATATCAGATGACGAAGACGATGAATCAGAATCAGAATCACTCTCTGTCTCTGAAGATTCGGAGTCTGAATCCGAAGAGCTATCTGAGTCGGATGAGTAGTATCTTCTTCGCTTCTTCTTTCTTCGGCTTTTGGAAGATTTCTTACGGTGTCCCTTCCGCCGGGTCTCATGATCATCTATTTCAGGAGAGAGATCCTTCCCAGATGATTTTGATTTACTAGATTTTTTTTTATCTGTAACAGTTAAATCTCAAGTCAGCAACCAAAAGAAATTGAGTTCATAAATGTTAATAAACATTGAAGGCAAAGATCACCAAATATAAATAAATAAATAAATTTGTAAAAAAAATAATCAAAACTTAGATTAAAACAATAGTTTAAACTGTAATAATCTTAACTCTTCAAAAAGCTAGATTACCATTTTCAAGGACAGCCACCCCCGAACTATGATACTTAGTATCATGGAGTTCGCCACAATCAACAATTTTCACTGGAACCACAGGTCTGGTATCATTAACTTTAACAGCCTCTATTTTCTTCAAAGTATCATGCCCTAGGATAAGCTTCCCAAAAACAACATGCTTCCTGTGAAGAGAGTATATATCCATGAGGAACAATTAGACATCAAACCCACATAAGACAAGAAGAACATGCATCTAATAGTCACAGGAATTAATATATAGAGACATCTAGGCTAGTACTCATCGAGTACTTAAGATTGTAGCAAGTTGAATGAATGTACATATCTACTATTATAACTAGAGGGGTCGTGCAAAGTCTGGACAACCAAAATCCACTTAAACCAATATGAACCACACATTTTTATGTTGGAGTTATTCGAACAATCAACACCCAATTTAATCTCAATAGTACATTTTTATGTTCAAGTTATCTGAAGTTTCTGAACCATCGAACCACCAAACTAAATCTCAACGTAAAGATAAAAAGAATGCCTCACATGCCATAGCATATACATGAAATTTATAAATACCAAGTAAACAGGTAAGGTTGGGGATGTTCTACGTATTATACCAAAGTAGGAAGCTTAGTAACTTTTCTCAACATGTCACGAAAACAGGAAAACTAAAAATAAGGTGCAAAACTTACACCGAAAACCGATATGCCTAATAGGAGTTCAGATTCCTCATCAGCATATGATAAAGTACCAAGCCAAATGACAATGGTAACAAGCAGTGTAGTTGAAGGCAATAGGCGCAAAGCAAAAGTCTGAGGCGCACGGCGTAATTTGAGGCGCAAGCCTCACTTAACCAAGGTGCACTATTACTTTTTGCGGTTTCTAAAATTTATAAATAAGATTATATATTATGATAACATGGATCACCCATTAAGTAGCCAATCGATAATAATCCATCGATATGAGAAAATCAAAATTTTCTCATATATTCTAAGGTCATTTTTCCATATATTATAATACTAGATTTGCCCGTGGCCACGTACCTACGGCACGTCTTCAGAACGATACAACATATGAAAAGTCTTATAAACAGTAAATCAACAATTATGTAGCTGAAGTTGGAATAGTATGACAATAATTAGTCGTAAATAAAAGTCCATGTTTCCATTAGTATATGGTGAAAAATAATTATAAATTGGGGTATAAAAGTCCATGTTTCTATATATATATATATATATATAGAGAGAGAGAGAGAGAGAGGGAGAGAGAGCGAGAAATAATTAAATAAATAAATGAGTTGTATTGGGGGATTTGAATTTGAGTTTTGGGAGAAAACTTTTGAGAGAAAAATGTGTTTTGTGAAATTAGATCTGGGCCTTTGATTTTTTCAGGATTGAAGGAGAGCCATTTTATAGCTTTCTTTGTGTTTTATTATATAGACTAGATTTGCCCGTGGGCACGTGCCTACGGCACGTCTTCGGAACGATACAACACACGAGAAGCCCTGTAAACAGTGAAACAACAATTATGTAGTTCAAGTTTGAATAGTATGACAATAATTAGTTGTAAATAAAAGTCCATGTTTCTATTAGTATATGTTGAAAAATAATTATAAATGAGGGTGTAAAATCCAACTTCTTAGAATTTTAAGGATGGAAAATGATGAAATTTAACTGTTGAAGAGATATTTGCTATTTTCAATATAACACGTGCAATAAAAAAACCATAAAAATTCTGAAAATTTTACAAACCTGAAATCTTAAAATCTAAATTTGTAAGTTTGCAAGTAAATAAAGAAAGAATGAGAGAGAGGGGGGAGAGAGAGAAAGAGAAAAACATTAAAAATTGAAGAGAGAAGAGAGAGATAGTAATAAAGTAATAAGTTTTTTAGTTTTGGGGTGAAAATTTTAATTTTGGGGTTTGAAATTTTGGGCGGGAAAATATGTTTTGTAAGAATCAATCTAGGCCATTGATTTTAGGGAAGATTGAATGAGAGCCACTTGATAGCTTTCTTTGTAATTTATTATATAGATTATGTGCAGTAATTATATTTTTTCCCTTAATCATTAATAGAATGCTCCTACCAAAAGTGGTGAGCATAACTTGAACCCATGGTATCTCACATTCTCAAACATTCTCAAGACTGAGGCTCGCGCCTTAGTGCGCCTTGCAAAGATGAGGCGCAAGTAGTCCAGGTGTCAGCGCCAAGCTTGCCTTCGACTACACTGGTAAAAAAAGAATGTCCGGCATAGTAGTATTGGGCATCCAAAACCTTACTCTAGGGCAGGAATGATGTAAACAGAAAAATAAAACCATACACACAAATTCTCTGATGATAAAAAAATGGAATTCAGTTAACAGATACTTGAAAATAATGAGGCAGGTATGAGCTGGGTATTGTAAGCAACTTGTACAGTATTCATACACGGCGCGGACAAAGATGTACAGTGTAAACAGAAATGTTGATGTTGCAGGTTCTTATATTTAGCAATCTAATAGAGCTGAAGAACTTTGATAAATAATCTGCAAGCAATAGAATGGTAGAACTAAAACTGACCTATCAAGGTGAGGAGCAGCCTGAAAGGTTATGAAGAATTGAGAACCATTGCAATCAGGACCAGTATTTGCCACTGACAGAAGACCAGGACCATCATGGCGAAGCACAAAATTTTCATCTGAAAGAATAAAATAAAAAACAGCCTATGTCATTTAGTAGTTCTACTTATACTTCACCAATTAACCTATACACATAATTACGTATAAATCACAGAACTCAATATAATCAAGTCAAGCAAATTTGCACGAACTATACTACAACCAACTATTTGCCTCATAAGAAGTACTCAGCTGAGAACCTTAAGAACATGCACAAACTCTCCAGGTAACTACTCTGTATTGTTAAAGGAGGAAGGGATGGCACGCCTCTCAAAATGCAATTCCATTTGCAACTCTTTCACATGATGGTCCATGCATACTTTGTAAAGGGAAAAAAAGTCTAGTTAGTTGGGACCACTTACTTTCTTTGAGTGGACCAATCATATGAGAGTTGCAAATAGAGTTGCACATAAGGAGAAGCATACACTCATTTCTCTTGTTAAATTTCAACCAACATGGTCATTCTTCCTGGGAATTATTATGTAAGAACCAAGGATTGACAGCTTGGTTTTCGTATCTAGCATTAGAAAACTCAGATACCAATACCAAAATGGTACGTATCAGCAGGTTTTGTTTGTTTTGTTCGGTATAGTTCATAATTTTGGTTATACTAAAATATAGTTTGCAAATATTACATGTGCATGTTTGTAGTCAATAATAAAAATAACTTTGAACTTCAATCCAGAGAACACAAGCTTTCAGCATGTTTAAGAAGAAATGTAACTAAAAATATTGAACTTATATGATTTAATTTGATTTAATTATCATTCATGTGCACCATTCTTAAATATAGCAATTAAGAGTAATATACACTCTAACTCTAATAAGCCTATTGGGCCAAGTCAGGTTGGTTAGATCTTTATAATACCCTAAATATAACCCAAATTTGTAACTTAAATAAAACCCTTCTTTATTTCAAACCTATAACTTTTTGGAGTCCCCCCCCCCCAAAAAAAACTACCCGGCTCACCCAACCCGATCCTATTAAACATACACCTGATCACGAATCACTAACTAAAATCCTAGTTTGTAATGGGAAGAGTTGGCACAATATAGAAAAAAAGGAAATAAGAGCACAACGATAAGGAGGCTTAAATAGGTTTGGTTTCAACTCTCTCTTCCCATTTCTTCGTTGATGTTTTTTTCTAAGTTTCCATAGGAGATTTAGTGAAGGTTTTTGAACAGGAGTGTGCACCGAAATGAAGCAATGCTGTGTTCTTTCCATTTTTTAATTGAGTCTTTTTAATTGATTTCTTTTAGGGTTTTTACATGTTGCATCCACAACCAATTTCTATGGCCCAGTTACAAATCCTTGCCCTGAAAACAATCCCAAATGGCTGAACCAATACATTTCGCTCGAAATCTAAAACCTTCGTAAAAACCTTGGATATGAAGATCAAAATCCATTTCCCAAAATTTAAATCAGAGTCCAGTATACACACTTTAATTTGATGCTGGTATACACGACTAGGGAGTCTATTCCTGGCTCTAGTCTATGGTATATAACTTTCATTTCAACAGATCATATCTGATACAATAGATTTCTCATGATTTGTGCTTCTACACATGCAAAAGCTTATGATAAGATACTAAGACCAACTGCATAAAACAATGACAACAAAACCATCTCACAGGGAAACATATATTTCTAGTTTTTCACTCTTTTAGCAAATACTCTCACAATATACTACAGCACGGAAAGACGTAACAGAACTGACACTGATCATAAGATATTGCATGAGCTTAACAAAAAGAGATGAGAAACTTCAAACTAGTCACCTGGAAACTTAGCACCATATATACTCTCACCATCTGTACCTGAAAATAAAATGTTGGTGAGAAATAAAACCAAATTATAGTTCAAATAGGTTATTATATATAATACATCTACTTAACAATTTCCCCCGCGAAAACTTCTGAGGCAGAAAACAAAAATCATGCTAATTGCTTGGAACATTTTTTTCTTTCAAAAAGGTGCTTTAAAACAAAGTTGGAAAAATATATAAGAAGTTTTGTGACAGATCACAACAATTCTTAAAGAACTGATACTTCACTCAAGAATATTTATTAGAGCATAATACTGTCTTGGGAAATTTTATTCCAAGGATATATAACTTGCCATATGGCTATATAAACAAAGTTAAAAACCAACTCTAACCTAGGGATGGTATTCGGGCCGGGCTAGCTCGGGACCGGCCTGCTCGGTCCTCGACCCGGCCAGGCCCGCACAAACCCGAGCTGAACCGGGGCCAGCCCGCCAATAGACCCGGTCCGGTCCGGTTCACCATTTGCCCACTAAAAGCCCGAATCCGACCCGTCCCACTAGGGGCCCGGTCAGGTCCGAAACCGGATTGAACCGACCCGGTCCGGGCTGGCCCGCTGGCCAATTTTGAATTTTTCAGAATTTTTTAGAAAAAAATTGGATTTGTGTGCTAATACTGCAAAGTATATATATATATATATATATATATATATATATATATATATATATATATATATATATATATATACTTTAAAATATTTCAAAATTTTATAAAAATGAGAGTAGGCATCAAAATTAACTGATCACTACTCATTACTCAATTTGCCAACCCTCACCCTAGCTATTTATAGCCAAGTCCACTTCCTCACTTCTCTAATCTCACCAATATGGGACTAAAAGTAAAAGTTTTCTACTTCAAATGGTCTTAATTATATATATATATATATATATATATATATATACTATCAAAAATTTAGTGAAATAATGTTTTACGTTGGATTTCTTGGCTAGTCCATGCAAATTAGTTCAATGAGTGGGTTTGTCGCGGGTTCGATCCTGAGAGAGCTTAGGTAATTTTATTTTTATTTTTATTTTTATTTTTATTTTTATCATAAAAATAATTTAATTTATGAATCTCTTTTTCATGTGTACAACCCAATTGTTCACCATTTTCCTTTCCTTTTGTCTTTGTACACTCGAAAAAAAATAAATGAAAAGCCCGTTAACCCACGAACCTGCAACGAACCGGCCCGGCCCTCGAGCCAGGGGCCAGGTCCGGGCTGGCATTTCCCTGTCGAGGCCCGGCCCGCAAAAGCCCGGCCCGAGGTAAAAAAAAAATTGCGGGTTTCGGCCCGACCCGGCCCGGCCTGGTTGGCCCTAATGCCATCCCTACTCTAACCACCAAAGGTGAATTAACTATCAGAAAATAACATCATGATATTTTTTTAAGATAAAGATAACTATGACATAGTCAAAAATTGAAAATGCCTGAGCTCCTGTTCAGCATCGTTCAGACCATTCCTAAGTTCAATATTAGTCAAAGAAACCATTCCTTTAATATGTCCCTCTCGTAGCCATCTTAAGTAATACTTTTTCATGCAGTGTATACCCATATTGAAAATTCTTGAAGCATGTGGTTCATATTGTTCAATGATCAAGCACTGCCTTCGTCATTCACAATTTCAAACATTAATGAATATGTTCATAATTTTGTGTTGGACAAGGATAACTAGAAAAAATATGGTACATATAAGATAACGAAACCCAGTTTGTTAATCCCAGCAACTATAAACTATTTAACAAAAATAAATAAAAATATGATACCAAGAGGGCTTACCATCTCGCTTTGAAAAGTCACCACCCTGCAAGAACAAGATCATCACAAATTAGAATCACCGTTAAAAAAAGCTGTATATGTTATGTGGATAAATAAAATGGTCCATTCACAGTGAAGTGTTATTAAACTTCAATGGCATTCAACATATCAAAATACAACCTTAAATACTACATCACAAGAAATGCAGTCGTGACCATCAGCCCTGTATCCTACAGCATAAAAAGGGAAACCAACTAAAAGAGGGAAGGCTATGCAACCAGCTAATACTACTCAAAATGTTATACCCCATTCATTCTAGCAGCTGCATTGCATGAAAGGGGTGGTAGCATACCTGCGCCATAACCCCTTTTATAATCCGATGGAAAATTGATCCCTTGAAATGCAGGGGCTTTCCTGTTGTACGTCCAGTACCCTTTTCACCTGGAATAGAAAAATGTAAATGAAACAAGTAGCCTATGTAACTTAAACACTTAAGGTCCATGAGCTTCAAATTAAGTAACAAAAAGGACAATTTCACATAAAAGTAACTAGTGTCACGAAAATATATCATCAGTTTGACATTTCAATTCTAGACATTTCTTGTCGAAAACTATGGAACAAAACAACTAATAACAAAATAACCAATGCAACTTTGTGGATGACTGACAATTTTGAAGATATTTATGGTAGCACACTGGTTCTTCTATAAACAATATAAGAATACCTGTATCATTACATTAACTGCATCATGACCCTTCTTTTAAACTGATGATCATACAGCGAATGATTTTCTAATAATAGGGTCGACGTTATTTGATTTGTCATCTTTGATGGAGATAGATAAAGATGCACATGCACAAGGAATGGGATCCAAATAGAGTATAATATCAAACTTTTAATCAAATGCAATTGCATTTTCCATTGCAATATCTACGACATGCTCTGACAAATAATATTCAACAAGTTGTTTTTTTCAGAACAACAAGAAGTTATAAGTTGATTAACAAGAAAAACAAATGGAAGAACACCTGAAACTATGAGGTACTGTAGCAATGTATCTTCTAAAGTAAAAAAACAACGTAAACAAGACAAAATTGTTACCGGTACAGAGTGCTCGGAAGTTTTCAGCAGTCTTGGGAACAACATCAGCAAAAAGCTGCAAGGAAAATGCGACAAAAGATAAATTAAACCTCTGTACTAATGAAGATGGTTAATGTTTTTGAAAGGAATATGATGGTGACATGCGCAAAAAAAAGTTTGATAATACCTCAAAGGCCATTCTTCCCGGAGTATCACCATCAATGGATACGTCTATAAAGACAATCGGATTCTTCGTTTTGGCCATTTTCACTTCCTCAATCAAGCATGTAGTTGTGCATTAGTAACTCCAATCTGAAAATTTTGTCCCAAAAAATTCCTTCAATTTCTAAAACATCACAAAGAAACCCAAAATCCCATAACCTATCGCAACACTATCCAAAACCCCAATGAGATACAACCTCCAAACACCATATCCCCTCCAATAACCACCTCAACATTCCCACTAAACTCCTTTGTAACTAACAAATAAGGTAAGTGAAGGTTAGTATAGGTGACTTGTATACCTACATCTTTCTAAACTTTGATCCATTTAAATCATAAAATATGAGTTAAGTTACCTACGGTTATCCCACCTCAAAGTTAAGGCACCATTTAGTTAAGATAAATGGAGGTACGTAGAGGTATCTAATATACCTACAATTATCCTATCTCCGGATCCAACAAGTTAAGATACCTACAGTTATCTCACCTCCAATAAAACTTACATTACCTTACCTCCAAAGTCCTGCTCTTTTCAAAAACTTACTATAGGTATCTAAACATTGCATGTCGAGACAAAGCTACCTATAGGTTGCATATCTCCACGTAAAAGATAACTATAGGTATCAAAACTCCAATTTCGACCAAATTTTGATTGAATTCCTATATCCCGTTAGTTTTCTGGATTTGGAGAAGCGCAGATTTTCTTGGTACTAATCCATAACGATCAACGTCGCCCCCCCAACTTAAAAATTACAACTTCTATATTTAAGTTTAAACTGACCAAAATAAGAGATCGAACCAACCTCCAACTCAAAAAGCCAACACCTTTCCATCAACCCATCACTCAAAATCCCAACTTCCGATAAGCAACAGATCGACAACCCTAAAACCCTAAAAAAACATGCTAGGGTTTCCGAAACCCTAAAACCCTAGAACCAGCACCAGATCGGGAAGCGAGACGCACTACAGAATCGCAAATTGACAGAATTGAACGGTAAAGAAGCGTATCGATCTACAGTAAGCCATTAAATGAGCGAAATTGGAAAAGGGGGCAAAAAAACGAAACCCTAGATTTTTGGTTTACCTTAGAAGCACTGAAGCTGATGGCCACAATTCACAAAAACGATTGAGAAAGAGAGAGAGAGAAACCTAGAGAGGTAATAATAGGGGACTCGGGGCTCGGATTTTATACGGCGGGAGGGGGGAGTTACGATTGTGCCCTTGGGTTGGGAGGGTGTTTACAGGGAGAAGCAGTTTCTTCATGCTTTGGTCTATTGGATTTGTTTTTTTTCATATTTACTTTCTCATGGGCCGAAATTTTGTTAATGGGCTGGGGTTGTTTGGTTCAATGTAAGTTGTGGCATTGTGGCAGTGGTTGTTTCAATTCACTTAGGAGCGTTTGGTACGTGAGAATGTACAAGGAAATTTCATATTTTCTCTTTAGATTACCTTGTTTAGTATGTGGCAAACATGATTTTGGAATGAATGATAGATACCCAACGGAATCAAAATCTTTTGTTGGGAAGGATTTCTATTCCCAAAAAATCATGAGATTTGTGGATTCACATAGGATTTCCATAACAAATAATAAAATAATCCAAAAACTAGAATAAAAATATATATTCCTCCCTAAAATCATGAGATTTGAGCATTCTTATGTGATTTCCATAACAAACAATAAAAAAAACCCAGAAAAACTAGAAGAAACAAATACAATAATAAAGGATTTCCGGGAATGCAATGTATTGTATCAAACGCGATAATGCAACATTATTGAGAATCTTCATTTTCATCCTCACATTCCCGGTAATCCTTCCATTCTTATAAATTTTCCAATCATCCATGTACCAAAAGCTTTCTAAGGGTGTGGCTTTGTGGTGAGAGATGCCACTGTGTTAATGGCATGAGGGGAGAGATGCCCTTCATGTCGACCTTTTGATTGAGTGTGGAAGATGCTTCTTTATAGAGGGTTAGTGGCAAATTGTGGTTCACAGTTTTCCATTTGACAAAGATGTGTCCAAATCATTGGGGAAGTCTCAATTTTTTTTGGTGACGGAACGCGTAAGTAGGTATACAAGGATAGAACATTTATGTAAGTTGTCATCCTTTTCAAACCTTTACATCACTACGCTCCATAGCTCCTACCTGCTCCCGAACCCAAAAAAAACAAAAAACAAAACCCTAGATCTTCTCCTAGGGGCGGCGGCGGCTTGCCCTCAGCGCCACCGCCCCCCCCCCTCCCCGTCGTCCCCGCTTAGCCTCCTCCACCAACGTGACGAACCACGGCGACGAACCACGGCATCCAGTCGCCCGCACTCCATCACGTGACAACGTCGACGACCACTTCTGCTCGCACGGCGACGAACCACGGCGCCCAGTCGCCCGTGCTCCATCGCGTGACGGCGTCGACGACCCCTTCCGCTCGCACGGCGACGAACCACAATACATGCCATACCATTCTTAGTGGATGATTTCTCCAAGTCGATGGCACAAATCGAAACATTAGATGTTGACCCACCTTCGTTGATCCGTGAAAATTCAGGGTTTTCGTTCTTGCTGCAGCGGACAGACTAGTGGTTGGACTAGTACAGCTGAGCTTTCTAGTCCAGTCGACGACCCCTTTCGCTCGCGCCGAAGACCCCTTTCGCTCGCGCCGCCCGCTCCCCCCCCCCCCCCCCACGCGACGACCCTCTAGTTTGCGACCCAGATCTGTGACGCTTAGAGTTGGGGGTGGGTTTATTGGGGTTGGAGTTAGTTTAGGTTGAGATTGATTAGCTTTGCTAGGTGTTTCATCGGTTGTTCTTCGCGCTTGCCACCATGTCCACACTCTTGGGGACAATTACAACTATGTTTTGGTGTTTCGAGGGTTGGTAGTGCGTGTGAAGAAGCCGGGGGTGTGCTTAGCTGTGCCGTAGTGTGAGACGGCAAAGTATTTAGTGGTTGGGGGGGTTGGTGGAGCTGTCTGGGTTGGGTAGGTCTAGTTGTGTTGTTTGCGGTGGAGATCGGTTGTGGGGCTAGGGCCCGAAGACGGGGTCCCCCCATGAGACCGCTTATTACATACTAGTATTTTACCACCATGAGACCGATTGTGGAGCTTGGGCCCACGACGGGGTCCCTCTGTGATGGGCGCTCACTTGTTTCAGCTTTCGGGGTGTTTGTCCCAACTGTTGCGGAACGTCCGGGATGTGAAGAAGGAGGTGGAGGCAAATTTGATTCGGTGAGAAGAATGAGGTGTATAGTTGTGGGGCTAGGGCCCGAAGATGGGGTCCCCTCATGATCGACACTGCACGGGGTGGGGCTTGGGCCCGCAGAAGGGGTCCCCCCATGAGGTGCGCAGAGGGGAGATGTTCGTGTTCTTGGTCGGCAGTAAAAGAGTCACACACTGAACTCGACCTTTCTTAATCCACTGCCACAGATTTTGCAACAGCACCGCCACTACGCCCTCATCATTGACCCTGAAATCTACAACGTTCACTACCTGCAGGGACGAGAGGTGAAGGTGATTCTTCAAATTGGTTGTGATTTGGTTGGGTATTACGTGAGAGAGAGAGAGTGAGAGAGTGAGAGAGTGAAGACGTTGCTTCTCACTACTCTATGCAGGTGCCTGTTTGTGTTTGTGAGAAATCATCTGAGAGAGTATAAGTAACATCTTCATTGCTCTTTTAGACTGTGTCTGTGATTAGGGTTAGTGAGAGTTTTGCTTAGTGAAAAATCGCTTATGAGAGCTAAAGCGTATGAGAGGCGAAGGTGCGACGGCTCTCCTTTTGGGTGTGACTCCGATTGGGCCATGTGTGAAGTTGTGTTGGTGAGGTAGAAGGAGGGGAGCGGCAAAATTTCAAATCCCACAGGATTCGCTTCAGGTGGGTGGGCGCGTGCCGTGGAAGTGGGTGCTCGAAGCTTGCTTGACGAACATACAATTAGTTGATCCTCGTAGGTTAGAGTGAGAGCTGATTATATGTACTGGTCATGTCGCTTCATATTTTTTTTTTGTCTGGAGGTTGTAACTTGCCCCAGCATGCTGGGGTGTTTTGTTAATTTCTTATTAATGAAACAGGGTGGCCTTATTCCACTTTTTCCCTAAAAAAACATTTATGTAAGTTGGGTAACCGGTAGCATTAGCAAGTATTTTGTTTCTATTTATTTGTTGATATAGATTGGTTAAGTAAGGAGGATGACAAACGCCTATTTCATGCGTGTGGTAGACATAAGTTTGTTTGCTATGTAACTGTTATTTCAACATGGTTGCGGTTACACATAAACCTGATTATTGTCGAAAATGTTTGTCATGAATTGTCGCTTCTTGATGTTGTTTCATTTTTGTATGTGTGTCTGTCGTTTCTAGTTAACTTTTTGCATTTTGTAGACTTTCTAGTTTATGGGTGGGTGCTTCTAGGGCTGCAAACGTATCGAGCAATTCGCGAGCTATTCGGCTCGAGCTCGGTCAAAGTTCGGCTCGAACCGAGCTAACCGAGCTCGAGCTCAAAACCGAGCTCGTTTCGTAAACGAGCCGACCTCGAGCTTGATTTTATTTTTTTTAAGGCTAAGCTCGCGAGCTATTCTGCTCGAATATGGTCAAAGCTCGGCTCGAACCGAGCTCGAGCTGAGCTCAAGCTCAAAATTGAGCTCGTTTAGTAAACGAGCCGAGCTCGAGCCTGAAGGTATTCGGCTTGGCTCGACTCGATTACAGCCCTAGGTGCTTCTAAAGCACCTATTTTTGTTACCCTGTACTTCATACTTCTCTTGAACTCTATTTAGGAAAGATTTGCTGTATTGACCCACTTTTTAAAAATATTTGGGGGTCTGACCCACTTTCGAAAACAATTAGCAATCTGACCCAGTTTTGAACGCGTCATCATAGGCCGTTATTGAAAATAACGGCATATATGCCGTTATTTTTAATAACGGCAACATTTTACAATTTTTTAGCATGCCGTTATTTGGAATAACGGCATCAGTATATTTCTCATATGAGTGTGAATATTCTGACTTGGAAAAAAAATCCAAGTGTTGAAACAACTTATAAATAATGCCGTTATCCCCAAGAACGACATTCAAATTACTGATGCCGTTATTGGAGATAACAGCATCAGTTATAATAAAATGAACTGTTGCCACTGTTCCAAACAAATACAACAATTCATTTTATTATAACTGATGCCATTATTCGAATGTCATTTTTGGGGATAACAGCATTATTTATAGATTGTTTCAACACGTAGATTTTTTTCCAGGTCAGGAGATTCACACTCGTATGAGAAATATACCTATGTCGTTACTCCAAATTAAAAAAAAAGTAAAATGATGCCTTTATTGGAAATAACAGCATATAAATAACCTATGCCGTTATTTCCAATAACGGCTTATGCTGACGTGTCCAAAACTGGATCAGATCGCTAATTGTTTTCGAAAGTGGGTCAGACCCCCAAATATTTTCAAAAGTGGGTCAGTACGACAAAAAATTCTCTATAAATTATCTATTTAGTTTTTTTTTTATTATAAGAAGATGACCTCTGTCACTGTTTCATTAATGAGAATTAAAGAAACAAAGTAGTGCACAAGTACATCCAAAATAAGTTCATACCGGACCCTTAACAACAACCTCCGACTAGAAACAAACTAGTCGTGATAAAGTATGATCATAAGTACATCATAATAGTCAAAATACATCAAAAGTAGCAAATGAGGCGCATCCTCTAACGACCACGTTGACCCGCACTCCCCTTCATGCTCTGACCCACTACTCCTCCTCGGTCAGCTTTAGCTTCTTCCTGCTCCCACGTAACCTGCCCAATCATGAATGAGAAGAAAATTTTTATGCATAGAGGTAGTAAATCTGTACCTGATATTTCTAAAACATGAGTCGTTTCGGTCTAACCATAGACTCCAAAGGGTTGCCACTACTGCTAACTCCCATGCCCGTTTATCCTCTATTCTAATGAGTTATTCTTTCCATGTCCCTCATACGTCTGAGGTGGAGGTAGGACACCGTGCACACCCGAAGCCCATATAAACTATTTCCCATGTAAGTATCGCCTTAGAACATGTGAAAAATAAATGTGTAGTGTCCTCGTCCGCTTCTAAGCAAGTCCTGCATCTGACGTCGATCTGCAAATTTCTTCTCCTAAGATTTATTTTGGTTATAATAGCGTCGTTGTGTACGAGCCAGCTGAACACTTTAACTTTTAAAGGGGATTGAATACCCCAAATGATATTCTCCTCGTTGCACCTTATACCCCTGTCGTTGATCCATTTGTACATTGACGCCACTGAGAAGGTTTGTGACCCTTCGAAGTTCCACCATCTTTCGTCTGGTTCGTTAGTCATTTGACCCCCTTCCGCTTGAATGAGCCTATTTAACTCTTCGAACTGACTGATGCTTTCATGCGTCAAACATTCTGAAACCGTCAATGTAAGTTTTCCCCTTTCCCACACATCTGCCACTAATGCGTCAGTATTGACCGCCGCTACCGCGGCTTGCGGGAATAGGTTACTAAGTGATATGGCTAAAAATGGGGTTTAATCGGGACCGTCCAAATCGGGCGCGAATCTTGAGACCTGAGGGTAAAACGGTAATTTCACCCACAAAAGGACCAAAACGGATATTGGATCTGCCCTCCTAGGGCCCAATAATCCGCGAATGGATCCACCACCAAGAGGGTGCGGGTCTCGACCCGCTGCGTACCCAATCCATCAAGATAGAGTCAGGGTCCCTGATTAAATACGATCAACGGCCCTGATGGACGTCTATCTTTTCACGGGGGATTAGGGATTAAATTCCTTATCTGATTACAGGGAATATATATTGTCAGATTACCTTCCTCATCTGATTACGGAGGACATTCCTTATCAAATCACGGGGATTACATTCCTAATCCGTTCCCTAAGACGCCTATAAATACCCCCCATCCATCTCCATTAAGAGGTAATCAACTCTTCACCAGTTTTTACGCTCTTTCATAATCTCTTTGATTACTGACTTGAGCGTCGGAGGGTGCGTCGTCGGGATCCCCCCCGGTGTCTCGCACTTTTTGCAGGTGCACGGCAGGAACGTCGAACGAGGCCCGACGGAACAGGTACGCAGGTTTTCCTATTCAGTTTCCCCAAGAATCCACAAGTTCTATCTGTTTGCCCCCACACCAAATTTAGCGGCAACAGATTGGCGCCGTCTGTGGGAAACAAACGAATAGAGACCTCTCCCCTTCCCGGTGAACAGGTTTTCTCCAGCCATGCCGCCTCGCAAAGTCAGATCTAGGGGCTCCAACCGAGCGCCCAACCCTGACCAGCAAGAAGTCCTTCCTGATCCCGCTCAGCAACAAGGGCAGCTCCCTCCTACCGTGGAAGAGCCGCTCCAGCGGAACCCTCCACATCCTGATCCGAAGGGGCCTAACCCCCAGAAACAGCCTCTTCACCAAGAGAACATACCCAACCACACTGCCTCCAGTGCCTCCATGGCCTCCCATCATCCCCGGGCCTCTGGTCGCCGCAATACCCCTCCCAAACGCCCGGAAGATGACGACCTTCGTCGCCATCTGGATGAGAAGCGGGCTCGGGGGGAAGCCTCCCGCCAGCAAGAGCAATCCCCCCGACACCGAGAGCGCAGGAGGTCCCCCGTCCGAAGAGGGAGAAAGGACTCCCCCGATCACTACCGAAGGAGGCACTCTCCAGCGGGTCGGCAGCAGCCCCGGAACAATGAGGCACCCATCACCCGTGCCGAGTTCCAACAACTCCAAGCAATGGTACAACAGGCCCTCAACCTCCGTCAAAATCCCAATGGGCCGAGGGCCCCATCCCCTCCTCCGGTCCGAAGCCCTCGCCAACGGTCCCCCTCTCCTCGTCCTGCACCAACCAACTCCCGGCGCACCCTGAGTCCTCGTCGCTCCCGAAGTGACCGCCGCCGCAGCCCTCGCTCCCCCTCCTACGAAGACGAGTCCCGTGGTCCGGCGAATTACCGTCGGAGAGATGACACCATGAACCGCCGCCTGAACGAGGTGGAAAAACTCTTGGGACAGATAAACCGAGAAGAAGAACTCAGGGGAAGGACCCTCCGTCCTAGCCGACCCCCGTTCTCCCGGACCATAGTAGATACTCCCGTTCCCTTCGGTTTCAAACCTCCCCAGTTCGAGAACTACACTGGGGAGACCGATCCAGTTGACCACATCGAAGGCTTTAAGACTTTGATGCTCCTCCATCAAGCGTCCGATGCCCTCCTCTGCAAAACATTCCCTGCAACTCTGAAAGGCCCAGCTCGAGAATGGTACTCTCGTCTTGCCCCGGCGTCAATATTCTCCTTCGAACAGTTCGAGACCCTGTTCATCACCCATTTCGTCAGCAGCCGAAGGGCCGAGAAAACCAGTATTTCACTATTGCACCTCCGTCAGCAAAAGGGGGAAAAACTGAGGGACTACGTGAAGAGGTTCACAGCCGAAGCTAGAACTATTGCCTCCCTCGACCAATCGGTCGCTACCGCAGCATTCCAATCCAACATTCTCAATTCCAACCTCCGCTCCTCCCTTGCCAAGAAACCCCCACATGACTTTTCCGACCTTCTTCTTCGCACCGAAAAGTACATTCGGGCCGAAGAGGCCGAGCAACCCCCCAACTGGGAAGTGCCCGCCTCCGGGCTTAAAAGGAAGGGGGCAGAAGAAGAAGGAGCCAAGAAGCTCCAGAAGGATAATGCCGGCCAGCGCCGACCTCCCCCTAGATTTGAGAAGTTCACTCCCCTCAACGCTAACCTCTCGGCCATCTTCATGGAGGTCGAAAAAGACGGGGTCTTGCCTCCAGCTCCCAAAATGAATACTCCCGCCAAGAGAAGAGATAAAGAGAAATGGTGCCGCTATCACCGGGACCACGGGCATGACACCAACGACTGCCGTGCTCTGAGGAACGAGATCGAAGCCCTTATCCAGAGGGGACAGCTGACGAAGTTTGTAAAAAAGGATCGAGCCGAGCTCCCTCTCCCGCCTCGGGGGGCTAACAAGCGTCCGGAAAGAGAAGAGACGCCAGACTTCGAGGAAGAGCGAGTCCTCCACCTCATCCATGGGGGTCCGATGGGAGGCTCCTCGAACTCCTCCCGAAAAGCGTTTATCAGAGAGGTCAATTCAGTCCGAACCACGCCTCCTCCCAAGGGCCTCGGAGTGCCAGTTACCTTCTCCGACGAAGATCTCGAGGGAGTCCGTATCCCGCATTGTGACGCTCTCGTCATCAGCCTCCACATGGCAAATTTCAAAGTGGAGAGGATCTTAGTCGACAACGGCAGCTCCGTCAACATCCTATTCCTCTCCGCTTTCAAAGGCCTAAAGCTCTCCAGAGACAGACTCAAACCCGCCGGTTACACTCTCCATGGGTTCACGGGGGTTCCGGTAACTATAGAAGGGGTGATCACCCTCGATGTAACTGCCGGACAAACCCCTACCACCAGAACGGAGCCAATGGACTTCATGGTAGTGGATGTTCCCGCTGCCTACAACGTCATTTTGGGCAGGCCCGGCCTCGCGGCTCTGGAAGCAGTTCCCTCGGCATATCATCTGAAGATGAAATTTCCCACCCGATCCGGGGTCGGAGAAGTAAGGGGAAATCAGGAGCAGGCCCGGAAATGCTACATGACTTCGACCCTTGGGCCCGTCCTCTCTTTAGAGACCCTGGAAATTCCCCAAGATTCCACAAGACCGACCTCCGAGCCAGCGGACGAACTGGAGGAGGTGCTCTTCTCCGAACAAGAGCCGACCCGCAAGTTCTTCGTAAGCAAGGCCCTCCCGTCCGCCCTATACTCAGATATTGTGGAATGCATCCGAGACAATCAAGACCTCTTCGCATGGTCCGCAGCTGACATGCCCGGTATCTCCGAAGAGCTCTTAGTCCACCGCTTGAGTGTTGATCCGGGGTCCAAACCGGTTCAGCAGAAGAGGCGTAAGTTCGCCCCCGAGCGACAGCTCGCTATTAAAGAAGAGGTAGATAAATTGCTGAAGGCCCGATTCATACAGGAGGTAAACTACCCTGAATGGTTATCGAACGTAGTAATGGTGAAGAAGTCCAACGGAACATGGAGAATTTGCATTGATTTCACCGACCTCAACAAAGCCTGTCCCAAAGACCCCTTCCCTCTACCGAGCATCGACACTCTGATTGACGCAACCTCGGGACATGAGCTTCTAAGCTTCATGGACGCTTTCTCGGGTTACAATCAGATAAGGATGTTCCCGCCAGATATCCCAAAGACGTCTTTTGTAACCGACCAAGGCCTTTATTGCTACAGGGTCATGCCATTCGGCCTAAAGAACGCAGGGGCAACATACCAGCGCCTCGTCAACAAAGTTTTTCAGGCTCAGATCGGCAGAAACATGGAAGTGTATGTCGATGACATGCTGGTGAAAAGCATCCGAGGTGCTGATCATGTGACCGACCTCCAAGAAGCATTTGATGTTTTAAGAAGGAACAATATGAGACTCAACCCGAACAAATGTGCGTTCGGCGTCTCATCAGGCAAGTTCCTCGGCTTTATGGTTAGCCAACGAGGAATAGAGGCGAATCCGGAGAAGATCAAGGCCATACTGGACATGGCCCCCCCTAGAAATGTCAAAGAAGTTCAGAGGCTGACTGGTCGCTTAGCCGCCATAGGGCGCTTCCTGTCGAAGTCCGGGGAGAAGTGCCTCCCGTTCTTCAAAGCCCTCAGGGGGGCTAAAGGATTCGAGTGGGGGCAGCAGCAACAAGACTCCTTTGACCAGCTTAAAGCCTACCTCGTCAATCCCCCTCTCCTTAGCAAACCAGTACCCGGCGAACCGCTCTACCTCTACCTCGCAGCTTCCGAACAGACGCTCAGTGCGGTCTTAGTCAGAGAAGAAGAAAGGGCTCAGAAGCCCATATACTACGTCAGCAAGGTGCTCCGGGATGCCGAACTTCGGTACCCGAAAATTGAGAAAATGGCGTATGCCCTGGTAATGGCCGCAAGAAAACTTAGACCCTACTTTCAGTCTCATTCGGTGGTCGTCCTTACCGACCAGCCACTGAAACAGATTCTTCACAAACCCGAGACTTCTGGTCGCCTCATGAAGTGGTTGATCGAGCTGAGCCAGCACGATATAACTTATCAGCCTCGGACTGCAATCAAGGCACAGGCACTGGCCGAATTCATAGTTGAGACTACAGTCCCCGAGTCTGGCCAAGCAGCAAAGGGACCCCCCGTCTGGTCGGTCTATGTTGACGGGTCCTCTTGTAATGAGGGTAGCGGGGCAGGAGTCATCCTGGCAGGACCAGATGGCTTCGTCCTCCAATACTCACTCCGGATAAATTTCAAGGCCTCGAACAACGAGGCCGAATATGAAGCACTAATAGCCAGGCTTCGAATGGCCCGAAATGCTGGGGCACATCGGCTACAGATTTTCAGCGACTCCCAGTTGATTGTTAACCAGGTCCTCGGCGAGTATGAAGCCCGCGACGATAGAATGGCTAAATACTTGTCCAAAGTAAAGAGCCTCATGGCGCTGTTCGACGAGGCTCTCATCCAAAGGATCCCTCGAGAAGAAAATGCTCAGGCCGACGCCTTATCCAAGTTAGCCTCCTCCTCTCTTCAAGGTCTAGAACAGACCGTTTTGATAGAAGTCCTCCTAAAGCCGAGCATAGAGGACGAAGCGCCAGACTCCGTTGAAGCATTGCCCGTCCTCCTCGAAGACAACTGGATGAAACCCATTGTCGAATTCCTGAGGAACGGACTCCTCCCCGAAGATCCGAGGGAAGCACGAAGAATAAGGGCCCGAGCCGAGCGTTTTACTTTACTCGAAGGCATCTTATACAAACGCTCCTTCACCCAAGCGGATGGTCGGCCGTATCTAAGGTGCCTCTCCCCCGAGCAAGCCGACTACGCCCTACAAGAGCTCCATGAGGGGATCGGCGGAGCCCATTCTGGATCCAGGGCTCTGGCGCGCAAGGTATTGAACTATGGGTATTACTGGCCCACTCTCCTACGGGACGCCGAACGACACGTTCGGCAGTGCAGCTCCTGCCAAAAGTATGCAGACATCCGACGTCTTCCGCAGGCACCGCTGACCTCCCTATCAAGTCCCGTTCCCTTCGCTATGTGGGGGATGGACTTACTGGGACCATTCCCTCCAGCCCCCGGACAGCTAAAGTTCCTAGTCGTGGCAGTTGACTATTTCTCTAAGTGGATAGAAGCCGAACCCCTGGCTACGATCACCGAATATAGGGTCGTTCAGTTCTTCTGGAAGAATGTGATTTGCCGGTTCGGCGTTCCCCGAGTCATAGTCACAGATAACGGGACACAGTTTACTGGAGCCGCCTTCCGAGCCTTGTGTGAAGACCTTTCCATACAACACCGATTCTCCTCCGTCTCCCATCCCCAGTCGAATGGCCAAGCTGAGAATGCCAACCGACAGATTCTTGCAGGAATCAAGAAGAGGTTAGACAAGTGTTCCAAGGGACTATGGGTCGATCAGCTGCCGAACGTACTCTGGAATCACCGCACCACCAAGCGGACCCCAACAGGCGAGAGCCCATTTAATCTCACCTATGGGGCCGAAGCCATCATCCCCCTAGAAGTCGGGATACCCTCTCCTCGCCTGCTCGCTTATGAAGAAGAGCAGAATGCTAGAGAACTCAGAACAAGCCTAGACCTGATAGACGAAATCCGAGAGAGAGCTGCCATACGCCAGCAAGCTTACCGAAGAAGGATCGAGCTGGCATACAACAAAAGAGTCCGCCCAACGGACCTCAAAGAAGGGGATTTAGTCCTTCGGAAGTTGGCCATATCATTCCCCGGGCAGAAAAGCAAGCTGGCCCCGAACTGGGAGGGACCGTACAAGATCTCGAAAGTAATCCGCCCCGGTACCTACAAGCTAGAGGATCTCGAAGGCAGAGAAATTCCTCGGACTTGGAACGCCGACCATCTTTTGAAATACCAGGAGAAGGCAACTACGTCTCTCCAAGTAACTCGAGATGCCGAACCGTTCCCCTCCTTTCTCTAGTCATAGTTTGTCCTTCTTATGCTTTCTTTTATTATTGTAATAACGGCTAGCAACTTTAGAAGCAGCCGATCGTTAGATATTAATAAATGAAGTTTCTTCATGTTTTCACTACTATTACATCTCTCTGCTTGTAACTCTTAAATGTCACAATGGTTCCGGGGTCCAACACTTGGCTCGATTCTACTTCGCGAGCTCGCTCCTAAGCAAGCTAGAAGTAGCTCGCCATTCGAAAATGCTCCCACAGCCGTTGAATGGTACGGAGTCCAACACTTGGTTCGACCCTACTCCGCAAGCTCGCTCCTAAGCGACCTAGGGGTAGCTCGCCATTCGAAATTGCTCCTACACCCCTTAAACTGACAATGGTTCCGGAGTCCAACACTTGGCTCGATTCTACTTCGCGAGCTCGCTCCTAAGCAAGCTAGAAGTAGCTCGCCATTCGAAAATGCTCCCACAGCCGTTGAATGGTACGGAGTCCAACACTTGGTTCGACCCTACTCCGCAAGCTCGCTCCTAAGCGACCTAGGGGTAGCTCGCCATTCGAAATTGCTCCTACACCCCTTAAACTGACAATGGTTCCGGAGTCCAACACTTGGCTCGATTCTACTTCGCGAGCTCGCTCCTAAGCGAGCTAGAAGTAGCTCGCCATTCGAAAATGCTCCCAAGCCGTTGAATGGTACGGAGTCCAACACTTGGTTCGACCCTACTCCGCAAGCTCGCTCCTAAGCGACCTAGGGGTAGCTCGCCATTCGAAATTGCTCCTACACCCCTTAAACTGACAATGGTTCCGGAGTCCAACACTTGGCTCGATTCTACTTCGCGAGCTCGCTCCTAAGCGAGCTAGAAGTAGCTCGCCATTCGAAAATGCTCCCAAGCCGTTGAATGGTACGGAGTCCAACACTTGGTTCGACCCTATTCCGAGAGCTCGCTCCTAAGCGACCTAGGGGTAGCTCGCCATTCGAAATTGCTCCTACACCCCTTAAACTGACAATGGTTCCGGAGTCCAACACTTGGTTCGACCCTACCCCGCAAGTTCGCTCCTAAGCGACCTAGGGGTAGTTTGCCATTCGGAGTTCGACAGTTCAGAAGTTACCCCATGACAAACAACATTCACAGCAATGAAACACGCAAGTTCGGCAATAACGCATTTATTAATGAAACAGATGTGATACAAAGGCAAACACAAACAGGAGCACGACTCAACAAGGGTATTTACAATACCGACTCGTCACACTTAGCGAAAAGCAAAAAAAAAAAAAAAAAAAGAGAGAGCAAAGAACGCGCGGAACCGACCACTTCAGCGCTTCCTCGGAGCTGGAGCATTCCGCTTCAAGGACACTCGAGAGTGACGACGCTTGTCCCCGGAGCGCGACCCCAAGCCGGCAAACTGGGACGTATCCTCGGCACCGCTCCTGGCAGCTACGCCGACAGACGCCCCGCTCGAGGAGATTGCCACCGAGCTCTGCCCGTCCCCCGGGCTTGGTTGGCCGATCCGCTGACGGGTCGCCATCTCATAGAAAGTAATGCCCCGCTCACTCTCAGCACGAGTGCATGACGTGCTTCGAACGTTGATCGGCCCTGAATGTGGCTTCAGACGAGCCACTTCCGCCTCCAACTCTGAGATCCTGTCCCGCAACGAGTCGTCTTTAACGTCGACTTCGAAACGTGGGGGTATCGCGGAGTCCGGCACTCCAGATCGACTAGCGACGAGGCGCCGAAGGTGGGTGACTTCGATGCTTTTATCCACCGTCGCCCTCTTGAGCGCTTCGACTTCAGCAGTCAACTCGACTCGTTCAGTCGTCAACTTGGCCACCTCGGCCGTCAGCCCCTCGCCCTCACTCCGGAGCTTCGCCTCTACGGACTGCAGATGCTGTATCTCGGAAAGCAACTCGTCCTTCTCCGCTGTTATTTTGGACAAATTATGACGAATGCACTGAACACGAATCTCATTACTGAAATCAGTGGGCGAGTGTTCACCTTCGGGTACGAGCTCGGCGATTCGGCTTTCCAAACGACGAATCTCGATATCACGCCGGCCAAGGACGAGCTGGAGATGCTTCCTCTCGCTCTCGGCTCGGCGCAATCCGAGCTCGACCTCATAAAGTTTCTCCCTACACCTAGTCAGACACAGCCTCGTCGCCTCTAGGCCAGCTTCGGCTTTAACCTCCTCGTCCGGGCAGGAAAGCTCGACGCCTTGGGGGATCACCATAAGCTGCAAAGAAATCGGAGCAATCAGCGAAATCGTTGACCGTGGCCGAAGCACCACACTTGGAAAAATTTTCATCTCTAAAAACAAAGTTTGACAGTTCGGCAAAAGAGGGGGCATAAAACAGAAATTTCCGAGCACCAACACTTGCAAAAATTTTGATTTCATTTACGTCAAAAGAAGCGGTGGCCAGTCCGCTATTAGGCATTACAAAGTTTGATAAAAAAAAAAAAAAAAAAGGGAGAAAAAGAGCAGAAACAGCCAAAAACAATAAAAGGAGAGGCGGATCAGTGCTCGACCTCTTTCCCCGGGCGACGAGGCGGAGTAGGGGTCGACTTCGCCGAAGGAGACGCCGCCGCCAGTGGAGTGGCCGTGACGCTCGGGACCTCGCCAGTAATCCCGGCATCGGCATCAGCGCCGTCCTCCTCCTCCTCCTCCTCTTCCCCTTCGGACTCGGGGTCGAAGCCCTCGACGTGTCCGGGGAAGAGTCGCCATCCCGAGACGTCCACCCCGGGGTACGCCTCTCGCACCCGGTCGAGGGCAGTGGCGAAGGCCTTCGCCATGTTCTGCGCGAGGTACCCCTGGGCCTTCTTCAAGGTGGCGTCCTCCACCTCCTTCACAGCCGCCGCCTGCTTCGCCTCGGCCTCGGCCAACTGATTGGCCGACCCCTCCTTCTCCCGACGCAGCTCGTCCTCCAGCCTCTTCACTTCGGCCTCGAGGTGCTGGATCCTCGCAGACCGGCCTTCATGCTCGACTCGGAGCTTGTCGAGCTGGTTCGACATCCGAGCCTTCTCGTTCCGAGCCTGGTCGGACTCCTGCTTCAGCTCCTTCTCGAGGGCGGTCAGCCGTTCGGTGAGGTGACCGAAGTGGACGACGATCTGCAAGGGAAAGAGGAAGAACTCAGAGAGTTAGAAAAATTTTTGTGATTCAAGATGAAACGAATGAAGGGAACTCGGGACTTACCGATACCGCCGAACGAGCGATCTCGATCACGTCGTCGCCCTGCCTCCCCGCGTCCATGGCGGCGCGGTCCTTCGGGGTGGCGAGATGCTTGACCGCCTGCATACTCGCCAACGAGTTCCCGAGGAACCCATCGTGCCTCCGGACCTGCCAGTCCGGAATGTGGATCCGCTTGTGCTCCTCCGTCAGGAGCTCCTCGCCTGCTACGGTTAGCGGCGGGGTCGGCATGGCGAGCGCGGCGGCAATGGGGAAATCCCCCTCAGGAGCAGTAGCCGAAGGCCCCGCCACGGTGACGACCGGGTCGTCAGCAACCTCCACCGCCTGGTCGGGTGCCGCAATCCTCGGCACCTTCGAAGTCGAGGGCAGCTTCGACGCGACCCTCTTCCGCTTCCTCGGCGCCTTACTGGCGAGCCCAGCCCGGAGCGCCAACACCGCTTCGTAGTCCATAGATTCTACATCAAATAAAAAAAAAATGATGATTAGCACAAAAGAAGAACAGGGCAACAAGTACAAAAAAAAAGAACTTGGCGAAAAGCCGCGTACTAGGATCTACGCGGCCGAGCCCTCCCCTGTAAAGAACGTCTTCCGTCAACTCTTTCCAGTCGTACTTCGGCCGGTCGAGAAGGGTCCGAACCGCCCCTTCCTCTTCTACTGAGAGTCTCGGCAGCGCCGTCGCCCTCTTGGTCACCCCCTCTGCCCAATTGGTGGGGATCGGCCAGGCCTCTCGACTCCGCACGACGACCCACTTCTCTCGCCAATGCTTGATAGAGTCTGGGCAGACCACGAGCCTGCCGCCGTGCCTCGGAGTCAGATAATACCGGTACTCCGACTTGTTCCCTTGGTGGAGCCGGTATATCGTCCGAAGCACGTTCAGCTGCGGTTCGATCCCCGCGGCCTGGCAATGAAGAACGAAGCCATTAATCACTCGCCACGCGTTCGGCATGAGCTGGATAGGGCAGACCCCATACCAGCTCACCACGGTAATTGCGAACGCGTGGAGAGGTAGCCGGGCGCCGGCGATAAAGGCATCCACCGGCCAGCAACACATGGTCACTGGCAGCGGCGAATTGGCCCTAACTCCGGGGCCCGGCAACATGATTTCGTACTCCTCCGGGATGAAAAAAGCATCCCGGATCGCCGCCAACTCCTCCTCGCGAAGGATCGACGCTGCATCATCCGCCTCCGTCGTCTCCCTCGCCTCATTCTCCTCGAAGGTCCTCTCCCTCCCATGGACAATCCGCTCGGCCTGGTCCTTCGGGAGCTCCCTGACCCTATGCAGACCCGTCAACGGACCCGGTAGCTGTCCGAACTCCCCCATCCTCTTCGGCTCCTCGACGATGGAATCCTTCCCGAACACCTTCCCCTTGGGCGGGTTCGGAGACGAGGCCTCGGCGCCTTGAAGGGAGGGCTCGGACCAAGAGACTTCATCTGAGACAGAAGCTACAGACATAACTTATAAATTACCTTGAAAGGAAGGAGTGCCGAAAAACCTCGCCTGAGACAAACGCCGGTGCCGGAAAAACTCGTCTGAGACACTAGAGAACGCCTGAGCAAATGAGAGGAGAAGTGAGAAATGAGGGGGGGGGTGAGGATTTATAGAAGGGGGACACGCCCCACGAGGCTAATGGGCTTGTACGGCCGGCCCATCTAAACCAAGCGGCGGAGCGATCCCAATCGTCACCTCGTTAACCGCAGCGAATCATGAGATGCATTTAATGCTATCCCATCTGATGGAATCCCAGAGGTCACAGCATTTAATGCGCGTCCCATCTGTCAGGGTTGTCAGAATTGTCAGAATTGTCAGACGTTCAAATGGCGCACAGAAGAGACAAACTCACAAAAACGACAAGTCTGCACGCTCGGCAACCACTTCCGAGCATTCGTGACACCGACCCTGTTATAGGGGAAAAAGTCACGCTCGGCACCCTCTGCCGAGCATTCGTGACACCGACCCTGTTATAGGGGAAAAAGTCACGCTCGGCACCCACTGCCGAGCATTCGTGACACCGACCCTGTTATAGGGGAAAAGTCACGCTCGGCACCCACTGCCGAGCATTCGTGACACCGACCCCGTTATAGGGGAAAAAAGTCACGCTCGGCACCCACTGCCGAGCATTCGTGACACCGACCCCGTTATAAGGGAAAAAGTCACGCTCGGCACCCACTGCCGAGCGTTCGTGACACCGACCCTGTTATAAGGGAAAAAGTCACGCTCGGCAACCACTTCCGAGCATTCGTGACACCGACCCTGTTATAGGGGAAAAAGTCACGCTCGGCAACCACTTCCGAGCATTCGTGACACCGACCCTGTTATATGGAGAAAAAACAGGTTCGGCACCGCTGCCGAGCGTTCGTGGCACCGACCCTCTTATAGGGAAAAAACCGGTTCGGCACCGCTGCCGAGCGTTCGTGGCACCGACCCTGTTATATGGGAAAAACAGGTTCGGCACCGCTGCCGAGCGTTCGTGGCACCGACCCCCTTATAGGGAAAAAACAGGTTCGGCACCGCTGCCGAGCGTTCGTGGCACCGACCCTCTTATAGGGAAAAAACCGGTTCGGCACCGCTGCCGAGCGTTCGTGGCACCGACCCTCTTATAGGGAAAAAACCGGTTCGGCACCGCTGCCGAGCGTTCGTGGCACCAACCCTCTTATAGGGAAAAAACCGGTTCGGCACCGCTGCCGAGCGTTCGTGGCACCGACCCTGTTATATGGAAAAAACAGGTTCGGCACCGCTGCCGAGCGTTCGTGGCACCGACCCTCTTATAGGGAAAAAACCGGTTCGGCACCGCTGCCGAGCGTTCGTGGCACCGACCCTCTTATAGGGAAAAAACCGGTTCGGCACCGCTGCCGAGCGTTCGCGGCACCGACCCTCTTGTAGGGGAAAGACGAGTTCGGCGGACCGCCGAACTCGCTCCTGACGCTCGCAGTCCTGCCGAACTCACTTCCCTCTCTGGAAAAGCTCGTCGAACCGCATATGGACCTCGGCCCCTTCGCCAGCGAACTCTAGGGGGGTCTAAAGCGTACTCCAAGTATACAAGACCACCGAATGACGAATTGACACTTTGCGAAGTTAATAAGATATCCCTGCAAGAATACCACATGACCATCGGAGTTCAGGAGCGACTCAGAGTTCAATCCGCTTGAAAAATCACCAAACTGCCTCCTTCAAGATTCAAAACCTTCCGTTTGGGCCCCGATACAACTCCACCAGCCATTAAAAAACTGCTAAACTACTCCTCAAAGGCCGATCAAGCTCAGCCTTTAGGAGTGGGGGGCTCGTGATATGGCTAAAAATGGGGTTTAATCGGGACCGTCCAAATCGGGCGCGAATCTTGAGACCTGAGGGTAAAACGGTAATTTCACCCACAAAAGGACCAAAACGGATATTGGATCTGCCCTCCTAGGGCCCAATAATCCGCGAATGGATCCACCACCAAGAGGGTGCGGGTCTCGACCCGCTGCGTACCCAATCCATCAAGATAGAGTCAGGGTCCCTGATTAAATACGATCAACGGCCCTGATGGACGTCTATCTTTTCACGGGGGATTAGGGATTAAATTCCTTATCTGATTACAGGGAATATATATTGTCAGATTACCTTCCTCATCTGATTACGGAGGACATTCCTTATCAAATCACGGGGATTACATTCCTAATCCGTTCCCTAAGACGCCTATAAATACCCCCCATCCATCTCCATTAAGAGGTAATCAACTCTTCACCAGTTTTTACGCTCTTTCATAATCTCTTTGATTACTGACTTGAGCGTCGGAGGGTGCGTCGTCGGGATCCCCCCCGGTGTCTCGCACTTTTTGCAGGTGCACGGCAGGAACGTCGAACGAGGCCCGACGGAACAGGTACGCAGGTTTTCCTATTCAGTTTCCCCAAGAATCCACAAGTTCTATCTGTTTGCCCCCACACCAAATTTAGCGGCAACACTAAGTGTTTTATTTCAGCACCATTTATCTCTCCACAATCTAGTGCTCTTCCCGTTCCCAATTCTGTACCCTGTATTTGTGTTGAAGATCTCTCCTCGTTTGGCAACCCCTTTTAAGAGAAACGACACCCTACCGCCTGTGCTCCGCCCGCCGAAGCGGTATTTTTTCCTTTTTCGAAAGAGATCGAACGAGTAAGACCACCACCCTTTTTTTCTTTTGTAGATCTTCCACCACCACTTACTAAGCAAAGCTCGGTTAATATCATGAAGGTTAAGAATTCCTAGCCCTCCGAATTCTCTTCTCTTACACACTCTGCCCCACTTTACGAGGTGGAACCCTTCGTTCCCCTCATCAGTTCCCTTCCATAAGAAGCGTCTTCTCATCTTATCTATCTTATTAATTACCCACTTCGGTAATTCGTAGATTGACATTAGATAGAGTGGAATTGCGTTTAGAACCGAGTTAAGCAATGTGACCCTTCCTCCTAGTGATAGGAATCTACTCTTCCACCCTGCCAACTTCTTAGCAATCTTTTCTATAAGTGGCGTCCAGTCCTCTCTTAAAAGTGGTCCCGACCTAATAGGCGTCCCCAGATATTTGATTGGGAATTCGGCAATCTCGCATTCTAAAATAGCAGTGATAGTGTTAGCAGGAGTTGACAGCTATTCACTAATTGGGATCACGCAGCTCTTCTGTAGGTTTACCTTCAGTCCTGACCATCCTTGAAAGCACGCCAATGCCGCCTTAATAACTATCACCTCTTCAACTTTAGCTTTTCCAAATAAGAGTGTGTCGTCGGCGTATTGGAGTATAGTCATGGACTAATCTATTCCTTTTATCTTTATTCCCTTGATGATATTATTGTCTTGTGCCCTCTTAATCATTTCAGCCAGTCCGTCAGCTACGATGGTGAATAGTAATGACGATAATGGATCCCCTTACCTCATGCCTCTTTTGCACTGGATTTCCTTGCCTTGCCACCCGTTTACCTGGATAAACGATTTCCCTTCTTGAACGCATCTTTGTATCCACGATCTCTATTTCACTCCAAAGCCTTTTAACCGAAGTACCCATCCAGACAATCCCAATGGACCGAGTCATAAGCTTTTTCAAAATCTAGATTTAGGAGGAAACTGCCTACTTTTCCTTTGTTACCCCTAAACACGATCTCATGTGCGGCCGCTATGCTGTCCATGATGTCACTTCCACGAATGAATCCACTTTGCGACCGTGCCACCACGTCTTCCAGATTAGGATCCAATCTTTGTGCCAACACTTTCGTGATTATTTTAAAAGATCCGTTAAGTAAACTGATAGGTCTGAAGTCCTCTGTCGTACGAACTTCTTGTTTCTTAGGGATGAGAATAATTGACGCGTAATTTAGCCTATCTAGGTTTACGATTCCGTCCTGAAGCTCCCTGAAGATGTTCATTAGATCCTCCTTGATAATCTGCCAATAGATCTTGTCAAAGAATATAGGCAACCCGTCTGGCCCCGGTGCATTGTCCTGTCCCAACATCTTGATTGCCTCGTAAACTTCTTCTTCCGTAAATATATTTTCAATTCTCTCGCTCCTGTCTATCTTAGAGGCACTCCACATGTCGGGCTTGAGGGCACATCTAGCGTTACTTCTACTTCCCGGCTGTTCGTGATCTTTGCTGTCTAAATGTCTTCTAATTAGGTCCTCGTCTTCTGTCCACATTCTATCAATAAGAAGCCCCGCTATGTGGTTTGTCTTCTTCTTTCGTTTTCCACCTTGCGAAAGAATTTTTTTATTGGCGTCCCCTTCCTTTAACCATTGAATTCGCGATCGTTGTTTCCAGTGCATTTCCTCCTTGACTTGTATGTGTTGTATCTCTAGCCTCCCGTTTGCCAATTCTTCCTTCTATGGTCCTGTCAGATCTCTGTCCTCCTACAAAGTTTCTAGTTCAAAGATCCGATTGCTAAGACTCTCTCTTCTTAGGCCTGCGTTGCGAAATTTTAGCTTTGCCCAGCCTTTCAACTCCCTCCGGAGGCATCTTGTCTTCTTTACCCAAATTCCAACCGCTGAGTTTTGGGTGGTTGTACGCATCCATGATTCCCGAATCACCTGCCGCGTTTCTTCAAATGTACTCTAGGACTTCTCAAATCTAAAAGGAAAGAACTTATTCCTGCAGTCCTGTTCGCAATCTATTACTAGGGGTAGATGATCCGATGTATATCGAACTACGGACCTAACTTTTGCTCGCGGGAACATATCCTCCCATTCATTAGACACCAGCACTCTATCTAGCTTCGCTAGAGTTGGGTTGAGTTGCATATTGGACCATGTGAATTTTCTATCGGTCATCTCTAACTCCAATAATTCTTGATTATCAATAATTCTATTGAACATCTCTTGTTCAGTGCGTATGTGGCCTTTGTCTCTATGTTCATCTTGGAATCTAGTGATATTGAAGTCTTCTCCTACCACCCATGGCTTATCCAATCTATTCCTGATGTCTTTAAGCTCCTTCCAAAACTCTTTTCGCACTCTCGAGTCGTAGGGACCGTACACCGACGTAACCACATGTTCCCAATCATCACTTCTCCTTCTTAATCTAATAAACACCGAAAAGTTTCCGATAAAGTCATCTAGAATCTGAAAGATCCTAGTATCTACTCCAACTGCTATGCCTCCGGAATATCCTGCCGCCAATTTAAATCTTCAATCGAAGTGTTCCACCCATCTAAGCGTATTGAATTCCTCTATGGAATGGTTTTCAATTCTTGTTTCTTACAACCCACATACGGTAGGCCGTATTTTATTAATAGATAAAGAAATAATTCTCTTTTTACTTTTTTGCCTCATCCCCCTAACATTCAGAAGATGTACACCATTAAAAAGCGTTTCTAGACTCCTACCCTCTACTACCTCCGTTTCCCCGTCTAGCTTAAGCCAATGTTGCTCTAGATTCACCTTTAATAATTGCTACATTTTCAAATTGTTCTACCCTGTTAGAGCCCATGGCTAGACCGTAAAGACTAGCAAAATAAATAAGCGACTCATCATTTAATGAATTTAGAATTGAACAGTCAGGGATTAGAGTACCTCCTGCGGTGAGCTCCTCTGTTACATCTTTAGGCGTTCCATTGTGAGTTCCCTCTTGATTAATTATCTGCATTTCCCCCTTATTCACATGTCGCTTTCCCTTCCTTTGATATTCAGTAATTTCCTTACTATTGCTACTGCAAACACTTCCCCTCATCTCCTTGTCACCTATCCCTGTTTCGGTCTCGGAGATTATGTTGTCCTCACGAACGCCATCCAATGCCTCTATAATCGCCCCACGGTCATCGTGATCGGATGATTGTTGTATCTTGACTTCTAGGATTGGCTGCTCTACAGCCGCAATTAGGCCCACTTTTGTCCCGTCCCCCTCTTTCCCTGTTGTATTGTGTAGTTGCTCCTCAATTTGCACTCCATAGGCTCTCTTTTTAACAAGTGAGGCCATAGCTATCCTAATAGACTCTTCCACCTCTGCTTTTGTGAAATGATTCCAATCCTCACTACCTATGCCCATCTCTCTACTGACCTTGAGTCCCCCACTTTCACAGTCACGTCTTTTCAAAATCCTAGCTTTTGTACCCGACCTCGTACCTGATTTGACATCTCCAAACATAGCTACCTATTCTTTGACGTGTGCTAGATCATCGAGCCGTGTGTCTCTACTTTTCGACTGACAACTCATCACACCTTTATCTTCAGTCAACTCTCCTTCTTTTCGGTGCCAAACGACTTGATTTTTGAAAATCGCCACATCAGCTGGCATCTTTCTCCGCTCTTTGTCTTCTGATTGCGATGGATGGTGCAGATGACTTGGGCCTTTGATCAACGGTTTGGAGCCGTTTCCTGTGGTTAGTTTTGATGAACGGCCCTGATTGAATTCTCCCAGATCGAGCGGACGCTCTGTATCTTCTACCTCTAGCTCCGAATCCTGGCCGTCGATAGCACCTTGTGCTTGCGCCACTGCCAAGTCACCAAACGTGATGCTTTTTCTTGCCTCGATGATGACCCACACCTCATACACCTCATTTTCGAACTCCACCAGGATTTTCGAGGGAATATCAGACCTGTTAGCAACCCTAATCTGTAACCTTGCATACTTACGACAATCATGAGTCAACATTCCCTTATCAACTTCGATCACAATTTTAAAGTTGCGAACAACGTTCTGGAATCCTGACTTCACCCAGCAGTGGAAAGAGATATTGTAAAGGCGTATCCAAACTGTAAGGAGTGAATCCGTTTTGAGTGCTTCTACTTCGCACGTCCATGGCTTGAGAGTAATGAAGAATTCCAAACCCTGTGAATCCCTGCCTTCCAAGCCCTTCATAATAAGTGCATCTGCCGTCACTCCACCGTCGTTGCAATGAACAAAGAAGTTGCCACCGGTGGTCTCTTGGACAGTCCTTGTTGACGACGTTGATACAACCATTAGGAGCAACTCCGTAATGTCTTTAGTTTTTGGGTTCCCCGTCTGTGCCTTCACCATCATACAACTTTTAAAACGGCTCTCAAACTCCGCCATTAACGGCGTCGGAGTGATCGTCGCCCTTATAACACTTCTCTCCCCTGCCACGCTTTCTTGAGTTCTACTGGCTTATGAGTTAATCGGCGCCTCTTGTTGATGCATGATTGCTTTGGAGCTCGACACTGACGTTGCTGTGTTTTTGGGACACGTTGTTGAGATGTGGCCAGACGATTTACACACGTAACAAAACCAATCATACTTGCAGCTATTGATTGAATTCCTTGGTCTGGCGCACTTGTGGCAGCTTTGTTTAGGTTCCGCCTTTCGCTCGCCCGAAAAGCTCTTGGTAGCAGCTTTCTTGTGCAACTTCCTCGGCTTCACAAGCACCCATTCGCCTTCATCATCTTCGCGTTTCTTGGGACTCTCTATCTCTGGTGAGGGCAGCTGTCGACGAACTCTAAGTTCGGCGTTGTCCCTGTGGTTGTCTCTAGCCACCTCCGCGTACTTCTCTTTGAACGCTCCTCATGTCTTACTCCTAGGTTGTGTGGCTCCGGTGAAGGGCATCTTGTTCTGTCCGAATTTCAGCCTTTGTGTGCTCGCTTTTCATCCACACCCTCCCTCTCCTTTCCTGAACGATGGTCACATCTCCTCGTCTCTCTTGGTCGGTCTCTATGACCAGTCGGAAAACGAGTTACAAGTCTACCCCTTGTTCTACTCCGAGCCTGAACGTCTTTGCTGTCTCTCTTCCTTCCTTGTTGCTCCCTCTCCTCATCCTTTGCACACTTAGGCATGGCCGTCGACCTATGAGCGTAGCTCCCGTCGCCCTTGTCAGCTTGGTGAGAGTGGTGGTGGGTGGGGGTTCTCATGTTCGTCTTGCTCTATTTTTATTCAAATGAACTAGTTTTTTATTAAATAATTAATTAATTAATTAATTAATTAATTAATTAATTAATTAAATTTTTTAATAGAAGTACAAATGAGGAGTTGACGATAACAGATGAAAGGATACTACAAGATATTGCATACCGATGATCATAACAGGGTTATTGTACTAGACATTGCTAGAAAAGAAATATTGGAATCAACAAACAATTAACGCAAGTATGTGCACGGGGTTCAGGACTTGAATCTAGCAACACAAAAGTAATATACACGAAACATTGTTGAATTATGTTGTGCCACAGAAATTAAAAGAAGAAATGACCCGAGACATGCACAATGTACCAAAATATACAACACCATTGCATCTAACACGTGTACGCACGCACTAGTCATCGAGTGAGTACGACATTCAAACACCAAAATATATAGCTCCACAGCCATTCCTAAAACCCCCCTCCTCGCTATCTCAATCACAACCATTACATCACTAGCTATATATTTTTCTTTTTCAAATCAAACACCAGAAATTACAAAACAACACAACATTAATTTTATAAAAATTGCTACAAAAACAAAAAATCAAACACTTACTGGGCATCTTGTTTAGACTCAACGACTCACAGCTGTACTTCACCATCCATCAAGTATGTGTTCTTGCTACGAATGAATAAATTAACCCAATTAGAAACAAAACCCAATAAATTTCCCCAATAATTTCCCCTATAATCCAGATGGATATATAGGCAGCATCAGACATTTGAAAAGCCATGAGTTAAACTTAAAGATCTAGTTAATATACAAATAAAAGGCAACATCAGACCTTTCTAACCAAAAGTCAAATAAAAAAAAAGTAAAACCAAATCATGATCTAGTTAATATACAAAATGACGGCGCACGATTTTCAACGCGAGAAAACGAATCGTAAAGAGTACCTGCTTGTTGTAGATGTTGAGGTAGATGTTGAAGAGATACCACAACCCAAATAGCGTGCCGAGCTGCAGCGTCTGGAGCAAGCCGCCGCCGCTCTTCTCGGCGGTGATCTCGCCTAAGCTCTCTCCGACCACAGATCTGACGGCCACCTCGCGATCTGACGGCTGAGTTCGAGGGGAGCAGCCGATGCCATGGATTGAGATCGGCTTAGATTTGAACGGCGAAGAGGATAACGACAATGACGGCGGCGGTGATGACGATGAGAAGGAGGCGGAGATTGGGGATCTAGGGTTAAGGTTTGCCAGTCGATATCTGGAAGGGGTTCGGAGGTTGAGGAAGGGAGTCAAAGGGGAGAGGGCGTACGCCGCGCTCTGCCTTTTTCGCGGTGGTCGCGCGACGCGAGGGATGAGGAAAGAGAGAGGCGGTGGGGATTTTGAGAGAGAGGGAGAGGAATCAACCGGGAGGTTGAGATAGAGAGAGTTTGATTTGAGTGAGAGAGAGATTGAAGTAAATGTGAAGCGAAAATTACGTTTGTGCCCTCTGATTGTTTAGGGATCAGGGGCAAAAATTGACTGAATTAACCCTATATTTTTTTGGCCTTTTATGTTTATGGGAGTATGATAGTAAAAAGCCGCCAAAATAAAACTTGGCTTAATAATAGTATAGATCATTTTCACGACCCCCTAATCCGCCCCTACTACTACAATCATCATCTGCCCAAATCATTATCATCTTCCTTGCTACCCACATCACCGTCCTCTTGTTCGTTCTGAAATTTTCAAAACTTCAAACTTTGAATACATTCGAATGTCTCAAGACTAATCACAAGGCTATATATTCGACATAACCGCAAAAAGTCCACAACAGTCGAACTGATACAACACATGAACAGATTCAATAACCATTGCAAAGCACAGCTAATGGCAACATGTATTAACTAATCCAGAAAAACACCTCTTCTTCAACTTGAGGCATACTTTACATTATAAATCAGAATAGCAAAAGGACAAGTCACCTCTTACCCTTCTTGTGAAACAATGACATTTTTCCTGCTTTATTTTATTTGTATAATATATAAATGGAATGTGATGCTGCCAAAACACGGCATTCTGGTTCTATCTTTACAGCCAAAAATTATACTACTATGTATACAATTTGCAGCATTCCCAGTTCTCCTATTAATCTAAACAATCAGGGTATGCTTCTTTGCTTCTTACTGTTTCTACATCATGAATCCAAAACAGGGGCTCGCTGCAATTCCATTCCTCATGCATTGCGGGCAGTTGAAACATCCACCTTAAAAAAATCACTTAGAAACGTTCCACTGTACGACTAACACATCTATGGTTGTCTTTCACATGTTTGATGCTGACTGTTTTGGAATGTAGAAGGTGCCTGGGATAATGAACGGCCACAAGTATTGATTTGACATTACTTGTTGGTTGAGATTAAGCACAACTCCCATCTTCCTTCCCCATCAATCAGCCGTAGTTCCATTGAGTGGAATGGTATTAAGGCAGGCCGCTAAAAGAAGCAATGGATAAAAAAGATCAGAATATAAGAAGATAATGAGTAGTTCAGTGCAGCAGAGGTTATTCTAGGAAAAGGGAAAGAATTTTTTCAGAATTAAAAGGCTAAGTTGCTAAAACAGCACGTAATGACTGTACACCTTTAGGCGTAGATACTTGACAGAATTTTCTGACTTTCGAATATGCAGCATTTTTCACACCACCATGAACGAGCTAATTCCGAAAGTAGCCTGAACCTGATCTAAGCCTCATGGCCCTCATTGATGGATATGATAAGTTTTCATTATCTGACCCTCAAAATGGCATATGATGAGGAGATGAAACAATGCCTAATTTATGGCATAGGCAGAAAGTGAATCTGCCATTTTTATTTTACCATGCACGTGGAAAGTGAATTTTTTTATTAACAAAAAGGTATTCTCATAGACTAAAAACATGGTGCCCTTTATGCTTTAGCAAAATTTTAGGATATTACTTCTATGAAGCATAGTTAAATGAAAATACTTACTTGTGAGGACGTGAGAACTGTTATTCCTTTTTCTTTTGCAATCCTATACAAGTCTTCTTCAACATCAACACTGGTAGCACTGTCACAAGAAAAAGACTATCATAAGTAATTCACACACAAGAAGGGAAAAACAGACTAGTAAAGTTTTATTATTATTATTGTTGTTGTGGTTGTTGTTCTGTGAGGAAATAGTAGCAAAGTTCTATTGGACAGCATACTTGGTGCACTCGTCCAGGATGCCGAATTTAGGGTTGTGGAAGAACAAACGGGCCTATATAAATCAATATAATCAGTTTATCAGATATAAGATTTGTTTATGAAGTATGAATCTTTAAAAAAAAAAAAAAAAAAAAAAAGAAGTTTCTGCCTACATACCATGCCTAGCCTTTGCTGTTCTCCTAGAGATAGCACATCTTCCCAGTTAGGAGTAGCATCCCAACCCCGTTCATTTCTTTCGAGAAGATAAACCAATCGAACATTCTCAAGAATAGATCTCAGGTGATCATCCAGGAGTCGAGAAGCATCACGTCCATCACCTACATATCATGTTCTTTCTGTTATGAACAGGAAAATGGAAAAGAGCAGCTCTTTGATGAATCTACGTTAATTGCATGAATAGCACTCCAAATGCTCTTCATAGATTATTTTTGATGAATCTACGTTAATTGCATGAAGAGCACTCTAAGTTCACACCCTTCATTCATAATCTTTTGAGTCACAAAGCTCGAAGAGAAATTTGCATTTTCTTGAACTATTAGACAACCATTAGTTATCAGCTTATAATCAGAGTCACCCATTATCCAAGAATTTAATCCAGATTAAAGCTTGAAATTTAAAAATGTTCAATTTAGGTGCAAGAGAAAAGCTAAAATAGTCTTAATTTTAGTCTCACATCTAAAATAATATTAGAATTAATCTTGTACTATTATATATATAGAAGGCAGTGTATTCAGTTATTATTATCCAATAAAGCATTCTTTCCAGTCTCCATAGCTGGAAACGCATACATAAAAAAAAATTATGGTTTGCGGCGGCGGCCCGCAGGGGGGGGGGGGGGGGGGGGGGGGGACTGTTCATCTTCCTCATCTGAAAACCATAATCCCTCCTATGCCTCCCTCCACGCCTCCCTCCTCTTCCGATCCCGACGCCGCTGCCCACCCCCTCTACTCAACACTTCCGAACCCCTCGCCTCTTCTTCTTTTGGTTTCACCGAAACCCATACAACTTCACCCCGAAGTCACCGCAGCAACTCCGACTGTGTGCACTCCTCCATTGCAGCACCAACCCAATAGCCACCGCTCGCACTCCGTCAGCCATCGCTGCTCCGACCACCCCTTGCTACTCCGAACCCGAATCCAAGACTCCTCTCCAAACCGCTACCTCCTGCACCCGCAACATCAAGATAAGCCTGCATCACCATCGCCGCAACTCGAAGCTCCACCTTGGCAGCCGCACCTCCCATTGTTACTACCACGACCCACCAATAGTCACCACCCAAGCCCACAGCACCACCTCATCTCAACCGTCAGTCATCACCTCACCACCATCACCCCACTGCCTTCCTTCTCCCTCTGCCTCTTCCTCTTCTTCCTATAAACTTTAAATAAAATAAAAACTGCTTACCTCATGCTACGCGATATTCTGTAATAATGCCAACTTTTGATGCCTTCTTCACTCATCCTCCTAACCTGTTTATTCCTTCAGATCTGATCTAGATCTACTCCTATGACTATTTTCACTACTTCAACGGCGACCTCTCCTCCTCCATCGGTGAACCCATATTCTTCCACTGTTGCTTCTATGAATGAGTCAACCTCCTTTCAATCTATTATTTTTGCTGAAGCATACCAACCACTCTGCAACATATTGCCCCCTCCATCTAGTAACTCTATGCACCCAGGTAATGCTTGTCATGTTTCCTCACATCAATGGATAATTGATTCAGGTGCTTCTGAACATATGACTCCTTTATCACTATCTTCATATTCTTTGCGTCCAAATTATTATGTGTGTATTGCTGATGGCTCACTTGTCCCTGCTAAAGGGGTGTGTGATCTCTCTTACTTCGGACATTCATCTTACATCAGTTTTGCATATTCCAAACTTTCCTACTAGCTTATTATCTGTTCCTAAACTTTGCAAAGATTTGAACTGTTCAGTGACATATTTTTCTTCTCATTGTGTGTTTTAGGATACTACGACGAGGAAGGTGATTGACACCGGTCGTTAACAACATGAGTTATATATCTTGGATTCTCTAGTCTCGGCATTATTTTCTTCTACATTGTGGCACCGCCGACTGAGACATCCTTTTTTTACAACCCTCAAGCCCTTAGTTTCAGGTTTTCAGCCTTCATTTAAGGTATCATTTGAATCGTGTCAATTAGGTAAACATCAGAGTTTCCGACCTAGCACGCATCAATAAACATAGTGAACATTTATTTGATTTAGTGCATTCTGGTGTTTGGGGTCCTATTGGTTTTTTCATATTTAATAACTATCGTTATTTTGTCACGTTTATTAATGATTTCTTTCGTATGACGTGGTCGTTTCTTTTGAAAGATCGTTCTGAAGTATTTAAAGTTTTTCACGAATTTTTCTTCAAGATACAAACACAATTTGGCACAACTCTCACATGTTTTCGTTCTGATAATGCTAAAGAATACATGAGTTCGCATTTTTAATTCACCAAACTTCTTGCACCTACACTCCTCAACAAAATGGTGGCAAAACGCAAAAATCAACATTACTTAGCATTGCTCGATCTTTGATGCTTGAAATGAAGGTCCCCAAGTTTTATTGGTGTTTTTCAGTTCTCACTGCATGTTTTCTTATTAATAGAATGTCTACTCCTATTCTTCAAAATCAAACCCCATTCAACCTGGTATTTCCATCTAAAAATCAATTTTTAATACCACCTCGTGTTTTTGGTTGCACTTGTTTTGTTCAAAATCTCCAAACTGGCGCTGATAAACTCGACCCGCATGCTACAAAATGTGTATTTTTGGGTATTCTAGCCTTTCGAAAGGCTATCTTTGTTATTTCCCTTCACAGGAAAAAAAATTTACCCCCGCGGATGTTTCTTTTTTTTTTAACATAAACATTTTTTTTGAACATATTCCTTCACAGTTCACACAATCCTGAGTTACCAAGAGCTGTTGTAGAGAGTCTTGATTTTCCACCCCCACCCCCACTAAAAGTAACATCTTCCCCATCACCGCCACCACCATCGCCTCCGCCACTTCAGGTTTATGTCAGAAGACTTCAGACACGTTAGGACTTGGCCATCCACAATGTACCCTCTGTTCTTCACTCAGTGCCAACCTCTTCTATCGGTAATACTCCTAACACAGATGGTTTACCTATTGCTCACCGTAAAACTAAACGTTCTTGTGCTCACTATCCTATTTCCCAGTTTGTTTCTTTTTCAAAACTGAACAGATCTTTCGAGCCTTTACTTTCTTCATTAGATTTTGTCTCTATTCCTAACAATGTTCAGGAAGCACTCAAGCACCCTGGTTAGACAACAGCCATGAATGAGGAAATGCATGCTCTTCAGCAGAATGGTACTTGACAGTTGATTCGTCTCCCTGTGGGTGGTAAAACGGTTGGTTGTAAATAAGTATTTACTGTCAAACATAATCCTAATGGCACAGTTGACCGCCTCAAAGCTCTCCTTGTTGTTAAAGGTTATTCACAGGAATTTGGGGTTGACTATGCAGACTTTTTTCCCGGTTGCAAAACTCATTTAAGTTTGTGTCCTTATCTCCCTTGCATCAAATTGTTCTTGGCCCCTTCATCAGCTTAATATCAAGAATGCATTTCTCAATGGCGACTTGAAAGAGGTGGTGTATAAGCAACAACCTCCTAGTTTTGGCGACGGGGGAGAATCTTGTATGTTCGAGCAAAAAGTCTCTTTATGGCCTCAAACAGTCTCCACAATCTTGGTTTGAGGAGTTCGGCAAAACTGTGCGCTCTTATGGGTTCTCAAGAAGTAAGGCAGACCATTCTCTCTTCATAAAAAAAGGAAGCAAAGACATTGTTATACTGTTAGTCTATGTTGATGATATCATTATCATAGGCAGTGATTCCCAAGGTATTGCAGACATCAAGCAGAGGTTAGCTCAAACCTTTCAAACAAAGGATATAGGTCGTCTTCAATATTTTCTTGGCATTGAGGTTGCATGCACAAAGGATGATATCTTTCTTTCTCAAGAAAGTATGTCCTAGATATTCTTACCGAGACAGGAATGTTGGGATGTCGTTCTAGTGACACCTATGAATCCCAATATTAAGCTGTCATCCTTCTCCAATGATACATTGTTCTCTGATCCAGGACGATATCGCAGGCTGGTTGGCAAACTCATATATCTTTCAGCGACTAGGTCAGATATTGCCTTTGCAGTTAGTCGAGTCAGTCGGTTTATGCATGTAAGGATAGTAACCGGGCGGGGTTTACCCGCGACCCGCACGCACGAACCCGGCCCGCTACAATGCGATTCAGGTCTGGGTCAAACCCGCTGGTCTATCCGGATCGTAAAATTTGCAAACTCAACCCACTCGACCCGTTGACCTAGTCAAACCCGCCCGCCAACCTGCGGGTCGATCCGCGGGTTTGGATCCGTTTGACCCGAACGGGTCAAACGTTCGACCCGCGGGTCGAATGGTCCAGAGCCGTTAGCTGACTATTTTTTTGTTTTTTTATTTTTATTTTATTTCCTCTTATAAATACCCCCTTAATTCAATCTAAAAATTTCCACACCTTACTCTCTCTTCTACTACTCAATTCAATCTCAATTCAATCAAGTTTTTCCAACAAAGAAGTAAATTTTTTTGATCGTATCGAATTGTGTTGATTCAACTCTCAACTACGTCTACTTCAACTCCTCCAACAAAGAAGCTCTCTATCTCTTACAAGTTTCAACGACTACCGGATTACCGACTACTCTCTAATTTTATTTTCCCTCATTTGTATATTCGATTATCCACGAAGTACGGTATCAAAATTTCACAACTCCCCTATTGTCTTGAATTTTGTTCTAGTTCTAAATTTTTTTATCATACTTGTTTGTTGGTTTTTCATTTTTTCTCTCTCAACCGTCCTATTGTTTTTTAGATTTTATTTTTTAACATATATACCTCAGAGATTGTTTTCTATTATTTCACATACACTTAGACTAATACTAGAAATCTTTTCATTTCACATACACTATTACCACGTCTAGATCGCGGGTAGTGGTCATAGCCAAAGTGGACAAGATTCCACCGGTAGTTCACGTCGGCCTCTGATAGTCCCACAAATTGAACCCGAATTTACACAATCTTATAGTAGGAACTCACGATATCCCCACACACGAAATAGAAGAAGAAATGCATGATATTGACACAAACACAACAAACCAAACCCACTAGTAGTAGAAAAATTTGGGGAGAAACAAGTGATTGGCACAAATTTTATGACTATCCCCAATGAGAATAATCCGGGTGTAAGACATAAGATTTATAAACATTGTGACAAGAGTTACAAATGGAAGAAGGATGAGGAAACATGTACAATTAAACGATACATTTTAAATGTACACAAAGATTTAGTACAAGACCAACAAGGCCAACAAAAAATCAACCCTAGGACTGGACAAATAGATAGCCAATCCTATGATCCCAAACTTGTTCGTCGGGAAATGGCCCGATTAGTTATTAACAAGTGGAAGCAACTCCCCTGAAGTCCAACAACAAGATTAGAAAATCTAGGGCGATGAGATCCTAGATTTAGGTTAAGTAGAGGTGCACGACAGTAGTCCAATGCTCTCTTCAATTTAACTCTAGGCTATCTTGAACTCTAGATTTTCCTCTCAAACATGTAATTGGAGAGATATGTATATTTATTTAACAGCATTTATATGTAAAAAAATTGTAAAATTTTCATAGAAGTTGAAATGAATAAATATATACAATTTTGTTTAATTCTTAATTTCTTATCTTTGTTGTACAATTTTTATTTTATTTTTTTAGGTTAAAAGAGGGAAAAAATTTTGTATTTGTAAATTGTATGTAAAAAACTTGTAAAAAATTCATAGTAGTTAAAATGAATAATCAATAATGTAACCCCTATTTCCGTCTATACGTATTTTCTGCGTATTTTTGTATTTCAATTCCTTATAAATTCTTTTCCGCTCTCAAATTCGATTTTATTCATCTTGGACTTTCTATTAAGGTCAATTCTAAACATCTGTATTTGTAGTCATTTAAACGATTATATATTTTAATTGTAGAAATTTTATTCTTTTCTTATTTTAATTATATACTAGGTTTGCCCGATGACACGTGCCTACGGCACGTCTTCGAAACGGTGCACCTTATTTGATCATATAAAAATTTTTGGAGGTCAAGCAAATTAATTGAAGTAACAAACATATTAATATATGAGAAATTTTTGGGGTTCGGCAAAAAACATATTATATGATTTTTTTGATTTTTTCAAACTTTTTTAAAAGTTTTTAAATTTGTAATTTTTTTAGTTTTTAAATTTTTTATTTTTCAAAAAAATTTTAAAATTTTTTTTCTTAATTTTTTGAATAGAAGAGGGAGGGAGAGAGAGAGAGAGAGAGAGAGAGAAATAATTAAATAAATATAGAAGTTGTTTTGGGTGGGGGATTTGAATTTGAGTTTTGGAGGAAAACTTTTGGGGGAAAAATATGTTTTGTGAGATTAGATCTGGGCCTTTAATTTTTGGGGGGATTGAAGGTGAACCACTGGATAGCTTTCTTTGTGTTTTATTATATAGATAACTCATACCAGGTCTATTATTATTATTAGATTATTTTAATTAATTTGAAACTATTCTATAAAATATTATTTGATTTATTAATTTTGAACTTAAGCCCAATCTTTTATCCCTTCTAGAATTATTTATTTTATTTTGTGAAGCCCAAACCTAAAGCCCAAGTCTATTAATCCAAGCCCACACTTTTTAACCCTAAATAAATCCTATTGAATCATAACCCAAACCCACATTTTTAAAACTCACTACCCAAAACGACCCCTTCATCTCCATTAGGGCTGCAAACGAATCGAGCTATTCGCGAGCTATTCGGCTCGAGTTCGGTTAAAGCTCGGTCAAAGCTCGGCTCAAACCGAGCTCGTTTCGTAAACGAGCCGAGCTCGAGCTTCAGTTTTTTTTTTTAGGCTAAGCTCGCGAGCTATTCGGCTCGAATACGGTCAAAGCTCGGCTCGAACCGAGCTCGAGCTCAAGAATGAGCTCGTTTCGTAAACGAGCCGAGCTCGAGCCTGAAGGTATTCGGCTCGGCTCGGCTCGTTTGCAGCCCTAATCTCCATAACTAGTTCCCACTATCTCATTATTCCCCCATGATTTGATCTTGTAACCCCACACCCCCACTACCTCAACTAAACCCCTAATTAATTACCCTGTTATTAGTTATATATTATTATAAACCTAACCCCCCCATGTTCTCTCTCCCCTCCTCTCTCTCTCCCCTCCTCTCTCTCCTCCCCTGCTCCCCTTCTTCCTTCTTCACTTTAGAAAAAAAACCCACGCGCCATTGCTCCTCGACAGCGTCGTGATCACAACAATCCCCGACCTCCGCCACTCCATCGCCATCTTCATCCCACCTTTGCCACCTTCCACCACAGCCCACGCCAGCACCACCTCCGCAGTCACCTGAACCCATCGCCTCGACTGCCACCTCGTTGCTTCTCCGCTCCCCCTAGCCCCCGTCAGCCTCGCGATCCCACCTTCGACTTCCTGCCTCCGCTGCACCTCCCATCTCCCGCTCGAGCCCCTGAGCGCCCTCGAGTTCTCCCCTGCTGCTCACCCCGTTGATTTCTATCACTCCACCGCAGGCCCAGCTCCACCTTCCTTGTCTTCCACCGCAACCACTCCCTGCCACCATAGCAAGCACCTCCCTTGCTGCCCTGCCATGACAAGACTCCTCATCACCGCAGTCCCTCGTCTCCTCCGAGCACCGCCGCCATTGCTGCCACCGCCATACTTCCCTTCCTCATCACCACTGCAGCTAGCCACCCCGAGCGCACCCCTGCCGCTCCGCTCCCCTCCCTCCCGATTGCTTGCACCGTCACTGTCGTTTGCTGTTTTCCCTTGCTGTTCGTACTGCCGTAGCTAGTTGATGTGTTGTGCCGTCCCTCGCGGTTTGCTGTGGCTGCTGTCGTACTTGTGATGTTGTTGCCACTTGATACCGTGGCTCTTGCCGTGTTGCGGAGTACGTAAGTTGCACATGCTGCTGCGTTGTACGTGTGTTCGTCTACATGCATTGCACGTGCTGTCCTTGCCATTGTTGTGGCTCTCGCCGTTGTTGCTGCGTCTCTTGCTGTAGCCGTGTTGCTGCTGTCCCTGTTTGTGTTGTCGTTGGGACGCTCGTCCCGTTATTCTTTCATATTCAGAATCGTCATCTAACAGGCAAGCGTCTCTTGAACTCATTTTCATTGTTCTAGTTCAAGAAATCACTCTTTGAAATCCGACAAGTAGTAATTGAATCGAATATTGCATCTAGTTGAATACCATTATAGATTCGTTGTTGTTATCGTACCATGTTTATTGATTCATAGTCTTCTTATCGTGTCATTGTTATTGATTAAATTCTTGAAACGTTAATTTATTGTATTATGGAACATTTGACCTTGCTGCCCTGTTAATTGCTTGACTTTGTACTAAGGTTTCCACCCAGTTCCTGACATCGAAAATTAAAACCTTGTACACGAAAATTGTAGCACACTGTGTCTAATTTCTAGAACATCTTGCAAATTCTCAATTCGATTTATAGATTGTAAGTTATCACTGTTTTAGTTATGGCATGTTATAATTTCCAGAACCGAGACTGTGCACGAAATCCGTAAAGAATTGATTGATCGACCTAGCTTCTGTGACTATGTATCGTGTGAATATGCGCTGGATTAGGCAAAAAGTCTACTTTCTAGAATCTCTGACGGAATCGGATTTACATTCCCATAGCAGCGGGAAAGTAAATTTGAGTACCAATAGATGCTGCTGTCCAGAACCTGTAATGTTATATTTTTTCATATTTAATGAATTGAACTATGTATATTTCATGTATTGCACAGCCTTGATATCTCCTTGATATTGTATTAATACCACCGTTCTCATTGATCATATTGATTGCATGTTCATAACTGATCGTAAATAAAATAATAACAAACCGGAGAAATAAGGATCAACTTAGTAGTGGACAATATAAGAGAGTGTACTCGGAATGGGATATTGATCACAGCCCATACTGGTCATTGTTATCGGTCATATACTCATATTGGTCATCGATTGATTATGGATTACTGACCACAGTATCCCGATTTATCGTATATTGGTCATCGATCATCGGTCATTGGTCATTGATATTGTAAGACCTGAGTACAGGATCCTGTAGAATTCACCACTATAGTCTAAACGTTCACTTGGTTGTATGCACCCAAACATGTGGTATGAGACGTAGAATTGCGTGCATTAGATAGGTTAATAAAAGACTGATAGACATGAGATGAACACTGAACATTGACACTGAATACTGGTTATTGAACATTGATTAGTGATTACCGACCAATCATCATCTATTGATTCCATTATTGACTATTGTTTCGATCATTATTTCTATTGAATATTGATTATTGACTTTTGATTTTATTATCGTTTATCACTTGTTAACTCTGTTATCATTCCAATTTCTTGCTCTTGTTATATAATTCTTTATTTCTTATTTTACTGTTTGCTACTACCTGTCGCCCGTAGCTTGTTCTAACGGGCATTTTTCCCATCTCTAGATGCTGAGATTACAAGTATCACGGAGGAAGCAACTAAAGGACTTGGAGAGCTGATCTTCTAAAGATTGGAGTGGAATTGATAGTCGTAGTTATTTTATTCATGTTATTTTATTTCCAGCATTGTATTACTTTAGTACTTTGTATTCCGAGCTTTGTTGACCCGAAGTTATTTGTTTTCCAGATGTTGGTTATGTATGAGAAACTTCATGGATTATTCATGTTTATGTGATATTTTATTACATGCGTGGTTATTGTCATCTTTCATATTGTTGAGTTAAAGTGTACAACTTATGGATGATATGAGTTGACATACTTATATCATTCGCTGGGCCTCAGTTGTGTGCCCGTGTTTCCGTATAATGGGAAGTGAGGCGTGACAAATATTGTACGCATTTTTTAACTTTTATACAGTTTTACTTGTTTTAATTTTTTTAAAATGAAGTTAATAATATTTAAAAAAACGGGCCAACCTACGACCCGGCCCGACCCGAAACGGGTTCAACCTAACGGGTTCTCGGGTCGACCGGGTCGACATTTTCAATTTCAAACCCGGCCCGGTTGACACCCTGACCCGACCCAATCCGAACCCGTCCAAGTTAGGCTTCAACCCGCGCAGGTCTGACCCGACCTGGCCCGGCCCGGCCCGGTCGATCCGAATGCCAACCCTATATACATGCACCGACTATCGCTCATTGGGAAGCAGTGGTTCACATACTTCGTTATCTTAAGAAAGCCTCAGGACAAGGACTTCTCTTCAGGCCTGGTGCATCACTTTCTTTACAAGGATATTCTGATGCTGACCGGCAGGGTCCATTGATGACAGAAAATCTACTAGTGGATACTCAGTCTAACAGTCTTGATTAGATATATACTGCCCAGTTACCCTCCTTGTATTGGCCGATACTTCGCCTCAGAGATCATTCCAATTCTTTCCATCTTCCAGACACCTTTCCAGTGTGAGAATTCGGGATGGTTCTTCTTTGGTTCTAGGAGCTTAAATTCTTAATGAAAAGTCAGCTTTCTAGGTCAACCAGCATTGTTGGTTTTATGACTAGTTCCACTCCTTTCAATAATTTCTCTGCCCAAGTACAGCAAACCAACTCAGACAAATGATATCAGGTCGAACAGCTTGTGGAAACATATCATCAAAGTTTTCTTAGTAACTTCCTAATGTGGAATTCGATGAATATTTTGATGGGAATGTTAAGATGAATATGACGACCAATAATTTAAAGAAGGATATTCATGCATAGACTACATGCTCAATAAAAAAAGATAACTCAACAATGAAAAAAAAGGAAAAACAGGACACCCCAAATAGCAACTCACCTATCTCAACTATTCTAAGCATCCTTCGCTCAGCTTCCTCACGTGAAAGAGGATAAATGATTTGATCCCTCAAGGTCCCTAGACTGGTGTAAGGTCGTTGTGGAATGTAGAACATGCCACTATGAGGTTCAACCTCATCGCTGATATTTTGGCAAGGTTTGATAAGTCTTCCACTTATAACGGGCCACAAACCACGAAGGACCCTGAAGATGGAGCTTTTCCCACTACCATTAGGTCCTTCAAAGATAAATTTTATACAGGATTGTAAGGCCAAGGACAAACAAATCCATGATAGACGAAATCCATGATAGACGTAATCAAACAAGATTCCACATTACTAACCAGTTAGGAGAAGGCTTTTTCCTTCAACAATTTCACAAGTTAATTGCCGAGCCAACAGCTTCTGGGATGGGGTGATTATATCAGCATTGCTAAAAGAAATAACATCTTTGGCAGGTATGCCATTTTCTTCAGAGGACGTGGAAGCATCAGGTAAACGGACATCTGCATGTTCAAAAGTACACTTTATGAGCTTGAATACATATCATTACCCCTGTCGAATTAAAATCTTTAAACACAGCTACAAGAATGGCATAAGTTGAAGGCACCCATGCTGAAAATCATGCCTATTTTACAGAAAAACACCGTGATATGAAAGAATGAAATAGGGCACAATAAAAGAAAGTATTCATATAAATCTATTGAAAACTAGACAAATCAACAGGATAACAAATTTGCATATTTTTATTGCACATCACAACTTCAAGCATATATGAGTCAAGGAATAAGTGATGAGAGATATTCTCAGCACAGCTTTAAGACTTGAAACTTTGATATGAATGTCTTACTGTGAATTCCTCTCTAGTATCAACCAGATCTCCAGGTCGTTATGTTCTCCTCACTCTACCCAAACAGAGAGAGAACAAAACCTTCGTGAGCATCAGGCAGTATGGTAAGGATAATTTGGTGGTAAGGATACTGTATTTCATACGAATACAGGGATGAAGTATAGAAAAGATGGAGATATACATAGTTGTTGAACTAAGGATTTTGAAATGTGAGAACCTTAAAGAGCAATAATTTGTAGAGTGAGTATCATAAGGCCGGCCCAAGCAGCAGGGACCAGAGACAGTTTTGTCGTGTTGAGCTTCAATTCCACACCTTGTACCTACTCAATTGTCAACTTCCATTGGAACATAAGGATAGCATGAATCCCATAACAAAGACCTTCAATTTTAAATCTGCCAAAGCTTTAGTGTTGCTTGCAATCACAGACCACAATAACAACAACAATGTGTTTCCCAATACTACTCTTAAATTGGTTCGTCTACTACTTAAATTCTTGCAAGTGCTCCTATCACTCCCAGTTACTCATCTGACTTTGTTCTTTTGTTCAAGCTTGTTACCCCATTGACCCATTCCTATAATCCGCTTGTCTATTCCTATTTAGCATATAACTGGGAAACAACATTTGTAGCAAAAAAGGGGTCGTACCCACCGCCGGTCACCATTAATTGCAGGGAAGTAGATTCAGTGCAAACTGTCACTGTAGAGTATAAGCTAATTAGTTCTTAATTAACAAAACACCTAACTAAACTATATCTCTAACACTTCAATCCAGATGAATCTCACAGAGATTTAGACTTATATTATACTTGTAAGAAGGAAATCAATGGATTATAGGAAACAGTATTTGGTTGTCCCTAAACCTACTTGTAAGATCGCTCTCTGCCTGGCCCTGTTCCCATTTACTCATAAAAGAGAAGACAACTTCCCTTCTACCACTCTCTCCCACAAAATGACGTTTTCATAAATGCACCGAGTGAACTTTTTAGTCAACGTAACTATGCAGTTCTTGCAAATTAAAAATAGAGTTTCAATGGGATACATTAAAAACAATATCTGTTGCGCATCGAATTATAGTCATTATAAACGCTTGATACCGTTATCATTAACCTACAGCCCGACAACGCATAACCTTCAAATTTTGGGTCATTTCCTCATTATTGTATAGATAAAAAAGTAATAGGTTTCAAGACACACTGGTTTAAACCTCATCATTTTTTTGTTCCCACTTTTACCCTCCAGAAGGGCTCTCCATGACTACATACATGGATGAGCAGAATATTGAGTGATCAAATCGTTTGATATACATAACAGTCACCAAAGCAATAAGCTTAAGCTTTTGGGGAAGGTGTTTATCTAATATTCAGCAATTGAATAGGGAAAGAATTATCTAACCTAATGCATACCCCATTTATATCGAACGTACCCGGATAATAAGGATCGGATCCTCCGTAAAGACCAATAAACCAACAGCTCATTCTAAACATAATTTTAACCTAGATTAAATCCGGTATCAATTTTGATCTGCAGAGAAAACACGTGCAGCCAGTGCTACTAGGCATTAATGCATTATGCTAATGATATGGTTATCAATGTCATAATCAGCATGACCAACACTGCTGTGACATTCATTAGAATTTTCGATAAAAACCTGAAGGTCATATTCAGGATGAAAATACGAAGAGAATTGACTGAAGATCCTAGCTAACATATTTCTAAAGTGATCATTGAAATCTAAAACTTGATCTCACCATTCTGAGCGATATCAAGAAGCTCCTCAAGCTCAAATATTCGATTTATACCACCAGAAAGTTCAGAAAACTTCCTATTCAATTCAAGAATGTCACCGAAGGCAAGAAAACTCTGTGACACTACTGAAGCTAAAAAGCGCAGTGCGTGTGCCAGCTCTCCTGAATGAATTTAATTATCAGTAAACAACTGTGACAAAACAGTAACCATGTTAAGGATATTGTTAAGTTTTAACCTTGTGTCGAAGTTAAAGCACGGTCCCCCTTATGCTCCATTGCATATATTAAACTCAATCCCCATGTAACATTGTGGGGTAATTGCTTTGTGATAAAATCATCCACTATACCATACAGCCACTTTTTCCTCAATAGAATCTTTGAGTGATTAAGCAATTCCCTGAATCTTGCATCCACCATCTGTTCAATATGACAAGATCAAGGAATATAACCAATTAGTTATCAGACAGACATTGTAAAAGGATCAAGGAATATAACCAACTAGATATCAGATATAATTAGTGCGAAAAATATGTAAAAGCTCCAACCTATTACATCTAAATATATGGAAAATATTTAATATCCCTGATACGAAAATCTTTTCAGTATGACGATATATGCATACACTACAAAAAAAGTTTTATCACATACACTGACTGGACCTCTTGCATGTGCAATATACGTGTCTATATTTTACAAGTAAAACCAAAAAAGTTTACTTAAAGCATAATAATTACAATTGATGGAGGCCTCGTTCATTCATCCAAAGCATGACAATTAGTTCCAAGTTCTATTTTGTTTAAAATAACATGTGCATTAACGTAGTTATATAGTGACACACAACCTTCTCCATTTTTGTCTTTTTATTACAACATCTTAAGTTGTACATCTGATTCAATCTTTCTCAGTATACCAACTATTCCCTACAAAAAGGATCTTTAAAGGTATCAATCTGCAAAGTTAGCAATTTCATGGATAAAAATGGCCAACTCCACCTAATTACAAAAAAAAATCATGAAGCCAGCACTTTGTTGAAGAACCACACTTTGTTCAAGTCTCAGCAGTGCATTTCCATTAAGTTATTTCAAACTAATTATATAGAAAGCACTTTGTTCAAGAATCATAACTTTTTTTATCGTTAATCAAGTATCATTGCAGACTCTAGTCTAAGGATCACATATGCCAAATTAAGGTTTCAGTAGTAAAAGAAGGAAAGGAAAACAAAAAAATCCTGCCAAACCAATTCAATGCCAAAGGTGAAAAAAATCTCACAGCTTTTTCCCGAGAACCACCGCCAAAAAAAGCAACAGATTCAGCATGTGTGCGAAGCCTTGAATGCATAAACCTAGTTATAAGAAGTATTACATACTCAGTTTCACAATCTACAAATTATAAAATATAAGCTGTGACAATTAATACAAAAATTAACCAGACCTAAGAAAATCTGGCAGACAAGGATAAATAAACTTTACCTAAAGGTTCCTTCCAGTTGTTGTTCAGCGCTTGCCAGGTCCCCAAATTCAGGGGCAACACTTCTCAAAAAGCCTAAGCCCAATAACATATATGTGTATAATATAGCTACTCCTCTTCCACCAGTCAAGAGTTTCATTCTCCAAGTAAACCTGCAACATTGCAGCAAAATGGATGGGTATGAGGCAATACAAAAATGAGAAAATGAGGGGTGCAGTGGCGCTGCACCCAATCCCATTGGCTGCAGCTGCATTTTTCACCTTTTTTAATTAAAAAATGCAGCTGCAGCCAATAGGAATCTGTGCTGCACCCAAGTTGGGTGCAGCGCGCCACTGCACCCACCGTATTCTCTACAAAAATTCAAATAACATTAAGAAAAAAGAAAAAAGAATAACCAGTATAGATAAAAACAAGAGTAACTCACCAAAGGATGTCAACAGAAGGTTTTACCATTCCAGTAACCAAACTAGATAGATCAGATGTCAACTTTTCCACGTCAAGTGTCAGCCTCTGATCTGCATCAACATCTTTACCTGACATGTGGAACACCTAGAATAAAGGGGATTCAATTAAACTTTATACTGACTATAAGTTAGTCAATTCTAACACCTTATTGGATTATAAACAGTAAATCGGCAAACATCCTGCCAATTCATTATGGTAACACATTAAAATCACATGCAAAAGTATGGATGTGTGGCAGAGTGAATCAATAATTGTGTATCAGCCATGGAAGCTTACTCGACAAAAGGTGGGGTTGGAAAAATAAAATCTATCAACACCTTTCGCGACAATGAAAACCCAAGGTTAATAATGTTTTATCGAACCTTTCTAAACCCTGGTTTAATTTGGGATTGCAAATCTTGCTTAGAACTCTACAATAAAAAAAAATGAAAACCACCATGTGCAAATAAAATATTAGCTCTATAGTTTAAAAAAGTATCTTGGAACTTGTAAGTTGTAACCCACCAGAATGATAATAAAATAAGGATTCACTGGGTTTCATAAGAAAAACAGTGAAATCTCTATCATGAAACTACCCTATCTACACATATAGGGCCTACCGTTTTAGAAACATAGCAAGTTTAATGAAGTTTTATGGACACAAACACCAAAACCCACTTCATTGAACTAGGAGGTATTACAGAGCTTCAAGGTTCCTAGATTTCCTGGAGCTAAACACACCCGATGTAACACCATAAAGACCCCTTGTGAATTCACATAAATGCAAATATATTTATCTGGAAGAATAAAATAAAATACATGCACATATAACAGGAATTATATACTTTATAGAACGCATTTTGTTTCAAATAATTCTTTAGCAAATGTTGAGTCAGCCGAATGCGCCATCCAAGAGCAAGCTTCGCTGTAAGGTACCTGCACGGTGCAAACAGTAAAGACAAGTATTAGATTCACAAAACCAATTATTCATCAACTCCCAGGCAGATTAATATACTCTCCACAGGCAAATGCAATTACATTAACTGAGTTCTTTCATAAAAGTCCTGGGACACACCTGGTTCTAAGATTAAGATCAACATTTGTTAATCTGGCACATTCCTATTCTTGTTCGTTCTTACTCCCCCAGTCCATTCTAGATACGTAAGTAGTGGATCAAAGACAGATAAAGCTAGTTTCCAGTAGAATGAAACAGGAGATAGTTCCAATTAAGGATGTACCTAACTATACTGTGGTGATCGGGAAATATTTCAGGCCCGGAGATTCTACAAGGCTTAAACAGAAGGTAACTTCAAAAAGAATTTAGTAACTACTATAAGCCAAATATACTTTCAAAAGAACTATAGGCATCAACCAATCCATCATGTGAAATGAATCGTTAAAAAAATAATCGCTTAGCTTCCGATTAGCAATTAATCAGGTGATTAATTGGATTTTAATTGCTTAAGTAGGGCCTTATGAGGTCACACACAAAGAAGAAATGCTCCATATATATATATAGGGAGCCCTTCCGTTGTGCACCACCTATGGTGCACACGGCGTGTGCACTCGGCCTTCGGGCGTTCATATCGACGATCCGAACCGTTCACATTGATCTACACATCTAAATTAGTCTAAATATGTAAAATCAAATCATTTGAAATTCATTTACCCATCCATTGAAGTCATCATTTTGTACATTTTGTACAAAATGATGACTTCAATGGATGGGTAAATGAATTTCAAATGATTTGATTTTACATATTTAGACTAATTTAGATGTGTAGATCAATGTGAACGGTTCGGATCGTCGATACGAAGGCGGGAAGGCCGAGTGCACACGGAGGGGTAGTGCACAACGGAAGGTTTCTATATATATATATATATATATATATATATATATATATATATATTAGTCCCCTTCCGATGAGCAGTAGGCCTCCGTGTGCACCTGGCCTTCCCGCCTTCGTATTGATGATCTGAATCGTTCACAATGATCTACACATCTAAATTAGTCGAAATATGTAAAATCAAATCATTTGAAATTTATTTGCCCATAAATAACAACGATTTTCAGCCATACAATTTGTAACACTTCAATGGATGGGCAAATAAATTTCAAATAATTTGATTTTACATATTTAGACTAATTTAGATGTGTAAATAAATGTGAACGGTTCGGATCGTCGATACGACGGCGGGAAAGCCGAGTGCACACAGTAGCCTAGTACACAACGAAAGGGGACTAAAATTTATTTGCCCATCCATCATGTGACTATAAAATACAACAATTTTCAGCCATACAATTTTATAACACTTCAATGGATGCGCAAATGAATTTTAAATGATTTGATTTTACATATTTAGACTAATTTAGATGTGTAGATCAATATGAACAGTTCGGATCATCGATATGAAGGCAGGAAGGCCGAGTGCACACGAAGGCCTAGTGCACAACAAAATATTTCTCTCTCTCTCTCTCTCTCTCTCTCTCTCTCTCTCTCTCTCTCTCTATATATATATATATATATCCATTGCAAACTCTATTGTAGCGTGCAAACGCGTGCAAACCACCTGTCATTGTTTCAAACAATGACTTAGATGGTTTGCACGCGTTTACACGCTACAATAGCGTTTGCAATGGAGAATTCCCCATATATATATATATATATATATATATATATATATATATATATATAGACAAACCTTTCGTTGTGCACTAGCCATGGTGTGCACTCGGCCTTTGGGCCTTCGTATCGACGATTCAAACCATTCATATTGGTATACACGTCTAAATTAGTCTAAATATGAAATCAAGTCATTTGAAATTCATTTGCCCATCCATCGTGTCATTATTAAAAAAAGGATATTCAGCCATACAATTTTGTAACACTTCAATGCATGGGCAAATGAATTTTAAATGACTTAATTTTACATATTCAGACTAATTTAGATGTGTAGATCAATGTAAACGGTTCAGATCGTCGATACAAAGGCCCGAGTGCACACCATGGCTAGTGCACAACAGAAGGGGACTATATATATATATATATATATATAGGGAAACCTTCGGTTGTGCACTACCTCTAGTGCACACGGCGTGTGCACTAGGCCTTCGGGTGTTCATATCGACGATCCGAACCGTTCACATTGATCTACACATCTAAATTAGTCTAAATATGTAAAATCAAATCATTTGAAATTCATTTACCCTTCCATTGAAGTGTTACAAAATTATATGGCTGAAAATCATTGTTTTTTTTAGTCACATGATGGATGGGTAAATGAATTTCAAATGATTTGATTTTACATATTTAGACTAATTTAGATGTGTAGATCAATGTGAACGGTTCGGATCGTCAATATGAACGCCCGAAGGCCTAGTGCACACGCCGTGTGCACTAGAGGAGTGCACAACCAAAGCTTTCCCTACACACACACACACACACACACACACACACACACTAAGGAAAGTAGTAAGGGCATATACATTTGGAAGTGTTACTAACTTCCCGTTCCTCTGTTTGTGACTAGATAATTGTGTGCACGAGTCACCGTGTGCACTCGGCCATCGGGCCTATTTTCATGCTTTTCCAGAAGGTTTGGAGAAAGCAGCAATCAATAGGATTTCTCTAATCCTCCCTTCCCGAAAGGAAAAACGTGAAATTCTTTTTTTCCTTTCTGTAGGACCAGGAGATTGGATCTAGCCATAAGAAGAATGCTTCGTATAAATAACTCCTCTCGATTAGTATTACATAGAGGAAATCAATTATAGAAACTAATACAATTAGATCAGCTTTTCATAGACAAACTTCGGATTTGCAATGCCAATTTCAGGTAAGATCGGTCGTAGTCTCTTGCCATAAAAATGGCGGCACGTGCAGCAACACCAACTATTAGAAACCCACTGATCCAGATGTGATATGTAAACAACGAAAGTTGTGTACCATAGTCCGTAGCTAGGTATGGTTAGGGGGGCATGGAATACATATGGTGAGCTACAACAACTGATTATGCATAGCATTGAATGTGAATGTACTAAGTATTTACCTTATTAATTAGCAAATCAATGACGGGTTCTATTTGATTTGGTATTTGAATTTGCACTCAAATTGAACCGAGTCAAATATTTGTTAGGCTATTATTCTAATCAAGCTGCTAAGTATTGGAAACAAGCTCTAGCGCTTACTCCAGGTAATTATATATATAAGGAATCTAGCGTGACACTCCAGAGTAATTTCTCCCCCATTCGACATACATTCCTCCTCCGATTGGGTGATCTACACTGTTCAATGTGATCTGCCTGGCATAAAACCTATGTATATATAAAATCACAAGGTTTGAACATGTCCTGCTTATATATCAAGTCATCTAATTTATTCTATGCTGAAAAACGGTTCATTTTTTAAGTACATGATGAATATGAAAAACATATTCAAACCTCGTGATTTTGCATATGCAAAGGTTTATGACATGCAGATCACATTGAACGGTGTGGATCATGTGTTTGGTAGGGAAAAACATGTCAAATGGGTGACACTAGAAAAATTTCCTACAGTGTCACTTTAGGTTCCTTATTCTCTCTCTTTATATATATATACATATATAGATGTCTCCCTAGCTAGATGAGCTAGGGTGATATACCCTGGCCCCTTATTTTCTCTCTATCTCTCTCTTTCTCTCTCTCTCTCACACACACACACATATATCTGTGTGTGTGTGTGTGAGAGCGAGAAAATAAGGGGGCCAGGGTATATCACCCTAGCTCATCTAGCTAGGGAGACATCTCATAACTTATATTCGACCATCCAAAAAGAAAATTCAAACAGTTAGTTGTGATCTACATCACGACAACGAATTGTGTACAAAATATGGAATGAATTTGACGAGTTTTAGTTTTAACCACTCATCATGCAACCTAAGAGCAGAGTAATTCTAGACCGTTCATAAAACGTCAACTTTTTGTCGCATAATAAATGGTTAAATCTCATCGTATTCAAATTATATTTTGTACACAATTACTCTTTACTGTGCAGATTACATCTAACGGTGTGAATTTTCATTCAAGATATGAGTTTTGGGATGGCGCCCTACTAAGTAAACTAGCGTGACACTCTACCCCCCCCCCCCCAACAACAACAAAAAAAAACCACTGTCTCTCATATGTATATATGCGAGCACACACATACAGGATCGTAGGAAGAAATTCCATTTCACACGGATAAAAACCTGATTTTCACAACCGAGACCATCGAGAGTAATATTTGTATCATAAAATATAGGATTATGTACAACTGTTCAGTTTAAGCATTTTATGTCCATTGATCCAGTGATATAAAATAAAGGGTTTTTCAACAATAAAACAAATGAGACCACTTAATGCAGGGCATAAGCTGCATAACATGATCAACCATGTGATATTCTACCTTGTCATGTTTCATGACATGTAGAACACTACAAGTGTAGATCATGCATTCGGGAGGAGATGATAGCTTCTGAGCATGCTACAGAAGGGAAGGGAATTTCCTCCTATGACAGCTTCTCACTCTTCCTCCTATGCCAACTTCTCTCTCACAAAATTTTGATCTGCATGCGTGTGTGAATCACTAAGGAAGCAGCCGCTTTGAGAAATCTGAGAAACTTGTGATTAGACCAGGTCGCAGTGTATAAGTGCTACATACTATGGTTATACTATTAATGGGTATAACGATAGTTCTAAAAAAGGGTAAACCCCTGTTTAAACAAATTTTGAGCCTACAGTTCTGTTTATGAGGAAAATGGTGGTTAAAAACGGGGTCCTCCATTTTTGTTTAAAAACTGGTCAAAATGGGTTTAAATGGGTTCATCGGGCACTAAACAGGTTTGGGATTAAACTGGTTTTTATTAAAAAAAACATTTTTTGGGCTTGGAGAATTTTTATCAAATAATTCTATTAAAACCATATCAAAACCTATGTAACGAACTCTACCGTTACACTTTGCAAGTTTCCTTAATTTTATAATGAACTTATGAACTATCAAATTTATTTTAATTTGTGCATATGAAATGTCATGTGATGAATGATTTAATATTTGACATTTTCCACAATTTCCCCCCTTAAGTTGTGATTTTCATATATTTTTCCTTCATGTTTCTTATTTATAAAATATATTTATACGAAAAATAGAAAAAACGTTTTTCCCGTTTAAACGGGAAAAAAATCCAACATTGCCCCACTATTTGATCCCATTTCTGTTTTTTATGACCTTGCGTATAACAAAAGAATAACCAAACGACCATTGGGAAAAATAACAGGTTTAACTTTTAAACAAATCCCATAAACAAATTTCATTCCACATCAATATATAATATATCATAGAATGTGGACCTGTTCAAACAAGAACGGTCATAATACCTTAGAGAAGGTGCGACGATAGAATTTGCAGCACTTTGAAGGATACTTATACCCGTCAAACGAACAAAAGCTGCTTTATCTTGCTCCAGCACATATTTAACACTGGTGCCTGCAAAATGTAACAATATAAATAATAAGAAAATGTCTCTTAAATGTCAGAAAAAATGCAATTCAAGGCTTCAAGCATACCATTCAAAGAAGCTATACGATCTGAGATCCATGTCCTGGACACTACTAGTAAAGCAACTGCGAGCAATTGTGCACCCTGCTTATCAAGCATCCTTGGCACCTATAAAATGAAACAGATAACAGAAGATCAAAAGGCAAAAATATCATATTTGAGTTAGTCTGCTAGTTTACGTAACAGTCAAATCATGTCCAAGGCATTCTCAAAGAAAAGGATTCAAAGGTTATCGCAAGATCAGAAAAGGAATTTTCAGTACTCTGTGCTGTCTAGTAATAAATCAATGAAACAATCTAGACGGAAACTAAAAAGATGAGGATGAATATAGGATTTCCTGTTGAATCAATTCAATCTAAAGCTCCAGGTTATGCTTACCAAAACTTTAGACATTGCATAAACTCTTAAAGGCAATATCCTTGGAGTATTCTGCAGATGTGGAACAATAGGTAGAGGAACCTTGTTCTTAATTATGGGAGATGATGCAATCACTTCTCTTGAATAAGAATTGTTCCTAGAATTTGGAAAAGCCTTCCCCTGCAAGATTCAAGACATTAAAAAAAAGAAAAATATATCCAGCCAGACAATGTCACGGATTCCAAAATAACACCCACACCTTTCCACTTGTAGCAAAAGCTCTTTGAACAACTAGTGCATCACTCTGGCGATCAGTTTCAGATGATTGTAATAAATTAGCACCCACTGCAGTAGGTGAATCATCGCTGCATATTCAGTGGATCAGTTTAAAACGTGCAGAGCTGGTTATAGAACAAAAAGAAACAATTAAATATTGCCCTTTACCTCTTGTGCTCAACACTCCAACCACCTTCCCCATTTAAGGACAAAACTATATCATGAAATGCGACTAATGCAGGCCGGTGTGATATAGTAATACAGGATGTGCCCATTGCCCGAACCTTGGCACAGAATCTTTCCTCCATGTCAGTTGTAACAGCACTCGTACACTCATCAAGAATAGCAAATTTAGGCCTATGATAGAATAACCTGGCCATTCCCAGTCTCTGTTGCTCACCAAGGGAAAGTTCATCACCCCAGTTTATTTCCTTATCCAAGGGATAACGTTCCAGCAAGTACTCAAGGTCAACCTGTGAAATGGAAGTCAGGGAATGAATATCTTTTAGTTAACATACCAGAACAGAAACAACACTAAAACTGTTCTTCATATATTGAAGGAGAAAACAGTATCTTCATGGATAACATTACATTTTTTAACAGTTCAACCATTCCATCCTCGGTAAGTGGTTCAGTCTCTTGCTTTGCTGTAAGTGGATAAATTAATTGGTCACGAAGTGTACCAAAGGCTGTGTAAGGGCGTTGGGGTACATAAAATATTTCCTTATTGAGATCAGAACCAATCCCAGGTTTTACAATGTGACCTTCTACTAATGGCCAGAGGCCTCCAAGTACACGGAACAAGGAGCTTTTCCCACTTCCATTAGGTCCTGAACAAGATTTATAAAGATAAGAGGAGCTCTGCCATCAATAATTTTAGAGATTAATGTATATCAAAATATTCAAACTTGTAAATAATCAATGAGTCGAACAACAGAATTCTTACACAGATACTTTGCTATTAAATAATTTTAAAATTGTAATTTGAATCCAAACAATACCGAAGATAACTTAGAGAGAGAGAGAGAGAGAGAGAGAGAATCTAGTAGTATTTGAATCCAAATAATACTAGATAATGGATGAACTCAAAGCAAATCAGCTCAACAATCTTCCTCTTGATCAACAATTATACTAGGCCTAGAAAATTCAGTATTAAAATAACTTCCAGACTCTTGGGTATTCCAGGATGAAAGATTTTCTCTAAGAAATAGCTAAAACAAGGTTTACGGCTACCAATCATCTAACCAGAGGAGATGGTTATTGGGGTTTCTAAAAAACGTACGTTTCTTAACATCAATATTCTTCCAACAATTAGAGTCTAAACTCTAAAAAACTGAATCAATTATAAGTTAATATACTTTTAGAACAGTAATATATTTGTCAATATGGTAACCATGAGTCGATTTACTCTACTGCACCACTGGCAGCCAGCCGCAAAGGTTACATAAGTAATGCAACCACAACTTTCACTCAGCCACTCAAATACAAAAAGATGATAGTTTGCCTCTATAACTTTGTTGAGTTGAACCAACCTGTTGCTATACTAAAAGTGTTAGATTCATCTAAAAGTTGTCCACATAAAAAATGTTCACAGTTAATGGCAAGTACCAAGTCTCTAGTTCTATGGGTTTTTTAAATATCTGTTAACCCCATCAGATCATTTTTCCATGTACAAGAAATGTTACTGTAGTTAGCATTAATAGCAACAACCATCATGAGGCTTCTCTTCCGTCACGAACGAAGTTGCTCCCCTTCCAGCAGAAAAACACCAAAATGTCAAAAAAAAATCATCCGGTCTACGAAAAAAATTCTACCAAAAGCATAATTAGACTTAGTAAACCTCCGCAGTTATATTGAATTAGTTCCCTGAATTTCAAAATATTAATTTTAACAAGGCGTGAAACCATTCTGATCAATTAAGCACATGAATATTTACTGTACGAAGCCCATGAAGATAAAATTATTTTCAGCCTGAGAATCATCAAAAAACAAGATATTTATCTCCACATATAAAAGAGCATGGGACAATAACCAATGAGACACAGGAGAAGATCTTTAATAGAACTGAATTGATATAAAGGACTAGCGTGACTACCCTGAAGATTAAGGATTACGGATCTAGAATTAATGCAATTTAAACTTACAGCACAAAGTTCCTACAAGTACTCCCATCTACTTTATAATTCCCCATGCAAAACGGTTTCTTTCAACAATCTGTCTCCAATAGCATTCCGTTCAACATCAAATAAGTCAAAAGTAGAAAACACATATGCTTAACATATTTGTAAAAGAAAAGCTATCCATCTCAACTATGGACTATGTAATGTGATGTATAAGCACACATCAAAACATGCATCCACATAAGAAATGCAAAATGGATTAGCATCTCTGTGAAATGACCCAACTACTCAAGACTAATTATTGAACGAGCAAAAATCCTCGATTAAAAGACTTAACTCTGTGCCAAATGATTTTACTATTGTTAGGATAAGGATTCTGCTTTTATTCTTGTGGGAGACTTAATCATGTCAATATTTATGTTACTCATTCATACCAGATTGTGTAGTATAACAAAAATTACCTGTGATCAAAAGATTAGAACCGGATTCAACTGTAAGAGTCAAGTTCTCCACCAATACATTTCCAGTTGGTGTAACAACCTGGAAAATTTAATAATTAGGTATAAGAAGACAATGGTCAGAAACCAAAAGTTCTAAATAGACGATATGAGATCAGGAATGAAATTTAGGAAATTCTACACTACCTTAACGCCTGCAAACTCAATATAACTTGCTTCACTAATATAATTTTTACTTGAGTTCTTCTGGATTGCTAACTTGTCGTGCACAGAAGATAGCTCTCTTGATACAACCATCAGCTCATGAATGCGATCAGCATAACCACTGTAACAAAAATGATTGTTAAAATGCTTGTCTTTTAGAAAAAATATTCATACTAGAAGTAGTACATGTAAGTATCCAAGCATTGATGCATCAAGACCACAATTATTTGAAGTTGCCAAAGAAACATTTCAGCAAGAGGCACCATCAGATACATAAGCAATATGTACTACCACACAAGTATATTATCAGAAATTTTCAGTAAACATGTAAAAATCCAAGCAATATATTAGTAAAATATCTGAAACCAGGACTATTGTACATTTCAGGTTCGAGTTTTATGTCCCACCTGCAGTACTGGTCATAAATCATAAATATGGAAGGTTATTGCCTGGTCGTGGGAGATTAAAGTGAATGGCAAATAAGTTTTCCATGCCAGCCAACCACCAGGATTCAACAAAAGTGAAGAATGCACACAGCTTCCTTCTCCACGAACCAGTTCAGAATAGAGCAGTCAAATGGTCATGTATTTTGCAAAAATATTTTGCCCAGCCTTGAACTACTAATACTGGTAGGGAGCTCAATTTTACTGAAAAAGGGAAGTGTTGATGTGGGGATCTTGTGAAGGATTTCACGAAAATCAGGATAGTTTCTTCCCATGAATTGAAGGGTGCAACAGTAAATGGAGAAGGAACGAGAAATAGGAAGACAGTTAAAGGATAAAAATTAGCTCCTCACTCATCAGGCATGACAGTTTCCGTCCCTCACCACAGGTATAGATGAGCTAAGCTAAGAACAGAAGGCTAAAGCAAGCATTCATGAGCAGACATACATTGATAGAAAATTCAGGGGGTGCATCAGGAAGTTCTATATCAATCAAAAAATATAGCTAACATAGAATGGAGTTACTTGAGAAATGCACTTGAGCTGATGTCATGATTGTTTTAATGATTGAAGAAAGAATATTGATTGATACATGCACCAAATAAACACGGACATGATGGATTCTAGAGCGAACATAGTAACTTATTGCTTAAATGTTCAGTAAATAACATGAGTGGAGAGGGGGGAAAACAGCAGCAGCTACAACTGTAGCAAATATATTAAATTAACTAGCTATGTGTCAGGGGGAGTGGACAGTTCCAGTTTTCATTTATAATAATGATGGGTTGAGAAATAACCTGAGTCGATTCAACCGCCTCGAACTGACAGCAAGAGTGCCAAGTGACTGAAAGAGGGAAATTATAACACTTGTATGATAACGGAGATTGCTCAACATTTCTGCCCTCCCTAACGTTGAAGTATCAGGTCTAAGATTGCCCCCAAAAAATGGCTCAATGATCAGGACAACTCCTACCGTGGCACCAAGGTATTTCAACAAGAAGTCTTGGATTATCCCAAACCACCACTGATTATGCAGAACAAGTTTCAAGTGCATAACAAGTGTCTTGAATTGCTGTGTAATATGAGATGCTTCTCTTTTTTCTCCTCCATAAAAAGCAACACTTTCAGCATGGGTCCTCAGTCGTGAGTGAAGCTGCCGATAATCCCCTTCCAGCTGTTGCTCCGTGGACATCAATTTGCCAAATGCAGGAGAGAAATTTCTAATCACAGTACCAGCCCCTATTACATATGCCTGCGAACGAGGAGAATTTTGCTTTGTAAAGCTATTTACTAGATTATACTGAACAGTAAATACAGCTGTAATGAGACAAACTGCTTGCTTTTTATGCTAACAGAAAAAAATCAAGTTAAATGTCAAACTTTAGTTATCTTAACTTTGCATTGTTTGGGAGCCCTTTGGAGTTGAGATGAGATGACTATAGTTATCTCAACTCTTTAAAAGCCCACAAGTTGGGATACCTCTAGTTATCTCAACTCCACTCAAACCTCATTTTTCTAAAATTTGCTAAACTTTGCTCTCATCCTCTCTAAAGTATGGGATTAACAGAACTTTAGTTGGTTTCCCAAACATCTCCCAAAAAAATGGAGTTAAGATAACTTTTTGAGTGGAGGTAGCGGCGTGATGACTAAAGCTAGCAAACCTCTACCTCCACTTAAAAATTAACTTTAGTTAGCCTAACTTTGTTTCCAATCAGACCCTTAACGAGATTCTCTTCTGTTTATCACAGCTAAAGACACAGTACTGTACAAATGGAGAGTAGAGTTTGAGCGAGATAAAAATGGTATCTGTACAAGTTTAAAGGACAATCTTAAGTAGAGTCCTGAACAAATAATTGACTTGTCCAATACATAAATTTACACATCAGCTGGATGAGGAAAAGTGTACCAGTATCCAGAGAACATATTTTGGACTTGCATATGAACAGAGGCGCCAGGTATATAGTAAGCCATCAGTAACTGCAGTGAGATCCTCCTGTACAAGATCACTCAATTCTGAACAAAACTTTGGTATATCACTTGCAATCCGTTGCTCTGGGTTGGTGATTCGGTCATCCACATGTGATATTTTGTAGTATGTCATATTCTACATGAGCACAAAAACAAACAAGATATCAGTCAAAGCTAATAATACAAGTGTAGTGAGAGGAGAACAATCTGCATGTCGATTTGAGGATAAACAAAGAGTATGAGAACACATGAAGAGAAAACATGGACAGATGACGATTTGTACATAGCAGTGAAAAGTAATTTTTCAGTTTATTCATTGTTCAAACCTGGCTGAGAGATATGTTCTCAGAACAGACCCTCCAGTCTTACAAGTGTAAATTGTAGATCCCCCCCCCCCCACACACACACCCCACACCACCACCGCCACCACTAGCACACAAACACTCAATACTTCCATTGCAGAAAACCTCTTACACTAAAAACTGCTCCAGAAAACCCTAATCTACACGTACTGGGATTGGTGTTAATCTTAGATGGCTGTTACTTGTTAGTTACTAGCAATATGCACTGCACGTGATATCATTTGCCATCAAATTGCTAACTTTTCCCTCTTCTTCTTCCTTATATTGCAAAATTCCTACATTGAAGGAAAAATTATAACATAATCGTGGACCTGCATACAAGTTTGCTCATGTGTCTCTGCACCAATCCTTAAGGAATGAATAAATCATGAGTGCAAGTGTGCAACACAAACAACATTACCACATCCCTCATACGCGCTCTACATCAAATATTCTCTTTAAAAAAATTCATTAATCAAATATCTCTTATAATTATTTGTTCTGAAAATGCTTACTAAAAACCTGAAAGGCCCATACTTCTAGACACTGTCAAATAGGACCCATTTTCTTTTTTCTCTTCCTCCCTTCTCCCGGCCACCCCCTCCCGTTAAAAATGGCAAGGTTATGAAAAACGGATACAGGATCAAAACGGTCATGCACGGTGGAGTTTTTTTTCCATTTAAACAGGGAAAACGGTTTTTCTATTTTTAATAGAAAAAGATTTCATAAATAGGAAACATGAAGGAAAAAATATATTAAAATCCAGAAATATTTGGGGAAATTATGGAAAATGTCAATGTAACGCCCCAAGCCCGGCTCAGCTGCGCACACGGCTACACGTGCGCACACGCGAAAGAACGGACACAAAACTCTAGCCACGCCCACCACAGGCACCATCAAAAGGTGGGTTAACCCTTAGGTGCCTTTATCATTTGGTTTTTCCCATATAAACACACACTTCTCCACCTATTTTTCCGATATGGGACTTTAGCCCCAAGCCAACTCACGTTGACAATCATGCATGCATGCACACTTCATTTCTCATTTTTCCTTCATTAATGCATAAGCTCCATAGGCAATCCTATAGGCCCACCTCTTCATCAATCCTTTGATCATACCCATAGGATCTTCTATAAGCCACAACTAACCATCTCATCTCTTTCTTTATTATTTATATATATATTTATAATACTATATATATACCCGCTTAAGTACGGGGTGTTACAGTCAAATATTAAAGCGTTCATCACATGACATTTCATATGCACAATTAAAAATAAATTTGATAATTCATAAGTTCATTGAAAAATTAAGGAAGTGTAACAGGTCGGATTCGTTATATAGGTAATGATCTGGTTTTAATAGGATTATTTGATAAAAAATCAAAATCCAAGCCCAAAAAACTTTCTTTAAAAACCCGTTTAAACCAGAACCCATTTAGAGCCCGATTAACCCATTTTGACCAGTTCTTAAACAAAAAAAGGAGGAACCAGTTTTCAACCACCATTTTTCTCATAAACGGAATGGTAGGCTCAAAATTTGTTTAAACGGACCGTTTAAACGGGGGTTTTACCATTTTTTTATAACTATGAAAAATGGGTTTTGCTTTGAGATGTTGTGTTGCGGATGTCTCTTTCTCCCGGATATATTTTTATCTTTCTTAAAAGTAAAGATGTCTTTCTAGTGGACAACCTTTTTGCCCTAAATATGAGTAGAAATTGAGTTGGGGGTTCATGTTCAGAAGAGAAAAGTGTTCACTTGTTCAGAGGTTATCCGCTAAAAGATAGCTGTACGCGCTTTCTTAATTAAATGTGAAACATTAGGGGATTTCATGCACTCAACCCTTTTTATATTGGAAAAAAATGAGATGTGATGTTAAGGGTCCCTTTGGCTATATCACACAGATGTGATGTTAAGGATCCCTTTAGATATATGAACCACATGTTCCATAGAACGATTTTTTTGTATGTGGATAAATAGATCTCTTTAAAACTAGAATTTCACAAAGTTCCAAAACTAGAGGGACCGACGTGTCTACATAGGATAGTTTTCGAGGAATGAGTTTCTCTTTATCTTTAACTCTATGAAACAAACCCTATGGAAGACTCTCATTTACTATTAGTTAAATGACCTAGAAGTCCCCAACCCCATTTAGGAAATTATAAAACCACTATTTAATTATTTATATGTTGAAGGATTTCACCTATCTTTGTTATAGAGATCCAACAAAGTTTAAGACCCCAAAAGAAGGGTTTCAAGAGGTTACATGAAACCATATGAAACCCGAGTTTTATGATATAAGAGGTTAATAAGGAGCTCCAATTGCATAAAAAGATAATGTTGGAAGAAGACAAAAAAAGATCACAATGAAAAAGGATAAATGCGCAAAAAGCATAAAGGATGGGGTCGAACAAGAAATCATACAAATTATGGAAATGATGATAGGGAATAATACATGGCAAACAATCATGGAATTATATACATGGAGACTGATGGAGCTGGATTAACTACAAGACTAGTTTTCTAGAAATAATATTTTACACTGACGCATAATCTAGAGGAAATATCTATTATAAGGAAGCATAACCTAGAGGTCTGTAAGAGACTGCTAATTAAAGTTGATAGAAATCTGAGATAAATTAGCAAACTAGTATAGTTATTAAATGTACACGGACTTATCTAGAGTACAAATTTCAGAAGAAATTTCTTCTGCAAAAAAGAAGGATAAAGATAACATAACATTCAAATATGGAAACGCCATTCAATTTATTAGTAAAACCGAAATTGATGGGTAGCTTATATATAAGTTTATTTGCAGGACAAAGAAGGTGGAATACATATAAACTCCTAAAAAAGGATTTCAACTATCAATCTATCCGGTCAACCAATGTTAAGTTTATAGATTTGGATGTGAACGCACGTATTTCTAAGAATAATTAGGGATGCTTTGCTTGACAAAAACCCAAATCACAAACCAAATATGATGTCATTTAGAACCATGATCCCATACAAGAGGTTTTCTTTCTTCTTCTTTTTTCCTTTTTTTCTTTTTTTGACTACATCATAGACCTCCCTTTACCATCTGAGCTACAACTGCGTGGTCATACAAGAAGGGATTTGCATTACAAATATATTATTAAATAAAAAAATACTGAACATGAATACAATAGTATGTTTTAATATCACTATAACATAAAGAAAAAACAAACAGATTTACGGTATACCTCAAAGTAATCAGCATGTATGAGCTCTGTCAATACTTTTCTGAACCTCAAACCTAAGGCCCCCGTCAAGTACTTTGATGTGGAAAATAAGGTAGACTGGAGAAAACATAATAGAAGATTTTCTACAATAAGGCGTAAAAAAGTCGGTACACGTCGAAGAAAAGCAGCTCGAAACAAGAACCCTTGCACCTTTGCCAATCTATTACTTAAGGCAGTTTTCATTACCTGTAACAAAAACAAAGTTTAACATATTATCCCATCACAGCAGACTAAGAGTGCAGTAGAATATAAAATCAATTCTACAAACAGGAGTTATGACAAAGTAATTCAGAAGATTTCTAGTACAAGCTGCTGTGTTTCCCTTTGATTGAAGTATCTTTTGATCGATGACGAGAATATCAATGAAGCAAACCGACTAATGGAAAGTGCAGAGATGGTACACCCATAAAAGAGAGTCAACAATTAAAGGTGGCATTGCTAGATGCCCCAGAATAAAGGATCTGGAATTAAAAAAAACTAACTTTTCTCAGGTTAAGAAAAAGGATGTGTTGATGGTTCACACTTCACATGGATGGGCATGAAATGCCAGGGAATGAGCATTTTAGATACTTCCATTTATCCTTCACCAGAATCTGAGAATGTCGCAGTAAAATCAAGGCAACAAATATGAGAGGGTAAAGTGTTTTGAATAGCATGTGATCGTAAAAAACCCAACATGGTTAAGAGAAAATTCTGTATGACAGCTATGCGCCTATCCATCCAATTATGCTTTATAGCTTGGATTGTTACGGCAAACTACATGTCCAACAAAAAATGTAGCTGCAGTAAGGATGCAGTAAAAAAGGCGGCAGGAAGGGGGCTGGGAAGTTGGATAAGAAAATGCAGAATCAATCCTACAGTGGGCCAAAGCTCAGTATATTTAGGTGCCTTTCATGACAGTTTATCAGTTGACTGAGATAAGATAACTGTAGTATTCTTGCAAATGCAATACATTTTTGTTGTTTTGCATCTCAGTACGGCTATTCAACATTATTAGAATTTTTAAAAGTGATCTTTTACCAGATATAGAAAGACAAAAGCACATCCATAGTCCAAGGACACTTCATGCAGCCACCACTATTACTATTAGAAACGGAACAGCAAATTTTTGGTATAGCAAACCAACGACTTTGAAGGTTATGATTATCAAAACATAAGTGAAACTAAAATACTCACTAAAACAAATGTAAGGATCCACGAATCAAATGGGGAAGACCCAGGTGTGACCTCTGGGTGGTCACCCATCCCAGTGCCACTCTCACCCAAATATAATTAACGGATTATCTACCATGGTTCTTCACTTTTTTTTAAAAGGTAGTTGTGAGAAATTCTTGAATGAAACATAGTATAGAAAACATTTTTTAATCCGTTTGATATGGCATAGTTCACTTTCACTTATAGCCCATTCTTCCATTTGGTGTCTAGTAAGTTGTAACCTAGTCAAAAAAGGCTTTCCCCAAAACATTCATGCCAGTAAATCGAGCACCAAGTGCAGCAATGACCAAAGTAAATATGGATGTAGCCACCACAGCAGTACCACAAATTTATGAGGAGTGTCACTTGGTAAAGTGTAGCACTTAGCTCCAAACACTTAGGACTCTCAAACTTCCAACTAGTATTAAGCCAGTGGCTATATACACAGTTTTTAATGGCAAAATTTCAGGAGGTTACCCACCAGAATTCTACTCTCTTCCGAGCACGCCTAACTACAAAATTTTACCATGTCCTTCTCACTCATAAAAGTTGATACAATTGATTCTTCAGTTCATGAAATAATTATAAATCAAAACACCTTATAGGATTTTGACTTATAGGAATTTGACATGTGAAACAAATGAACCTAAAAGATCAGCTTGAGGGGGAAATCCAACATCCAGATGACCACCACCATGAAACCAAAAAAAATCCCACTTCAAAAACAGGGAAGGAAGGGGGGCATAATTGAAACAATAATGCTATAAAGTTGACTACATTTTTGGAAAACAATAAGAAGAATTATACAAGTCCAAGAGAATATAAATAAAAGACACGAGATTTATATGTTCACTGATTGTTTTTTACTACCAACAACAATTATCAAGTAACAGCACTAGAATTCGTCAATCTGATGTTGTATAACCATAGCGTCCAGTTTGCCACCAGCTGCTCCAATTACTGAGAATGTAAACACTCTAGTGTGATTTAAGTATAATCATTAGCATGTCAAACTAAACCAATAAACCACAAAAATATCCCCCCAAAATATATACATATACAGTGAGGAATTTTGAACAAGTAATCTCACCACTGTGCAAACTAAAGCCATGAGATTGTGCATGCCATTTCGCCCCATCTGTGAAAGTAGGATGGCAGCTAGAACTTGTAGAGATCGTAATCCACTTCTTTTCCGCCTTGGCATTTTAATTGACTTATCAGGTACGCCATTTTGACCCAAATTTTCTTTACCATTACAAGGTACGACAGTACCAGAAGGGTCAGGTCTGCTTGACCTACCACGGTGTCGTGATTGCAGATATGCAACAGTTCCACCAGTAACAAGAATGCCCGTGACTGCAGCCAGTGTTCTCCTGTAGGGAAATACATATAAATTTATGTTGTAAAATAGAAGAATAAGAAAAATACTGCTCCTAAGCATAGTCTTCATCAACCCTTCTGTAAAACATCTCATGTAGTGCTTTCCATCAGCTATACATAAAATGTGGTTTACAATCTCAATTGGCGGAAGTGTTTTTCAAATATATCATTAATACACCACCTAAATGTTAATATACATAATATTTTGAGAACTGTCCCTAACTCTCATCAACATAAAAGCTATTGCTCTACTAAGCATCTTCAGAGTTGAGTGATCCCCGAGTTACTCCTTTTCTCCCGAGTCATACTAGTATTTTGTATCCATATTCTGTCAAATAAATTACTATTATCCACTTTCAGATTATCCCAATCTTATGTTCCTTACTAACCAGACAATTGATAAAAATTGGTTCCTGTTGCATGCACTAGTATTTGTGATGATTGCCCATCATGAGGCAGAAATGAAAATCATGGTGACATACTAAAATCCTAAGGAATATCAGCTGAAGTATTACTCTAGCAATTATTATTATCTTGTCATGCAAACTTACATCCAACTCGCTATTGCAAACACCTATCTTTCCAAAGCCCCTCCTCCAAATGAGGGTCCCTCTGTTGACCAACCCACCCACAAGAAGTAAAATAGAAATACCCCAACCACTGCCATCCCTACTCATAATATAAAAGATGTGATAACTGAATAAAAGAGCGCATCATAAATAAGAAACATCTCCAAGAGCTTCACGTACCTTCTGGAAGAAAACAGGTTACGCCCATGCTCAGTTAATGGCAACAACTGTAAAGAAGGCATCTCTTATATATGATTTCTCCAAACTTGGATATCAATTAATGAGAAAGTTCCATGAAGACAAAACCCAGAACTAGGATAAGGAGAAAAGACTCCTGCAGCTTGGCATTGCCCTTCATAAAAACAAAACAGAATATCAAGAGACCAACACCATTTCACAATAATAAAGAGCAATATTGACAATATTGACCTCAAGTATTTAAGTTAAGCACACACAAGGAACACAGCGTCACAAGGAGATCATTGCACCATAAGAATGATATCAAAAGAGGAAGTGGCCCTCAACATAGTGACGTGGACTGCATCATATGAATGATATGGTAGTTTTTTTATCGAAATAGAGGAAGTGATATTAACATAGGGGAAAAGTGAATAAGGATTTATAAAGGACTACTTCAGGATAAGTACTGTTGTTAAATTAGTTGTTAGAAAGTTTTCACATACAGGACAAGAAGCACACCAAATATGGCCCCTCCACAGTTTTTTCGTCAAATTATTTATCTTCCTCCAAATATCTATTACAATTATTATTCTCGAAAAAAATCTACGTAAATCCTATATCTTGGACGACTCACTAGTTTAAGTAGAAATACCTTAAGAGTTCATTGTCAGAACTTAAGTAATATACAATAAATTATGAGATAAGTATGTTGACGACCAGAAAAAACATATAAATGTGTGTATGTGTACCTTAAGAGTTCATTGTTGGTTCTTTGACAAATCAAAATAATATATAACAAATAACGAGATAAGCAAATTTACATCGAGAAAAAACATATATGGGGTGTGTGTGCGTGCAGAAAAAAATGAACGATTCACAACATACAAAAAGAAGAGAAGACACTGCTGGTCAAATACAGTATGCACGGCCGTAAATGCTTAAATGACTTGCCTCCACTAGATTGGACTAAAAAAAACATGTTAGCTGGATCAGTTTAATGAATAAAAAATTTCACAATGAACATACTCTTCTATGAGTTCTCTCCCATAGCATGTCCTTTTGCAACTTGGCTCAATCAATTTCATGGTTACAAATAACACACCAGGAGAAACATTGACACTGACTACCATTTATGAGGTTGTGAGAGGATGATAAATTTGAAAAGATGGTGGCTTGCAAATGCTGAACAAAACAGTAACTTGGGCTGGGCTACTCTAAATGACAGATTGGGAGAAACCTGTAACGTTTACGAGAACCAAACGGGCAACGATGGTAAATTTGAAAAGATTGCGTCTTGCAAGTCACTAAAGCTGATGCAACCATGCAAATGCAGAGTAACAAACACGAAAACATGTCCGCGGCATTAATTCCAGAAAGGAGACAGAGTATCAAAATGGAAACAAACAGGACTGGCCCTCCCACTCTGCAGAAGATTTTAAGTATCATCATGTAATCTCTTTAACCACAACCACCGTACCTAACCAACTTCAAATTAACAAACTAATCAAAAAGAGCTATTTTTTTTCGCCTAAATCAAAAACTAAACTTGACCAAACTAATCTAATTCTAACCAGATCAGCTCCTCCGAATAATTGAGGCGTCACTCTCATCTAAAATCCATCGAATTCGGAGAAACCAATTTTCCATGAAATTCACCGAAAATACCAAAACAAAACAAAAAGCACACAACCGAATCAAGAATCAACATCGAGATCTAGATCGCAACTCACGTAGCCAAATTCTACATCGGAAACCCTAGAAATTCGGCTAGGGTTTCTTCGCCGTTCTAGAGAGAGAGAGAGAGAGAGAGAATTTACCTGTTGGAAAAGTCAAAACCCTAGAAAACGAGGATTCGCAAGTCAAACCCTAGGAAGTGACAAACGCCATGAGAATCGCTCAAGAATTCGGAGTCGACATGGAAACAATAATCGAGATGGAGAGAGAGAGAGAAACACGAAATGAGAAGCGAAGAAGGAGATAGAGAGAGAGAGAGTTTTCGGTGCTGAAAATTGTTTATTTATTTATTTATTTATTTAAACAATAATATGATAAAGAAATTGGGGAAGTACGGCGTTAATCTGAGCCGTCGGATTGATAAATGAGTTTTTTTTTTTTTTTCCCCCGAATGTGAAGTCATTCATATCAAATCCCATACTGTCTCGGCTGCAGCGCCATCCCTGTGGATGACGTCATCCAGAAAGAATCTTGTTATTTCAAGGCAAACCGAGATTCATACAGAGCACGCACGAGCACTGCTCGTGCTCACTAGTAGTTCAAGTGTTCAACGAAACTTATTATTAGCATTTGTTTTTGAGTAAGTCAACAATGAAAAATAATAAGCTATGCATAATCTCGAGTCGAGATGACAAGAAGGAAGAAGGTGTAGGTGAACTACTTAGAGCTCGAGCAGCGCACTTTCGGATAATTGTCGAGGAAGCCGACTTGTTTTGATTGCAAGCACTCTCCAAAGCTCAAGTGAGAAAGTTGGTGCTCTACAATTCCAGGGAAATAAAACCGGCATGTTTTGATTGCTAATTAAGATTCTTGGAAGCTCAAGTAAATGCAAGCAACTACTGCAAAATTATCTAGTTATTACAAGTTTGTTAGTTTTATTCACCCAGTCAAAAGTCAAAAGTCATGTTAGAGCATCCACAGTAGTTTGCTGTATTCTCATAAAATGCATATTTTAGCAATTTTGGATCTACAGTTGTTTGCTATTTATCCATATTTTGACAAAATCGCTACAGAAGATTGTTATATTTAAGATGCAATATAGAAATATGCATATTATACATGATGGAATATTTTATATTATTTTTAAATTCATCGGACGAAACTTCAAGTTTCGTTCCAAATATTTTTAATTTTTCAATTGATTGAAGTTTCGTCCCAAATACTACACAATATTTAAAATTTTGTCCTATGAAAATTAGATTTTTAAAAAAAATTAAAAACCCAGGAAAAGTGGGAAAAAACAACGGATGGAACTTCGCATTGGTTTTTTCAAAATTTTGTCTTTTTTAAAGGATTCTATGAAGGAATGTATATGATTTCTTATGAATTTTTGATTGGCACCATTGGATTTTCTATGAATTATTGATCGACTCATGATTTGGTGGGGCTTATCCTAAACTAACACCTAAAATGGAAAAAATAATAAATAATAATAATTTTTAGCCGGACGAAAAACTTGAAGTTTTGTCCAATCAAATTTTGTACAACTTTGCTATATTATAGCATTTCACGACTGTAAGAATTCACACTTTGCTATATGTATAATATGCATTTTGCTATTTTTTATCTTTAACGACTGTGAATGCTCTTAGGAGACCAAACTCGCAGTTAAAGAAACTATAAAAGGTCACGCTCTGATATATGAGTGGTTGCATTAATCAACAGTCCAAAAGTAGGCTATACTCGATCAGATATAGCAGAAAGGATTTACTTTCAAATAAATAAGACTAAGTTAATGCAACACTTATTTATTAGTGAAAGTTTGTTGTACATCGCTATAACGTGTAAAGAAAGAGAGTTAAGAGCATATTTAATATTTGGGACCGACCATACTCTTAACAGGAAGGAACTAGTGTGCAACTGTACAAGCCTTCAATTATAACTTCCAAACAAATTGAATTAAGAAAAACAAAAAACAGAACGTTTCATTACAGACATAAGGGGAAGAGAATAATATAAGATGTCACAGTATTTACGACCAAACAACACAATTAAATTACTGGCAAATGATTGCATGGTAAAACAACTGGCTGATACGACTTCCTACATACAATGTACTGTAAAAACAGTGTATTTCTAGTTTCATTGATTTTATATGTAACAAACTGAAAGCCCACCATCCTGAATAATTATGAACAGTCTACTAAGATTGTAACAAAAAACACCGAATTTCCACCGCAACAATCTGCAAACAAATAAGAATCGTCAATTTCTTAACAATGGTATATATATAGATCAAAAAATAACATACATACTTACGAAGCTCTAATCAAGTACACTTGCTTCCAAATGAACCAATGAGTTCATTCCACTTCAAGCGCCATCTTCTCGATTACTTGTAGAGTAAGGCGTAAGAGGAGGGAAAGAAGGCACAGACTGCAGTTTAAATTTACGAACACTCCTGACCCCAGCCGAAGACTTTGAGTTTGAGCTGCAGGCAACTTGATGGGGTGGGGAAACCCTCTTCTGATTAGGCGATGTAGCCGTGACTGCTTTAATAGGTGAGCCACCTTCCTTCAAAATTTCAGGAGTATCATCCTCAGGATTACTACAATTAACAGGCTTGCTTTCCCCAAAGAGAGGAACTGGAGTTATGGGTGAGCTCCGCCAGCTAAGAGAACCCAATGATATCCTGCTACTTCCTTCAAACAGTTTCATCTGAAGTACTTTACGTTCACTGGTTGATGTAGACGAGGAGGAGCAACCTGGATTGAGCGAGAATCTAAGCAACGGGCTAAGGTTGCAGAAATCTGGGAAAATGTCCCATCCAGGAGATAAGGGATCGATACTTGTCGAGGGATCATAGGAAATAAGAGATGTAGAATCACCTTTCTTTATTGAATCCATATCAGCACTTGAGGACTCCGGAGAAGGATAATAACTTGCAGGTAAATGGGGTTTTGACACAACTTCTCCACTGCAATATATATTATCATACATAATAGGAAATGAGTTAGGATGATAGTTTTGTGGGGATGCATTTTATGCATGTCTTTGGTTTTTAAGAGTTATATATAATCTTTTGTATTAGAGTTGCATGTAGTAGTAAATAAATCGCCATTCTCCTTCTAGGCTTTCCCCCAGCCTAAAGAGAAATTGGAGGATGCTGAGTTGGTCTTTTTTTAGAGTTAAGGCAAACAAAACACTATTGTCCTAGTTTCCACAACCATAATTTTGGCAATAATTTACAGATGGTTGAAATCAGGTTGATAGGTCATAGTGAATATTTGCTGAACCTTCATGGACCATTGTCTCGCATAGCCGACCCTGTAATACCCCTAAAATTTCTTACAATAAATATACATATACATTGTTATATATATATATATATATATATATATATATATATATATGCATTGACATTATTATTTTTTCATACACTACACTATTATTTTATGTTAGTTTATTTTAAAAACCTAATATGTTTTCTTTTAAAAGCCCAACTTGTTTTCTTTTAAAAAGCCCAACACTTTCTTTTTTAAGCCCAATCCAATAGTATTTAGGGCTTAAGTGCAATTTCATAAAGACTAAGGGGTTATGTTCAAAAGTAAGGGACACCTAAGCTATTCTACATCCTTCCACACTCCTCTCTTTATCTCTTTTCCTTTCTTTCTGCAGAACAGCCAGCAGCTGCTTGCTGCAGCCTTTCTTTTCCCCTCTTTCTCTATTTATTTATCTACTTCACTACTACCCACTACTCCTACTACCATACTTACTACTCCTACACCTCTCTCTCTCTCTTTCTCCTTACTGCCGACAGCAACACAGGCAGCTGCAGCCCCCCTTTTCCCCTTTTTTCTATTTAATTACCTCCGCCAACTACTACTACTACTACTACTACTACTTACTACCTTTTACTACTACTTACTACTACACTTCTCTTCTTCTCTCTTTTCTCTCTTTACTGCCGACAGCAGCAGCAACTTTCTTTTTCTTCTCCGTTTTTCTATATATTTACTGCTACTTTACTATTTCTTCAACAACTATTACTACCTACTACTACTACTATACTACTTTACTACTACTACTTTTGGATTGGAGCAAGAAGTCAAGAAGACTAAAGGCGCAAGGAGGAGAAGTAGCAACTTCAAGCTTGCAAACAATCAAAGTGGGTATTCTCCATTTCTTTTGTGTTCAATTTATGAATTTCATGATTAATGCTTGCTAGAGATTGTAGTGAGTGTTTACTTGTACAAATTTTATATGCATAAATATACTAGTGAATAAATAAAGATTTGTTCTTTGTGTTAAGAATGATAGTATAAGTGTAAAGATGTGATTTTGTGATGTTGTAGAGTAAATTGTCTAATTAAATTTTCATGTTTGAATACTTAAAGTCCTTATGATTAGTAAGTTAGTATCTTGATTAGTAAATTTACATTGATAGTAAGCTACTAGAATTGTACTAATAATGTTAGTAAGCTTAGTTGAAATGTTAATAAGTTAGTAAGTTAATATGTTAGTATGGTAGTGAATTAGTAAAATAGAATGCTAGAATGCCATGATAGTGAGAAGTTAGAAAGTTAGAAATGTAGACTTGACCTCGTAGTAACCCAATTGCTAACCAAATGTTCATGGTTAGTAAACATACATTGTTAGTAAACTACTAGTTTTGTGTTAGCTACTAACATTGTATTAGTAAGCTACTAATGAGTTAGTAAACTTAGTTACAACGTCGTAAAAAAGATTACTCCTCGAATGCTTAAATTGATGCGATTGCATGAAACAACACACTTATAGTAATATGCTTAGGAGACTCGAGCTGCGGAAAGCAACCAAGTGCAGGACATAGTTTCCTTGTGCAATGTAAGTCTAATTTCCTGTAATTTTTTCTGTGTTGTGTACTCATTGAAGTAAAGATTCTGGGTAGTGTCACGAGCTCCCAGCGTGTGGAATTCGGGGCGCTACAAACCCCAATTTGATGGGAAAAGATGATAGTGATCGTGATAACAATGCCTTTTTGAAACTTAAAAGACACAAACATGAGGAAGATCTAATAGATGTGTATGCATTTGAAAGTACGTAGAAGCCATACTTTGTGCTTTGAACTACTGGCGTCAGTGGGGAGAGTCGTGAATGGCAATGCTTGGAATCTGACACTTGTCTCTTGACTTCGATTCCCTCCAGCTCACCAGATAAATCCCTCTCCCAGGCCTCCTTTGGCTTTCTATTTTCTGCTATCATTTCAGATATATCACATCCTGCAAAATAGTGCATTGCCTGATGATAAGCAAAATGTAAAACAAAATGCATACAGCCAAACTTAGAAGGGAACTTGGTATCAAAGTTGTTATATCTGTTTTAATATAATTATTCCAAAGATACATTTATTTCCTTTCTCAAAGCGGAGACAAATTAGCTATCAAGCAGCAGATCACTTTAATAATTAAAATAATTAACAAACTAACTGAGAACGTCTAGAGCTGGGATTATAGTCTTTTCTAATCAACAATCTCTAATCTCTAATATTATAATGGGAGATGGCCTTAGTGTCATTTGTAAATCTAACAATACGTGCAACACATGTGCATAACTATTATAAAGAAGATCGTAGGTTCAAACCCAGACTACGTCTAAATTTTTACTTTGAAAAAACAATATCTCTAATCTCTAATATTATAATGGGAGAAGGCCTCAGTGTCATTTGTAAATCTACCAAAGCGTGCAACATACTTGCATAACTATTATAAACGAGGTCTTAAGTTCAAACCCAGACTACGTCAAAATTTTTACTTTAAAAAGACAATATATTTATTACGATGTGCATCGCATGTGCAAATTACTAGTGTGATATAAATGGGATAACAAGCTTTGTAGCCATTGTTGTTGTAAAGATTTGCCAATTTTCAAGTAATAGACGCTGGGTTCCTTTGCAAAGAATTATTTGTTTACACCCAGTCAGATAGATCATTGGCAAAAATACATAAGAGAACGAATACACTGAACAATCAGAATACATCCCATCAGACATGCAAAAGACATACACAATAGCAATCATGCATTCTTATGAGCTTCTTATGCATCAATTAACCATTCCGTTTATAACGTGAAAATGATTTCATCGAGCACCCATTTGTTGCAGTCTAGAATATTCCAAAAATATTTAGCTACCCAATTGTAAGGTGTAGTAGTTCAAGATGGTAAAGACAAAAATATTGTCACATTAAGCCACTATTCCTAATGGCAATTGCAGTTTAACAACTGTTAAATGTCATTGGGAGGTATTCAGTGCATATCATTCTTGTCTATTCCTTAAGGTAACTTTATTGAACTTTTTTTAGGTGGGTGTAGAGGTAAGGTCAGATAACTGTAGGAATCCAGTTGTTGTAAGTGTTATTCTGACTCCTTTTGGAATTAAGGCCTCTTAACTCCAGTCACGTCCAATCTAATTTATTCATACCTCCACTCAGTTTCCTTCTCCCTTTCTCACCATTTGTATTCAAACAAATTTAAGAAAACCTAACTTTTGAGTGAGGTGAAGTTAATGCATGCAAACTATATCTTGCACCTATTTACCTCCACTTAAAATATTACTCAACCAACATCTATATCCAAACAGGGACTGGATAACCAGACAGAACAAACATATTTTGCTTACCATCTTTCTTGCCAAAAGTATTCTTACACCCTTCGCAGCGACATCCCGCAGAGCATCCAACACCAGCCTTCACAATAAAATAATAATTAAACAAAATCTTAAACTCACAACAAGTTTGACGTCACAGAAGCTCATTACTTTTTTTTAAACATAAACATGCAACTGAAGGTAAGAACCTGAAAGCATTCACAATATTTCTTCAGGCAGAGCGACTTCTTGCAATTGCACCCTCTTTTATGTCTGGCTGAGCTTGGAGTATTTGGTTTGCTATCCTGCAAATGTGAAAGGGCGTCCAGTTTTATACACTACAGAGAAATAAATTATGCACAATGTGACACAATAAGTCGTTACTCTTACCTCATTGTCTTTGGGGGGATTACTAACACGCACAACCACCTTAGGAGCAAATGCAAGTGGATTTCGAGATTCTATCTGTTGCCTAGATTCAATAACTGCATCTTGATGTTCGACCTTATTACAGCACTCCCGGCATGCACAGGCTTCCGAACAAAATGAACCTGCAGCAAAGCAATCACAATAGCTGCAAAAACAAAAGATTAATACAATACACCTTAAGATAACACAGATGAGTATTTAGTATCCTAGTACAAAACCCAACAAAGACTTACAGTTTCAAACATTTTGACCTTTTACAATTACACCGTTTTTGGCCATCATTCTCAGTAGCCTTCTTCCTGGATACCACAAAATTTGTACGATAATGACACAGAAAGAGAGATAAAGAAGAAAGTAAGAGCATCTAGCGAGATAAATTCTAAACTTGCCTCTTCTTCTTAGGACTCATATGAGTTGACTCCTCGGATCTACTAACTTCTGAAGGAAGACTTTTAAAAATACATGGTGTCATATAACGATCGATATGCTTAAAAGGCATAGATACATTCAGAGGTTTGACACGTAATGCAGGCTGATCAACAAAAGCAGTGGATACGTTAAATGTTTGATTTTCTGTCAGCTCCTCTTTGTCATTCTTATTGCCAACGTAAAGGAAGGATGTCTCTGAAGTCAAGGTTAATTTTGCCGGTCCTATTAAATGCACTGAAGAAGGATCTTTTTGTGTTCTTTGTGAATCGTTATCTCTGTCCTCACAAGCTGGCTTTTCTGCATGGATATTTGAGTGGCACTTTATTGATGCAGTACTTCCAATAGTGTTTAAATGTAACCCAATGCCAGATGGCCTAGGAACTGTCAAAGGAGGACATCCTTTGTATTGTGCAGATTTGTCAACTTTAACTGGAAATGTGAACGGATCAGTAACAGAGACTGATTGAATTGCTTGCTTGTTGCTGGAAAACATAATTGGTTCTGCATGAGAAACATCAACTTTCTCCACCTCCAAAGGGGGAATAGATAGATCTACAATGGATGTTCCAGTTGCATAGTTGCAGGAGGTTGAGTTTGCTATCCTAAGATTCTCAACTTCCTCAAATTGAAGACGTTTGCGCTTGCCACGCTGATGTTGAGCACCATCCTAAATTAACCATTGACAATATTCTCCTTTATTAACAACTTCATAAAGGATATATGTAAACACACACACACACACACACACACACACACACACACACACACACACAAAACTGAAAACTTAATATATGTACGCAAAAAGAAATCCTAGAATTTAAGAACTAAAGTAGTTGCATCTAATGGTTTAGTCCTGCTATTAAGCATGATTAAAAGAACAAATGGATATAAAACTGAAGGATGACCAACGTAGGCATAAAGGTGAGCATACATAAAAAAATTCTCATTTCACAATAAGCAGCAAATAAAATTTGTCTTGTCAGAACCATAGAATAAAGTTTAAAATTTCCATATCGTGCAGTTACTTGTTGCAAAATAAATTGTAAAATAAAAGATTGATAAACTGTTGTTTTTGTCTATGGTTATACAACTGCAGTCTCTATAAAAAAGAGATATTCAAGCGTGTCACAAATGCCTGACACCAATCATGTACAGACAACAGAGGTGTCAAGCTACTTAACTACTATGTATGATGAAGAACTCTAATTAGAATGTGCATTGTACATTATAGTGAAGATAGGATATATCATATATGTACAAATAGAACGAAGGCAAGTGCAGGATACCAGAAGTAATAAAATAATTAAATGATCATACATTTCTTCAAACCTTCAAAACAAGTGGAAAGCGAAAAGGCTACTATGAAGCAGTTTTTAGTTTAAATTAATGCTTATTTCTTCCAACTAAACACTGCTATAAAGCATCATGAGGTAGACGAACTTCCAAAATTGTGCAGTCCGACGTGAATGATGGAACAGACCTGAACAAGCCACTGATTTAAACATGTTTTGAGAATCAATTGCAGAAGGCAATGGGAGAAATGACCAAAAAGACATACAGAGTGGCCTAGCTAAGTTTAGTTTGGGGGCTCTTAAGTATATAACAGATTCGACTTGAGTGAGTTAATTACTTGCAGTCCTGTGTGGGTGACAGGTGAGCAAGGAGCAATTCCTGCCTAAGACGAGTTATTTTCCCATTCAGGGTGGCTTCAGACAAATTCAGAGAGAGAGAGAGAGAGAGAGAGTGCCTAAGACGAGTTATTTTCCCATTCAGGGTGGCTTCAGACAAATTCAGACAAATTCAGAGAGAGAGAGAGAGAGAGAGAGAGAGAGAGAGAGAGAGAGAGAGAGAGAGAGAGAGAGAGAGAGAGAGAGAGAGAGAGAGTCAGGGTGGCTTCAGACAAATTCAGAGAGAGAGAGAGAGAGAGAGAGAGAGAGTAATGATGATGATTATGAAACAAAGTCCAGATTGAAGGTGTTTTTGTTGCACTGTTTTGTTAGTTTGTTAAAGAGGATACACACTTTGGAATGCCATCAGTAGCCTCTTACACTCTTACAGGATATAGAGCACTCGGTCTCCAACGTTTCTTCTCAAGGAAACTAATACAAATTTCCGAGGAACATTAATAACTACGAAAGACATTGATTTGCTTCGAACAGACTGATTCATGTTTTACCTACAGAATACAAGTCGTACTCAACTTAGATAGAGACTGAAAATGGATTTAAAATGAAAGGTTTGTTCCAAAAGACCAGAGGGTGGGTAAATCATCTAAAAGGTCCGGCTGAGGGGCGGATCCAGGATTGAAAAGTGAGGGGTGCTGTAAAAAAATCTTTCTTTTTTTTCGTTTTAGGTTTTTTTTTTTTGGTGTGTGTGTGTGTGTGTGTGGGGGGGGGGGGGGGGGAGGGGGAGCAGATGGTCATAGTTCAGAATTGTTTTCCCCAAAATGACCCACTTTCCAAACAAATTTTCAGAATGGACCAGTTCTCATAGGGCGCACTTATATTCCATCATTTAAAGAAGAGAAAAACATAATTTTCATATCCCTAAAAGAACAGAAAAACTTAATGTATAAAGTTTAAGTCAAGCTTCAAATGGTCATAACTTCTGACTTAGTAGTCCGCATAATCGTTACAAGTAGTCAAAACGACCGGGACGAGATAACGCATCTTTCATAAATTGGTGTGAACCCTTAATATTATAGATTCAAATAGACATTTTAAAGAAAATACAAACTCCTAATTTCATGTCTTACTTCCTTATTTCACATCAACCGTATACACATATCCAAACATATTTGTATGTATCTTAATTACTAATTAACATTCAAATCTAACAAATGTAAATACGAGCTATAAGAGAGAGAGAGAGAGAGAGTAACAAATATATATATATATATATATATATATATATATATATATATATATATATATATATATATATATATATGTATGGAAAGAAGAGAGAAAGAAAGAGTGTATACATATAAATATATATATAATAAAACACAAAGAAAGCTATCAAGTGGCTCTCATTCAATCCCCCTAAAATCAAAGGCCTAGACCTAACCTCACAAAACACATTTTCCCCCCAAAAGTTTTCCCCCAAAACTCAAATTCAAATTTCCCAAAACAACTCATTTATTTATTTAATTCTCTATCTCTCTATATCTAAAACAACTCCTTTATTTATTTAATTCTCTCTCTCTCTCTCTCTCTCTCTCTATATATATATATATACACACGCGCGCGCGCGCACACACACTTATGGAAACATAAGACTTTTATACCCCAATTTATTAAAAAAATTCAACATATACTAATGAAAACATGGACTTTTATTTACAACTAATTATTGTCATACTATTCAAACTTGAGCTATATAATTGTTGATTTACTGTTTACAAGGCTTTTCATATGTTGTATCGTGCGCTGAAGACGTGCCGTAGGCACATGCCCACGGGCAAATATATAAGAGAGAGAAAGAGAGTACCAAACTGGAAGAAGAGAAAGGGAGTTAGAATTTGGATTGAGGATATAGAGTTGGGCTTGGGCCCAACTATATATAGAGAGAGAGGAGGGCTTTGAAATTAATTCGGAGGGAGGGCTGAAACATGAATTTTAAAACTAATTAGGAGGAGCTGAAAGCAATCAAAGCATACAGCAATCTCAAATGCTTTAAAAAAACATACATATATATAGTCTATATATAAGTATGCTAAAATGTTTTTTGTTTTTTTGGTGGGGGGGGGACCTCAGCCCCCCTCTACATCCGCCTCTGGTCCGGATTATAGACATCCTGTATTCCTAACAGTAAAAATATATTAGAACAAGCTGAAGATCAAGCTTCACTCACATGGCATAAAGTTCTGACAAGCATTTTACTATCAACATGCATTAACCACTTTTAGCAGTTACTCCTTAAAACTTGTTATGGTACAGTTTCGGCACCATCAACACATTATTATTACCATTATTTATTTCAAACAGATATTGGTCAGTATAAACTTTGTATGTATCACTTACAGTCATATTTTCACCAGATTAGACCAAGACAAATCTAATTGTACTGAAAATCAAAGAAAAATCATTTAAAGTGTAACTCCCGTTTTCATCTTTTCCTTTTTATCCATTGTAATCTTTTTTTTTTGTAATTCGAATTATATTCTATCTTTCATTTACCGTCTCGAATAATTTTGGTCATGTTTTTGTTCATGAACTATCATTGATATCCGTTTAATTATTCGAATCTTTGTTTTCCCAATTCGAATTTGAATTTCATGAATTATCTTTTCTCCTTGTTAGACTATATTTTCTTTTTATGTTGATCCTATTCTTGTTGGGTTGATAATTGTCATATTATTTGATCCATATTTAACCTATCAATCTAACCCAATGGCCTTCTTATTGGATCCCCAACCCATCTCCCATTGGATCCTAAACCCGCTACCCATTAACCCAACTTAATCCTATATATACACCCTCTTGATTAAACCCTAATTATCATCTATCCTAATTACCCTATTAACAGTTGCCTCCTAATCATCCCCTACCTCTCTCTTCTCCCCTATTTCCTTCCCGAAACAGAGCAACCCACCGCCTTGCCATCGCCACCCCGTCCTCGTCGTCGACTCCGAAACCTCCACCGACCCCCCTCGCCTTCATCTTCCTTTGTTTTCTTCCGAAACAGAGCACCCCGCTCTCCATCATCCCCGTCGACCAGTTGAGCCATCGACGAGCCCCTATCTCCACCTCCTCCTGCCACTGCAGCCAGCCGCCTCCACTCTTCAGCCTCGTCTCCCTCACCCTGAGCACCACCCTTCAGCACTCCGAAACCCATCTCGTCGCCCACCACAACTCCGTCATCCCGCTCCTCATCGCCCTCGCAGCAAGCCCCCTGCCGCTCAGCTCCACCTCCCAACCAAGCTTCGCCATCCTCCACTGCATACTCAAACCCCCTGTTTATCCTCTCTCTATCTCTCTTTGTTTTCTCCCGAAACAGAGCACCCTGGATCCCCCATCGCCAGTGCTCCGCCACTGCTCGATCATTGTGCACCACCTCCATCCCGTCGCTCCTCCACCTCACGACCACCCCCTCCCTGCCGTCGAGCGAGCACACCTGCAGCCACTGCCAGTCACCGTCGACAGCCCCCTCCTGCCATTGTTGTCGTTTGCTAATTTTGCTGCCTTGCTATTGAGGCTTTGCCGTTCACGTGTTGCACGTGCCATGTTGCTCTTGCTGTTGGTTGCTTTGCTTTGCTTTGCTTCGTACGTGTTACTGTTTCTGTCTCGCCCTTGCTGTTGGTGTTTTGCCGCGCTTGCTGAGTTGTTGTTGTATTGTGCACGTAGTTTGCACGTGCATTGTTGCCCCGGAATCCTAATCCCGTTATTCTAGTATCTCGGATAATCATATTAAAGGCAAGTCACTTTTCTCTCTTGAATCACTATTGTATCGCATTTGAGATTTTATTGAATTTCCGCAAGTAGATCCTAATTGTTCACCGTATTGTTATATCGTTATCTTCCGACGAATATAATGAGGGTTTACACGAGCTAACCCAAAATATGCTTGACTTTGTGCCATGGTTGACTCCTAAAATATCGAATCCTTCATGCATTCATGTAGTATTGATAGTATAAGTTATCCATGACACCGCACAAATAAACTAGTGTAGAATTGATTAATAGGTTGTTGTGTTGAATGATTGATTGATGCCTCATTGGTGTTAAATTAGTGTATGGATGTATTCTTCATTGTGTTTACCACACTATTGTGTCTACTACACTGAATATAAGATTTGTTAACTATTAAATCGAAGTTTATCATGTTTAGATCGCCTTTTCATGTCAAACCCTGATTTATTATTGTCTGCCTGAAACTTGTGAGATCTTTTTGACCCAGTATTTGACATCAAAATTATAGCTTTCTAAACAAAAATTGTACTCCTGTGTTTCTAGTTTCCAGAACATCAAAAATATTTGAATTCCGAGTTTTCTGCAGGAGTTATGATGTTTTTACTAATGCTGTGTTTTTACTCCCAGAAATCCTGATTCATGTATTTCTTCATATTTAAATTATTAAAAAGCTAAGCTAATGTTAGAATATTGCCATAATAAATTCGAGATTGTTAGTTAACATGATTAGGAACTTAATGAACATTTTTTATGAATTTAACATTGGGTTTTTACTAATTTTACAAATATAACCACTTGATGTCGATTTTCAGTCAGAACTTATGATCAGTAAAGAACGATGTAATTAACAATTCTATTATTATAGAATTTTGTATTTTAAATATGCGTTGGAATCGTTGGGAAGTCTAGTTTCTGGAACTTCTGACCGATCCAGTTTTGGATTTCCATAGCAGCATGAAACTTGATTTTGGTACAGTAACCTATTGTTGTCCATAATTGTGTTTTCATATTTTCTTGATATAATTGTATATATATATATAATTATATTGAATGGATTGAAGTGTATAAATTGCATTGCATGATCTTAATATACTATTGTCCCCATTCCAATAGTCTCATTCTCATTGATCGTCCTATTGTTAATTCTATTGATATTATCATTTATCAAATTTCTCTAAATTGCATAATGTATTGATTGCATCGATAAATTGTTTAACAAGTCTGGATTTAAAGGTGATTTAAGTAGTGGACAATATAAAGACTGTACTCGGTGGAGGGACCCGTGTTTTCCTAAATAGTGTTATCGGCTAGTATTTTATCGATTGATTATGCCTTACGACAGTAACCCAATCTATCGTGTATCGTATCGTTGTCGAATTATCGTATCGTGCACTGAAAAATGAATGGTGATTATCGTTGCCGAGTACATGATCTATAGAGTACACCACATAGGTATAAACGACATTGATTGTATGCATCGAATCTGTGGTATGGAACGCAGTAGTATGTGCATTAGTTAGACTAAAAACTAATAGACTTAAGGATTGACACATTATTGACATTGCATCTTGAACATCATCATTGCTATTGATATTGAACATTGACCATTGAATATTAACATCGAATATTGAAATATCATTTATTGTTATACCCATTGCATTGTTACCAGTGATATTGATTATTGCTATCGTCCATTGTTATTGATTCCCATTACTTTATTGAATTCATTGTTATACCTTATTTCCATTGTTCATTGCTTTCTCTACTTGTTATCCATGACTTGCTCTAAAGACAATTTTTTCCCTCTTTTTAGATGAGGTATTCACAGGTGATCAAGAAGAGTTACCTGCAGGACTTGGAGAACAGACTTTCTGAGGATTTATTGCTTTCTAGATTAATTGTTATTTTATTGAAGGCTAAATTTGAAGAGAAAAAAAACCTTGAACTTTTCCCTGTATGCAGAAAACTTCACTGAACTATTTTTTATGCAGAAAACCCCTCTGAAGTATGGCTGCAAAAAACCCACTACGTGTTAGTGAGTTTTCTGCTAAAGTTGAGTGAGGTTTTTTGAAAATAATGAGAAAGATGCATGATGTTTTCTGAAGTATGGTTGCAAAAAACCCACTATGTGTTAGTGAGTTTTCTGCTAAAGTTGAGTGAGGTTTTTTGAAAATAATAAGAAAGATGCATGATGTTTTCTGAACCAACTTGCGGTTATCTAATACAAGCATAAAAGTTAGATGTGGTTTTTTGAAAATATACTTCAGGGAGGTTTTTTGAAAACATACTTTAGGAGGATTTTCTGCATAAAAAATAGTTCAGTGAGGTTTTCTGTATAAAGGGGATAGTTCAAGGGGTTTTTTTTTTCAAATTTAGCCTTCATTGAACTTCTTGTATTGAGTTTTATTAAAACACTAGGTTTGCCCATTGACACGTGCCTATGGCACGTCTTTGGAACGGTGCACTTTATTTGATTATAAAAAATAGTTTTGGAGGTCCAGCAAATTAATTGAAGTAGCAAACATAGAGCAAAAAATATATTATATGTTTTTTTTGATATTTTTTGAATTATTTTTAAAGTTTTATTTAAATTTTTAAAATTTTAAATTTGTTTAGTTTTTAATATTTTAAAATTTTTAAAAAAAATATTTTCTTAAATTTTTTAATAGAAGAGGGAGGGAGAGAGAAAGAGGAAAAAAAAATATATATGAGTTGTTTTGAGTGGAAGATTTGAATTTGAGTTTTGGGAGAAACTTTTGGGGGGAAAATATGTTTTGTAAGATTAAATCTGGGCCTTTAATTTTTTAGAGGATTGAAGGAGAGCCACTTGATAGCTTTCTTTGTGTTTTATTATATAGATTGTATTATGGACTTTTAACCTGGAGATTGTTATTTTGTTTCCAGACGTTGGATTATTATATTTGGTTATATCATGTTTTATTCCAAGTATTGTTATTCATGTGATTGTTCTTTTATGCATGTGTGGTTGTATTTATCTTGTTATATTGTTGAGTTGAACAAAAACAGCTTATGGATGACGCAAATCATTTGCTGGGCCAATATCACGCGCTTGTGTTCCGTGTTTTTGGAAAGCGGGGCGTGACATAAAGTTTGTGGAATAACCTATACATACATCATACATTTATAAGAAATGATAAATATAAATACTAAATGCATATATAAAGTAAATTCAAATTGAATACACATTTATACATGAATTATGCATGTATGTGTGTATTAATCACCTAAACCCAAACATACACACTTAAATACGTAAATATATATTGTGCGCGAAGAGTGGGGAAGGGGAATAGATGTATGCTATAGTTGTGTGGTACTTATGCAACATTTGGAACAAGATTGGAATTTTTTACTCCTATGAATCAACCTTGAGCAAAAATGATTAAGAAAATCAATAATGCTCTAGTTGGTTGCACAGAAATTAAACATGCAGCATTCTGAATCTACAATCTGTTCTGCCTAAACTGAAAGGATAGAGACAATAGAACTATATGTTAGATAACAATTATGCCAATTACTTATTTGCATGCCAAAAAATGTTCATGATGATATTGATAATATGAATGAACTCAACACAATTTGGAAGATGCACTGCAGCACTAGTGAATATCCAGAACGGAATTTAGCAAAAATATCCAGCAGAGAGAGCAAAGAGATTGATAAGTTTTAAACAGAAAATAAATGGAGTGCATAATTGATTTTATGAGTACCTCCTGAACATATGAATTTTGGTTCCCAGTCGCTGCACTGAATGTTTGCACAAAGTCGTCAGTATGATCATCGTCTCTATCAGTATTCTGAGGAGAGACAGGATGCAATTGTGGGGTGCAATCCAATTCATCGGACTGGTCACTCTTATCAGTCTGCAGCTTTAGATCTTGCTCACCATGGAGCAGAGCATCTGAAGTGGTATGGTTTTCTTTCCCATAATGGTCAATATCACACTCTTTGGCTGTTGACACAAAGGACTGATCTTTGGCAATGTTATATCTTGAACTGTAACTACTCTGAGTGAAAGAATCTGATACATCAAGTGACTTAGTATAATTGGTATCATTCTTAGATATCGGTCCCTCCTCACCAATCAATTCCTTGTTAACTTCCATTGTCTCAGCAATTAGAGACTCGTTCCCTGGATCATCTTTAGATTGATGATTTTCTCTTGAATTCGCAAAAGCTTTCTTGCTTGTGTGTTTATTTCCATAAGCTATATTAAGTTCTGAGCTGGGTTCCTCAATTCCAATAGAGTCAGCTTGTGGATAATGAGGTGGAAAATAACCTTGCTTTAAGTGCTGACGACCTAAATGCATAGAATTCTCGATGCTATCATCTATATGCTCGTTGACAGATATTTCGGTAGTACGAGGATGAGCTTCTAGAAGATCTTCACCTGAGCTGTTCATTTGATTCTCACTCGAGATAGATCTGTCATCTTGTATGTCTTTGGAAGCTCCCATAACACATAAATCTGGTGAACTGGAAGAATTGTCACCATTCTCCAATGGATCAGCAAGAAATGCATCAACACAATTTGAAGGACTGGTGCAAGAATGGTTTGGAGAAGGATTTCCAGTGGCTTCTTCCTTGTTGATGCATGAAGTTGTATTGGCTGTTGACGAGGATACGGATGACCTAGTCATGTCCATGCTTTGCGATAATACTCTGCAATTGCCATACCCAGAAGAATGATTTTCTGTATCAGCTAAGGTCGGGTGTTGGGACCTACTGAAGAAACCACAAGAGTAAACAAGTAAATAAACTATTTATTCCTCAAGTAAACATCAGCAACCCACTGAAACTATATGTAAGATAATCAATACCTTTCTAATACAGTTGACTTTCTTGGGCGATTAAAGTTTGGTGTTTTGAAGATGAGTTGCGGGGATGGAACATCAATATTTTCGTACACAGTAGGCCTCACATTGACTAGCTTTAGAGGAGACAAACTGGCAAGATAACCGAAGGTCGGTGAATCCTACAAGACAGTAAAAGAAATTCTAACATCAAAAACCACACAATGAAGTGTCTACCAAAATTCAATAAATAACACCAGCTATCACTTACAAAAGTATTCAAGTTCACAATATCACGATGTGTTCGGTGTGTTACAAGATTACTAGTAAAAGATGTTTAAAAAATTCATAATGGCAGGCATAGATTGACTAATCATTGTGAAAACTAATATTCATTACAATTTAGTGTATTCATCACACGCATTACGCATTACGCATTACACATACACAAAGACAAAAGATGGACAAATAACATGCGTATACTTTTTAATGATTCACTATAAATCTACATCAATAAGTTATCACACATCCGTAACAATGTGCAAATTTGCTCGACATTCCAAGCAACATCAGTAACGAACAAATATAAACATATATTAACAAACAGCAAATCGAGATAACTGGCCAGGCAACAACACAATCATCCAACCCAACCCTTTTCCAACCAAAATGGCGTCAACCATGGATCACAACATTTCGCATCAGTTGACAACCCCATAGTCAACCCTCCCCGATCCATCACCAAATCCCAAATGCCCATTTCCCATCCTCTACATCCTCCTCCATTCTAACAAAACTTTCAGCATAATAAGGAATACGATAAACCCCAAAATTGCATTTACAAGTCAGATCACTTTGCCAACCCTAAAAAAGTGACCTTTTTTAACCCATTCCACTTAGTTTCCACCACTCAACCCAAAACTAAGTTCAACTCAAGGATCTGACCAGTTCACACCAAATCGCAGTCCCAAACCCTAAAATCGACCAATCTAAATCCTAATTTCCCCAACTCAACCTAAATCAGAACCCTAATCGCGCAACCCACCACCAAAACATCAAATCACAACCAATTGAAGCGGCAAGAACGCCGATTTGAAGAGGAACGTGACAGATACCTGAACGGGAGGGGATTTGGGGGCGGCCTTCTTGCCTTTGTCGGGGGACGCCATGGATCGAAACCCTAACCCTAGAACAAGAGTGGCGGTACTTTGTGTCGCATTTGTTTCTGTTTTTGGTTTTTGGTTTTTGGTTTTTTGTAGGGGATTATTATTTTTTATTTTTTATTAATGGGAATTGGACAGAGATATGCACAGTGAAGGGGGAAAGTATGAGCGGGAAATCGAAATCTTGGGAGATTTTCTAGATAGATCCCTGCGAAATGTTTTATTAATGTTTGCAGCTCTTTTCTTTCTTATTTTTTATATGACAGCGGCAAGAGCATCTCTAGTCGTCTGCTATATATATATATTAGGCATATTTTGTCGAAAAAATCGCTGCAGTCGTCTGCTAAATATGCATATTATGCATATTATGCTACAGTAGATTGCTGTATATATGAGGGAGGATATGAGAATTATGCATATTATACATGCAGGACGCAACTTCATGTTGCGTCGCTAAAAAAAATATTATTTTTAAATCGTCGGACGCAACTTCGCGTTTCGTCACCCCAAACATAATTTTTTTTTTGCAAATAAAAAAACCAAAAATTGGAAAAAATCTGTCGGCACAACTTCATGTTGCGTCCCTCATAGCGGAATCCTCAGACGCAACTAGATCTGTTGGATTTTTTTTTTCAAATAATGAAATTGAATAACCTATTTGTCCCTATTCATTAATTCACTGGCTATTTTTTATTTTCCAACCTATATCCAACGGGTACTTTTTTGGTTTTTTTTCTCCTCCGGCGCAATATGATCTTCCGTTTGTCATTTAAAAATTATATGTTTCCCTCCGACGCAACTTCTAATTCCGTCTGATCTAGAATTTTTATTATTTTAAATTAAATTGCTAAAAAATGGCATTCTACGACTGCAGTACAAATAGGCAAATGCTATATGCATTTATCTATATATTCATATGTAACCCTTGTTTTCGTAAATACGTATTTTCTGTGTATTTTCGATATTTTAAATTTTTGTAAATTAGTTTTTCGCTTTCGAGTTCCTTTTTTTAAATGTATTATTGAATATTCTATTAAAATATAATTTTAGTGTAACTATTTTCCACGATTTTTATATTAAAATACAAATCTTTTTATTGTTATTGTTATTATTATTATTATTATTATTATTATTATTATTATTATTATTATTATTATTATTATTATTAAATATACTTTTTATTAAATTTTTGATAGCCATTATTTTGGAAGCCACTCTATTTTATTTATGTTATTATGTTGAGTGTTTAATTAATCTAGTATTTTATTACTTAATTATTTTATTGGATCTTCTTATATAAGACCCAAAACCTACGAGCCTATTTCCTATTGGATCTTATTCATATCTACAACCCAAACCCAATAACCCAACCATATAAATACCGTATACCCTAACCTACCCACTGCTGTTAAACCCCTCAACTGCCTGTTCATTCACCCCATCTTCTATCCCTTCGTCTACCTCCCGAACCCTACCCCGTGCTCCTTGTGAACCCACTCCCCTTAACTCCTTTCCGTGCTCCTGCATCCCCTTTCCGCAGACGCGTAACCCCCCTCGCAGCGCCAGCCGCTTTCCCCCATCACCGGTGCTCCTCTCAACTTGCCCCACAGCCAGAGCCAGCTCTGCCAGTGCACACGTTCCCCTAGCGCCGTCGCTCCCTAACAGACAATAGCGCTTCCCCACTCGCCGACAACCCGCCGTCTTCAGCCTCGACAGCAACACCAGCACCCTTCCCGTCACTCTCGGCCTCATGTCGTGATCACCGCAACGTCGCCCTGCACCCTCGCCTCGACAGCTAGCACCCACTGCACAGCCCTGCTCTCTCCCTCCTTCCCCTCTCCGACGTCATAGCACCCCAGAGCGAGGCTTCCTCTCATTGCTGCTGTCGTCTCATTCGAGAGCAGGACAGCACGCCGCCGCCAGTCCCCTGGCCGCCGTCCCCCCGCCAGCTAGGCCTGGCAGCTGCTCCCCGCGCCCTATTGTCGTGTGTGCTCTCGCGATGTTGCTATATGATCATGGAGTTTTGATCATATTGAATCACAGCCATCCGATCAATTGATCTCCATTAGAGTGCTGTGGGTCGTCCGATCTGGTCAAGATCCGAGCCATTATCATCTCCATCCCGATCTGATCAATCTAAGCCATCGATTGCTTCTTGATCCGTGGATCTTGGCCGTTTGATTTGCATCTATCATCATCACCATCATCATTATCATCAAGATCTTGAACTCGACCGTCGAATCTCTTTTGATCATCGCGATCGTGATCATCATCTTGATCTTGATCTTCGATCTCAGTCGTCCGATCATACTTGATTTCTGCCCCTAATCGTCTAGATCGTCTCATTCGTCTTCTACTTGGTGAGTTAAATATTTGATCCACTTTTGTTCTCATTCATCAAATTGTCAATCATGGCATATTTACTCTTTTGGTACTCTTTTAATTCTTATATATTTTATTTTCGATCTCGGTCGTTGGATTCGTTTGATCTTCATATTGATCACCATCCTGATCAACGAGATCCACGCCGGATCGTGATCATCATGATCGTTTGCTCGTCACCGTGTCGCCGAGATTCTAATATCGTCATTCTCAAATTATCGGATCTAATCATCATCTAAAGGTAAGTCATCTTACTCTCGAATTGTATTGTATCGTATTCGAGATTATTTATTGAATCCCGCAAGTAGATCCATATTGAATATCGTATATTGTTATTGTTATCTACCGTTGGGATATTACGAATTTACACAAGTGAATCCAATTAGTAGTCTTGATTTCGTGCCATTTTTTCCTCTAATGTATAGAAATCTTACATGCATTCATGTAGTTAGTTATTGAATATAAGATTAGAGAATTATTGTTGCATTTCATCTCATGACATTATACACGACTATTGTAGATTGTATGCTATGGTTGATTGTTCATGTGATTGATAATGATAAATCAGATGATTGTAATTAGTAAGGTTATGGACATTATATATCATAATACCGTGTTCACATAGGGGTAACTTGTTATGATGTATGATTGTTAACCTCTAACTCACCATTCATAACATCTCGATTATTTTATGCATGAAAAATTATATTTAGACCCTAAATTTACTGCCAACCTGAACATTGTCGTGTTGTTTCAACCTAGATAATGTTATTAAAATCAATACCTTTATGAATATGGAATGTAACCCCAAGTGTCTAGTTGCCAATAACATCCAGAATTTTTGAATTCCGACTTATACGGCATGAGTTATGACCTTTTTGCTACTGATGCGCTGAAATTTCAGATTCGTGTACATACCATATTAGGCTGATGAATTAAGTGAACTAATAATCAAATATTGCCATGATAAATTCCAGATTGGTAGATAACATGCTTAGGGTAATAAAAATTATTTTTACTAGTTTTTTACAATAAATATTTACTGTCTTTACAACTGAAATTAGTCAACACCGATAACCAGCCAGAAACTAAAATCTTAAAGAACGCTGAATTTCACCTAGCTACTGTTGTCGAAATATAGACTTTAAATATGCGTTGGAACCGGGCAAGAGTCTAGTTTCAATAACTTCTGACGGATCCGCATTTTCTATCCTGTACCAACGGAAATTCTGATTTTTGTACAACAACCTAATGCTTTCCAGAATTGGGTTCCTATGTTTAATAAGATACGATTGAATCTATAATGTTATATTTGGTGCATTTAATTGTATATAGTACATTGCATGATCTTGGGTTGTATTGTCATCTTTTGTAGTGTCCCTTATTAATCACATTATTGTATGTTAATTGAATAAATAATGTTAATCAAGCCGGGGTTAAAGGTTGACAAGGGTAGTTGATAAATATAGTGATTGTACTCGATATTGTGGGCTTTGTTCCCAAAATATTGTGTCGGCTAGTGCTATCGATTTATTGTTGGATTATTGACTGCAGTATCCTAATTCATCGTGTATTATTTTAGGACCTATCGTACCGACTATTGTTATCGTTATTGTACAAGAAATTGCTATTGTTATCGTGCGAGTACATGACCTATAGAATCTACCACCTTAGTCTAAAAGAAATTGATTGCATGCATTGAACCTGTAGTATAGGATGCAGTAGTACGTGCATTAGCCAAGATTTAAAATGAATAATAGACTTAAGACTTTCATTACATTGTTATTGCACATTGTCATATTTATTGAACAGTGTTATCGTTATTGTTACCGTTATTGTTATTGTTTATCGTTATTGCACATTGTACTGTTATCGCTTTATCACTGTTCAAACACTATTGATTTCATCATTCATTGAATTCATCGTTATATAGTTATTGTCATTGTTCTCTGTTTCTCTACTTGCTGTCCGCCACTTGCGCTAAGGACATTTGTCCTCTCTTTAGATGAACTGCTTACAGGAAATAGAGGTGATTTATCTGACAGATTAGGGGAGCAACAGTGGTGAAGGAAATGTTGCTTTATTTGAGAACTCTAATAAATTGAACAAATGTTGTTTTCTTTGTATTTGTGGGCTTTGACCCAAATGTTGTTTGTTAAATTCCAGATGTTGGGTTATTTTTATGCTTAATTTTCGATGTCGTTATTTGTGTGATTATTCTTTCATTGCAAGTATGGTTGTTTTACTTATTGTTTATATTGTTAAGTTGGATCGATAACAGCCTATGAATGACACAAGTCATTCGTTGGGCCGTGTCACGTGCCTGCATTCCGTATTTTTGGGAAGCGGGACGTGACAGCATAATTTACACATTGACGATTGTGGATGCTCTAACGGGTTTAAATTATGAAAGCAAAATGTTAAAATGTTAAAATGTCTTTTCTATGAATATTAAAATATGAAAGCAAAATGTGAAAATAAAAATATCATCGATATTTTATATCAATTTTCACTTAGCTTGATAACGTATAGAGTCGTATCATATTAGAACATCTATAGTCATTGTTTTCCATTTTTTGGGTATTTGACAAATGGAAATAGAAAATTAGACGGCGCGCTGTAGTGGTCGAAAGTTAAAATTTGGTCAGACGGAGGATAATCTTTCGTCTAAAAAATTGATAATAAAAAAAATGTTGGCACAAAAGGACCCAAAATAAATAAATAAATAAAATAAAATAAAATAAAATAAAACCTCCAAAAGTGAGGGACGGTGAATTATACACCGTCCCAACACTTTTGTCTTTAGCCAAATTTGTTAGGCCGGTGTATAATCAACCGTCCGACAGACGAATTTTATTTATTTATTTTTTAATCGGTTGGGACGGGACATTATCTATCGCCCGATACAAAAAAAATTAAAGCGACGAAAGTTAATTTTTCGTCCGATTGAAAAATTTTAAACGACGGTGGATTATCTATCGTCCGGCTATATTTTGGCAATTGCCATTTTGATTGACAAATATAACTGGGTACTGTAGCGATTAAACACAATTTTTGGGTATTTAGCCAACGACTATAGGTTTTTTTTCTTCCAAATTTTGGAAAATTTAGGAATATGGCAAACTACTGCAGATACTCTTAGTTGTTACTTATGTTCACATGTTCGTAGTTAAGTATGGATAATATGTGTGTATACAATGTGTACATGTATGGGTATTTGTAACTCCTATTTCCCCGTATTTATATTTTGTACTGTTTTGTGCCTCATTGTACTCTCTCGTCTATTTGAGATTATGTATTTTGTTCAGATTGAATAAAATTATTGTTTTTGTCTCAACTCAAATTGTGGGTCCTTTTATCAAATTCAATTGTGTGCCATTTTGTATCGTTCTTCATGAAAAATGGACCAATTCTTCTCACTATCTCTTTAACCCACTCTTTAGTGCATTTTGACCATTTCTCTTGTTGGGCTCTTTTTGAAACGGATCCCCGAAACCCGCAAACCCTACTATTTAAACCTACCTTAACCCTAATCCCTGCTAATCTACTGTTTTAACCTAAAAAAATTCCCCCCGCCGCTAATCTTCTCCTTCACTGTTTTCCTTCTCCATTTTTTTCGCATCACACCAACCCATCTCTGATCCCCTTCCGATCGCCACCACCACTCCACAACCTCCATCACCGTTCACCACACCCACAGAGCCACCACCTTCGAACCCATCACTCCGAACCCATCCCCAACTCCGAACCCACCTTCGAACAAACCCACTCTCGCCATTACCATTTCCCCGTCACCTCGCCCTCCGACCACTACACCATCACTTCGCCGCCTCCAACACATCCCCTCGACCACCTCTACATCTCCGCTGCGTCGCCACACGCCGCCGAACCCCAACACCCACTCCCCTAGCTTCTCCCCTGTTCTTTGAACCGAACAGAGCGCGTCGCCTCCACGTCAGTCGCCGCCGCTCCGTCACCGCCGTGCTACTCCGTCGCCGCGTCGCTTCCCGACGTAGTGCCACCGTCGAAGCACCGCCGTACGTCGCCGTCCCTATCTCTCTCTCTCTCTCCCTGTTTCAAAGCAGCGAACGAAGAAGAAGAAGAAGGGGAAAAGGGCGGGCTCAGATTTGGACTGTTGGATCGCGCCAAGATCCGCGCTGTGATCGGTGTTCGTCCACAGCGAATCCCAGATCTGCTGTTCCGTGTTCGGCCAGATCCGCTGTGTTGGAAACGATCCGATTGGTTGTCGTTGCTGTCTCGTGTTCGTGCCGCACCAGATCCGCTCGCTGTTTGCTGTTCTGGGCTGATCCGGTGTGGGGGGAAACTCGATCTCCGGTAGTTTTTCGCACGCGCTTTTTGAGGACTTCTTTCGGGATTTTTCTACCCAAATTGCTTCTACAAGTGGATCTAGTCATCGTCAATCTAAGGCAAGTATCATTGTACATTTTATTGTTCTAGTACAAGCACCCTTGAAATACTACAAATAGTTAGATTAAATACTACAAATAGTTAGATTGTGACTCCTCTCCGAAATATCATTGAAGATCAATATTGAACCTCCAAATCGACAAATCTAAGAGTCACAAAATTTTCTTGTATTTAATTTATAATTATTGGACTCTTTTACCCTTGGACACATGAAAATATAGACATGTGAATTTAGGAGCCCTAAATTTGTAGATATATGTCACATTCAATTTTTGACGAACTTGCGACGCAATAACTTGAAAAATATTTATTATTTGCTGTTTTGACCTCCATTATCATGTATTGATGCCACATAATAACTTAGACGCCAAATGACATTTTTCCATGAAATCTACACTAGCAAGTTAATTATACGTGTTGCTGTCTGAATATTCTTTTGCGGTTTCGACCCTTTTATCATTTGAATCTGGGCCCGAGCCCTGAATAGAAATTGTAGATCTGGATGTGTAGATATCGATAGACTCCGAAATTTTCGAATTTGAAGTTACGGTCAAGGAGTTATGGCAGTTATACTGCAGCTGTATCAGTAGACGCAGATTTGCAAAACTGCTGTACAAAATTACTTTGCAAATTAATTTAGCTGTGCAAACAGCGAGCGTTTGACCCCAAATTTTATATGTAGCTGCTAGACACCACATAGGACATCCCCAATTTTTTCCAGAATTAAATCACAACATTTTACACATGTATGCTTGCTTGATAAGAGTTAATAAAAGTAACAAGCCGGGGTTTTGGGAAAGATTATAGAGTGGACAATATAGGTAAGTGTACTCGGAAGGGGGCCCGTTTTTCCCAAATACTTAGTTCATGAACTTGTTGTATCTTGTTCGATTCATGGAGTCAGTTACTTGGCTCATGAACTTGTTTGATACTTGAACCCATTGTGCGGTTCTTGAACTTGCTTGTGGATTCGCGAACTTGCTTCGTGAACTTGTTATTTAATTTCCGATTCATGAACCATGGCTTGCTTGATACTTGATACCTGAGTACGCCGCCCTATAAAATCCATTAATAGGTCTAAACGTAACTGATTTGACTGTAGCAAGCATGTAGTAAAAATATGGATGCATGTCGTGCTACCTAGATAGTAATCACCACTAGACTTGAACTTGATAGCTTGAACTTGATAACTTGGACTTGATAACTTGAACTAGACTTGAACTTGATAACTTGAACTAAACTTGAACTTGATACTTGAACTTGGCAACTTGACATTTGAGATCTGACATTTAAATAACACATGACACTAGACTTGAGATTTAGCGCTTGATATAAAATAACCCTATAGGTGCATCTGACATGTGTTTCACCACTAGCAGTTGTTATCCAACCTTGTTATTAAAATGTTCCCTCTTGCTAGCTAGTCCTTGAATTTGTCCACTACTTCTTATAGCTCTGCTATATTCTTGATTCAAATTCTTGTTTCTCTTACTTGTACTTGTTTTCACTATTTGTGGCCCTAGCTTGCACTAAGGGCATTTTCTCTTGTTTTCCCTTTGTTTCCCTGTTTATATTTATTAAACAGACTTTGGAGACGAGCTGCCCGCGGGAATTGGTGAGCAAAGGTTCTAGCTTCCAAGTGGAGAAGGACCTGACTAGAATATTTAATTCTTGCATTATTTGTTTATTTTTGGATTATTATTTCTTGAAATTTGAGAACCTGTAACGGGCTGATGTTCCCGAGTTTAATTTGATTCAGACTTGAAACTACTTGGATGTTTTATCATATTTCAGTTGTTTCTGTTGCTAATAAAGTATTCATGCATGCTTGGTTTTATATATCTCTCTTGTCATATACTTGTTGTGATGCTAAGTCGATCCTACAGCTTATGAATGATGTTAAGATCATTCGCTGGGCTTCTTCATGTGCTCGTATTCCGTATGTTGGGAAGCAGGGCGTGACAGTATATATAAAGTCTACAACTTATGTCTAAATGGGTTACAAGTAAACATGGAGATATATTTTTATACATTTATCCTTATCCTATTACTAGTAATTTACACATGCGATGCACGTTTTAATAATTTCAAAAAATAAAAATAAAGAACTCCGACGTAGGGATGATTTGAACCGGAAACCTCTTTTATATTAGTTATATACTCGCGTTGCACATGTTGGTAGAATGACAAAATGAAAAATGACGCTAAGGCCTTCTCCCATTATAATATTAGAGATTAGAGATAATTTGTAAAGAGCTACAAAATTATACCCTTATCTTACTCGCATATAAAAAATTCTTACCCATACCATTGCTCAACCTTATGGTTAAGGTAAACGGATCTACCCTTATCCTTTGTTTCCTTGCGACTAGTGAGAGGTTAGAGTTTGAATTCGCATTATCTCTAATATTATAATGAGAGAGTTAGGGTTGTCATTTGTTAACATACAAACTCGTGTGTTGCACGTGCAATTCCAACTCTCCCATTAATTACGACAACAAAAAACAAATAAAAAAATTTCACGTGTTTTATAAAACGTGCAACACATGTGCAAAACAATTTTATAATAATTTTTTAACACTAACATATACATATGTTGCACGTACAACTCAAATTTTATTTATAAACACGTGTATTGCACGTACAAATTGTAGGTTTTTTTCTTCATTTTTTTTTTCAATTACGTGCAATGCACGTTCAACTTCAAAACTATTTCTTAACATGTATATCGCACGTAAAAAATTTCCAACTCATATCAAAACGTGCATCGTACGTGAAAAATACTAGTTTTTCTTGATGGTAAAACATTGTATAGTTGTATGGCAGCGTCATTGTTCCAAATACATAGTAACAAGGAAAGGGGGAAAAACTTATAGTTGGGAGCGAAAAACTTTCACCAATCCTAACCATCTATTTATGTTCAAAAGGCGACAAAGGGGAATTATGTGAAATCTGAACATTCTAAACAACTTCTTCTATTATTTACTTTGAATACCCACTTCATCGTCAGTTGCTTCCTTGTCCCCCGCCCCAGTGGTTCTGGAATTGGCTCTATGCGTTGAAGCTTCAACTCCCCGACCGAACCAGTTTCCTTGCCGACTGTGCACTTCTTGCTGCCGTTTTTGTATCTTGTTGTTTGCTTTGTTCTTATTGTATAATTAGCGTAGCTTTTTTTACCGGTTGTTATTGTTTTACTTCTGGTAAAACCTCCCTTGCTTGCCTTGTACAGTTATATTTTTGATCTATATATTTTTTGATCGGGCTGGAGTCGGTTGACTCTATCCGCTTACATCAAAAATTTATTTACTTTGAATACTCCATTTGCGGACCAAATGCCGACTTACTTTCTACAGAGTTATCGGACCTATAGACTGTTCCATTAAAATCATAGGATACATCCCAACCCCGAGTTTTATCTGTTATAATACTCTCTGTGTCTTTCTTTTTAATTTCCCCCAATACGTCATGGTTGTTTTATTAATCCCTTATTAATGAAACAGTATGGCGTTATCCCACCTTTAAAATTTTTTTTAAAAAAAAAAGGCGTCTATATTTGACCTATCTGCTAAGTTGTCGACCTATAAAGTGGTCTCTGTTTTTTTTACGATTGTAAGCTACTAGTATTATACACGTGCTGTGCACGTGGGGAAAAAATTGGAAGGAATGAAAAGGGCAAAAAAAAAATTTATCTACACGGACGTTGTACGGGTTGGATTAAGGACAAAGACCTTCTCCCATTATAGTAGCAGAGATAGAGATATCCCAACCCATTAAGCTAGATTCCTCTGTTATCCTACTCCATATGCCATTCTTCGGTTTGCTTTACGTTCTTTGTAGGGCATTAGGTGTAAATTAATGATCCACGAACATCAATCTTATCTCGTATTCTTCGAATTAACATCGATTTTCTATACTATAATATTCGAGCGTAGCTGTATTAACTAACTAGTATAAGTGATACCATTTTGGTTTGATGGTGTGATGGGTGCAGGCTCATTTTGGTTGGATATGTTAATTGGTTTGTGAGATTATGCAGATAATTAAGAATGAGATATATATATGGTGTGCATATTTCCAATGGCTTGAACATCTTGTTGCTACTCCTGCGTGGATGTGACAAATATTTATATTTGTTTTTTTTTTTTTGCAAAATTTTGTATTTGGGTTTCCTCTCTCAATATGATGTTGTTGGTCTTTGCCCAACATCATAATATTGAGATGTTCTTTTTTTTTTTCTTTTTTTGGATAAAGAGATGGTCACAGCCATCGTTTCATTAATGAACTATTAAGGAAACATAGTAGAACATACATAATCGGTTACAAAATAAAGTAACAATAACTAAAGGCAACATAGCATCGAAATAGAAAATACAATTAAACCCCGAATGTAGACCAATGGAACACCGGTCTTAATCAAAAGCAACCCCCAAAATGCAGGCCGAAATCTCCATCAAGCGTGCAGCTGCTTGACCATACACTCCAATCCCAGGCCGACTACTCTCCCTCCGCGGTCATGAGTCTCTTGTTTGCCTCCATGGCACCTGCCCAATCATGAATCAACATAAATATTTTATTCATAAAGTGAGGAAATCTGCATGAAACATTGCGGAAAAGAAGATCGTTTCTTTGAAGCCATAATGACCAAAGTAAAGCAGCAATCGCAATATCCCATGCCCTTCTATCATCTAATTTAATGAAATTTTCTCTAAATGCCCCCCAAATTTTCGTAGGTGAATTAGGACACTGATTACACCCAAACCCTCTACTGACAACCTCCCAGGCTGGTCTAGCTCTAGGACAATGGAACAGAATGTGGTTGACGTCTTCTTCAGCCGACAAACAGCTCCCACAGCTCGTATCAATATGCAAGCTCCTCTTTTTAAGGTTTGCTTTTGAGAGGATCGCATTTTTGTTGACCAGCCAGCAAAACACTTTGACCCTGAACGGCGCTTTGGTACCCCAGATGATCGATTGTGCCTGACATCTCGTCCCTCCGTCATTGATCCATTTATACATGGATGACACCGAGAAAATCTTCGAGTTGTCTCTGTCCCATCACCTCTCATCTTCTGTTGAGTTGCCCCCCTCTTCTGTTATTAATATTGAGATGTTATTAACGTTGAATGGTTCGTTAATTTATTATTTGCCGTGAACACCAAATAGTAGAAATGTATATATTATTCCTTTTTCGTTTATTTTAAATGAATTATACTATTTTTGTTGTTGTTAATCCTTTACCAATAATAAAATTAAGGGGTACAAAGTCCCCACCAATGATTACGACGGTTTGATCAACATTCGCTTGCACAACTATCAAGGCTCAAGATAGCTTTGATGAACTAAAAAAATATATATAGGTTGCATTTGGTTGGTTATTTTGAAAATAATTTTCTGAAATAAGTTTTCTAAAAACAGTTTTTTGAAAATAAGAATGTAAAAGCTCTTTGGTAATAATTTTTTATGAAAACAGTTTTTGAAAAATGAGAGTATAATGTATGTATAAGTTTGGTTGTATGTATATACTGTATACAGTATATATACTCTGATACATATATGTTGTATACATGTACATACATACTGATATATAATAATATAAAATATTTTATTATAATAAACATATTTAATAATATACATATATATAATAATATATAATAATTATAATAATATATATATGTAATAATAATGTATTCAAATTATATATTAAACAATTTATTATAATAATAATAAATTATATATATATAATAATAATAATATATAATAATAATAATAATAATATATATTTTAATAATAATAGATTATTATAATAGTATATAAAGATATTAGATGTTTTAGAGAGAAGAAGATGAGAGGAGCGAGGGAATCGAGAGAAGAGAGGGGCGAGAGAGGCATGAAGGAGGGGCGAGATATCTCTCCACTACTTCGTTCTCGTCACCAACCCAACCATCAGCAAGGCCATTACACAAACCCCAGGCAGGAAGAACAAAACGAAGGCAGGGCCATGGCAAAGCGAAGGAGAGACGAGACCTCGGAGAGGAGCGATTGGAGGAAACAGGAGACGAGACTGAACTGCGATCAATCGAATAGATCGAGGGGTAGCTCAGTCCAGAGGGTTCACCACTCTTCTCAGAGAGGGAGGATAAGTGAACCTCATCCAGCTGAAGGGGACAGGAATAAGGGAAAGGCGAGGGGGAATAAAGTGTTGGAGATGGAAGACGATCAGGAGCTCCCACCTCGAAGACGCCTGACGTACGTCGAGGTTGCCCAGGGGGCAGCGGGGAAGTCACCGCCGGCTAGAATCAGCTCAAGAAGGACCTCTCCCGCAAGGTCGACAAGGGTCACCAAGCACGATGATGAAGGGGAATGGCTGCTTGTTCGTTCCCGTAAATCAATCAAAGCGAAGAAGCGAATGGCCAGGGAGGAGTTGGCGTCTGCTGGCTCCGGCCAACAATTCCACAAATGCGGGCAATGGGGGCACACGATCACGCACATCACCAAGATTGGTTCTGCTACGTCTGTCGCAGATCCGGCCACATCTCCAGAGAGTGTTCAAGCTACAAGTGAGTGCCTACTCCTGCGCCCACAGCTCCAAGAGCGGCATTGCCTGTAACGCCCCGCCCCAATACTCAGACAATTTTAATATTTTTAGAAGACAAATTATATACTATACAGTACAACTGCCCACCACAGTCTGCCTCTCAAAAGGTGGTTAACCAATTAGGTGACTCTTGATCATTGGCTAATTATATTTATACTCAAACTATTTTTGTATATTTCCCATGTGGGACTATATTTCTCAAATCCTTTCACAAATCTCCTCAAATCCCGTGTACATAGTGTACACGTTATATAGTAACAGTCGACAGCTAGATATACCAGTCGACTGTTCACTGAAATACGGGGTATTACATACACCCCACCTTTAGAAATCAGCGTCCTCGCTAAGTACAGGGCACACATCTAGTGTAGGATCTGCCTTTCTAGTCGATGTAGCGTCGTCCTTGATCCCACGAAATGTGCAGATACACCCGGTACATACAAATGCACCCTACCTATCCGGAGGATCACCTCCCTGCCTATCCGGAGAATCATCTCCCTGCCGTGTACCCCACGAAATGTGTAGATCATAGGCCCTCTTCTACACTCGGTGTCGAAAGTCGGCTCTGATACCATTTGTAACTCTCCGCCCCAATACTCAGATAATTTTAATATTTTTAGAAGACAAATTAGATACTATGTAGTACAACTGCCCACTACAGGCTGCCTCTCAAAAGGTGGTTAACCAATTAGGTGACTCTTGATCATTGGCTAATTATATTTATACTCAAACTATTTTTGTATATTTCCCATGTGGGACTATATTTCTCAAATTCTTTCACAAATCTCCCCAAATCCCGTGTACATAGTGTACACGTTATTTAGTAGCAGTCGACTGCTAGATATACCGGTCGACTGTTCGTTGAAATACGGGGTATTACAACGCCGACCAACACTCATAACAGCAAAACGCAAGAGAGCTTCGCCGGGGGAAGATCGATGATTGGAGCGTTGATTACTCCTACTCCTCTAATGGCGGAGTTCGAGCGACGATTTCGTATGTGCAGCGTCATCAAGGTGCAGAGTGGAAATCTATTGGCTGACGACATCGAAGGGTGGCTATATGCGAATATAACTCCGTCGGCAACACTCCAATGGAGGGTTCAACGCCTCAACTCCAGTGTATTCTTCGTTCACTGTCATGATGAAGCTAGATTGAACGAGGTTTTGGGTAAAAGAGGTATGGATTCCGACGACTACTATGTTACGTTCACACAGTGGTCTCGAAAATATGGCGCTCTGAAGCAGAACGAAATGCCATCAATCTGGATTCGACTATTCAATTTCCCCTTTCATTGTTGGCTTAGATCAGGGTTCCAAAATCTCGTTCGAGCGTTTGGATTCCTTCAGGAAGTCGGCAAGAGTACCATTACCCAGGAGAGGCGAGAATTCGCTCGCATCAGAATTGGATGTAATAACTTTTCTGATATCCCGTCGATGGTTCAAGCGGAGTTTGAGGGAGAGTTCTTCGATGTTAAAGTCATTGTCGAGAAGAAGAAGAATGTATCTTTTGCGAAAGTTTCGGCTATGGATCACGTAGTTTCTTAATTTTGTCTTAACTTTTTGTCATAGAGTAAAATAATATGGATCACTAGCTAGGAAAAGGAATTCATCTCTGTTAATAATTAAATATTGCAAACGTCTTATAATCTCTAGTGATGAGGAGTATTTAGGACCTTCTGCAAAGATAGAGATCAAAATAAATCTTTAAAAAAAACCCTCTTAATAAATATAGTATAGCTCGTAGTTAAACCTAGATTACTCCATGTGCAAACATAGTAACAAAGTTCGCAGATAATTTATTAAATTCGTGAGAAATCATTAGAGGCGAACAGATTTGTGAATTATTCATAGATTGTGTTTAATTTCCACTGTTGACGAATTATTCATGAAAATCAAATAATTCACGAATTTATCCCATTACACAAGACGTATTTATGGATTTAAATATATTTTTACTTATGTTATGTGTACTAACTACTAAAACGCATAAAATTTAGTGTTCTTTCTTCCCTAATTTTTACCAATTTTTTTACTAATTTACCTATTTTTTTTCCGAATTGTGAACATTAAATATTACAAAATTAGTTGTGAACGCCGAATTTGTGACTATGCGTGCAAATGCATGTGCTCTTAATGAGGAAGGGGAGGGAGAGCGAGAGCAAGCAAGAAAGAACACCAACAGAAACTTCAGATTATCAAGAAAGGAAAGACTATGAAATAAAACAACTTGATCCTTGTACACAAAATGGAGAATTATTCCTAAATAAACTAGCCTGCTCTTTGAAAAAATTATGAAAGAAATTACAAGGAAAATCATTCCCTAACAATGAGAATCGCTCTTTAGAGACTATAAATAATGTGTGCTTTATTACAAACAGATCAGCAACACCATCCAATCGCTTTTCTAATAAAAAAGAACTAAGTAATTGTATCCAATACACTGAAATTGGGCATGACAAAAGCTTAACATCAATCTCCTATTATTAATAGTACAAAAGGCCAAGTTGAGAAAACTGCAAACAATGGAAGAAGTTGCCATAACAATAAACTAGTGCAATGCACGTGGAAAAAATGGGGAGGGGGAATGAAAAGGACAAAAAAAAAACTACCAAGACGTGCGCTGCACGTGTTGACGCACATACACTAAGAAATAAAAAATTGTTTATTTGTTTAGAACCCCATCTCTCCCATTATAATAGTTATTATAGAGTTATAGATGAGCTGGAATCCCCTAAAACCCTTTCAAATTTATTCCCACTGTAGTTAACAACATCATCTGGTATATATATGTCAACTCTTTACTGCCAAAACTATCTCATCACTTATTCCACCAAAAATGGTTTAAGAATGATTTTCCAACTATGAAATCGATGTAAGGAAAAAAAAAAAGAATTATTTTCCATCAGAAGCAAACACGTCATGATCCCTGCTTCTTGTGTTCTGATATTTCTTTGATTATGCCTTCAGATAGTGTCTCAACGTCATAGTTTTTTCCAAAGAACTTGACAAAATTCATGTTTGGGTCCATTAAGTACCTGAAAATTAATTTAATAATTGATCAGCAATCAAAGTGAATTTAATTGCAGTAGTTTTAGAACTAAATATCTGCAACGTGGGCAACTGCCAACCTGGTTGTTAGAACAACAGAAAATAGCCATATTTTGAAGGGGGGGGGGGGGGGGGGGGGGGGGGGGGGGTTCCATTTACAGGTCAGGCAAGTCTTCACCAACACTTGCTCGACAATCCAAATCCATGTGTGGATCAAAACCTCACACAAGCAGGGTGGCTGATTTGTATTGGCAATGCATCCTAGTAAAATTTATCATAGTTGCATCGTCCTTTGTAAGAGTGACATGCCCGGTGCAATGGAAGTTGAACAGAGAGGGGTAACTCAGAGTTAGAGCCTATGGTCATTTAAAGTTAATGATAACAATAGGATTTTGGTCCAAAAAGCCATGTATTACAGTTAGTTTAACTACTACAAACGTCCAACAAATAGGATTTGATAAGTAAATCTAGAGTCCAGCTGCTTCCTAGTATGTATCGTGAATACCTTTATGCGATCAAATTTTATACCCAAAAAAATAAAGGAACAGTAGTCTCCCTCGATCCTGGCTTGCCCTAACAATCTGCCAGTTGAGAGTTTTTCGGTGCTAATTGTAGGCTACACCTGTCCTAAAACTTTACAACAACAAAAAAAAAAACTGCTTTCAAACCATACTCGTCCTAAACCCTTCAAACTAAACCAAGCATGCAGTAGGATATTTCCAATGAGCTAGCCAAAACACACAATAACTAACACTTACATAACAATTGAGTGGTCAACAAGGTAATCACTACCCTCCTCTTCAGTTTTCATATAGTATACGCGATAAGCACGAGCAACTTGTCTGACTGCATCAGTTGTACCAGTTAAGCCCACTAACTTTGGGTGGAATTCTACACAAGGAAACAGAATTTGTTAACTCTATACACTGTAGAATAAGAAAAATAAAATATTGAAACAATTTTTTTTTGACATACTTAAAAAGGATAGTTGCAAGGTTAAAAGGCACACCTTTGACATAATCATGCACTTGCTCGACAGTATCTCTTTCTGGATCAACTGATATAAAAACAGGTACAACTTCAATGCCGCTCTTTCCTTCTACAGAAAGAGTTGGAAATTTCAATTAGCATCCCATCATCATTAATGTGAAATATATGCCTTGTTGAACTAAATACACAAAAATGCATGCTAGTGTATTTCGAAGTGAAGAGCCACATGGAAATGAACTCATGTAATCACTGTGGGTAAGCAAATAATACTAAAACAGTTTTTTATACAGAATAAATCAGATGAACCAAACAGTTTTTTATACAAAATAAACTGTGTGCGAGAAACTACATCCTTCCACTACTAGCACCACATAGTCCTACTTTGTAAATTTACATGATAAAACCTGCAACTTTCAATGCTATTACAGTAATGAAAAGGAACAACATGCTTTACAATGCAGGAACTTAGTACACAGAATTGGGTTTTTTTTTGATGAAACGGATAGAGTCGAAAGACTCCAGCCATGCATTAATAATAATCGAATACAATAGTAAAGTCTTACAAGCTGTAAAACAATAAAAATAATACATAACTAATAACTAAACAAGGGACCATAGCGAAGCATAAGAATCTAACAGGTAAAACCAAACGATACAGGACAACACGGTGACAGCATCCAATCCACCCACCCCGGCTCAGAAAGAAGCTACACTGCGGCGAGCTGGAAAGCAGCGAGCACACCTGAGGGCCTCTCCCAGCTGCAGCCGCAAACTGCCGGGCGGTGCAAATGGAAAGCCGAAAACCACCCCCCACCAAAAGAACAGTGGCTGAAGTAAACAAAACGAACCAACAAACAACCACAGGAAATGCCAATCACACAAACATGAAAGAAATCAAAGAAAAGGCCATAACCAGGAGCTCAACCAAAGGACCAAGAAGCAAACAGCAGACAAAAATAGAAACAGCAGAACGTAGTACATTATAACATAAAGCATCCAAGCAAACATGAAATAAACGTGCAGTATGCATCTAGAGCTGGATAGGTATCAATACATCCCAGTAAAAAGAAACATAACAAAGAAAATCCCCGTACAAAAAGCCCATCAACCGACACTCCGATCGCTGATAGTCCAGAAGGACATAGCAACCAAACAACCCGAGCAACATACAGTGAAACACTGGTAACGCCATGAAGGAGAAAAGAAACGATCAATCTGAGATAAGAAACTGATCGAAACATACCGAAGTAACTCCTTAGACAATAGATCGTAAAGAGGCGAACTTCACTGGGATACGGTGGGAAAGAAATACCAAATTCTAAACCCACAGACAACAATAAGAGTGAACAAAAGCAGAAAAGTCCGTACAGAGACGGGGAACAAAAACGACCAAAAGAAAGGGCTGCCGATCCGTCATTCCTGCAAATAAAGAAATGTCAAGGAAACAAGAGATGATAAGGAACACCACATAAAACTCCCAATATAGTTATAATCCAAATAAAGAACAAACTTATAACAGTAATGCCCGAGAAGCAAAACCACAGTAACAGCAGAGACCAGGAAAGATAATCATGCAGCTAAGCGAAGAAATTAAATCGCATTAAGATTAATAAGGCAAATAGATGCTTTCTCTAGCCGCTCAAACAACATAGCGTCCCTCGCTTCTAATTTTAAAGAGGACACCCAGAACTCAAATAAGTACAAGAACTCTTTAGCAAGCGAGCGCGAGAGGAGAAAATTTGACGAAATATTCTGTTATTCCTTTCCTTCCAAATTAACCATAAAATAATTTGAAGTGAAAGGATCCAAGATTTGTGAAAAGCCCGATTATGAGGCCGCTTCGACCAACAATCCAACAGACTGAGAGGAACGTTGGGCTCTTCCCAAGCGAGGACAGAGATTTTCCAAAGAGATCGCGAGAAGTCGCATTCTACGAACAGATGATTGGCATTTTCGGGCAACGCATGGCAGAGGGGGCATAATTGCCCCAAAGCAATATTTCTTTTGTTGAGATTATCAACCGTAAGAAGTTTATTGTTGAGGGCTAACCAAACCAATATTTTAACTTTCAAAGGTGCGCACGATTTCCAGACCAGGTCGTAGAAGGGAGAAAGGATTCCTCTAAAATTAAGAAAACGATAAAAAGAACTGACAGGAAAATTCTTCGACGTATTCCATCGCCAAAAAATTTCCTCTTTGTCGTACCACACCGCATTGTTGAGAGAGTCAAACAGGCGATCCCTATCCTGGGCTAAATAGGGAGGAAGAATGGCCGATAGAGTTATCGACCATTCCTTAATACTGTTAATAATGCTAAGGTAGTCAGACACCCAAGCCCGAGGGTTTGATGCTAATCGGTAAATAGATGGATAAGCAGTGGCTAAGGAGGAGTCACCGATCCATATATCAGTCCAGAACCTAGTCCTGGTACCATCGGCACAACCGTGACTTAAACTACAAAAAAAGGCCGCCGACGCTTTCCAGATGCCTTTCAAAAAGGGGGATGCCAATCTATGAGGATGTTCCGGAAAAAACCACCACTCATTGGAACAAAAGAAGTTGGATTTGACACATTTAATCCAAGGGAGATCCTGAATTTTGAGGAATCTCCAAATCCATTTACCGAGTAAAGCCAGGTTTTGGTGTCTAAGGTCTAAAACCCCCAGACCCCCCGCTTTTTTCGAAGTGCAAATGAGTTTCCAGTTACATAGATGCGATCCGGGAATGTAAGATTTAGAACCGGACCAAAGGAAATTGCTTCTGATCTGATCAATTCTTTTGATCACCCACGATGGGAGAAAGAAAAACGACATCATGTAAAGGGGAATGGAAGAAAGAACAGCATTGAGCAGAATTAATCTGCCACCGCGGGAAAGTTGCTTCCCAGACCACACAGAAAGTCTGGATTCAATTTTATCAATCATGGGAGACCAGTCCGATTTATGGAGTTTACCCCATCTCAGAGGAATGCCCAAATAGGTAACGGGGAAAGAGGCCACCGGGCAATTAAAAAATTCAGAGACTTCGTTCTGTCTGTTGGGGGAGCCACCCAACCAGACAACCGAAGATTTATGAAAATTGATAGAGAGACCAGATGCTAACTCAAAACAATACAGAAGAAGTTTCAGATTTCTGAGGGTTTGATGACTTGGTTTGGCCAGAATTGGGTTTTTTAATAGGTACTTTTTACAAAGAGTTGTAAAGAACTAAAAACATCATCAAAAATACATAATGGACAACCCACTGTACTGAGCAAAGATACACCTTCTTCTTATGTTTGGTGTGTATGGATTACTTACCTATACTACTAAAAAAAATCAGTCTTAGTTCTAGGGAACTGACCTTTCTTCGTTTTCCATTTTGTGGAATTATAACCTAAATTGACCCTTCTCGCTGAGAATAAAAAAGAATGCAATACAACATTGGACCAACATTGAACAAAGATGTCTTCTTTGGCTACTACTGTTTGCATGTGTTTTTGTGCACACACACATCCATGCATTTCTATTTGATGTCAAGTCGAAAAAGTGTGCCCTCGACACAATGGGAGGAGCTCCAAGATCTAAAATTTAGAAGTGATCATCTTTGTTAGCTAGACTTCAACTTGAATTGGTAATATTTTTCTGGTAGATGGAGGTTGGATAGAAGATGTGAAGCTACGTATTATCATAATTCAAAAAGAAATCCGGTTACAATTAGATTTGATTTGTTTGAAATATCAAGTAATAGCTATGAAAGGGGCTCATATGAACAGATGACTGAGCTCAGAGCCTATGTCAGAGCAGCAAAGTTCAAACTCTTTGATGATACATTGGATATGTTGGCCAGCATTGGGTTGAAGGGATCATGACTACTGATATGGCTAAAAATAGGATTAAATCGGGACCGTTCACATCGGACACGAATCTTAAAGCTCAGGGGTAAAACGGTAATTTCACCTACTAACGGGTCCGAAATGGGTACTGGGTCTCCTTCTCACAGATCCAATAACTCGCGAACGGACCCACCTCAACTGGGTACGGGTCCCAACCCGAAACACACCCAGTCCAGAAAAGATAGAATTAGGGTTTCTGATTAATCCTAATCAACGGCTCTGATTCACATCTATCTTTTCACCGGGAATAAGGGATTACATTCCTAATCTGATTACGAGGATTTTATACCTTATCAGATCACAGAAATCACATTCCTTATCTGATCCCAACGGCGACTATAAATACCCCACACCCATCTCCATTAAGAGGTAATCAATCTTTCACCAGTTTTTGCGCTCTTTCATAGTCTGCCAGATTACTGACTTGAGCGTCGGAGGGTGCGTCGCCGGGAACAACCCCGGTGTCTCGCACTTTTTGCAGGTGCACGGCGGGAACGACGATCGAGGCCTGACGGAACAGGTACACAGGTTTTTCTATTCAGTTTCCCCAAGAATCCACAAGTTCTATCTGTGTGCCCCCACACCAAATTTAGCGGCAACAGATTGGCGCCGTCTGTGGGAAAACCAAACGAATAGCAGCCCCTCTTCCCGTTGGTCCGATCTTCTCCAGCCATGCCTCCGAGAAAAGTCAGGTCCAGAGGGTCCAACCGCGGGCCCAACCCTGCCGATCAGCAAGAGGCAGTCCCCGTCCAACCCGTTCCGCAGCAGGGACAACCCCCGCCTCCGGCCGAGGACCATCTTCAGCAAGATCAACCTCCTCTTCAGAATCAGCAACCCCCCAAGGTTCCCACCGGTCCTCAGAATGCCGGTGCGGGGGGCTCTCGTATGAAGCAACCACTCAATCAGGACCGCGCCTCCATACACAACGCCTCTACGGATTCCATGGCCTCTCACAATCCCCAAAATCAGAAGAAGGAAGAGGACCTACGCCACCGTCTGGACGAGAAACGGGCCCGAGAGGGAGCCTCCCGCCAGCAACGTCCGAGTGAGCGGTCCCCTCACCACTGAGCATCACAGAAGAAGACCACGCTCCCCCGCGGGTCGGCAGCAGCCTAGGAACGATGAGGCGCCAATCACCCGTGCCGAGATCCAACGAGTTGGAGCACAACTCTCTCCTAGAGTTCCTCCTCACACTCGTCCCGCAAACAGCTCTTTCCCAGAGCCGGGCTCTTCCGCTCCGCTCGCCTCCGAAGCGGACCTCTTCTCAGACAATTCGGAGCTCACAACTCTCTTCTAGAGTTGCTCCCCAAACTCTTCTCCCAAATGGCTCTCTTCCAGAGCCGAACTCTTTGCTCCGCCCACCTCCAAGGCGGACCTCTTCTCAACGAGTTCGGAACTCACAACTCTCACCAAGAGCTCCTCCTCACACTCGTCCTGAAAACAACTCTTTCCCAGAGCCGGGCTCTTCCGCTCCACTCGCCTCCGAAGCGGACCTCTTCTCAGACAGTTCGGAGCTCACAACTCTCTCCTAGAGTTGCTCCTTAAACTCATGTCCCAAATGGCTCTCTCCCATAGCCGAGCTCTTCGCTCCGCTCACCTCCGAAGCGGACCTCTTCTCAGACAGTTCCGAGCTCACAACTCTCTCCTAGAGTTGCTCCCCAAACTCTTCTCCCAAATGGCTCTCTTCCAGAGCCGAACTCTTTGCTCCGCCCACCTCCAAGGCGGACCTATTCTCAACGAGTTCGGAACTCACAACTCTCACCAAGAGCTCCTCCTCACACTCGTCCCGAAAACAACTCTTTCCCAGAGCCGGGCTCTTCCGCTCCGCTCGCCTCCGAAGCGGACCTCTTCTCAGACAGTTCGGAGCTCACAACTCTCACCAAGAGCTCCTCCTCACACTCGTCCCGAAAACAACTCTTTCACAGAGCCGGGCTCTTTCGCTCCGCTCGCCTCCCAAGCGGACCTCTTCTCAGACAGTTCGGAGCTCACAACTCTCTCCTAGAGTTGCTCCTCAAACTTGTCTCACAAATGGCTCTCTTCCAGAGCCGAGCTCTTTGCTCCGCCCACCTCCAAGGCGGACCACTTCTCAACGAGTTCGGAGTCCAGCTTCTTCTACATGGCTGCTCCCACAACTTGCTAAGCACCACACGATGGTTCGGAGTCCAGCACTCGGCTCGACTCTTCTTCCTCGGCTCGCCCACAGACGAGCCTGGAAGTAGATCGCCGTTCGAAATTGCTCCTGCAGCCGTTGAATGGATCGGAGTCCAACACCTTGGCTCGATTCTACTTCGCAAGTTCGCTCCTAAGCGGACTAGAAGTAGCTCGCCATTCGAAACTGCTCCTGCATCCCTTAAACTAACCACACGATGGTTCGGAGTCCAGCACTCGGCTCGACACTTCTTCCTCAGCTCGTCTACAGGCGAGCCGGAAGTAGATCGCCGTTCGAAATTGCTCCTGCAGCCGTTGAATGGATCGGAGTCCAACACTTGGCTCGATTCTACTTCGCAAGTTCGCTCCTAAGCGGACCAGAAGTAGCTCGCCATTCGAAACTGCTCCTGCATCCCTTAAACTAACCACACGATGGTTCGGAGTCCAGCACTCGGCTCGACACTTCTTCCTCGGCTCGTCTACAGGCGAGCCGGAAGTAGATCGCCGTTCGAAATTGCTCCTGCAGCCGTTGAATGGATCGGAGTCCAACACTTGGCTCGATTCTACTTCGCAAGTTCGCTCCTAAGCGGATTAGAAGTAGCTCGCCATTCGAAACTGCTCCTGCATCCCTCAAACTAACCTCACGATGGTCAGGGTCCTATGGCTCGACTTTACTTCACCGGCTCGTCCTTAAACGGGCCGGAGGAAGATGGCCATTCCGAACTGCCCCCACGACCATCCGAGCTGAGCTACCCATCTACCGAGAAGCAAAGTGGCGGAAAATGTGCCCCAAAATCCGTGCTCGGATCTGCCGAACAAGATGCATTTACCGAGCAGCTAAGCAGATGAAGAGCAAGAAGAAAAGGAGGCTAACGGGTCAGGGTCGGATCCAATACCCTCGGTCCGACCCATACCCTTCTTAGCTCCTTCATTCTTCTCCTTCTTCAGTTTTCCCGCCAAAAGTACCCAACACTTCTGCTCTTCTTCACTGTGCGAAAGAACGAGGCAGGGGAGAGAACCCGAATGCCTCTCCTCCCCTTCCTCTTTCTTCTCAAAGTCAAGACTCTTCACTCCGCTCACTTCCAAAGCGGAGCTCTTCTCCACAGGTTCGGAGCACAACTTTCTCCTGGAGTTCCTCCTCAAACTTGTCTCTCAAATAGCTCTTCTCGACGAGATCGGAGCTAAAACTCTCTTAGAATTGCTCCTTGCGCTCACTTCAAAGAATGGGTCTTCCCAGCACCTCTTCTCCTAGGAGTGGAGCTCCTCTTCAATAATCTCCAAAACCAAACAGAATAGAGACAACTTCAGAGCCCCTCACCTCTCCCATATGCCTGACCCATCCTCCCGAGCCGAGGAGCAGAGCTTCATCGACCCATCCCCTTCATCAACTCACCTGAGCTTCTCCTCACGCTCGAGCCGTCCGAACAGCCGAGCTACCGAACAGCTCAGCCGAACGGCCGAGCCACTGAGCACGGAGGGGCGGAATCTTCAAGGAACACTTCCTCCAAAACGCCTCAGCGCCTCGGCCAACAGCACTGAGTCTCCGAGCCGAGGTACCGGGGTACCGACCCTCGTATATGGCAAAAAATCGTCCCGAGGCGATTTCGCCGTTAGATCATCTCAAAATTCGCACCCAATAGTGATGGACGGATCAGATCGCGCTACGTCACCACAAAACGACAAGATAACGTTTTCTCGAAACTCGTGCCTCTTGTCTCGTGATTCGCGCCACGATCGTGATCAACCGTCCAGATGGCTCTTCTACAAATCGAGCTCCCCACTCCGCTCGCCTCCAAAGCGGAGCTCTTCCCAACGAATTCGGAGCTAGAACTCTCTCCTAGAGTTGCTCCTCAAGCTCCTCTTCCTGATGGCTCTTCTACAAATCGAGCTCCCCACTCCGCTCACATCCGAAGCGGAGCTCTTCTCAAACGAGTTCGGAGCTAGAACTCTCTCCTAGAGTTGCTTCTCAAGCTCCTCTTCCAGATGGCTCTTCTCCAAATCGAGCTCCCCACTCCGCTCGCATCCGAAGCGGAGCTCTTCTCAACGAGTTCGGAGCTAGAACTCTCTCCTAGAGTTGCTCCTCAAGCTCCTCTTCCTGATGGCTCTTCTACAAATCGAGCTCCCCACTCCGCTCGCATCCGAAGCGGAGCTCTTCTCAAACGAGTTCGGAGCTAGAACTCTCTCCTAGAGTTGCTCCTCAAGCTCCTCTTCCTGATGGCTCTTCTACAAATCGAGCTCCCCACTTCGCTCGCATCCGAAGCGGAGCTCTTCTCAAACGAGTTCGGAGCTAGAACTCTCTCCTAGAGTTGCTTCTCAAGCTCCTCTTCCAGATGGCTCTTCTCCAAATCGAGCTCCCCACTCCGCTCGCATCCGAAGCGGAGCTCTTCTCAAACGAGTTCGGAGCTAGAACTCTCTTCTAGAGTTGCTCCTCAAGCTCCTCTTCCTGATGGCTCTTCTACAAATCGAGCTCCCCACTCCGCTCGCATCCGAAGCGGAGCTCTTCTCAAATGAGTTCGGAGCTAGAACTCTCTCCTAGAGTTGCTCCTCAAGCTCCTCTTCCTGATGGCTCTTCTACAAATCGAGCTCCCCACTCCGCTCGCCTCCAAAGCGGAGCTCTTCCCAAAGCAGAGCTCTTCCCAACGAATTCGGAGCTAGAACTCTCTCCTAGAGTTGCTCCTCAAGCTCCTCTTCCTGATGGCTCTTCTACAAATCGAGCTCCCCACTCCGCTCGCCTCCAAAGCGGAGCTCTTCCCAAAGCGGAGCTCTTCCCAACGAATTCGGAGCTAGAACTCTCTCCTAGAGTTGCTCCTCAAGCTCCTCTTCCTGATGGCTCTTCTACAAATCGAGCTCCCCACTCCGCTCGCATCCGAAGCGGAGCTCTTCTCAAACGAGTTCGGAGCTAGAACTCTCTCCTAGAGTTGCTCCTCAAGCTCCTCTTCCTGATGGCTCTTCTACAAATCGAGCTCCCCACTCCGCTCGCCTCCAAAGCGGAGCTCTTCCCAAAGCGGAGCTCTTCCCAACGAATTCGGAGCTAAAACTCTCTCCTAGAGTTGCTCCTCAAACTCCTCTTCCAGATGGCTCTTCTACAAATCGAGCTCCCCACTCCGCTCGCATCCGAAGCGGAGCTCTTCTCAAACGAGTTCGGAGCTAGAACTCTCTCCTAGAGTTGCTCCTCAAACTCCTCTTCCTGATGGCTCTTCTACAAATCGAGCTCCCCACTCCGCTCGCCTCCAAAGCGGAGCTCTTCCCAAAGCGGAGCTCTTCCCAACGAATTCGGAGCTAGAACTCTCTCCTAGAGTTGCTCCTCAAGCTCCTCTTCCTGATGGCTCTTCTACAAATCGAGCTCCCCACTCCGCTCGCATCCGAAGCGGAGCTCTTCTCAAACGAGTTCGGAGCTAGAACTCTCTCCTAGAGTTGCTCCTCAAGCTCCTCTTCCTGATGGCTCTTCTACAAATCGAGCTCCCCACTCCGCTCGCATCCGAAGCGGAACTCTTCTCAAACAAGTTCGGAGCTAGAACTCTCTCCTCGAGTGGCTTCTCAAGCTCCTCTTCTGGATGGCTCTTCTCCAAATCGAGCCCCCCACTCCGCTCGCATCCGAAGCGGAGCTCTTCTCAAACGAGTTCGGACCTAGAACTCTCTCCTAGAGTTGCTCCTCAAGCTCCTCTTCCAGATGGCTCTTCTACAGATCGAGCTCCCCACTCCGCTCGCATCCGAAGCGGAGCTCTTCTCAAACAAGTTCGGAGCTAGAACTCTCTCCTAGAGTTGCTCCTCAAGCTCCTCTTCTAGATGGCTCTTCTACAAATCGAGCTCCCTACTCCGCTCGCATCCGAAGCGGAGCTCTTCTCAAACGAGTTCGGAGCTAGAACTCTCTCCTAGAGTTGCTCCTCAAGCTCCTCTTCCAGATGGCTCTTCTACAAATCGAGCTCCCCACTCCGCTCGCATCCGAAGCGGAGCTCTTCTCAAACGAGTTCGGAGCTAGAACTCTCTCCTAGAGTTGCTCCTCAAACTCCTCGTCCAGATGGCTCTCCTACAGCCGAGCTCTTCACTCCGCTCACCTCCAAAGCGGAGCTCTTCTCCACAAGTTCGGAGCACAACTTTCTCCTAGAATTCCTGCTCAAACTTGTCTCTCAAATAGCTCTTCTCGACGAGATCGGAGCACAACTCTCCCCTAGAGTTGCTCCTTGCACTCACTTCACAGAATGGGTCTTCCCATGGCTCTTACGAGGATCTTCCCAGCGCCGCTTCTCCACTATGCGAGAGAACAAGGTAGAGGAGAGAACCCAGATGCCTCTCCTCCCCTTCCTCTTCTCCTCTTCTCCGAGCTACTACGAGCAGAGGGTGAACTACTGATGCGTCGAGCCGAGGTACCGGGGTACCGACCCTCGTATATGGCAAAAAATCATCCCGAGGCGAAGTCACCGTCGGATCTCTCCAAAATTCGCGTCAGAATCTGATGGACGGTTCAGATCGTGCCACGCCCACAAAACGACAAGATAACGTTTTCTCGTGATCTGAACCCCATCCTCGTGATGCGCGCCATGATGAACGGCCCAGATCCGGCCACGCGTATCTTCCGAGACGCCTGCCACCGGCTCGCCCGGTCGAGCTACCGAACAGCTCAGCCGAGCAGCCGAGCTACTGGGCACAGGGGAGGAACCCTCAAGAGATACTTCCCTCAAAACATCCAACTCAGCACCTCGGCCAAACAGCACCGATGTGCCGAGCCGAGGTGCCGGGGTACTGACCCTCGTATATGGCGAAAAAACTCGCCGACCCATATCAGCCGTTGGATCTTGTAAAAAAGCGCGCTCGTCATGATGGACGGATCAGATCGCACCACGTCACCACAAAACGACAAGATAACGTTTTCTCGAAACTCGTGCCTCTTGTCTCATGATTCGCGCCACGATCATGATCAACCGTCCAGATTGAGCCACGTAGCTTGGATCTGCCAATCTACCAAACTGCGGAGCGGTGAAAAATGTACCTCAAAATCCGTGCTCGGATTTGCCGAACAAAGCAAGCAGATGAAGAGGAAGAAAGAAAAAGAGGCTAACGGTCGGGGTCGGATCCGATACCCACGGTCCGACCCATACCCTTCTTAGCTCCTTCATTCTTCTCCTTCTCCCCCAACACTTCTCCTCTTCTCCACTGTGCGGAAGAACAAGGCAGAGGAGAAAATCCAATTGTCTCTCCTCCCCTTCCACTTCTTCTCCCCTTCACTGCACCGAAGCTCCTCGCCCATCCCCTTCGTCAACTCGCCGAAGCTCCCCTCTGTCCTCTAGCTCGAGTCGACACGAAGGAAAAGAAGTAGAGTCGAGGTAGGAGACGAGACGAAAAGAAGAAGAAGCAGAGGAGAAAAGAAGAAGCAGAGGAGAAGAATGAACAGCAGCGAGAAAAAAAAAAAAAAAAAAAGGGGGGGGGGGGCCACGTGGCATCATCTCAATGATCCGAGGTGCCGATCCGGGGTGCCGATCCGAGGTGCCGGGGTACCGACCCTCGTATATGGAGAAAAACTCGACCGAACCCATCTCACCGTCGGATCGTCTCAAAATTCGTGCTAAAACATGATGAACGGCTCAGATCTCGCCATGTCACCACAAAACGACAAGATAACGTTTTCTCGAAACTCGTGCGTCTTGTCTCGTGATTCGCGCCACGATCGTGATCAACCGTTCAGATTGAGCCACGTAGCTCGGATCTCAAATCCGAGCTACCGACCTACCGAACCGCAAAGTAGCAAAAAATCTCCTCAAAATCCGTGCTCGGATCAGCCGAACAAGAAGCAGATCCGAGGAGCTCAGATTTGCCGAACAACAAGGAAGAAGAGAGAGAGAGAGAGAGAGAGAGAGAAAAGAGGTACGTGGGCCGGGGTTCGACCCGTTAAAGATCCGAACCCGTAAGCCCACTTCACCTTCCCTTCTTCTCCACTCTCCCGCCAAAACAGAGCAAAAAACCAACTCCAAAAGCTCCGTCGCCCCGAGCTCCCTCTCCATTGCCGAGCTCCCTCACAGTCCACCGAGCCGAGCTCACGCATCCACCTCCGTCGAGCTCCGCCTTCGACCTCCATGCTCGCCCATTCGCCGAGCTCTTCGCCCAAGCTCCGAACCCATTCGTCGAGCCCGTTCTCCCGAGCTCCGCACACGACGAGCTCCACAAGCTGCTCCCCGCCACCTTCGTCGAAGCTTCTTGCTGAGCAAATGTGCCGAAGAGCTCCATAGCTCCCCCGCCGAAGAGCTCCATCAAGCTCACATGAGCAACCGTTCAGCTCACTTCTTCTTCCCCACCGAGCTCGAGCTCCAACAGACGAGCTCCATCACCACATCGAACCGAAGCTCCAACATCGTCAACCTCCATAACAGTCGAGCTCCGAACCCATCACCGTTCGCCAAAGCTCGCCCATTCTCCTCGTCGTCGAGCCGAACCTAACTCCAAACGCAGCGCCGCTCCGAGCAGCTCACTCGTCGTCAACCTCCGGAGCACCAAGCTCCGCCATGTCTCGACTCCGAGCCGAGCTCCTCTCCACGGAGTCGCCGAGCTCCAAGCACGAACCACCTTCGCCGAGCTCAAGAACCCGTCACCATGGCTCTAACGAACTCCCTACTCCGCAAGCATCCCCTACATCGAGCTCCGCCATGCTCCTCGCCGAACCCATGCCGAGCTCCACATCGCCGAAGCTCCGCATCACCGAGCGCTTCGCTGAGCTCTCCTTCATCTCCCATCGAAGCCCCGGTGCCAAGCTCGAAGCTTCGTCGAGCTACAAATCCACTTCGTCGCGAGCTCAACCCATCACCGTGCTCGCCACCTTCGTCGCCGAGCTCGCAACAATCGCCGGAGCCTCCCACTGTCGAGCTCACGACGGCAAAGAAGAAGCGAAGAGAGAAGCGAAGAGAGAAGAAGAGAAGCGAAGAAGAGAAGCAGCAGCGAGAAGAAGAAGAAGAAAAAAAAGGAAAAAAAAGAAAAAAAGACCACGTGGCATGCCACGTGGCGGTTTCCTATACGGTCGGCTGATCCGAGCCGAAGTGCCGGAGTACCGAGGCTGTAAATTGAGAAAAAAACAGGCCGAACAACACGATCCGTCCGATCGCCTCAAAATTCGCGTCGCGACACGATCGACGCTCAGGAACGCGCCACGTGTCCAGATCGTGATCTGCCTCACGATGCGTGCTCATCTGATCATGATGGACGGCCAGAAATCTGCCACGTGTCCAGATCGTGATCTGCCTCACGATGCGTACTCATCTGATCATGATGGACGGCCACTAATCTGCCATGTGTCCAGGTAATATTTAAATTGTTTATTTATTTATTTAATTGTTTTTTTTATTTAAAAATCCGAAAAAAATATTTAAAAATCGAAAAAAAAATTAATTAAAAATTCTAAGAATAATTATAAATTCAGAAAAATTATTTTTAAATTCTGAAAAAATAATTATTAAATTAGAATAATTAATTAATATTTTTGATAATTAATTATTTAATTCGGAAAATGAATAAAAAATTCAGAAAAAATGAGAAAAAATTCAGAAAAATCACCAAAAATCCAGAAAATTCTGAGAATATTTTTGGGCATTTTACAAGCCCATAATAACACTGTTACACCCCGAGAAAGATTCCAAACTCCCTTAAGAACACCGATAAAATCCCGTACGCCATTAAAACAGTAAAACTACTCCTCAAAGGCTGATCAAACTCAGTCTTCGGGAGTGGGGGGCTCGTGATATGGCTAAAAATAGGATTAAATCGGGACCGTTCACATCGGACACGAATCTTAAAGCTCAGGGGTAAAACGGTAATTTCACCTACTAACGGGTCCGAAACGGGTACTGGGTCTCCTTCTCACAGATCCAATAACCCGCGAACGGATCCACCTCAACTGGGTACGGGTCCCAACCCGAAACACACCCAGTCCAGAAAAGATAGAATTAGGGTTTCTGATTAATCCTAATCAACGGCTCTGATTCACATCTATCTTTTCAACGGGAATAAGGGATTACATTCCCAATCTGATTACGAGGATTTTATACCTTATCAGATCACAGAAATCACATTCCTTATCTGATCCCAACGGCGACTATAAATACCCCACACCCATCTCCATTAAGAGGTAATCAATCTTTCACCAGTTTTTGCGCTCTTTCATAGTCTGCCAGATTACTGACTTGAGCGTCGGAGGGTGCGTCGCCGGGAACAACCCCGGTGTCTCGCACTTTTTGCAGGTGCACGGCGGGAACGACGATCGAGGCCCGACGGAACAGGTACACAGGTTTTTCTATTCAGTTTCCCCAAGAATCCACAAGTTCTATCTGTGTGCCCCCACACCAAATTTAGCGGTAACAACTACTAAAAATACCAAACATAGGTGGAATGCCCTTTAGTCAATGTAAGTGATATATTAGAACTGTAACTTGATATAAATTGGTCAAAACCAAAGAAAACCAGACTCTCCTAAATATTTGGGAGTGGGAACTATATGGTTATGAGAATCGACTGGATTTCTAAACCTGCATGTCTATCAACAACTCCATGTTTTTATATAAGTTGGTACAGAACATCCCCAATTTTGAGGGTCTTTTTGCCTTTCTCTCTTTATCTATCACGGCAATCGCCCACCATCAACACAATGGCCGACCTAATGCCATCCTCTTCTCACTCCTTACCTCTTTGCATCTCTCTTTTTCACTCCCAAAATAGAGAAACTATCTCAGGCTCTCCCCTTTGTCCCTTAAAATAGCCTCACTAATCTTAATCCTTCGCCCCACAATTTTGATACAACATAAAACATTGTTGGAATTCAACGAGCAAAAGATAAGAGAATCTTTTTAGCGTGTCCATTCGTATGTTTAACTACGGGTTGGTATCTCTCCATGTAGATTAGATAAATAAGCACATAAAAAAACTATGGATATATTATTACCCAAGTGAGTTGTCAAGACTAAGTCAACTGAGCCTAATCTGTAACAACTCCAGGATCTGCAGATCTGTAACTACTGCAACAACTCACTTTTGCAACAACTCCTAAAGATTTGTAGATCTATAACTGCTGCAACAACTGATCCAAAAGAATAGATCTGTAACTACACTACTTGTATTCCTAAAGAATAGGATCTGTAACTAATCATATGATCCAAAATAAAGACGTCACTAATGAGAATAGCGGCCGCTGTTGATTGACGTGACACAAACTGGTCAACGAGTAGTTTCGAAAGTGGCCCATAATTGCAAATTTTTCTTTCAAAAAGTGGCCTATTACGGCAAAAAAATCTTCCATCTTCTTAATCTCAAAATTAGGGCTTGTCAGTTATCAGAGCAATCCCCAATTCGAGAATTTTTCCAAAATGATGAGGCGATCAACCCCGATTCTTCGCTCGCGAATCGCTTCTCCTTCCATTCGAGCTACCAATCCCCATATCGCGATCGCTTATCGAAGCTTCATCGATCTACATAAGGTTTATATTTTAGGTTTGATTCGATTCGATTCGATTTTGTTTTTAGTTATAATTTGATGTGATTAGTAATTAAATGCATGACTTTTGCAGATGGGGAGCAAAGAGGCGATTGAGAAGGAGAAGGCGAGGCTGTAAGATTCTGCGTAGATTCGCTGAATTTGAAGTTGGTGAATAGTTAATCAGTTAGGGCTAATTAATTAGCTGTAATTATTTTGCAAAGAATCACTGAAAAAGTTTGTTGCAAATTTGAAATTTCGACCAAAATTTTGTTAATTTTGTTGGAGCAATGAAGCAATCGTCTTAAGCGTAGTCGTAGCCTCGTAGTAATTTATTATTAGAGTATAGTATGTTCATTATCAGCGGTAAGTTTAATAGATGCAGTCTTTCTTCACTGTGTAACCGATTGAAGTTTGGCATGTTTCACTATGTAATATGAATATAAAGTTGTTTGCTAATTTTAAAATGTAATATAAAGGTAAAGTTTCTTGCTATTCATTATGTTCAATTTAGCATACAATAAAGTATACAACAATAGATACCTGAATCTAATTGAGATTTTAGAGCTGTTCCTGTGCGAGCGTGTTACACATCATCAAATTTGTCTATGCACTAGGTTTGCCCGTTGACACGTGCCTACGGCACGTCTTCGGAACGGTGCATCTTGTTTGATCATATAAAATAGTTTTGGAGGTTCAGCAAATTAATTGAAGTAGCAAACATATTATATGAGAAACTTTTGGGGGTTCAGCAAAAAACATATTATATGATTTTTTTGAATTATTTTAAATTTTTTTTAAAATTTTAATTTTTTTAGTTTTTAAATTTTTATTTTCTTAATTTTTTAATAGAAGAGGAAGAGAGAGAGAGAGAAAAAATAATTAAATAAATATAGGAGTTGTTTTGGGTGGGAAATTTGAATTTGAGTTTTTGGGGATACTTTTGGGGGGAAAATATGTTTTGTGAGGTTAAATCTGGGCCTTTAATTTTTGGGGGATTGAAGGAGAGCCACTTGTTAACTTTCTTTGTGTTTTATTATATAGATTACAATTTTTCCTTGATGTGGATTAATCAACTGTTATATATTTTATTGGAAATTATTGTTAATGTTTAATAGTGGCAGAATATGTGTGACGCATTTTTGTTAAATAATAAATTGTTTTGTCAATAAATATATAGAAACTATAAAGTTATGTACGTGGTAAGATCAAATTTTAGAGTTAGTAACAAATATAAAGTACCAAGGATAGTATACTTGCGTGGGTGCGATATCAACGGGAATTTCAAAGTTTTGGTAATATACTTATTCATCTCGTTGGATGCATATCTTATTCCTTTTAGATTTTGTTAGCGGGGCAATTTTAACACATAATATTTTATTTGTTCTATAAGCATCATGGCATATCCGCATATAACTATTTTTACGCTGTGTTTTTTTTTACACCAGTGGAAATATAGTCTGCCACGTAGGCTTTTCTTTACCCTGAAAGCACCATGGAGAACTAGCAATTTCTCTATTGAGTTTGCCATTACTACTCAAGGTAATTTTGAGTTAAAGGCAAGAGGGACAGAATGCTAGGACTGACATTTTTGTTTCTAAAAGTATTACAAATTATAGTCAGAACAGAAGAGTTCTTTGTCAGCAAACTATTTGTTTTATAAAATTAAATAATGTGAAGATTTTAACTTCATGTGTTACTAGTGACATATGTTTGTTGTAGTGTATAGTACTTATTTTCCTTAGTCGAGTAGTCTTGACTTAACCAATCACAATATTTTGAATATGATGTTTTATATGCTTTAGTGCAGTTCAGATGAGTTAAGTAGAGGATACTTTGCTGATATTTCAGAGATTCGGAAAAATGGTGGTAAGGTATGCTAGTCTTAACCGTGTTCTGTTTTTTGATTTCCTAACAGCATGATGTCTATGAAGCCAAATTTTGGTTTGGGAATTTGGAGGCATTTGTTTTGTCCTGAATGTTTCACTATCTAATTGTAGAAAATCAAACTCCTTTTTTTATTGTCTTCATTTTCAATTGGCATAGTCTATTTTCCTTAAGTTAAAACTTATATTTGTACTGTATTTCTTGCTTGTTTCCTGCAACAGTGTGTTCTTGAGGCAATATATAGAAATAAATCTGTCATTAGCATCAATAGAAATCTATGTTGCATTATTTTGTCATAATGTCTTTCTTTTGTCAATGGGCACGCGTACACACTTTAATTAATCTTATTTCCATGTTGGGATGAATTATGACCAAACAAAGCTATAGTTCAAATAAATATGATCGGAAGTTCCATCTCTTACGTATGTTGTATTACAATTATTGTCTCTTGGTAAACATAAATTTGATAATTTGTAGTCATTGTTGTCATCTCTCTGTTTTGGTGTCCATAGAACCCAGTGTTTGATTTCTGCAGTTATCAGTTACAATAAGAAGTCTTATTACTAAATACTAACTCAAAGCGGTTCTCTTACATGATAAAAACTCTTGCAGATTGCTACGGCAAATAAAACTCTTATCCCATCACTGGCGGCAGTTAAGTTCCCTGATTTGGAAGTACACTTCTCTGGTGGCAGTCTTATGTTACCAGTTACCTCTCTAGAAAGTACTGTTGAAACTAGTAAAAAGACTGATCCTCAAGTTTCACTTTTATGTCTTTCATTCCGAGCAAGCTCTCAGGTAAGGTGCATACTTCCTTCAGTTTGTTCTGCATTTATTGTGTTTGGTGTGAGGGAAAGAGACAAAGGAAATAGATTGAGAGACTATTTTATTGGTTAGGAGAAGATTGAAAGAAAAAGAGAAGAAATTATTGGAATTGCTAGAAAGTTGCCTGTCACCTCAAAATGATTCTTAATCTTATACCAATCATTTTAATTACAACTTATATACTTAAATGTTCATCTTTTGTTTGCAAATTTCTGTTAAAACTCATGAACTACTATCTACAATATATAACAGCTGGGTTCTTTAATCAGGTAGATTTGACGCATGGCTGTTCATGATTTAGTTGTCTTAGTATCTCTCTACAGACAATGGTTGAATCATGGAGTGTTCCTTTTCTCAATGCGTTTAATGCTTCCCCAGGGGTGCAAATATATGAGGTGATTATAAAGACAACTGCATTTTGAGCTTCTCAGTGGTTTTCATTTAATAATGGTATATGTTTTTAGAGAGTAGCCTAATTGGTTGATTACACTATTCAGGCCCCTTGTGTACATTCCAAGACCTTTTTTTACTGATGCTGGTTTATTGTTATTCGTTGATATTACTGAAAATTCCTGAACTATATATGTAAATTTGTGTTGTACAAATTGAAAATCACCAAGGAGGTTTTTTGTTACTGTATTTGTATTTTGTTTCATTCTTCCATATTTTCTATTTAACAAATTTAGAGATTTCATCAATATTCAGGTATCCTTTGTAGACTCTTGGTTGTTATCACTGGGTTCAGTAAGGCAAATTTTTCTCAAAATGATGAAAAAATCCAGTAGTCCCGAGCGACGTGTGGTTTATTCATTTGGCGACCACTATTATCTAAGGAAGAAACTTCATATCTTGAATCTGCTTACTGGGTAATATACATATGTCCGAGTATATCATCATTAACAAACATACAAGTTTCTTGTGCAAGTGATAATCCCTTTTTGCAGATATATTTACTTGCTGGATAAATTTGGGAGAATTAGATGGCAAGGTTTTGGAACTGCTACAGAGGAAGAACTATCAGCTCTTTTGTCATGCTCCTCACTTTTGTTAGATGAGAAATGATGCAATTTTGTTTCTTGTATTATGTCTCCTACATACTAGCAATTTTGTATTACGTGGTTTTATATTACACTTTTCTGGATTGGAAGTACATTTTGTCTTATAGTTAATGAATGGCGTGACTGTAACTGAGCTCTTGAATAACTGTGTAACTTTGCTTTGACAGAAAGAGAAATTTTAACAGTGACCCGCTTCCCCCTCCTCACCCTCCTTTTTTCTCTTCCCAGATTCCAGTCTTTCTCGTGTCTCTACGCGGTGTTTTTTTAATAATAATCTTATTTTATTCTATTCTAATTACTCGGACGTAGCCAGTGTGTGTGCTGGTTGATCTTGAATCATTTCAGCAGTTAGTTACGGTGATAGGTTTATCCTCTGGTTATTATTTATTTTATTAATGATTAATCATGCAGGAAAACATAAATCTTCTAAAGATCTGTGAAGAGTTCATTGAGATTCACAGGTGATGGAGAAACAAGTCGTTATATTCATTACTTGCAAATATGTCTTCATTACTTTATTCAAAAGTGTGTCCGGTGAGCCTCCAAATCATCTCAAAATTTCTCGATGCGTCATGGACTTGGTGCATATCTCACCGGTTTCGAAAGATCAAGTATTCATCTAAGCATTACTGAAAATGTAGTACTTTTTCACCTCTAGTTTTTGTGAGATGTGATTAGTTGAACTGCAATTTTGCTTGCTTTTATTTATTGATGGTAGGAAAGCATATTCTGTTGATGGTACTAATTATCCACCAAGTTGCTTCTCTGTGCAAGTTATTGCCCTATCAGCGAGGATAAAATTACCCACCTATCTGTCCGAAGTGTAGTTGTTATTGTATAATGTAAGATATTCTCGGTCAATTGTCAACACCATCCTTTTTATGTTTCTTTTCTTTCCAATATTTGGTTTTGCAGGTTGAGATACTTGTGGGTGTTTCTCATGGTGCTGCGCAAATACTGCAAGAACCGAAGTGCAGAGGTGTCTCGGTAAATGTAGTCGCTACAAAGAAACTGGTAATGTTTGCAGCTTATGAAAGGTTTGTTCTGTATCGAGAATAAATTTTATCCCAGTTCTTAATTTTCCGTGCAGTAGGATCTTTTATTTAACTACTTATATATCTTTTGTGCTATTTCAGCGAGTACTGATGTCTTGTTGATTGAATGTAAATACTTTAGCTTAACATTAAAAGATTCATGATGTGGGATACATACAACTCAATTTCAATTTGAGTATTAAAACGAAGACAAGAGAAGGACATCGAGTTTGGAAATGTGGCATGTGTAGCACCAATATGACAGTGGTAATTGTGTCAATTGGGTATTCACATCACGTGTGCAAGACGAATTTTTGAGAGAAAAAATTTCTTTGAAAAATAAAGTCTGTATTTATCAATATAATTTTATATATTTTTGTACAAAATTGTGCTATAGTTTTTAAGTTAGCATGAGAAAGTTCCAACAGTTTACCTGTTACGTAAATTTTGCACATTATTAGCGGAACTAACTCGTCAAGGTATATGAATATTATGTTTATTGGAATGTAAATATCAATCCCTCAACTCTTACTAGAACTTAAGAGTTTTGGTACAGTGCTCTAGTCAAGTTGTTTTCTCAGAGATGGGGCAGAAGGGGGGAAACAGTTTTGGTACAGTGCTCTAGTCAAGTTGTTTTCTCAGAGATGGGTCAGAAGGGGGGAAACAAATTCCCCCCCCCCCCCCCCCCCCCCCCCCCCCCCCCCCCCGCCGCGTTTTCTGCCATACTTTGTACTTGGCCAGGGTGACATTCTTACTTTCCTCGAGATAGGCTTGGAGGACAGGGATCGCAGGCCTCTCTTGGTTGACTTGGCCAACATGTTACTAGTAACTCAGTTTCTTGCATTGAAGATTTGGTGGTCTGTTAATGGTTTTTAAGGATGATGAATAGGTTGATCTTTATATTTAGTCAATTGTGAAGTAGACAAAAACTGTCTTTCTGATGGCATGGTAGAGAGACCATTTTTTGGGCATGGCTGGAGGCAAGGCATATGATATTTACTTTTATGGGGTGAAAGCGAATGTATGTGTTAGTTGCTACAGCTTTGTTTACAAATTTGAAAAAAGATATAAACAAAAGATCACGATGGTTGAAGTAGAAGAAAAGTCGAAGAAGAAGCCATAAGTCATGGAGAATATGATCACCAACTCAAAGGTGGTCAATATACCTGCTCTCTGATTTTTAATATTTGAGATTCAGATGCATGTCTTTGTTTTTTTTAAAATTTGTTTTTGGGTGTGTGTATAGTTGTTATGTGTTTATTGAGATTCAGTTACAATACTACATCTTGAGCTGGGGCTTATCTTTTCTTTCATTTTGGTTGATTATCTTTTCTTTCATTTTGGTTGATTATATTTTCAGATGATACAATCCAACAAATACGATCATCTGTACTGTAGTTACTATTTCAGGAGCTAAGTTGTTCTTAGGTTTCAGGCATGTTCTACAATAAGATGCACGGTTCCTTTTGCCTGATTTATTTAGTTCAATCACATTTATGTGCTCGTCAGGCTTCCCAACGAAAAAAACAACTACGATTTGGGTTCAACCTCTCGGACTTGTGATGCTATATGTTGATTGAGATTATATGTATCATTCCTGTATATATGAATGATTGATTCTTGTGTGATTTAATTGTGTGAATTATAAACTACAGACAATAAATTCTAAGAACGGACAAACTCTCCTAATTCATATGGTTATATTATTATTTTAAAGTCATTTGTTTACAGAGAGTTTTTGGTAATAATATTGAAATTCTACCATTCTCTAGCATTTATTAATCACTGTTTTTGTTAAGAAGCTGCATGTGGGAAGGCGCCAATTATTTGATCCATACTAACTAGAATCCTTATATCTGCATTATCTCTTAATTGTTGCCTTCTTATATTTGTCTTGGAATGTCAGTCTGTGGAGTTTGCAGTCAGTAAATATGATTGGAAAATCTTCTTAAAACTTCCATCCACCCTCTTTGATTCTTTTTCTGTTTTCTTGTGTGTTTCTTTTCTTATCTCCTTCAGTTATTGAGTTCAATATTTCATTTCTGCAGATCCTCTGGTTTGCATTTATGCCCCATTATGTAGTCCTCCGAGAAATTGACATGAACACAGGCATTGAAGGAGCCAAAACTGAAATTTAACAGACAAGCGACCATCTAAATATTGTTACTCAATCTGTCACCACATACTGCTGATTTGCTTGTTAATCTGTTCGCCACATTTGAGACGTTTTTTTCACTACTATGAGATGTCCCAGTCATTGAGGACCATCACCAAGGTATTTCTCAAACCTATTATATTGAAGTCCTGTCGAAAATTTAAAATGGAAATGATTTAACCGAATATTGTAATCTTCAATGCATAAACATTAAACAGATGCCTTTTATCTAATATATTGATGATAATATCTAATTGATTGCTGACATGTTAGTTTAGTAACTCCTTATTTCTTGAATTGGAGATTTGGATTCTGCTATGTAAGAGGGTTTGAGAAAGATGAATATGGAGTGCCTGAGCAGTATTGTTTATTAGTTGTGAAATAGACAAGGGGTTGTCTTTCAGACGGAATATAGAGATGGAAGAGAGACCCTTTCTTGGGTGTGACTGGAGGGAAAGCGTAGTATGTATATTCATATCATTATGGTTGAAGAAGTACATTTAGGTTCGTGGTACAGGTATGGGATTGCTATTCGTTATCTTGTGTGGTACGTGGTACGGACGGGGTAAGATGAGTTGGAGCTCCCATTGAGTAATATATAAATATATGTGTGTGAGCGTGCATGTAGAGATAGAGAATGAGAGAAAATTAATATATAATAGCATTAGTTAGATGTTTATTAATCTTATTAAACTACATGACTGATTGAGGACAATTTGAAGAGAAATTCATAAAAGTATTCATTTTGAAGAAAATGGGTAACACATGTTGATCGCTAGTTTCAGGGATCCGGATCGAGAACCCACCATAAATTGGTTCGCAAGATCCGGATCGTGATTGGGAGGGGGGTGGGGAGAACCCTGTAACACTGGGTTGAAGTAAAAGAAAGAGTAAATTAGTGAAATAGAAGGAGACGGAAAGTCACAGAAGAAACCCTAGGGCACAAAAAAAGATGATTGCCAACATTACAAAAAATTATACCAGCTCTCTGATTTTCAATATTTGAGATTCAGATATATATCTTGGTTTTAATAAGCTGTTTCCATGATGTGTGTGTGTGTGAGAATTTTTTTTTTTGTTTTTTTTTTGTGGGGGGTAGGAGGGAAGGGTGGGTTGGGGGGAGGAGAGGCCTAGCCTAGAATCAGATAAGTCGATCAATCTGAATAAATTTAGATAAGTATTTGGCGACACGCAGCAGGGCAACAGTTGAAATGCAAATGGAAAAAAATAGTATAGTTTTTACTCTTTAGATAATAAATCCTAACAATGATAATCATTTGTACTAATATAGTGTTATTTTGTTATAGTTATCTTTTCAGGCTATGTAGTTTCTAATTTTCGGTTGGGAACTAGAATAAGATGGACAGTTCCCTTTACCTGGATATTTAGTTCAAACCTTTTCATCTGCCATCAAACTTTCCAATGAACAAGAACGATGATCTCCAAGTTATGCTGTATGTACATTGAAATTAATATGTATTCATACAATTTGTATGTACAATGATTCTTGTGTATGTTGTGTTAATTAACAATGATAAACCCTAAATATGAAGAATGGACTACCAGTTTTGTTTCAGAGTTCAGACACCGTTAGTTTCTTTTTGAAGTTATATACTGCGTGTGAATATATTATTGTCTTGATTTGTTTTGTGTCCTATTCTTATAATCTGACTGTTTAGTATGGGGTGTTTTCTGTTAGATACATATGCCAGCTTATTATTAAATCCGGCCATTCTCTTGCTAAGAAGCTGCATGCTGGAACTGCCCAAATATTTGATCAATACTGTCTAGAATACTTGAATCGGCCACTCTCTATTAATTGCCGCCTTCTTATTCTGTCTTGGAATGTCAGTCTGTGGAGTCTGCAGTCAATATATGATTGCAACGAATCTCCTTAAATATTCTATCCTCCTGCTGTGCTTCTTCCTTTGTTCTTTTTGTATTTTCGGGGTGCTTCTCTAATATCCTTTAAATCTGAATTCATATGCGCATTTCTGCAGGTCTTCTTTCTATGGCCCATTTGGTGGTCCTTCCTGAAAGCGATACAGCCAGGGGCATTCGTGGTGCCAAAACTGAAATTAACCACTATAGCGACCTTCAGAACATGCTGCTAGTTTGTTTCTAGCATTTGTTCGTTGCATTTGTGACACTTTGTTCCCTGCTATGTAGAGATGTCCTGGTCATTGAGGACCATCACTTAGGTATTTCTCGAACCTTACTATGTCACTATTTATTCATGACTTGCATAGATGTTTATTAGTTTCTTATCATAATTTTGTTAACTTGCATTTTTATTTTTTATGTTGCGCTTATTTTGTAGCGTCAATCTTTGCATTATTGAGGACAAGGGTGACACTTCGTTTTATTAGGTAATTAGGTTTTGGTCGTGGTTGGGACAAGGGGGAAATGATTTGGATGCGTCGGATTTCTAAGATCCAATCCACTAAGATTTTGTGGGATGTATTTGAGGATACAGACCTACTAACCGGGTTGTCTGGTTGGCCGCTATTGTAATATGTAGCCAATAGCTGAAAAAGAGCTGGTTGCATGATTTTGGATTGTTTTCTACCCCTTTTTATATGCAAAATGCATTTTCAAATGCTCGCTCAAAAGCAATTATCAATTTGCGTGGCAGAGTAACACAAATTGAGCTGCAAATCCTCAATCCCTAAAGCCTGTTCTCTTCCCACCACCTCCTGCCATTAACTCCAGCCACTAGCAGTGTTCTAAAAAATTGAAAACCCCCTTTTAAATGCCCTAATTGGAGCAGTTTAACTCCATTTTTCTTAACCAATTGATTTACATTTGAAGTTTGTTTATATTTGTTCTTTTAAATTTCAGGTGAAAATGAATCTCTATTTCTCATTATAGTCTTCTTCCTATTTGTTCTCCACTTTTCCTATTATTTATTGTTTTCTATATTTTTATGTGCAAAAACCAAAGTACCCTCTAAACGTTTGGCCTAAATATAATATGCCCATATAACATTTGAAAAAGTACACTAAACCCATTTATCCGTTAACTTAACCCCATCCGTTTAATTATAAATATTAAATTATTTTTTTTACCCTTACCCTTTCATAATCAAATCTCTTCTTTCTTCCCATTTCTTCATTTCTTTTTCCTTCTTTCATTTTTCTCTATTCTTCCCTTTCTTCATACCTTTTTTCTTTCATTTCCCCCTATTTCCCCCTTCTTCATTCCCTTTTTTTCTTTCATTTTCTCTATTAACAGCGAAGAAAAGTTGGGACCGACAAAATGTTACAGACATAACCAAGCCGAATATTTAATGAACATATCTAAGCATGTGGTGGAAGACAGGAGAGAATATTCCAACGAGAAAAATATACTAAAGAAGACAATTAATACAAAATCAAGACGACAAAGAATGTAATAATTAAAAGCCAAACATAAATAGTGTAACGCATCAGAATGTCCAACAAACCTGTCAAACAAAGATAGTTTCATTGCTAATATAAGCATTGCTGTTCATTAATATGGCCATAGGTTGTCATAAAACAATGTCAAGACAAATAAAAAATAAACACAACAAAAATAAACAATGTTAATAGAGAAAAATGAAAGAAGAAAAAAAGGAATGAAGGAAGGGAAGAAAGAAGTAGAGATATGATTATGAAAGGGTAAGGGTAAAAAAATAATTTAATAATTATAACTTAACGGAGGGGGTTAAGTTAACGGAGAAATGAGTTTAGTGTACTTTTTCAAACGTTATATGAGCATATTGTACTTAGGCCAAACGTTGTGGGGATACTTTGGTTTTTGCCCTATTTTTATATTAAAAAGTTGGTTGTCCTTTAACGTTCATTCTCTGTTTTCACAGTCAAAAACCTAAATGGTACTCTACTGCTGGCAACTTTGGCCACTAGTACCTTCAACCGTCACCTTCTCTGACCACCACTCCGACCACCACAGCTCAGCGAGCAACCAAATGGTTGCAAGTTATTTCAATTACTACAACTTATGTTGTATGCAGAAGAAGCTGTTTCACTGCAGTGATGGTTGCAGACGGCTGAGTATTTATGTAGGAAGGTTTTGTGGAATCTACAAACCTAGAAGATCCCACAAAACTTTTATTTTTTATTGTTTTGGAGGTATTTGTAATGTGGATTGGAGGACTCTAGCGAATGATAGGATTCCCGGGAATGTGAAAGTGGGAATCAAGATTCCCGGGAGCGTTGCATTACTCCGTTTGGTACAATACAATGCATTCCTTGAAATTCTCCATTGTGTATTTGTTTATTTTATTTTTTTGACGGGGAATCCATAAATCTCATTGTTTTAAGAGAGAGGGGGCGGGGCGGGGGGATGCAAACCCTTTCGAATAAAGGATTTTGGTTCCTGTGGGAATACATTCCGTCTAAACTACGGTTGCCTCTTACCAATCCAAGTAATCCATCAGTGAATGGAGGATTTCCCTTGCACATTAGCGTGCCCGTCCCGTAGGGCTCAAAACTGTTTTTTTGGGGTCGAATTATAATCAGGTTATTAGGTTATCGGGCTCCATTGCCGCACATAGGAACAAGGGAAGCAGAATCTGTTGGCAAGGTATGGGTCTATGAGCCTTCCCCATGTGTTTGTCTCTCTACACGGCTGCAGTCTCTGTTACACCTGCTGTTAGAATTGCAACCAAAAGAGAAAGGGTGATAAGATCCTGTAGAGAGAATGGAGGGAAACAAAACCTAGGGACCAGAGAGAGAGAGAGAGAGAGAAAAAAAGGAGAAGAAAAAAGGTGCCTTAAATGAATATACTAGAACAGAATCAAGGTTTCACTTTCATCCAAAGATCCGAAAAGCCCACCAACAAGACAAACACTTTCATTTTCATTTATTTATTTTTAAGAAAGAGAGGAAAGCAAGAAAAAGGCAACAATTTGGAAGGATATTTTAATGAAAGCAAGGTGCTTGTTTTAGTACTTGAGAGTGATCCTGACTTTTAAACCCACTTTTAGCATGGATAGTTGCAGGCTAGTGGTGTTCATATTGTGTGATGGGCCCTTGCATTTGTATATTTAATCATGCCTTGTTGGTTTCCAATGTTGTTTTTTTCCTTTTGAAATGAATTTGTTATTGTTTGAATACTTTAGAACAGGAATTTTGGGGAGGTGTGCCATCTGTTTTCATCTTTTTTCAGTTAGATATTTTTTTGTTTTTGGTTATGAATTTTTTTTGTTAGATATTTTTGTTTTTGGTTATGAATTTTTGTTTCGAGGTCACTTGTTTGACCGTGATTTCACATTAAATCTTTCAACGTTGTTTTATCGACTTTTAATTTCAAAATTTCTCCCGGTGGCATACTGTTGTTTTCTGTTAAATATGTTGTGTTTCAGCGATTGTTTTTGTTTTTGTTTTTTTCAATTCGATATAAAATAAAGTGTTTAGGATGTGCAAATTGTTTGGTTAAATTCTACTACTTTGATTTGAGGGTATTCTCAACTAAAATGGTGAAGTTTAGTTGAGCTGCTATATTAGCAAAAAGTGCTTCACAAAAGTAATTGGAATGGGAGAGGGAAGTGTATAGAACAGTAGCTAGCTGTTTTTGCTGAAAAGTGTATGGAATAGTTAAAGGTTATTACTAATGGGTAAACCAAATTCAAGTGGGGACTGAGTGAGTGGGTTTGCTGGGACTGGAATCCTGTAGACTGGATCTATAACCCGTTTCAGAGCTGAAAAGACCAAGATTGAAATGACTTGAGTACAAGCTTGCAAATGGAAGGGTACTTAAGTTCTTGACAGTTACAATTAGATATTTAGCAAAATAGTTTTCCATTTTCTTCCATCCGAAAGGGTGTATCATAACCGTAGATATTGTTATCAGTGACTTTGTAGCGGTCTCCACTTTTTTTTGTAATATGCTGTTAGGAATTGTGGCCTGAAATACACGTAGACACTGAGTACTTGAAGTTGGAGAAGAAGAGGATGAGACAAAGAAGCAAGAGAAGACAAATAGCGAGTAGAAGAAGTGCAGCCGGGAGGGTTGCGGTCGACTGAACAGGAGGTGCGGTCGACCGTCCCTAGACTGAGAGTTCTTCGAGTGTATAAGTCCAACAGAGGAGAGGACGGTTGACCGACCTAGGGGTGCAGTCGACCGGTCAGCTCTCGGGTTTGGTTCTACACGTTGCGGTCGACCGACCTTGGGGGTGCGATCGACCGACATCGGCGGCTGATTGTTTTTGGGCTTACGAGTTTGAAGACCCAATTGCTAGATTTGTGTTTATCTGTTAGGGTTTACTTAGGGGTTATATATATGGCCGTAAACTTTAGGGTTTAGATATCTTTGATGATCTTTTGGTGAACCGTTATCATTGTTCAACTTCAAGAGAGAATTGTACCGAGTGTTTCAAATGTGAGAGAGAGAGATTGAGAGTTGTAATCTCTTTGCAATCTTTGTATTTCTTTGGAAATAAGAAGTATTGGTTATTTTTGCCTATTGATTGTGTTCTTGTAAGATCTTGCATATTGTGGTGGCTTGTTCTTGGTTCATCTATTTTTAGGAGTTTCTATTGCTTGTGGTACACTTCCGCTATTAGCACTACGAGTTGTGGGGTAGAATTACTCCGACATGCTGTACTCTCATTCCAGATTGCGGTTAAACAACACACCTTGCACGCGAGAGTAGTGAATTGCAGCTTCTTATTAGAAAACCTTGTTCGCAAGTGAGGTGTCCTAAACTGGCAATAAAGAGACAATGGCGAGCAAGACTCTATCCCCTATTGCTCGCCTGCATCTGAGGTTATCTAATATGATTAGCACTGTTGTTTGTTATAGGGTGTTGGTAGTTAGGGGAGAACCCTTCGAACTTGATTATAGGACGGTGTTGTTCACACGTCGGTATGTTCTGTGTTATGATCTGATTCATAACTTGACATATAGACTGATTACATAGGGGTTAAGTCTATTTCATTTTAGTCATCTTGGTATGATAGGTCATGCAATTTCATTCTCTTTATAAGTTCTGGAGTTCGAGCTTACCCTGAGTTTGAGCTCACCCTCTTTTCCATATCCGTCTGTTACTTCCTCTTGAAATCCATGCCATATTTACCGAAAATTATTAGTCCTTCTTTCTTGCGAAGTTGCAATCTTATATTGATTATAAGAGCATCCACTATCGTTTGCTCTAAAATTTGCATATATAGCATTTAACAAATAGCAATGAAGGAGGGGATCCACTATGTTGGAGCTAAATTTGTATTAAAAGGAGAATAAAAAAATAAGACGAATGATCCGTCTATTCCTTTTTAAAAATAACAATAAAAATGATATTTTCGTAAATAATGAATTGCATTTTAGTAATATGCTTTAGAAAAAAGGAAGAAAGTTGTCGGATGAAGCTTGATCCTCCGTCCGAGTTTTTTTTTAATGGCAATTTCATAATATGTGAATGACAATTTCGTAATTTTTTAGGAAGAAATTTCTGAATGGGTTATCGAATAGAGCTTGATCTTCCGATCGACCATATTAATTTTTTTTTATTTTAACGGATGGAACATCATTATCCGTCTTCTATATTTATCGATTGCTAAATCAGATTGCTATATTTAGATGTTCACTATTCATTTTGATTACTAAATATGCATATTTAGCAAACCATAGTGGAACTTTTTTTTACCAAAAAATATATTTTTTGCATAACTAGCAAATGATAGTGGATGCTCTTTTGACATAGAAAAGGAACGTTGTTGTCTAGTAAATAGGTTCACATGCATTACTAAGTTTTAAATTAAAAAGCGGGGGAGAAAAAGCATTAATATTTTGCTTTTAAAATGGGGGGTTTCGGTGATGAACGCCAATTTGTAGCTGTAGGTGAGGTGGGTATTAAATGAGGCACGGGCTCTTCATGCATTCCCCCTTCAAACCCATGTTACATGCTCTCCTCTCCTTTTGCCCTTCACTTCCACTACTACCGTTTTACATTTACTCTATCTTAATTTTGTTCTAAGCCCCTTGTTCGATCATGATTTTTTGTTAGTCCCTCTGACCCCCCTGACCGTTGCCACAAAACATAAATCTATCTCTAACTATTATAATGAAAGAGTTGGAGTTGTCGTTTGTAAATCTACCAACTTACGTGCACTGTCCATGCATAATTAATGTAAAAGAAGTATCAGGTTCGAGACCAGTTTACATCAAAAATTTTACTTTATTTTTTTAAAAAAATAAGTGTAAATTCTTAGAGCATCCGGAGTTGTTTGCTATATTTGTCATTTTCTCATATTTTGAGAAACGATGGCCTGCAGCCGTTTGCTATTTTGCCATATTTTGGCAAAATCGCTACAGTCGCTTCTCATATTTGAGAAACGAATTGGCGATTCTCAAATTATAGAGGACGGAACATGTTGTCCCGTTTTTTTTCTCTCTTTTTTAAATGTGATTAGACGAAACAAGTTGTTTCGTTTGACATTTAAAAAAAAAATGATCAGACGGTATATGTTGTACCGTCTGAAAAAAATCCAAAAATTCGTCAAACTTGACATGTTGTCCCGTTTGAAGCCAAAATGGCTTGGACGGCAGGGAGCTTTAATTAATCATCTATTACTAATTAATCCCTTGATTAGCCTAATTAATTACCTATTTATTAATTTAATAATCTAATACTACTACTAATTACTAACTTACTTATTCTAATGTAGTATTAAGATTTAAAAATTTTAAAAATTAAAGTGAGACGGAACATGTTGTCTAGTCCGCTTAATTTTTTTTTTTTGACAAAATTATAGCAAAGCACCGTTGTATCGATGCACCGAAATTCTCATATTGCTATTTTCATTTGTCATTTAGCCATATTTTTAGCCGACGATTGTGGATGCTCTTAGTGCTATATAACTACAAGGGTGTTTAGTTCATTGCTACTTGAGTTGCTTGTTGTTTTAACCAAACACCAAAACAGTACAAAATAAAAATAACATTTTAGGCCATGTTTCTGAAAAGTTATCTCGACTTTGGAAGTACAAAGTATGACAGTCATACTTTTACCTCAAACTTGAATTTGTTTATCCAATTAAGAAAAAATAAGGTGTTTGTGAAGTTTAGACTTATCTCAATTTTTGAGTTGAGACAAGTGAAGTTGTAGTTAACTCCAAATTGAGTTTCAAACATGTCAAAGTTGCGTTAGAATAACTGAAGTTTTGTAAAGTTAATTGAGATAATTCTAATTACTTAACTTTGTTCAACAGATAGCGTAAAAGGCAATATACAATATAATTGTTTTTGATTGACTGCTTCTTATATGTGGAGAGTAAGAGCATCCACAATGGTGGTTTCTCATTTGCTATATTTTGCATCTACAGTAATAGCAAATAGAGTCGAATGCTGCAGTGGTCATTTGCTAAAAAATTGTCAAAATTTTCAAAAGAGGTGTGAGACGGTATATGATATACCGTCTCAACTTTTAGAAATTAATTAAAAAAAAAAATTTACTTATTAACTATTAAACCTAATTAATTAACTAAATTAAATAATATAATAAAAACTAAACCTAATTATTAAACCTAATCAACCTAATTAACTACTATAAGCCCTTTGACCTGTTGACTTTTTTGAGAAACGGGGAATCATTCCCCGTTTGACCAAAGTCCCATTTTTTTTTTTTTTTTTCTTTTCTCGACCAAACAGGAACGTTCTTTAAAAAAAAAAAAAAAAATTAATTAATAAAAACCTCTCAAACGGGAGATGATGTCCCGTTTTGGCTCAAACGAGAAATGATATCCCGTTTGAGGAGGTTTTTCGACCAATCAGGAACGTTCTTTAAAAAAAAAAAAAAAAAAAAATTAATGTCACAGACGGAGAAACATATCCCGTTTGACCATACTGTGAAATAAAAAATAATAAAAATTGGCAGCCGGTATATGATATACCGTCTGTTGATAAAAAAAATAATAAAATTTCTCAGACGGGGAATCATTCCCCGTCCTCTATAATATGAGAATTCTCAAATCGTTTCTCATATTTGAGAAACAGATTTGATCGCTTTGCTAAAAAATGGAAATTTTGAGAAATATAGCAAATCACTGCAGCGCTGGTTTGTTAAAAAAATGGCAAAATGGGATTTATAGCAAACCATTGTGGATGCTCTAAGGACTTAGAATGTACATAATGAAGGTGAAGGATCATTTATGTAGTCAAACAAGGGTCTCACACAAATTTCCTACTGAAAACATAAAAATTATTTGAATTTTTTTATATTAATATATGTTTTTTTAAAATTATTTACAGAAAGAGGACAGTTGCCAAACTAATTGCGTTCGAGGACTCTAATTAAACTCGCCGCTGGTAACGGCGGGCCTAGTTTTATTTTTTGGAGAATCTCGTCGTTCCTAATGGCGAGTGTAATTCAAAATTATCAAACAAAACTTGCTAGTTCAAAATTATCAAATAAGGCTCGCTGTTTCTAATAGCGAGGGTTTTTACTAGATTCGCAGTTGGGAACGACAAGGTTCCTTAAACTTTTACAGAGAGTGAAACTTTATGTTGGAATTAGTGATTTTTTCTTTAAAAAATTCCATAGAATAGCTCGTTGTTGGGAACAACGAGTCTTGTCTGAGAATTTTGAACTAAACTCGCCATTCCTAACAACGAGTCTAGTATAAACCCTCTTGTTGTTGGAAAGGCGTGGCTTATCTGAATGTTTTGAACTAAACTTATCGTTGGGAGCGACGAGTTTCTAAAAAAAAATAAAAATCACACTTGCCGTATTCCAACGGCAAACACGAAATAATTAAGTTCGCCGTTGAGAATGATGATTGTAGTTATTGAAACTATGAGCACAATTACTTTGGCATGTCAATTTTTTTATAAATAGTTTGGAAAAATTACATAGTTTAAAAAAACACCCCCCCCCCCCCCCCCCCCCCCCCCCCCCCCCCCCCCAACCCCCAACAAAAAAAAAATAAAAATAAAAATAAAAAATGAAGGTCATTTATGTCATTTGGAACTTTATACAGAACTGACATTTCCTTAACATATGACATGTCTTCAACTAAATACCCCCCCCCCCCCCCCCCCCCCAACCCCCAACAAAAAAAAAATAAAAATAAAAATAAAAAATGAAGGTCATTTATGTCATTTGGAACTTTATACAGAACTGACATTTCCTTAACATATGACATGTCTTCAACTAAATATATGCCCTGACCCCTCTCTCCCTTTGAAACTTAAGCTTGGTGACTTCTCTTTCTTTCTCTTCTCAACCTCTACCTACTGTAAACTAACAGGAAACAATGGCAGGCCATGAAGAAAACTCGGACGACTACGACAGCAGCTGCTCTTCCATCACTGCCCTTGGCTCCCGTCGTAGCTGCATAAGCGACACGAGCTTCGGCAGCTCGAGCAACATCTCTGTAAAATCCTTTGACAGCATGTCCTCCTGCTCAATGGGTAGTAAGCCCCACAAGGCCCACCAGGCTGAGTGGGAGGCCATGGGCCGTGCCCGGGCTGCCTGTTTGGGTCGAATCGGGCTGGACAACTTCCTGCTCATACGCAGGCTCGGGAGCGGTGACCTCGGCAACGTCTACCTCTGTCAGCTTCGGGATCCGCGTCCGTCGCTGCACACCTCGCCGCCTTCCCCATGCCTTTATGCAATGAAGGTGGTAGACCGGGAGGCACTTGCCTTTAGGAAGAAGCTCCAGAGGGCGGAGACAGAGCGGGAGATCCTCCGGACACTTGACCACCCATTCCTTCCGACATTGTATGCCGATTTTGATGCGTCACACTACTCGTGTCTGGTCATGGAGTTTTGCTCCGGTGGAGACTTACATGTCGCACGCCAGCGCCAGCCAGGGTGGCGCTTCAGTGTTGCCTCTGCTAAGTAAGTCATATAGGGACATGTCAAACATGTACATATATATATAAACAATGCTTCATTGCAAACAACTGAAGCCGTTGTTCGGGATAACAACTTTGTTTATTTTAAACCTAAGCTGTTGTTCCAAACGGCGGCTTAGGTTATATTCGGAACAATGGCTTAGATTTATAACCTAAGCCGTTGTTTTCAACAACGGTTTAAGTGGTCTGTATACCCGTTTGCACAGGACCCGTTTGCAACATTGCGCGTGCGCTCTCTCTCTATATGTATATATCACCCTCATTAATTCCATAGTATTTGTTTTTCCAAAAAAAAAAGAAAAAATATTTTGAGTGCCTGACTGTGAAAACTGTAAGTACGCAGATTCTATGCGGCGGAGACCATCTTGGCATTGGAGTACCTCCACATGATGGGGGTGATATACCGAGATCTTAAGCCCGAGAACGTGCTCGTCAGAGACGACGGCCATATCATGCTGTCAGACTTTGACCTCTCACTAAAGTGCGAAGTGGTACCTAAGCTCGTAAGAGAGAAGAGTGATCAGCTTGGCCTGAAAAGTACCCGAGGGCCGAGCTCTGCCCCGTACTGCGTTATGCCGCCTATGCAACCAGTCCTCTCTTGCTTCTATGGTGGTGCAAGCAAGTGCACTACCAAGAAAGTGTTGCCTCCAGAAGAAGAGAAGAAGCAGCAACAACAGGACAAAGATAAAGATGGAGGTGGTGGTAAAAATGATGATGATGATGATTGTAATAACAAACAAATGGTCGAGCTCGACCCTGAGCTTGTGGCCGAACCAAGTAGTGCCCGGTCAAAATCTTTTGTTGGGACACACGAATACCTCGCGCCTGAGGTGATAGCCGGTGCTGGCCATGGGAGTGCAGTTGATTGGTGGACACTAGGGGTGTTCCTATATGAAATGATATATGGGAGGACCCCATTCAAAGGGGAGAACAATGAGAAGACCCTCATTAACATATTGAAGAAGCCACTGAGCTTCCCTAGTCTCAATGCAGCAGCAAGTAGTACTGTGAAAGAGTTTGAAGAGATTTCGAAAGCTCAAGATCTCATAAGGAAGCTACTGGTGAAGAATCCAAAGAAGAGGTTGGGGGGTTTGAAGGGATCAGTTGAAGTCAAAAGGCATGAGTTCTTTAAAGGTGTGAATTGGGCTCTGATTAGATCTGTGAAGCCACCCGAGGTTCCAAGGGAGTTGAGGAATAATAACAGGATCAGGGTTCAAAGCGTTAGGAAATTCGGCCATTTTGCGCAGCGGATCCGAACCATCAACCCAACACAAAAGAAACTAAGTAAGAAGGAGAAAGAGGAGCCATTTCAAATCCCTCAATCTATTGATTACTTCTAAGTTAATTTACAAAACTGAAAAATTAAGAAAATCATATGGACTATGGTTTGAGGATTTTGTATAAACCAGGTTTCACTGCCGTTACCGCAATCTGTATAATCTTTCCGAATTTTGAGGAGATTATGCATCGCGCAATCAGGGTTACATCCTGCAGTTTATAGAAAATCCTATAAACCTTGATCCATGGGAATTTTCGTCGACGTCTCATTCGAGTTTAGTGTTTTTTTTTTTTGTTTTTGTTATCCTCCCTATCGTAAGTTAGTTGATGACAAGATTCATGTGATGATTTTAAAGAATAGTTGTCTGATTAATTTACTAATGAGAAGGGATAGAATGAGTGTGAGATTGAGGTATGCTATGTAATATATATATATATAGAGTCATGCTATTATGAGACGGTGAGATGGAATGTTTTTTTGTGAGATGGGCGATTTGAATTATCCAAATCTCGATCACACCGTTCACATCATTCTACATGTCATCTAGATGGTGTGTACAAAATTTTAAGCGATTTGGAGACCTCTAACCTTTGCATCAAAGCGTTCAACACATCATGAAGATGATGTGGAATACATATATATGCATTTATTTGAACGCTTTAATGCATAGGCTATAGGTTTCCAAATTGCTCGAAATTTTGTACACACCAACTAGATGATATGTAGAATGATGTGAACGGTGTGATCGAGATTTGGATCATTCAAATTGCTCATCTCACAAAATACATCTTCATCTCACCATCTCATTTTAGCATTTTCATATATATATATATATATATATATATATATATATATATGGTAATGCTACACCTATTACCAAATTTACTACTTTTCTCTTTATTATCAAACTTAGCATATATATATATGGAAAAAGAGTAATGTTACATCCACTACCATTTTTACTACATTTTTCTTTACTACCTTAGGTGACACACTCCAATAAGCGGGGGAAGAGAGAATAGGTGAGAGAACTCTCCAATAGGAATGTGTCACCTAAGGTAGTGAAGAGAATGGTAGTGAAATTGGTATTGGATGAAGCATTACTCATGGAAAAAGAAGGGGTATGAGCAACTTGCTCATTTAGTAAATAAGCAATTGATGATGTGGCATACATGTGATTGAAAAAGCCTTAAAAGGGTTAGTTGTCTAATGTATCACATGCATGACACATAATCAATTGCTCATTTATTAAATGAGCAAGTTGCTCATATCCCTTTTACCATATATATATATATATATATATATAGAGAGAGAGAGAGAGAGAGAGAGAGAGAGAGAGAGAGAGACCTTCCGTTGCTCACTCTTCTGGTGAGCACTCTCGTGAGCACTCGCTCAGAACCGTTCGATTTCAGATCGCATCATCATGCTCATCTAATGGTGATTACTCTCTCCGCTCAAACCAGTAATGAGAAGGACATTTTTGTCAATTCCATCCTCACGCTCTCCATTTCTCCTCACGCTCGAAATCCCCTATCTCTATCTTCCTCACGCTTCGATCGCTAAACCCTATCTTCCTCACGCTCAAGTGCTCAACCCAAATCGAAATCCCCAAGCCCTCGAAATCTCCAAGCCGAAGTTCCCTTCTCCTCTTCCCGTCCTCAAATCTACGAAACCCCATCTCCTTTTCCTCTTCTCCTCTTCAATTCTGATGCGATCGAAACCCTACCTCAAATCTGCGAAACCCCAAATCGAAATCCCCAAGCCGGAGTTTCCTTCTCATCTTCTCCTCTTCCCTCTCTATTCCCTCAATTCGAGACCATAATCGAAATCCCCACATCATCTTTCAGTCGACGCCCCCTTACTCCAAATCCCCAAATCCTCTTCACCTCTTCCTGCAGATATCACCTCCGACATCAACTCAGCTCTCCTATCTCCGACATCACATCAGACTACTAAAGGTAATTGGCACAAATTAATTTAGTAAATATTTTAAATTTAATTTTATTAGAATTTGTGTTTGTGTTTGAGTTTAGTTTGGTTATGGAAGTGTACGTTTGTGTGTTATTTGTATTTGTGTTTGAGTTTAGCTTTCTTTGAATCAATCTTTGAAGTTGAATCAATCTTTGGTCATTGTTTTATTAAATTTGTAGTTGAATGCGCTTTTTCTTTGCCAGGTGATCAAGCGAACCATGTGGAAATGTCCTATGGTGGTTCTAATTCTTCTTGTAATATTTGCAACTGCATTTTATGGTTACAAAGGAATTTACTGGCTTTCGGACTGGATGAACAAAATCGAGGAAAAACAGCATATAAGAAGATATCCAAGAGTTTGATCAGAAAAGAAGAAGAAATGAACGAGTATACTAGAGGAAAACCAAGAAAGTGCAATTGTTGCGGTTTGCGGGGGCAAGGACACGGTGCGAGAACTTGTCCAAAGAAACTCGCTAGGTATACTATGACTAAGTCTGTTAACTTTCATCTAAGTTAATTTTAAAAATTTTGTTTAATTGCGCTTCACTAATTTCATCTTTATTGTTTATTTGTTTAGTGCCCTCATTGCACAAGAGGTGGATTCCTCTACTGGCGAAAGCTCTGATGACACTGCCAATTATACGAATTGAGGTAATTTACTCTATATTGTTAGTTGTTATATGTTTTTACTCAATTAGTTTGGTGATTCAATTAGTTTTTACTCAAATTGGCAGGAAATGTTTTGCATACCAACAAAAATATTGATGATACTCTAACAAGATGGACACCAACAAATTGATTAGGGAAGTATTCGATTCTGATTTATGCATTTTGGGGTATTGGTCTTTCTATCTTTCTTTTGTTTTGGTGTAGGCAGTGATGAATGAAATTGTGATCTGAAAATTCTTGAGGTTGCTGTTTGATGTTTGATCTGAAACTTTGTTGGTTCACTTTGGTCAGTAACTTTGGTCAGTTACTTTGATGTTCACTTGGGCTTATTCTCACTGACTTAATTGCTTTTGGGGTATTATTCTCACTGTTAATTGATGGGGTATGCATTTTGGGGCATGGGATTTGAACTAATGATTTTATTATGTATTTATTTCAACTAGTTGGCATGGCACGTCAATGCATCCCTAGTTAGTAAAACCAGTTCTGAGCCTACTATTTTATCTTTTTAAATTTTTTTTGAATGAGTTCTTTTTGTGGCTAAACCCCATAATGCGATTTTACTTTCCTTATTGCAACAGAGAAGAGTTAAATGAAGCAGCAACAGCTCCAGCAATAGATGACGACAGAAGAAGGTTAGAGATGACGACAAAACCTTGATCCAAGCAGGAATTTCTCATGGCGATATGCTGGATGATGTGGGCTTCACTCTGGAGCCTAATTCTAACCAATCACCAGCACTGCTTGCTAGCCCCGAAGAACCGCAACTTCCCTCTGGATGATGTGGGCTTCACCAGCACTGCTTTCTCTCTCTCTCTCTCCCCCTCTATATAATAATAATAATAATAATAATAATAATAATAATAATAATAATAATAATAATAATAATAATAATAATAATAATAATAATAATAATTATTATTATTATTATAAAACACAAAGAAAGCTATCAAGTGGCTCTCATTCAATAGGGTTGAAATCAATGGTCCAGATCTAACATCACAAAACATATTTTTCCGTCCAAAAGTTCCCCCAAAACTCAAATTCAAATCCCCAAAAACAACTCATTTATTTATTTATTTATTTATTTCTCTCTCTCTCTATTTACTCAGAAATTTATATTTTCAGATTTTTTATGCATCTTTTATTGCTCATGTTATATTGAAAATAACAAATATCTCATCAACAGTTAAATTTCATCATTTTCCATACTCAAAGTTCTAAGAAGTTTGATTTTACACCGTCATTTATAATTATTTTTCAACATATACTAATGGACACATGGATTTTTATTTACAACTAATTGTTGTTTTACTATTCAAACTTGAGCTACATAATTGTTGTTTTACTGTTTACAAGACTTTCATATGATGTATCGTTCCGAAGACGTGCCGTAGGCACGTGCCCACAGGCAAATCTAGTATATATATAAAAAATTAAGGTGGTCTTTGTTGATATATAGTCACGATCTGGATTTCGGTTAATTTATACTAGTATTTTTCACGTGGGATGTACATTTTGATAAGAGTTGGAGGATTTTCACGTACAATATACGTGTTAAAAAATAGTTTTGGAGTTGAACGTGCGTTGCACGTAATTGGAAAAATATTTTGAAGAAAAAACTATAATTTGTATGTGCAGAACACGTGCTTATAAATAGAATTTGAGTTGTAAGTGCAAGATATGTGTATGTTTGGTATTAAAAAATATTTAAAAATTATTTTGCACGTGCGTTACACGTTTTAAATTGATAAAATTTTGTTTGTTAGTTAGTTTTTATTGTAATTAATGGAAGAGTTTGAGTTACACGTATAATGCACGGGTTTGTTTGTTGACAAATTACAACTCTAACTCTTCCATTATATATACTAGTAATTTATACGTGCGATGCACGTCTTAATATATATATATATATATATATATATATATATATATATATATATATATATATATATATATGGTGCAGATGACGTGGCCCCTCCTGGGCCACCAGATCCCCTAAAAAACCGCACTTCTATAATCATCAGGTCAACCTAGAACCATATGGGCTTCTGTCACGTTAGGCCCACGAGCAAATGGGTCCGACCCGGCCCAGCAGGGTCTTAGACTCGTTTCCCCCGCCTATAAATACCAGGCACCTTTCTCACTGTAAAAAGTAATCAAACTTTCTACCTCTGAACCCTAGCTACTGTTGCTTTTTCAATGACTGACTAGATCGTCGGAGGGCTTGTCGCCGGGACTTCTCCCGGTGTTTCTAGGCAGTGTGCAGGTACCCAGGACTGAGCCGAGCCTACAGATCCGAACCGAGCTGCTGGATCCGAGCTGAGCACCGGTTCCCTACCTCACTCCTGCTACTCCCGAGACGGTCCCTCAGTCGAGGGTCGGACCAGAGCCAGTACCGCAACTTCAACTATACAAACTATAAGAACTCACAATTGTTGCAGCCACACCCCAAAAAACAAACTGTGTCAATATGTATATTTTTTGAAGTAAAAATTTCGGTGTAATCTGGACTTGAACCTGAGACCTCTTTTATATACACATCAAAATAATTTTTTTTACAAATAAAAACTCTGACGTACTGAGGACTCGAACCTGAAACTTGTTTTATATTAGTTATGTACGTGCGTCATATGCGTTGATAGATTGACAAATGACATTAAGATCTTCTCCCAATATAATATTAGAGATGGAGATAGAGATAGAGATAGAGATACACAGCTGGAGATATTACGTCTTATAAGTCGATCAGTACGTACGTTTCTTTTCTTCTCTGCGACGAACAAATTCAATTCATGCAGTAACAACATGGTGTGACGTCAGTGGTTAATTGGATACGATTGGTATCTTCATTGACGTCCAGACACATGATGATCGAGGTGTTGAACTGAACTTACCTTTTTGGATCGATGTGTTATCGGCTTTGTTGTTGTTGTTGTTTTCCCCCCCTGTTTTGCTTGGTTTGCTTTGCTTATGTTATTATAAAAAAAATTTATAGAAAAGAACAACAGAAAATAAACAATGATAAAAAAAAATGTGAATACTAATTAGCAATAATTTGGTGACTTGAATACCAAATTAGTACCAATTAAGTTTCCAAAGTGTATATATATAAACCCAGGTAATATGTCAAAGAAATATATGGTCCATCAGTATCTCATATATATATATATAAATATACATACATATGCACACAGTCAAGGGGGGATATAATGAGCTCTGGTCTAGCCAGCATTGAGGTCTCTGCCATCACTCTCAATTGCACCACACAGGCACGCACGCGTGATTAATTAGAATTTTTGTCCTTTACATTATGCAACTCAAACCAACCAACTTATACCACCACTCAGGTCAGGCACATACATATGCATGGCATCATGAGTTTGTCTAAATCTAGCTAGGGTTATAGATTTATTATTAACTGATGCTATGGGCATAGATTTATTATTATTTTCCTATATAATTGTATTTATTAACTTTTTTTTTTTTTTTTTTTTGGAAGGAAAAGGTGGAATAAAGCCACAACAAAATAGAACATGAAGCAATATAACCAATACATACAATCAGGACTCACTATCTGAGAGGGTGGGTCACAAAAGAACTACAACTAGGACGAACCGACTACAGCTTGTCCCCGACCTCCACCAATACTAGGGATGGCGAACGGGTCGAGTGGGCCGGGCCGGGCCCAACCTGTACGAGTTGGCACGTATAGTGGGCGGGCTCGGGCCGGTTTGCCCACTTATCCGGTCTGGGCCAGTCCGGGCTCAAGCTTGGTTTGGGTGGCCCGCCCAACCCGTGAACCCTTTAGGGTTCAACCCGGGTTGGGCCGGGTCGACCCGCGGGTTGGGCCGTTTATATAGGGTTAGGATTTTTTTTTTTTGTTTTTTTTTTGTTTTTTTTTTGTTTTTTTGTAGCTTAAAATAATAATAATAATAATAATAATACTAATAATACTAATAATAATAATAATAATAATAATAATAATAATAATAATACTAAGTAAGTAATAATACTAATAAACATTAAAAATCGTAATAATAATAATAAGATTGAAAGAGTGAAATTGGCAACAAATTTTGAAATATTATTCATATGAATTTAAGTTATACAATTTTAACAATTTCTAATGAAATGAAGAATTCAATTCACAAATAAGTTTTATACAATAACATATTTCTTATATACAATTTTACAACGACTACAATTTTTCTAATTTAACATAACAAGCAAAGCTATTGTTGTTGTTGTTGTTGTTCTTCGGGCGAGTTGCTCCCACTTGTGGACGTTGATAGTGTTTTTCCTTGTGTCCTATCTTCAGCCTTTAGCCAGTCTTCTGTAGAAACGAGCATCTCTAACGTGTCCGTCTTCAAGCGATTCCTGTAATCAGTTAGAACCCTGCCACTTGTAGAAAATGCACTCTCAGAAGCAACTGTAGAGATAGGAGGAGTTAGTAAATCTTTAGCCATAATTGACAGAATACTAAAAGTGTGTTCATGATCTTTCCACCATTGTAAAATATCTAGTGGAGAAGTAGAAGGCTCAGAATCTTGTTGGTTATACCAATTTAATTCATTTGGTTGATTAGTCATAGATTTTTTTGATTGAATATGTTCAAGTAAATTAAATGTTCTATCACCAATTCTACTTTTACCCTTAGCTTTAGAACTACCAGAAGAAAAACTAACTACAGAAGTTGTACTACTAGAAGAAAAACGTTTATCATAATAATCATACAAGTTATTTAACATAGATTCAAACTGAACTAAAAAAGTAGCGCAATCAATTACTAATTCTACATGTTCTTCAAGTAATGCAAAAAATATTTCTATCAAACTCTTCGTACCTTCTAATTTGATACGAGGATCCATAACCGTAGCAACACAAATCAACATAGGAGGAGGAAAATAATACTTCAAAAATTTTTAAAATGCAGGTTTTACAATCTCACCAACATTGATATCATTTAACATTTCATTAAATGTTTGCATCATGCTAACTAATTTAATAAAAATGCTACTAGAAGTAGATTCAAATGTTTTTGAAAATTTTAAAGTTGCGGTTTTAAAAGGTTCTAAAAATTTCAACAAAAATTCGGCAAAAAACCAATCGGGGGGAGTCATTTCAAAATTATGCATATTTTTTGCGATACAAAAGTTATTTAAAACTGCTTTATATTCGGTAACAATATTTAGTAAATCAAAAGTAGAATTCCATCGGTGTCTAACATCCTTTGGAAATCTTCTAAAAGAAACATTTCTAACCCTACACCAAGCTTTCCATTCTTGGAAAATATTTGGACTTAATACAATGAAATGTACACAATTTGTAATTTTAACTATATATGGATCAGCTATTTTTAATGCATCTTGAACACATAAATTTATAATATGACATGCACATCTAACATGAAAAATATTGTCAGATGGAGGGTTTAATATAGATTTTAAAGTAGTAATTGCTACATTGTTGTTAGATGCATTATCAAAATTAATACACATAATTTTATCGCGAATATGAAAAATATCACAAATTTCTATAATACGATTTGCTATTTCAGCGCCACTATGGGGATACGGCAACGCCGCAAGTGATATGATTCTTTTTTGAAGAATCCAATCATTGTCGATCCAATGATAGGTTATTCCCATCGTTGAAATATTGTTGAGATCCGTTCAACAATCTGAAGTTAAACTAACCCTACAAGTTAAACTCCATAAAATTGCAATCAAAGCGTCCTTCATTTCGATGTACATTTTAAAACAATCCGATTTGCAAGTATTTCTCGGAATTCTTCTAAAAGAGGGTTTAAGACCGTTTGATTAAAATTTTCCAAGTTCCTACTCTCGGGATAGGAAAATGGTAACTCTTCCTTAATGACGAACAAGATCGGGATCATAAGGGTGGCTATCAACTAGACCTAGGGTTAATTTTTTGTTGGCCTTGTAGTTCAGCAAAAAGTTCTTTATGGTTATGTTGGATGTGCCTACTAATTGTACCGGTGCCGTCACCCCTCTTAAATTTGTATGTTTTACCACATATTTTACAAACTTTCAAACCTATACCCGGAGTATGTTCGTCCGGGATATAATCATAAAACGTATGCCAATCGCTAGTTTCTCCTTTACTTTTCCTACTACTACGGGGTTGTGTGGTTTCGGTTGGTTGTTGTTCTTCTAATTGTATGTCACCTACAATAATGTCGTGTGTACCCCATTGTTCCATAGGAGGATCATGGTATTCTTGGACGGGCTCACTAGTTGGGACAATTGGTGGCTTACGGGCAGAGGAGGAGGAATCTTGCCCGCTACGACCGCTACAGCGTGATCTAGACATAATGTGGTAATGTGCTAAAGTATGTAAAAAAAAAATACAATGTAGGAACGGTGAATTATACAAAAAAAATTCTAAAAAACAAGAGGGTTGAGATAGAGAAGTTCAAAAAACGAACAATAATTTTAACTACAACGCAAAAAAAATATAACAAGAGAGGTATGAAATTTTGATACCGTTCACCGTGGAATACGCGTATGTAAAAAAAATCGTAAAAATAAGAATAGAATAGATTTAGAAAGAAGCGCTTTTGCCGATTCCGCAATTGAAGATTTGAGGAAAGCTTGAAGTAGATTTGACGAGGGTTGAAGAGAGTTGAAGACGTTCATTTTTGATTCCGATACGACCGAAATTTGATCGTGTATATGCCTCGTTGTAGACTTGTTTGATGAATACTATAATTGTTGAAAAATTCTTTAGAAATGATGTATAATAGTAGAGAGAGTAAGAGAGTAAGGTGTGATTTTTTATGAGATTTTTGGGGGTATTTATAGGCTCAAAATGTTGGAAAAAAAAAAACAAAAACAAAAAAGCCAAAATAACGGCTAAAGAGCCGTTAGCAACGGCTCTGTCTACCGCTGGCGCTGGTTACGGACCATTCGACCCGCGGGTCAACGGTCGACCCGTAACGGGTCGAACGTTCGACCCGTACGGGTCCAATGGGTCGTAACCCGCGGGTTGGAGGGGTCAATTCGCTTTCTTAACGGGTTCGCGGGCTGGGTTTCACGGGTTGAATTCGCGTTATTTGCGACCCGGTACTATTCACCGGGTTCGATCCGAACCTGCCAACTCCTTAAACGGGCCGGGTTAGCAGGCCGGGTCGCGGGTGGGTCGCCGGTTGACCCGGCCCAGTTGCCATCCCTAACCAATACTGTACTGGACCCCAGCTTGGGCCCAGTCACATAGCGAGTACTGACTAATTGTATGTACGTCACATAAGCTTCGTGCACCGCCTCCACGGCGCGCGCACACCCACCTGAAGCAAATCATGCGGGATTTGTGTATTCGCCGATCCCAACCTTCTCCCCCTCTCCCACACCGTCTCCAACAAACTCACTTTCAGCGCAGTCGAATTCACAACCAAAGTAGAGCCGTGGAGAGGATACCTTCACATCTCTCACGCATTAGCTCTCACCAGCAATTTCTCACTAAGCAAAACTCTCACTCACCCTAACAACGAACACAGTCGACGATACAACCAGACACCTGCATAGAGTAGTGAGAAGCAACATCTTCACTCTCTCACTCTTTCACTCTCTCTCTCACGTAAAACCCAAACAAAATCACAACCAATCTGAAGAATCACCTTCATCTCTTATCCTTGCGGGCGGTGGACGTTGTAGATCTCAGGGTCAATGATGAGGGCATAGTGACAGTGCTATTGCAAATTCTGTGGTAGTGAATTAAAGGAGGTCGATGTAACGCCCCGCACTCAGTCCGTACGCACACAATTGATTAAATTCTAGCCACGCCCACCACAGGCACCATCAAAAGGTGGGTATACCCGTTAGGTACCTTTATCACATGGTTTTCCTATTATATCCTCATCTCATTATCTTATTCCCACCGATATGGGACTTTTATTCCATGGGTCAATCCGGTCAAGCACACACACACTAATTCCATTTCATTTCATTCATTCATTTCATTCATACAAGTCAACTAGTCAACACCTTCACACACCACTTCCATTCTTTTCCATACCTTCCACGTCATCACCACTTTCTAATCCATCCATTCTTTCTTTCCTTTTACTGGTTAGTATATATATACATTATATATACTATACTATATATACTATATATATATATATATATATCTATATACTCTCTAGAAATACGGGGTCTCACATTCACCCTCTCTTAAGAATTCAGCGTCCTCGCTGAATACGGGACGTGCAATCTAGTACAGAATCGCCTTTCTAGTCGAATGTAGACTTGTCTCCTAATCGCTGCCCACACAGGGTCTTACGCATCTCATACACATATCACTTACTTCCTATATACAAGTCCTACATTCGATGTTGAAAGTTGGCTCTGATACCATCTGTAATGCCCCGCACTCAGTCCGTACGCACACAATTAATTAAATTCTAGCCACGCCCACCACAGGCACCATCAAAAGGTGGGTATACCCGTTAGGTACCTTTATCACATGGTTTTCCTATTATATCCTCATCTCATTATCTTATTCCCACCGATATGGGACTTTTATTCCATGGGTCAATCCGGTCAAGCACACACACACTAATTCCATTTCATTTCATTCATACAAGTCAACTAGTCAACACCTACACACGCCACTTCCATTCTTTTCCATACCTTCCACGTCATCACCACTTTCTAATCCATCTATTCTTTCTTTCCTTTTACTGGTTAGTATATATATACATTATATATACTATACTATATATACTATATATATATATATATATCTATATACTCTCTAGAAATACGGGGTCTCACAGTCGAGTTCAGGGTTTGACTTACATATTGCCGACCAAAAACACAAACATCTCCCCTCTGTGCACCTCGTGGGAGGACCCCTTCTGTGGGCCCAAGCCCCACCCTGTGCAATAACGAGTGAGCACCTCTCATGGGGGGACCCCGTCTTCAGGCCCTAACCCCACAACCGTACCACACCTCATTCTTCACACTAAATCAAACCCAACTCAGACAAAGTACTACTTGCTTAACAAACCCCAAGCGCACATCACGGAGGGACCCCATCTTTGGGCCCAAGCTCTACAATCGTGCAAAACAACCTAGTTCCCGACATCTTCACATGCACTACCAACCCTCGCAGAAGCCAAATCAAAGCCGTATCACCCAGATTGGTCCCGAGAGTGTGGACATGGTGGCAAGCACACAGAACATCCGGACAAATATCTAGCAACTCCACCCAATCCCAACCTAACCCAAACCCTAACGCACATCATGGAGGGACCCCATCTTTGGGCCCAATCTCCACAATCGTGCAAGACAACCTAAATATTACCAACCTAAACTTAATTTCAAGAAATAATTCACCTATCCTTTCCGATTGCCGACCCATGAAGTCGGACTAGTGGGAGAGGTTGAGGCCGAGGTTGGCAGAGACATGGCGGATGACGCCGGCGAAGGAGATGTTGGAGCCAGTGTTGGCCGGGTTAGGGGACAGCAGCCGGAGTGGGGTTTCGATGCAGATCGATGATCGGAAACCGTTGGCGTGACCTTAGATCTGGATCTGGATCTGGATGGGCGCAACATTAGCGATGATGGCACGCGACCTTAGATCTGGAGGTATCAACGAAAATATCCACTGGGGGAGCCACCTTCGCATTGATGGACAAGCTGCCAGCCGATGATGGCGAGTAGGGTTGGAAGATCTGGAGGTGACGGAGCAATAGAGACGGGAGGGGGAGGCAGCGCGACGACGGGACGGGAAGGCGTCGAATGGCAGCCGGGGAGGGGGCACGGGAGCACCGTCGCTCGAACAGTTGGCGCGAAAGCGTCGATGGCATTGGATGCGAACTCCCCCCGACCGGTCAGGGGGCGCGAACAGGGGGAGCGTCGAAAGGGGGCATCAAAAGGGGAGTGCGTCGAAAGTGGGGTTCATCGTCTCTGTTGTCGTTGCCGCGAAGGGGAGGGGGGGACGTCGGGGGTCGTGCAGGGGGGGTGGCGGCGGCACGGAAGGAGCCGCTGCCGCCCTTGGGGTTTCAGATCTAGGGTTTTTTCATATATATTAACTAAGTGGTACACAGAAGGGTATATATATATATATATATATATATACTAGGTATGCCCGTGTGCTCGTGCCTACGGCACGTATTCGGAACTACATATAAATTTATTTGAAGTTATTTGATTATGTGAACTGTATATAAATTTATGCATTATGCATGCTAAGATCAAAAGTCATTCACTATACCACTTTAATAATTATTCGTTAAATTGTTACAGTCTTTTTTGTTATTTCATCTTTATTGTCCTTAAATTTCTCGATATTGACTTATCCAATTTTTCCAAAACCTATCTATATATATAGAGAGTTAGTCTATTAATGTAACACCCCGCAAAATTGGAATTACAATTTTGCCCCTGGGTGTTACGCACGTATATTTTGTAATGTGTTTCACTACATATTTTGGATTCGTACTATTTATACATTTTCCGTATTGATTTCAGTCAACTAAAATATAATATTTCAATCCCTGGGATTTACGTGCTTTTTACGTGTTTTGATGCACGTGTTTCCATCACTACGTACAATGTTTCTATGGGTTTAAATTAATTATTTTATGTATTTAAATCTATTTTATAAAACGAAAATTTATTTTTCCCCCTGTTTTGATTAAAATGCATTTTCGATTTTCTGCACGAATAATGCACATGCTTCCTACGTGTAGGGATTTCATCATGATATATATATAAATTAGTAAATATAATTTTGTTTATATTTAGTTTCAATTATATTTAATAATTTTTCATTAATAAAGTCGATTTTTGCATTTTCATGTTTTACGTGTGACGCACGTGTTTTCGATAAACGTATTTAAGCATATTTATTTTCAAAATAATTTTGGAGTGTATGCAACACCCGTGATTTTCAAATAATGACATAATAGCACATACTTATAATAAAATAGTGTAGTTGATATATATGGTATATATTATATAGTACATGGTGAATATCTATGATGGATATATGTTGGATATATGTGAAGGCAGTATTGCATATCTATGAATTGGTGGCTGTTCATATAAATACTAGGTGGTTGTTTATATATACTAAGATATGCAGTATTGCATTATGGCAATTGGATAGAAAATTGTGAATGGGGCCCACGGTGAGAATGGAGATGGGTTGAATATATGAGTTGGAATAGATGGGCCTTATGTGCTAATATGTATGAATAAGTGAAATGAATTAGGAGTGGAGGCCCACTTGAGTAAACACAAGCACACAAGTGTGCTGTGTGAGCCGGGTAGTGTAGTGGCCGGTTTTGGGCATGGTAGGAGTAATGGGAGAAGAGAGTGGAGAGTTGGGAGTTAAGAATTAGAAGAGGTAGGAGTTATAAGGAGGTGAAGAGTTTAGGAGTTTTGAGAGTTATGAAATGTGAAGGGTTAGAAATTAATTTTAGTAATTTATTAGGTGTGTAATTTTGCAAATTGAACCCTCTACATATCCTATAAATAGCACCATACTCCTTTTCATTTCACACATAAAAAAAAATAGAATCAAAGGAATAGAAAGAAAAGATAAGAGAAAGAAAGAAAGAGAAAAGAGAGTAGAAGAAGTAATGTTCTTGTGCTTGGAGACTATTGCTAGGAGAAGAGCTAGGAGTTCTTAAAGCTAGAAGTGGTGTTCTTTCTTTCATTGTCAAGCTTCTATAAGGTGGGTGATCCTATGCTTTCTAATTGTAGAAATTGTATGCTGATTATTTTATATGACTAGTATGAATTGAATGTGATGAGAAATGAGTAGATTTAATTTACACTTTTATATGTGTTGAAAATGAGTAGTAAAACATAAAAGTGAATGTTCTCTTACTTTCTAATTGTAGAAAAAGTACATGATAGTGAAAATGCATGAATAGTATGGAAATTTTGATTATGATAAACTATTGAATATGGTGAAAATAGAAGTGAACCATATAAATTAAATTACAACATGTACTTGTTAATGAGAAAATAGATAATTGATTATTTTGTCATGAATTGTTGTACATGAAGAAAAGTAGCTTTTTATGAAAATGTTGGAGACACTTCTTTTGATAACTAAATAAATTTTTATAAAGAAAAATTTATGTTATGGAGCTCATTGGATTGTTATAAAAATATAATATGCTATCCGTGACTAAAAAGAACGAATGCAAAATTGTGTTGTTTAATAAGGAGAAACCACTTTGTCAAATTGTTCTATTTTTTTTTCTAAAATATGAATTGCCGATCAGTACGTTACTGTTATAAAATAATCTCAGTTTATTTTTATCAAAAGGATTGATCAAGTACGAGGAAATCGAGTTGTATTTTTAATAAATAATGTAATAACAGAAAGTTAGCATAAGACCCATCGGGTTGCCTTGTAAGCTGTAGGACGCACTCGGCCCGTTGGATTAGCCCTGCGCTGGCTACTGTCCAGGTTGAGTTCGAAACTGGTTAAGGCCCAAAACTTTCTTTTACTAAGTTTTTTTTAAAAACCATTTCAACTCGAGATGGGTTTAAGGAGATTTTTTGTCTGAAAATATGACACCTTGCCCACATGGGCTAGTGGTTATCCGTGAGTGCTTTGGGCACTGTGTGGGCATGTGTTGGTTCGAAACCCAGGTTGTGTGGGTTTTTATTATATATATATTTTTTTGAGTTAAATTAATGAGTTTAGAGTAAATTAAAATTTGGGGCAACTATAGTGTTCATAAAATGTTATAGAGAATCTATTAAAAATAGTTCTAAAGATTTTCATTGTATATTTGAGATATAAAAGAGACATTGAGATAGAATGAGATTTTATTCTCAAGTTAATTATTTTAAAAACACGATTTTTATTCTTAGAAGAAAAATAATAAAGTTTGATATGAGAAATAAATTGTCTTGATGACTTTATGCATTCATGTTGAATATTTGATTTCTATATGAGCTTAAATTAAGTAAGGTTAGATGAATATATGAGAAGAATTATTGTTGTTGATTTGTGAATGAAATGTATGATAAGAGATTCATATATAATGCTAAATGAGACATTGCAAGAGCTTGGGTTATGATAAATATTCATTTGATAGAAATTGTATATATGAAAGGAGTTACTTTTTGTTATATAAATATCTTGAATAAATGACTAGATCATGGATGATGACAAGATTTGATTATTTTTGTGAAATAAATTGAAAGAAGAAATTATTTAAGTTAAGACATGATTACTAAAGGGTATATGTACCCATGTTTCTTGTACATGAAAGTTTATGATTTAGAGTTAGTAAGACCTCGGTTACCGGTAATTTTGAAAGAAAGATTTTGAGACTTGATTTTGAGATAATGCCGTTGGGCGATCTCGTATTTTGTGAATAAATCCGGTATGAGGTAAAACTGATTCTAGGGGGATAACATATTCATGTCTTGAACTTAAGAAAATTTAGGCACATAAGTGAAGATGTAGTAAACTTAGGGAAACGTAAGTGGGGTGCTCTATATAGTCGGCGGTGGACTCCAAGACTATAGACCCAGTTGGTGGACTGAGGTTACCCTGTGGGAGACGGATTATTATATTTTAATCCGGGACTATGAGGACGGATCGGCGGTGGACTCCAAGATCTTGAGTAGTCGGACGGATGAGTTTTTGTGTTTACCGTCTCCAATGTATATATATATATACTGGGCTAGAGGGTCACATACGGGACGATTCGCACGACGTGGAATCTGTTACAACAGCCGGCGGTGGACTCCAAGGCTGGGATTCAAATTCGTAGAATAGTCTGAACTTTGTTTTGCTACCGGGTAGTTTTCATGGCGAGGGATCGAGCCCTTTATGGTGGAGTACGTAGGCGCTTGCCCTCGGACCTATGTAGTATGAGATGCATAGAATCCGAACAAGTTTGCATTAGTGTCATCCTAGTGTGGAATTGTGTGCATTAGGCATTAAGGCATGACATACACTTATGTTTAGAATAATCACCTTTGACACTTTACTCGTTCATTCAATCTTTTTTGTGATTTGTTAAAGTATGAGATCGTTATACTATTCCCGGCATAGAGAGGATAGCCGTGTATAACATTTCGTCAGTTGTAAGTAACTGACGTGCCCACAGATTGACATGCAGGTAATGGACTATTCATGGAGTTATAAAGTGGATATGCTGTTGCTGTTTAGAAGTTAAAGATGTTGCAAATGATGTTAAAGTTATACAAGTTGTATTTCATTGTTGTAATTTTTTAGTCTTCCGCTGTGTAAAAACCAAGTGTAAAGGAACTCTGATGTATTGTGAATGAAAAGTTTTAAATTCCTTGTAAAATTGTACGAAGTGAAGTAAAGATCCTGTGAAATCTCGAATTTATCCTCATTTGAAATTCGGGGCGTTACAATTAAGAGCTGGGAAGCTGAGATCCTTATCGGAAGCTGGAGTTTTCAACCATTCGATCGCGATTGATCGCGATCGAATGGCTCAGATTTGATCCCGCTTATCTTGGCTTTGTTGAGGGGCAAAAGGGGCAAAATCGAAACCCCTATCTCCCTCCCGCTCTGTCTCTTTCTTCGTCGAGCAAAAACCTACTTCGATGCCTCTCCCTCCTGTTCTGTCTCTTTCTTCGTCGAGCAAAACCCTACTTCGATTGGCTGTCTCTCTCTCTTTGTCGAAGAAGGGCTGTTAGGGTTTCGATTGGCAAAAACCTACTGCCGATTTCTCTCTCTCTCTCTTTGATGAGCAATCCTAGCCCCCAAATTGAAATCCTAGATCTCAAATACTGAAAATATGTATGCTCACCATCTCATTTCTTTCATCCCCGATCTCAAATCAGAAAACCCAAATCGAAAACCGAAACTCATGAGATCTATCTTCAAATTGGAGGCATTTAGTGGATATCGAAACCCCTTATCACGGTGGGTTTGGCTGACGCTTGACGCCCTCTATCCTCGACTGCCATTACATGCTCAGATTTCGAAGGGAAGTGTTTGAATCTCATATATGCTTTTATGAATTCTGTTCAATTTCTAGCATTTTCTTTTGGTTGTGTGTGTAGACAATGATGAGTCACATTTTGATATAAATTGGTTATTTATTTTTAGGGATTGAAATTATTGTTTTGAAGCATATTTGGTTGTGTGCCATGATAATTATGCAAAATTGAATAGAGTTCGGGGAATGAGCGGGAGAGAAGATAGGGAAGAAATGAATGAATGTTGTGGAATCCCTAACGCCCTCAACACTTAGCTTACAGTTAAGTGATCTGAGTCCAGCCCAATTCATCTGATTTTTGGACAGTGATGACACACAATGATTGAACGTATCACTATATTTTTGTAATGGTTGGATGCGTATGATTTGGATACTCATTTTAACCTTTTGGGGTTTGATTCTCTCCTTCGGTGTGTTGGTGTAGCCAGTGATGCGAAACACTTTATGATCTAAATAATTTTTTCAGCTTGTTGTATTTATGCTTGATTATTTATCCATCATATTCTAGTTGGCACGGCACCCCAATGCAGCCCTAGTGACAATAGTGTTTTCTGAGCCTACTGGTTTTTTTTACTCTATATATATATATATATGAGTCAGTCTATTATGAGATGGTGAGAAGAGGCCCTTATCGTGTGAAAAAGTTCTCAGCCGTAGGATCTCTTATCGATGGCTGAGATATATTCCGCCCAAATACTGAAATATGTATAAGAAGCTTACACCATTCTCTAATTTTAATAGTAAAGAGTAGTTTGAATTAGTCCTAATAGTCCTTATTAATATCTACAAGTTATTTGTTTTGACGTGTAATCTTTGATTTTCAAGATATATATCAAGTAAGGTTGGTTTGTTGTTGAATCTCACAGGGAAGGTGCCATAAGGAGCATTCAGGGTTTGAGGGAGCTTGGACTTCAAATCCACTTATCTTCGATAACTCATATTTCAAGTAAGTTACTTTAAATTCCTCTTATAAACTGAAACAATGGATAAAAAAATATCAGTGCATGCACACTTTGAGCATGCATATATCTTCAGTTATCCAATCCCAATCATTTTTTGTCAAATCTGAAATTCATTTTTGTCAACATTTTACAGAGAGCTTCTGACTGGCGAGAAAGAAGGCCACATCCAGCTGCCATCGGACAAGGCTCTCTTGACTGATCCTGTCTTCCGCCCTCTTGTCGAGAAATATGCTGCTGTATGTTGTTTTTCTCTCTTATGATATGATATGTCCGTTCGTTTATCACTTTATAGCTTGCTTCCATGATTTTGATGGCAGCTCGAATTTCTTTCCTTTGAACTGTCTACTTTTGAGTAGAAATTTGGAGAACTTTTAATCTATTTCATTTAATATTTAAAATGGTAACTCGGTAGGGAACTTGTGTGTACGCCCATGTTGCTGGTCAATTTTTTTAAGATTTCAACTGAGAATAAGTGCAAGCATGATTAGGTTTTTTTTCTCAAATGTTTTCTCTTTGTTTCTTTAATAAATACAGTCGTATAGTTTGTCTGTTGTTACTGTTAGCTTTTTACTCTCGTATAAATGAACTTTGAGGGTATAATGATAATTGACAACGGTTGAATAAATGGATGGTTAATATAACCCACACTTAAAAATAAGTGGTTATGATTAGATGTTTGGTTGTCTACAAATTACACAACCCCAACTCTTACATTATTGTATTAGAAATTTTTGAAGGAAACTCTAGAGAAGATTTTGTAATTAACCCTAATGACTTAATTAAAGAACTACCATGGATAGTTATTATTTGGAAATGGTAACAACTCTACAATAACCTCCAATAATTTGGTGCCACATATGGTTGTAAAGAAAAAAAAGTTGTAAAACATGGTATAGGTATAGCATTATTGTTAGAAATTATAAGCAAACAGTTACAATGCATGTGTCATATCATAAATCCAGGTAAACTTTGAGATTAAATTCCTTATTATTATTATTATTTTGCCTATACAGGATGAAGATGACTTCTTTGCTGACTACATGTGATGTTGAGCTGTAATAAAGAAGGCCTCGGTGTGATCTTAATTGTAATTTTAGTAGTGATGATGATGATGATGATGTCTGAGCAAAATTATGGACAAAATGAAAGTATTTATTTCCGAACGCTTTACTTGCATCACAATCTCTGTTTTAAAGTAGAATGCAATGTGTAATTTCTCTAGATTTTTCGTCGTCGTGTTGTTGTTGTTCTATTTTTATGCATATTATTTGTTTGTTCCTCATGGTGTGTGATAATAAAATTTGAATATGTATGACTTGAGTTGCATTCTTATTTTCTGAATGCATAGATGGATGCGTTCGTCACTTGACAATCAACCAACACATTCTGATCAATTTTAGAACATATTAAAGAAATTACAAAAGGACTAAACTAATAAAACCCTATAATGCTCCTAATTCCAAAACAATCGATCGGTAGATTTCCATAAATAAGAATAAAGGAAATGTTAACGAACATAACTAGTAAACAAAAAGAGAACAACTGAAAGAATCCAGGTATGAACATGATGATGAGAATTAAAACTCTATTCTCTATTTAATGATCATTGAAATATGCGGATAAGTTGATACATGGGCTTCAAATGTCTGAAACATTTTGAAGCTAACCACACCACCACATAGCCAAAGGGGCTTAAAAAGAGGTGGAAAGAAGAAAAAGAATCACATTGCATTGCTTGTATGGTTTTATGCAAACACATAATTGCAATATCACTCTGTTTTACCAGACACACAAGTAACTAATATGAACGAATACAAGATAATGGGACAACATGTGTGAAAGATGATTGTTGTATTCACAACTCTGCAAGGAATCCTTTTATCGACAACAATTACTGCCCAAATTGAGGATTGAGAGATATGGCTTCGTTGTATATTAACTCCTTCATCTGATCTTCGGTCAGGGCATGCTGCTCAAACTCAAAAGAGAATGGTTCCGAGCATATTGGTTCATCGGAAATGTCATGCAATCTTTCGAGATATGGATGGGAAATTGCTTCTTCAATTGTAAAGTTAAACAGAAGAGTAAGAGTTGGAAGTATATACTCCATATGACAACAAAATTCAATTCAAATAAACATAAAATGAAAGCACGAACTAGTTGGAAAATTAATCCTAGGAAAAATTAATATATAATGACATTCTCCCGAGTTAATAATGGAAAACTTCCTCTAGTTTTTTATTATTATTATAAATTAAACAGTTATTAATAAAGACCAAAAGTTTGATACTACAACTGTTGAAAAGGATTACAGGTAAGAGAAGCAAAGTTTGGAACATTCCCAAAGGAAGGCAATTGACAAAAATCAAAATATTTTGAAGATAACAAGTAGAGAATAAGATAATTAACTCCTTATAAAATCATTTGTTGATTAACCATTTTGGAATTCAAAATTTTACAAACAAAGAGAGAACAAGAGAAAATACCTGTAATCTTTTTGGTTGGGTCAAATGTGAGCATCTTCTCCATAAGGTCAATAGCAAGTGGCGGAACATGAGGTAACTGACTTGCAAAAGGCCGACGTGGATGGAAAGGGAGATGCCTAAAATACTTTTGAGCGTCTTCATTCCTTACAAATCCTAGATCAGCATCAGTTGGCGTGCCAATTCTCTACATAATAAAAAAAACTCCCAACATATTACTCGCATTAGGCTATATTCAGAGAAAGCATTATCGATAAATAGCACAGACTATATGACTCCTACCAAAGTCAGCAATTAATAGACTGACTTGCCTTTAAAAAACAAATAATACTACAGAAAATCATGATAATTAATTTTTGAAACTTGACCAAAAATAGACTTAAAAGAAAAACCAACAAGCAAAAATGTTTCCTTACGTTCTCATGGTCCAAGTGCCTGAGCAACTTGATCTCCCTCAGCGTCCTCTTCGCATCCATGTGATTATCAAACGCGTTATCAATCTTCTTGATCGCCACCATCTCCCCCGTCTCAGAATTCATCACTGAACTAATTACACAAATACACAAACTCAACCAATTAATATATTTTGCAAACTACAAGCAGATATATATATATATATATATATATATATATATATATATATATATATATATATATATATATATATATATATATATATATATATATATATATATATAAACACACTTATATTTCACTTATATTCAACAAAATCATTAAAATGAAGTAGTCATAGGCTCAGAACACACTTATATTTCACTGTTTGTTCAAATTAAGCATAAGTGTTTGTTCAAACTCTCATAAACAATATAAACAAAGCTCAATCAGCACAACTTTCTGGACAACAGAGCTCAAACAGAGCATAAAACGGACATAAACAAAGCTAAATAAGAAGAAGAATATATACGTATTGAGCATAAAAATGTAAGCTAAGTGTTGAGGGCGTTGGGGATTCCACAACATTCATTCATTTCTTCCTCTTCTTCTCTCCCGCTCATTCCCCGAACTCTATTCAATTTTGCATAATTATCATGACACACAACCAAATATGCTTCAAAACAATAATTTCAATTCCTAAAAATAAATAACCAACTTATATCAAAATGTGACTCATTATTGCCTACACACACAACCAAAAGAAAATGCAAGAAATTGAACAGAATTCATAAAAGCATGTACGAGAATCAAACACTTCCCTTCGAAATCTGAGCATGTAATGGCAGTCGAGGACAGAGGGCGTCAAGCGTCAACCAAACCCACCACGATAAGGGGTTTCGATATCCACTAAATGCCTCCAATTTGAAGACAGATCTCATGAGTTTGGGTTTTCTGATTTGAGATCGGGGATGAAAGAAATGAGATGGTGAGCATACATATTTTCAGTATTTGAGATCTAGGATTTCGAATTGGGGGCTAGGGTTTCTCTTCGAAGAGAGAGAGAGAGAAATCGGTAGTAGGGTTTTGCCAATCGAAACCCTAACAGCCCTTCATCAACGAAGAGAGAGAGACAGCCAATCGAAGTAGGATTTTGCTCGACGAAGAAAGAGACAGAGCAGGAGGGAAAGGCGTCGAAGTAGGGTTTTGCTCGATGAAGAAAGAGATAGAGCAGGAGGGAGAGGAGGTCGTGAGCTCGACGAGAAAGAGAGAGAGATAGGGGTTTCGATTTTACCCCTTTTGCCCCTCAACAAAGCCAAGATAAGCGGGATCAAATCTGAGTTGTTCGATCGCGATCAATCGCGATCGAATGGCTGAAAACTCCAGCTCCCGATAAGGATGTCAGCTTCCCAGCTCTTTATAGACTAACTCTCTTTCTCTCTATACATATATAGGAAAAAGGGCTATGAGCAACTTGCTCATTTAGTAAATAAGTAATTGATGATGCGGCATACATGTGATTGGAAAATCATTAAAAGGGTTAGTTGTCCAAGGTATCACGTGCATGTCACATAATTGCTCATTTACTAAATAAGCAAGTTGCTCATATCCCTTTTACCCTATATATATATATATATATATATATATATATATATATATATATATATATATATATATATATATATATATATATATAGGGAAATGTTCAGTTGAAAACGCAAATGTCTGTGAAAACGTGGAAAACCACTTAGGTCGTTGTTGGAAACAACGGCTTAGGTTATAATGCATTATAACCTAGGTCGTTGTTTCCAACAACGGCCTAGTCTTGTTTTCACGTTTTCACAGACATTTGCGTTTTAAACTGAGCATTTCCCATATATATATATATATATATATATATATATATATATATGGAAAATGCTCCATTGAAAATGTGTCTAGTTTTCACGGGTTGGAAAATACCAATCTGAGTCGTTGGATCACTCATGATCGTGATCAGCGGCTCAGATCGAGCACCCCATCACCAAGTTAAAATGGTCAACGGAGGGTTATTTTGGGAATTTTGTTCCAAATAACTCTTCGCCTGATTCGCGAAAGAAAATTTGATATAACCTAGGGAACAATGGCCTAGGTTATATAAAATTGAATCATAGGCCGTTGTTCGGAACAACGGCCTTCTTCTCAATTTTTATAACCTATGCCGCCTAGGCTATAAAATTTTGGCCGTTGTTCCAACGGCCCAAGTTATAAAAATTGAGAAGAAGACCGTTGTTCCGAACAACGACCTATGATTCAATTTTTTATAACCTAGGCCGTTGTGGGAACAACGGCCTAGGTTATATAATTTTTTCCAGAATGAATCAGGCATAAGAGTTATTTGGGATGAACTTCCCAAAATAACCCTCTGCCATTTAGGTCATGTTAGGTGATGGGCAGGCTCGATCTGAGCCGCTGATCGCGATCATGAGCGATTCAATGGCTCAGCTTGGTGTTTTCCAACCCGTGAAAACGAACCCGTTTTCAATGGAGCATTTTCCATATATATATATATATATATATATATATATATATATATATATATATATATATATATATATATATATATATATATATATATATGGGAAATGCTCCATTGAAAACGGGTTCGTTTTCACGGGTTGGAAAATACCAATCTGAGTCGTTGGATCACTTTTGATCGTGATCAGCGGCTCAGATCGCCTCCGCCCATCATCCAATATCACTTAAGTGGCAGAGGATTATTTTGGAAATTTCGTCCCAAATAACTCTTCGCCTGATTCGCTTTGAAAAATGAATATAGAACAACGGCCTAGGTTATAAAAAATTGAATTATAGGCCGTAAAAAAATGAATTATAGGCCATTGTTCCAAACAACGGCCTATAATTCAATTTTTTATAACCTAGGCAACAACGGCCTAGGTTATATCAATTTTTTTAGAATCTGTTCAGCGAAGAGTTATTTGGGACGAAATTTCCAAAATAACCCTCCGCTGATCAATTGAAACGGGTTATGGGGAGCTCGATCTGAGCCGCTGATCACGATCATGAGCCATCCAACGGCTCAGATTGGTATTTTCCAAACCGTGAAAACTAGACCCGTTTTCAATGGAGCATTTTCCTATATATATATATATAATAAAACACAAAGAAAGCTATCATGTGGCTCACCCTCAATCCCCTCCAAAATCAAAGGCACAGATCTAACCCCACAAAACACATTTTTCCTCTCAAAATTTCAAACCCCAAAACCAAAATTTTCTCTCCAAAACTAAAAAAACTCGTTACTTTATTACTCTCTCTCTCTTCTCTCTTCACCTTTTCAATTTCTCTCTTTCTCTCTCTCCCTATCTCTCTCCCATTCTTTCTTTATTTACTTAGAAATTTAAATTTTAAGATTTCAGGTTTGTAAATTTTCAGAATTTTTATGTATTTTTATTGCACATGTTATATTGAAAATAGCAAATATATCTCTTCAACTGTTAAATTTCATCATTTTCCACACTTAAAGTTCTAAGAAGTTAGATTTTACACCCCCATTTATAAATATTTTTCAACATATACTAATGGACACATGGACTTTTATTTACAACTAATTATTGTCATACTATTCAAACTTGAGTTACATAATTGTTATTTTACTGTTTTACAGGGCTTTTCGTGTTTTGTATAGTTTCGAAAACGCACCCATGGAAAAATCTAGTATATATATATACTTCATGAATGTCGGATCTAAATGCCAGAGTAGACTAGACATGTTGAATAGATAGCAATTAATTGAGCTATGAGCATATATGTAATATGCTTGTGATCAGTTATTCGATGGCAATCATACTCAGTACCAGTGCAAATGCAATAAGTGTCCTATCTTCCTTAGATTGAGGAAGTTTGTCTCTTCTAGCCATAGCAAAACCCTATACTTCAAGCGTTGGATACAAGTCATGGTCATATATTTATCTATCTAGTACAGGCAATGTAACCATCTGCTTAATTTAGTGTCTCTTTTAACTTCACATCCTCATGTTTATTTAATTAAATGTCTTTAATTACTAGACAGAGATAGAATACATGTAAGTATAACCACAGGCATGCATGAAGCTAGTAGCGATCTTGATAGAGCCACATCACCAAGTCTAGAAACAGTACATGCTAAAATTAATGTGAGACTATGCTTAGCTCAGACTCAGTGCTTAATCAATTATTTATTGATTAGTGCAACAAAATAGTCAAAGATGTTAGGATTGTACTTGATTTGTTCAAGAACGAAGATGGAAGATAAGTTCTAACACAAATTAACAATTCTTTTAGACCATCTTATCTTGACTTTAACACCTTAAAGTTTGTAGGATATAATATACCTCTGGGTTGGACACTTGTCCTCTCTATCTCTGAGTACATTGGAATGTGAGGTTTGCTATGACTAGCCCATGCATATTATGTATTCTTTGCACACTTTTCCTAATCTGTAAGCAATCTCACTTATTGGTTCGCTCATCACAAGAAAATTTCCCCCAAACTGTCCTGCCCCACTTTTTGAAAGTTTTTCCTAAACTGTCATAATTTTTTTTTAATTTTCAAATTGTCTCACTCGATTTTTGAAAGACCGAGTTTAGTTAAAACTAATACAATTTTTCGAAGACCGAGTATTAGTCTTTGATTTTTCGAAGTCTCAAAGACCGAGTTAGTTTTAACTAAATTCGGTCTTTCAAAGACCGAGTAGGTTATTCTGATAAATACTTTTGAAAGTGGGTCAGTTTGGTAAATACATTCAAAAAGTGTGTCATTTTGGTAACAAAAATGAAAATGACTAATTAAGCATTAAAATTGAAAATTCAACCTTAGATGTCATCAACGTCATGAGAATTAATCAAAAATAAATGTTCATAGCTTTGTCAAACTATAAATTCAACGCTCAACATATAAATCGATCCAAAATTACATAATTTGCTATCATTTGTATAAAATTCTTAAATTTTTATATGGAAATAGATTTTGCGGAGCATATCACATTGAACAATTGGATTTTTAGGAAAGTTTGTCATGATGAGACAGGTCTGAAAGGATTTTAAGTGAGTTATTAACTCTATATTTACGAGTTAGGTTCTGGTAAAATCCAACTCCATGAATAACCTATAGAAAAATGTAAGATTCTAGTTTTTTTTGGAGTGAAAATATTAAGATTAGAGTTGCATCTTAAAGATCGCTTACAGATCTACTAATATAGCTGTCTGGAGTGTCTGGAGAGTTCAAACTGTCCTAGGTCGTGTTTAGATGTCTGGGAAGTTTACAGAATAAATAAAATTAAGAAAGATAATAGAGAATTGTGGGATATTACTGTAGCTGCAATCTTTTGGGGATTGTGGCTTGATCGTAATGAATTTTGCTTTGATAAGATTGATCATAGACTTCCATTTTTGATGCATATTTGATAAGATTAATCGTATGAAAGAGAATCCTAAACAATGGTTTTCTAGTGTCTGATATCCAAATAATATTTTCTATTTTAAGGTTATTGTCGTGTTAACTGGATTAAAAAAAAACAAAAAGTGACAAACGCAGCTATAAATAAAAGGAAACATCCTTACAGAATACATGGATTTCATGATAATCCCGAAGGCCATAAAGAGATTATGAGAAGCTCTACATGCATGACCAGATTGAACGATAATGTCATATTGTCATATATAATACAAAATTTAAACAGTTTCGTGGATCTGTTAACGAGCTATGATGTGACGGCTATCCCTCCAAAGAAGGCAATTGCATTGGCATTGCTGAGAACGTGGATTGTTTGGTCAAGCAACGAAACATATATTCTATTCATTATATCATTATTATTTATTTATTTTTATTGTGTAAAGATGACTTCTACTTTTGTATTATTGCTTTTAATATCTATATTGTTTAGAGACAAACCTCCAGTAACAAATGGAGTAACATTATAGGGAACAAGTGAGTCATACAATCATGAATTTTAAAGAGATAATATGTGGAGGGACATTACTTGATCATGGTTCATCGGATTATTTGTCCAAACCTATTTTGAAATTTTTCAGGTACTCCACAGAAGGAAGAAGAGTGGGTGCTATGTAGATGTGTTATTATTACTCTTCCTAGAACTTGTTACCAAAATGACCAACTTTTTGAAAGTATTTACCAAACTGACCCACTTTTGAAAATATTTATCAAAACGACTCACTCGGTTTTTGAAAGACCAAATTTAGTTAAAACTAACTCGGTCTTTGAAAGACCGAGTGTTAGACTTCAAAAAGACTAACACTCAGTCTTTGAAAAACCGAGTTAGTTTTAACTAAACTCGGTCTTTCAAAGACCGAGTGGAATTGTTTGTGAATTAAAAATAAACTAGGATGGTTTGGAAAAAACTTTCAAAAAGTGGGACAGTTTGGAAAAAAATTCCATCACAAGTTGATGTTGTTTTGAGTTGATCAATGATTAACAACTATTTGTTACGTTTGTCAAATAGATTAATCAAGATGGAGTAGATACTAATTAGCCTACGGAATTGTCCATGCATTCATGAGTTAATTTGATTTATTTATGCATGATGGAGTAGATACTATATAGATCTCCTCAGAATATATAGAAATCATCATTTTAGCAAGGATCTCATTTCAATGGGAGTGGATATATGGGAATCCATTGCAATGATGGACCTCTCTTGCAAATATATTTGTCAGCTATCGTATTCTTTGTATATGCAAAGCTCTCAGTTTTTGCATATTCCAATCATCCCCTTACTCTTTGAAGGAGGGAAATGATGGAGGCCATTAAAAACCTTATGGTCACTATAATGGCATGAAACCCTAAGATATGATGATGATGATGATGGTAGTTGAATGGAGTAGAATGCATGGAACCCACTTCTTTCTTTTCCTTTTCTTAGAAAAATTTGGTATCGGCCCTTCGGTTTTGACAATGAATTCCATTAGCCTCCTTGATTATCTTTCATACTATTTCAGAAATAAAGTCCCCTTTCATTGTATGTTGTACATGTTTGTTTGGTTACAATGCAAATATCTATTTGGTTCAAACTCTCTCATTAAAATAGTAGATCTTGACTATTTTTACAACTTCGGAGTTTTGCTCTAGCACGGAATATCAGTGAAACTTTTTCGATAAGCTTCATCAATTAAATTAGTATGTCACATCAAAAGTAAGACATGTTTTGTATGATAAAAGCTTCTTTAGTAGAAGGGTTCCTTCTGAAATATACATACTTTGCAGAATCAGGTTTTCAATAGTTTTTTTTATATAGGGTTAAAGGAAAATCAGTCAAATGAGGAGACAAAACAAAAATTTTCTTTTATCTTTTTGCATGGCATTGGTAGTGAAAGTGACTTGGGCATTGCAACTATGTAAATATGTAACTCTTTCTTAAAGAAGAATTACCCTTTTTTTTTCCTCTTTGTGCACAAATTTTTAGAAGGAGAGGTAGCTCTTGTGAGTCTTGATTGAAACATGCATGCAAAACCTTCGATGATGACTAATGAAATCATGCATGTAGTGTTTGTTTACTCAAATGTTTGAGTTATCTTGGTATTAGTGTTTCTTTTTCTCCTTTTAAAGCCTTTGAAGACTTTGTTAATTTGATAGGGGTGTTTGGTGTGTGGATTAGTTTCTATTAGCCCAATCACAATGCACAAGAGCAATAAGATAATCATGTATATATGTACCCTAGGCAGGCAGTGAACACCCGTATCCTATGATTAAGGTCTCACTTTGATATCAATGTTGATGACATGTAATCATGCATCTCTCTGCGATGTATTTAAAGTTTCATCTTTCGCTGATTATCCCAAGCTGGGGATGAAGGAGGATGGTTGGGTTGCGATAAGTATAAAAGATAGCCGACTCTGTTCATACAATGAATACCAACGGTACATTGTCTCGATGCTCCCCAGTTGAACAATGACTTATCGAAGGTGTCCTCGATAGAGTATCTCCTCTGATATACTTGCTGACCCAACATGTCTTAGGCCTCTTTCAGATTAGATTGGGTTGGCACGGAAAACTTATGAAAATTTTGTCGAAATGCCCTCTTTTTTGAAAATAATTAGTAACCTGCCCTGCTTTCCAAAACAATTAGTGAGATGCCCCTGTCTGTGACACGTCAGCAACAAACGTTATTGGGAAAAACGGCATCAACTATTTCTATGCCGTTCTTCCCAATAATGGCATCTCTTTTTGAAAAATTGTCATGTCGTTATTCCCAATAACAGCATAAGTTAATTTTATCTATAGATCTATACTGTATTAATTGTGGCTCGAGAGAGAATTGCAAATTGAAAACAACTGATGCCGTTCTCTAAGAGAACGGCATAGCTAATACTGATGCCGTTTTTCACAATAACGACATCAGTTATTATCATTTTGCACAGGTTCCTATAATCGAAAAATCCCTCTTCTTCCCCTTTTCACTTGCGATTCTTTCCTTCCCCACTTCGACTCCGAAAACCCTAAACCCTTAAAAAAAAAAACCCTAACATCTCCGACTGTGTAATCGATTTGTATTTGGGAGTCTACTCTTCAATCTTTCATTAAGAGTGCCAAATTATTCCGAATCTGAAATTATTGTAAGTATCCAAAAACCCTAATTTGTATTTTGTAAAGTTGATTTTGATAGTATGATAGATGTGTGTATTGGTAGTATAGTACAAGTAATGTACATATGCTGTTATTGAAGTAGTAATTTTGGGAATAACTTTATGTATTGTTAGTGATGTAGGGTTTACAAAATATTGAATTATTGAGAAAGGTTGAATTGTTCATTTTGTTAGGAAAACAATAAATTTGGAGGGATATTATGTTTGGGGGGGGGGGGGGGGGGGTTACGTTGTCATTATGATGATTGCAAGTAGTTCAAAATTCATAACCTATACTACCAATGCACATATCTATCGTACTATCAAAATCAACTTTACAAAATACAAATTAGGATTTTTGGATACTTACAATAATTTCAGATTCGGAATGATTTGGCACTCTTAATGAAAGATTGAAGAGTAGACTCCCAAATACAAATCGATTACACAGCCGAAGATTTTAGGATTTTTTTTTAAAGGGTTTAGGGTTTTCGGAGTCGAAGTTGGGAAGGAAAGAATCGCAAGTGAAAAGGGGAAGAAGAGGGGTTTTCCGATTATAGGAACCTGTGCAAAACGATAATAACTGATGCCGTTATTGTGAAAAACGGCATCAGTATTAGCTATGTCGTTCTCTTAGAGAACGGCATCAGTTGCTTTCAATTTGCAATTCTCTCTCGAGCCACAATTGATACAGTATATATCTATAGATAAAAATAACTTATGCCGTTATTGGGAATAACGGCATGACAATTTTTTCAAAAAGAGATGCCGTTATTGGGAAGAACGGCATAGCAATAGCTGATGCTGTTTTTCCCAATAACGTTTGTTGATGACGTATCACAGACAAGGGCATCTTGCTAATTGTTTTGGAAAGTAGGGCAGGTCACTAATTATTTTCAAAAAAGAGGGCATTTCGGCAAAATTTTCGAAAACTTATTATGGCGACGGCGGTTGACCAGTTTAATTAGATTTTATTGTAATATTTGTTTGTTGGTTGGTGAGTATGAGTTCCCTGATCTAGCCTATTGGGTTTCATGAACTTCATAATCCTTATTTTTTGGGTTAATGATCTATTGACACCTAGAGTTTATAGAAATTACCCACACACACCTAAATTAAAAATAATACTCAAACTTTTATCATTTGGACTTCAATACACATACAGTCTATTTCTTAGTTAAGTTAGTGAAATATTTCACGAATATACTTCATAACGTGTATGAACCCGTTAAGAGGCATGCGAAATGACCAAAATATCCTCTCTTTATTACCACCACCACCACCACCCCTTTCTTCTGAACCAAGTCTTTCTTAATTATTTCCCGTACTGACCCACTTTTTAAAAATATTGACCAAACTGACATACTTTCAAAAATATTTATCCAACTGATCTAGTTTTGGACACGTCAACATAAAATGCTATTGGTGTTAGAACTTGAATTTCATAAGATGGAAAAATGCAAACAATATTTGTGAAGAATTACAATAACAGGAAATGAAGGAACAAACCATATAGTACAATACAGAGTCGAGATTTAAGATCTCTGTCCTTAAAGCAAAATTCGCCCCGTAGTGTGACGGTGGTTGATAAATTGTCTCCCAGGATACAACTATATTACCTTTTCCTGAAGAGCAGCACCATAGCTTCAGAGATCTCAGCGAACCCGTGCTGTGTTGTATTCTTAGACTGTGACTCAGAGAAAGAAGAAGAGGAAGGAGTTCAGGAATGTTTGAACAAAAAAAACTGTATTTTCTGGTAGACAAAAGTTGATGTTCTTATAGGAGAATGAGAGTAACTGAAGGGTCCATTACTCTGTAACAACATAATGACCCATTACTCTGTAACAGTAGAGTAATGGTTTAAAAACGTAACTGATGAGTCATTACTCTGCTGTTACAGAGTAATGATACCAGCAGTTATAGAATTTGAAAGCCTCAACAGTAACTGGGGAAAAATTTGGAGAGGGGCAAAAAAAAGTATAGGCCAGAGCCAAGCCAGACCAAACCAAGCTGAGGCCGAGGCCGAGGCTGGACGCGCACGCGTGTGTGTGTTCGTTATTTTGGCTAGGTCCTCTCACCACTACACATTAGTGGTAACCCCAGGGCTACGCCCTTTAGTCCATTTCTTTGGCTTATATACTAGAGAAAATCTTTCCCATATTCCGATGTGGGATTATTCATTCCAATTGTCCAAGTTAGTACATTTCGAGTAACCAACTTTGAACCTACATTTCTCATTCACACGGAAACCGTTTTTGGCAAGTGAGTATATTACGGAATAGTACTCGATGAGAGGAATACGATCCAGTCAATTTTCGGCGCCACCGGTGTCCGGAGCCCACCGGAATCTGGCCCGGAAAATATGCAAATTTTTTTTCCAACAATTGGCAATAACATCATCTGTTATTATGGTGCTGTTGTTGCCAATAGCGGCACCTATAAAAAAAATTCTTCCTTCCGTTGCCATTATTGAAAATAACGACATCAATACATAACACAATCACTTAGGAGTTCTAAGATAAAAAAATTTAAGTGAAAATCGCTTATAACTGATGCAACTATTCCCAATAACGACATAATTAATCTGATGCCACTATTGGCAATAACGACATTAGTACAATCCACAGTGTACTCCAAATTATGTGCATGTGCATCAACTTTAAACCCATTTTGACCTTGATGCAGCTAGTATATCTCAAAACTCAAAATATAAAAGTTGTAGAGATTTGTCTTAATATTCCATAGTAATTTGAATCATCTCAATAGGTGTTCGGATGATAAAGTTATGCCTAGATTACGTAGCTGGGTTTTATTGATTGGGTGTGTTGAGACTTTTGGTAATTTAATAGGTTTTTTTGTTGGTATGTATAAGGTGTTAAATTGTGCTGAAATTTCTTTGCTATTGGTTTGGGAATTGAGATTGTAAGTGTAATTCGGAGCAATTGGGAGTTGGGTTTTGAGTAGCTAGGTGTGCAATAGGCTCATTAGTCTTTCTTGAAAGATTTGTTTTGAGGAGTTTATTTGGTTTAGTGAGGTTTTCGATAATTTTGCGTTCAGTATACTTCTCTAGTGGCTGTTTTAGAGCTGAATAAATTGGAAAAAATTGCAGGGTCCATACCTGGTGTCAATATATACTGATAATATGAAGCTTCAGATTAAAAGTTAGCTAAGAGTTCCGCGATCTACTCAGCAGTTTCTTGATATTGAGAGGATGAAGTCTGTCTTTCCTAATTAGTGTAAGCACTTTCACTCTTCGAAGTTCTTGGAATAAAATCCAATTGCATGATTCCTTTGAGTTGCGAGGTGTATCTAGTTTAACACTATTTATTGTTCATGGTTTTTTTAAGGTCAAAGGTGGAATAATGACACCCTATTTCATTAATAAGAGATTAATAAAACAACTCCGGCATACCGGGGGAAAATACGAAAAGTAACAGTGCAGAATATAGAACATTACCCCCCAACAATACCCTGGGGGTGGGTCTAACCAGAAGTACCAAAGTACAACCAAAGATACAATAGATCGAAACAAAATACAAAATACAAAATACAAAATACAAAATACTGCTAGTTGCGGACTGTGGGTTTCCCAATTGTATCCTGTTCCATGGAAGTATCAATGGCACCTACCCCTCAGTCCAATGTCGGTTCAAGCTCGACCTCCTCATCATCGAATTCCTCCTCTGAAAGACTGGCAATCCTCCCTCTTGCTCCTGTAGTAATAGCTGTGGCCCAAAATGAAATAAGATGCATAATATGAGTAAGATTACCAGAAATACTATTACATTAAGTACGAAAATAAAAATTATTTCTGTCTAGCCATAACACCCAAGTAGTTGTCGCAATGGCTATGTACCAAGTATCCTTCATTTCGTGGCGAACAGAGGCAAACTTGGGACCAACCCACAAATCCTCGTATTCGCTGGGGTAGTCACATGTCCCTAAGGCCCGTAATACCTCTACCATAGTTTCCTTACTCCTTTGGCAATGGATGAAAAGGTGGTTCAGATTCTCCGTATGTACGTTACAGAACCCACAGTTGGTCGCGATCTGGGGTTGTCATTTGGCAAGGTTCTCTCTGGTGAGGATTGCATTATTGAGCACTAGCCAGAGGAAGACCCTGACTTTAAGGGGCATTTTGGCTTTCCATAACACCTGTGCCCAACTGGGTCTACATCCTTGATAGTGAATGCGATAATACAGATAACTAACAGTGAATGCTCCTTTGATCTCTAGTCCTCAGCGCATCTGGTCTGGGCCTTGAGCACACATCGTTCCATTCCGTATAATATGTGTTTGCAGTTCATTCAGTCGCTGCTGTAACCCTGGGCTAAGAGGTCCTCGAAAGGACAGTTTCTAATTGCCCCTTTTCTATGTCTTGGCCACAGATACATTCGGGTGAGTCGTTTTCTCATACAAATCTGGAAAAGTCTCCTTAAGGGTATGAGCACCATACCATTTGTCCCACCAGAATCTGGTGGACCGTCCATTACCAATAGGCGATGTAACTGCTGAGTTGAAAGGCCCGCTTGCTTTGGCAATCCCTTTCCAGAAGCGAGTGACTCTAGACCCTACCCGGATGCCTAAACTTCTCGTACCTTTCCCCCTAAGGTATGGTTGAATGAACTCCTGCCATCCTTCCCCGCTGTGGTGGAAGACCTTCCACCACCATTTTTCCTGTAGGGCAAGGTTCATGTCTCTCAAGTCGATGATGCCCAGCCCTCCATGTTTTTTCTTCATGCATACAATACCCCACTTGATCAGGTGGTATCCCCCCTATTCGAGTTCGCCCCTTTCCAAAGAAATTGCTTTCGGATTCGGTCAATCTTTTGGATCACCCACTTGGGCAGCTTAAAGAATGACATGTAGTAAATGGAAAGATTAGACAACACCGAGTTGATAAGTACCACTTTACCCCGGAGGGAAAGCGACTTTCCTTTCCATCCGGACAATCTGTCCTCCACCCTGTCTATAATAGGTAGCCAGTCCGTCTTGGTAAGCTTTCCTGGTCTGAGCGGCAGACCTAAATATTTGATTGGAAAATCGTCTTTCATACAATTCAGTATGGTGGAATGGTCCTGTGCTTCTACATCGGAAAGTGCGATCAGAATCAAAGCACTCTTGTAGAAATTAATCCTGAGACGTGACCAGACTTCAAAATAGTAGAGGGTCCCTTTAAAGCAAACTGTTTCTGACCTGTTCCCGTTACCAAAAAGGAGGGTGTCATCAGCATACTGAAGAATCGTGCACCCTTGGTTAGAGGTGCTGCTAGCCACAGGTTTTATCCAACGTTTTCTCCGACAGTTATCTAGCATGTCCCTCAGAACATCTGCTACAATAGTGAATAGAAGAGGTGACGGCGGATTCCCCTGCCGAAGACCCTTCTTACAAGAAAACGGTAGTCCCGGCCGCCCATTCACCGAGATTGCCATTTTACTAGTATATAAACACCGTTTGATCCACCTGATCCATTTAACCCCAAAGCCTCTCCCTCTGAGAGCTTCCAACAAGCAATCCCAGTCGACGGAGTCATATGCTTTCTCAAAGTCCAGTTTGAGGAGGAAATTCTTAGAATGACCCGTATGGCAGTGGTGGATAACTTGTTCGGTGGTGGCCACACAGTCCAGGATACATCTGCCCTTGATGAAACCAGACTGGGTGTTGCTAATTAAACTATCCATTATGCTTCCCAGGCAGATGGCGAGGACCTTTGTGATGATCTTAACAGATCAGTTTATGAGGCTAATAGGTTTAAAATCCCCCACTCGAGTAGACTTGACCCGTTTAGGTATCAGAATTACTTTCGCAAAGTTGAACATGCCCAATCTGAGGTTGTTGTGGAAGAATTTATCCATCAAAGCCATACTATCCCATTTTATTTCTTCCTAGAAAACTTGGAAAAACATCATTGGGAAGTCGTCTGGTCCAGGCCACTTCTCTGCTCCCATTTGAGTGATGGTCTTTTTCACTTCCGTCTCCGAAAAATGTGCTTCCAATATGGATAGCGAATGACCTGACTCGTTCTGGTGGTCCTGTCAGAAATCGTCCCTAAGTGGGATCCTGAAGTCATTCTTCTTCCCAAAGAGACCCTTGTAGTAGTTGTGAAAGGTTTTGGAAATTACATTTTTGTCTTGGGATGTTCCCGTTTCCATTTGTATTGACAGGACTAGAGTGGATCTACATCTTGCGCTTGCCACTCAGTGAAAGAAGGCTGTATTTGCGTCTCTCTCTTTGAGCCACGAAATCCTCGACCCCTGTTGCCATTTGATCTCCTCTAGCTTATAAAGATTGGCAATATTTCATCGGAGCTCTAGTAGCATGTTTCTTTCATTTTGTAATAGGATTCTCGTTTCTTCCAATCTCTCTAGCTCATTAATTCCTTCCAAAAAGGAATCTTTTGCATGCCAAATAGTCGAGAATCTAGACCGATTCCATCTACGCAGTCTCTTTCGCAATCTGCGAATTTTTTCACACCATCGGGTTGCAGCGTCCGATCCAGTAGTTGTGAGCGCCCAGTTTTCCATCACCATGTGGTGAAAGCCCTGGATTTCTAGCCATGCCTTCTCAAATCTGAACTTCCTTAGCCTTTGAAATCCCTATACCCCAGCATCAAGTAAGACCGGGGTATGATCCGACGTAGGTCTAGGAATAGATTTAGCGGTTGCCAATGGGAATTTAGCCTCCCAATCCATCGAAACTAGGATCCTGTCCAGCTTGGCCATAATCGGGGACGCTTGCATGTTTGACCAGGTAAATAGTCTGTCATTAAATGGGATATCGATCAGCTCCAGTTTCGTGATCACCTTATTGAATTCTTCTCTGTGTCTGTCGCTCGAGCCTCTTCCCCTGTGCTCGAATGCAAATCTAGTAATATTAAAATCTCCCCTAACGATCCAAGCTCCCGACCATCGTTGTCGAATACTGATAAGCTCTTGCCAAAAGGCATCTCGATCTGTTGCCACGTTCGGCCCATAAACCATAGTGACTGTATGCTCCCAATTGTCAGACCGTCGCCTCAGTCGGATAGTCAGGGAGAACGTTCCACTGTATTCCTCAAAACAGGTGAAAAAATCTAGGTTGAACCCAATAGCAATGCCCCCCCGAAGCTCCTGAGGATGGGCGTAGCGCCTATTCCTTGATTCTATTGCCCCATACTCTTTCGAGTTTAAACCCGTGTGCGAGCTTGGTCTCCTGTAACCCCGCCACCTCCGCCTTGGAGTTCATAATAACATCCCTAACCATATCTCTCTTACCCCTATCCCCCAACCCTCTAACGTTCCAGAATAGTGTATTAATTGGGGAACCGATTCTAGGTTGATCATGGGTGTGGGATGGGTGTCTTCCTCGAAGACCTCCGTCGACACAGAGGAGGACCCCAGGTCTTTCTGATAGGTAGCCTTCGCCCGTTCAATTTCTCAACCCCTAATTTTATTGAGCAGTAGAGCATTACGTTCTATGTCACACACCTCTAAGCCACAAGTTTGAGTTAGGATAAAAATATCAGAATCTGACATGAAATTTAATATAGAAGCTAAAAAACTTCTCGTACCTCCGTCATTAAACTTTGTAGCTTTGGCCACCGCAACCACCTCCAGGTAGTCATTCAGGGACTCCACATGAGCCCTTTTAGGTGTCCGCTGTACCCTGAATCCCACTGCCCTGCTTGACGTTCCAGTACTATAGCTAAGCGCTGATTCTGGAAAAGTGGATAAGACCATCTCTGGTGAGATCTCTCTCTGTGTATCAGCAACAAACTCAAGATCCTCTGACTCCTCATCCGTAAATGAGAAATCTTCATCCAAATTTAAGCGCCCTTCCATGTCTTCATCGCTATCTGCATACTCGGTAATAACAACCTGAGCGGCCCCCATCACGGGTCCCTGCAGCTGTTGTTCATTGGACCCTTCTGTTGGCCTACTCTCCATAAATGAAACAAGATCCATAGGTTGTATTTGGTCGACAGTGTTGGACCCCTCTATAGGCCCAATATTTCTCTGAGTCACGACACATTTATTGGGCCCAACACACATATTGGGCCCATTCTCAACAATTGCATACTCCTCCCTCATAGGAGCTCCGTGGGGATGTGTCGCATACTCCTTTACCTCCACCCCTCCACGTGTCACTCCATGATTGGAGGGCAGGTCGGTGGAGACAGTCGCTTCGATAGGCGCTTCGAAAACTCCCTTTGCCTCTTCGAATACTCCCCCTGCCTCCTCGCTCTCTGTGACTGCCTCGAGCTCTCCGCTCAGCTTCCCATTTTAGATCTGAGCTGCTTCTTCTTCTTCTCGAAAACTCTCCACTACCAAATTTCGGAGCTTTCCTTTCTGAGCTCTCGCCTCAAACACCACCCCCTCTCCTGAGCGCTGCAGTCTCCCTCTTTTGGGACAAGGTCGTTGGCTTCTGTTGTCGCCTCGCTCCCTTCGAAAACCTTTCCTCTTCCATGATCCCCCTCTTTTAGGGTTGGGACAACAACGTCCTTCCCCTTAACATTCTGGTTTTCCCTAAGACCAAAACTCTCCCCTCTCATCGTAGGGTCTTGGTTGACCACATAGATCTGACTCCTAGGCGCTCTGACTTTGCCACTTTGGGGGTCCTGCGTCTCTGTCCCTTTTCCACTTTGGAGATGCTTTGCCATTTGGATCTTTGGAGTTCTGATCGAGGTCTCCCTCCCGCCTGCCTCCTCTATGCTCAAGCTTGTACGGCTTTGACTAACGGTGAGGAGATCTCGATCATTGATCCTAGATCAAGATCTGCCATCTGGACCTTTGAGGTCTGAGGCTGGTGAAGCAGCCTGTAGCGATAGTATTCGTCGTTGTTCGCCTTGCTTCGCCACCTTGATGAGCTCTAGATTGGCCCTCTCAATCTCATGAGCGCCGTCGATGGTTGTGTCTAGCACTGGTGCTGCCGCCTCTTTGTATGTTCTTTCATTTCTGTAGGCGCTGTTGCTCCTCTTGACCACCTCCTCTACCTGTGCCTCCACCTTCTCGTGGAGCACAAATCTGATGATGTATGCTTGTTCGTAAGTAAAAATCTTAGCGAATCTAGGCATGCGGCTGATATCTGGGCTTTTGATGGTGAGTCTGGCAGAGATCAGATCTGACTTCCTTGCTGTCTTCGCATCAATGTCCACCACCGTGGCAAACTCCGCTACAATTTTTTCGAGTGCTTCTCTTTTCCAACAGTGGAGGGGTAGATTGTGAACCCAAATTTTGTAAGTCTCCCCTTGCGGTCTCTCCGCCCCAAATTGCGGCGACCAGGGAGAGAAAGTTGCCTTGAAATGGTCGAAGTCCACCTCCCCTATTTCAGTGATCTCTTGCATTTTAGTCGGTGATGGGAAAGAGATGAGAAATTGAAGTTGGCAAATTTTCTTCACAATCCAATCTCTGTCTCCCCTCATAGGCCATTTTTTGTTTAGCGCCTCTAGCAGGTGACTCTCCGATGGTCTGCCATTGGTTACTTTGGCGAATGCACACCACTGCCTAAGCCATCCTTCCTCTTGCTTGATTGTGTTGAGGTAGCTTGCCAGCTTGATTGGGAGAGGGTTCTCCGGCGACCTGCCTCGCGAGACCTCTTTGTTTTCCTCCGTCTCCTTCAAAGGGACGTTAGTGCAGACATACGAAATATGACCCCAATTGAGGCATTTGAGGTATCTAATCTCCTTTGTGCATTCTGCCCTTATGTGTCCCAAATCTCACAATTGAAGCATGCGACTGGCTTCCTCTTTCCCTTGCGTTTCCAAGTCAATGTTCTCCCCTCCCCTGCCTTCTGGTAGTTTTTCCGATTCCTGTGACTCACCTGCACCCACGCCGCCTCCCCTCCCCTCCCTTGTCCCCTTGCTCGTCTCTGTTGTCTGAGGTACCTGGACCCCCCTCTGAGGTCCTGGTTACCCCAGCAACGGATTGCAATGGCAGGATCGTGGGTAGGGATGTAGCAGGTGTGGTAGTGTGGGTGTGTTCAATGTGGGGTAGTGAGTTCCGTGTGGGGATATTGGGATAGGGATTGCCGCCGTGCTGTGTTGGGGGTGGAGCATGGTAAGTTTGTTGGTTAAGTTGTTGTGGAGGTGGGTTGGGTTGGTGAAGCGGAGAGAGTGCATGTCTTTGGGTTCGATGGTAATTAGAGGTTTGTTGCTGGTGATGATGAGTAGAAAGATACTGATCCTGATGCCTGTATCTGTGTGGAGGCGGAATTGGATGACGGTGGTTAGTTGGTAAGTAATGTCTCTCCTCCCTAGGCCCTTGCTGAAGCCACTTCCCTCGCCTCTCCTGTAATCCTGTCCCTAATGCTCATTAGCCCGATGATCGGTGGTGTGGTACTCAGCTTGCTCTGAGCGGCTAGAGGGACCCCCTTGTAGGGCCCTCTCCTTTGGCAGAGGTGGTGAGGCTCTATGATGATGTCTGGAGTACCCCAGACACCGTTGGTGGGAGCTACGCTCCCCCACGGTCGAAACTCTGAGAGCTTCGTTGCCCTTCCGCGGAGACGATTGCCGTTGAGGTTGAGGCTTGGGGGAGCGAGTGGTGAGTTGCTTGGTTGAGGTCGCCTCCCTCGGGAGAGGATCAGAGGTAGGGGGAGGGGGGGGGGGGGGGGATCATCTGGGGGATAGCGGACTTTGCAGGGGTTGAAGCGGAGGCGGGGTTTGGTAGGTTGGCAGAGGTTGAAGCAAAGGTGGGGGATGAAGTGTTAGCCGGCTGTGGTGGAGTTAGAGTGTGGATCCCTTCAGTGGGCCCACAACCCCGGAGTTCATCTTCTCATAGGTTCATGATCACCGGAGTAGTAGAAGGGGAGATTGGAAGAAGAAGAGAGATGAGGTGATCCAGTAGATTCAGGGACGATGAGGAGATTGTTCAGCCATCCCGTCCTTGCTTTGCTTATCCATGTTGGTAGTTAATAACGAAACATAGCCGTGAAAGAGCAGCAAAGCAAATAAGTTGAGAATGAAAACCCTTTTTTCTTTTTCTTGTTTGGTAAGTGTGATATCCAATGCAAATAAGTTTATTGTTCATGGTTCCCATGCACTTGGAAGTGATCAAGTGCTTTCATCTGCACATAGTCATGAGTAGGCTTTAGGCCATAGCACTTGGTCCTTTTAGATGTTAATATCTTGTCGTCTCCATCTAGTTGGCTTCGATTAATTCTCAAACCCTGATGATAACTTAGCAGTTGACATTATGCTGCAAATCATTTTGCTTTTCTAGTTCAGATTCACCAGTTTATGATCAAACTCAATAGACATGATATTTTCAACTAAAATATAATTAATTACAGCCAGACTGCATGGTTCCCTAAGTATTTTATGTTTTGTTGGTTCTTAGTGGACAAATTATTAGTTTTCAAGTGGTGGATGTGTGACTGGAAGCCATGGGAGATAGGAATGATGACTGCTACATTGTTAATGCTGCCGTGTATGTTGGTTATTAACATTTTTGTATATACAAATGTATGAAAGTTCTTCTAGTTATAATTTGTTCTGATTTGCTCAATCTCACTAAACTTTACATGAGTGAGGGGTGATTAACTTGGTGATTAACAAATGAAGTTAAATAGCTAGCTATAGTAACCTAGATGCTTCTTTTCGGTCTTATTTTTTATCAATTTCTTATTTATAAGATTTATCCTATCATGTATCAGTCTTTCAATACATCTAAGCTTCCTGTCTTCTTCCTTTGTTAACGCTTTCTAAACACTATTCTACCTTGGATTTTCCAAGCCTGTAAATTTTCTTGATGAGTATTGTTTGTTGATCAGAAAATTCGAATGGGAAGCTTGCTGCATCATTTATGAACTATGAGTTATGATTACCAAATGCTTTTGCTTTTGCTACATTTGCTGCATTTGCTTTTGTTGCATTTGCTTGATTAAATGACAATTTTGATATATCTGATAGTTGACAAGTGTGTTCTGAGCCTACAATGCATGAGATTCAAAAATTATATGATGTTAATATGTTTGAAATCATGCAATAACAAATATAAGCTATTCCTAATTCATGTTATGTTCTTTCTATTTTTAGCAGATGAGAAGCAGCTGCATAAAAAGCTCAAGTAGAAGGAGAAGAAGTATAAGGGGCAGAAGCAACAGCAACATAAGATAGCAGAAGGAGAAGAAGAACATCAGCAGAATCAGAAGAAGAACATGGGAAAAAATAGGAGAAGAAGTAGGGAACTTATTTGTATATGTTTGTATTTTAACCGACTAGTATGATGTATATATGGGTCAAGTGGATTGTTAACTTGTAAGTGATATCTGAGTTATAAACACCATGTTTTGAATACATTTATCTTAAGTGAATCATGTTCTTCATTTTATCAATGTTTAATTGTGATGTGAATGAGAATGAATAAACTAGAAAATTTTAAGGGATTTATAATTAATTTTTAAGGATTTTTGTAAGGAATTTAAAGGACTTTTTAAGGAATCTTTATAGGAATTTTAAGGGAATTTTTAAAAGGATTTTAAAGGATTTTTAAAGGAATTTTTATAGGATTTTTAAAGGATTTTTAAAGGAATTTGTAAGGATTTTTTAAGAAATTTTGAAGGAATTTTTATAGAAATTTTATAGGAATTTTAAAGAATTTTTAAGGATCTTTTAAGGCATGGGGGTAAAAAAGTAATTTCACTCTGTCGCTGTTAAAAAATTAACAGAAGTGGTCGGCAGATGCTTTTAGGTCCAATTTTAAAAAGTTTGGATACTATAGGGGTACTACTATAACTTCAAGTGTGTGTAGGATATTACCACTAACTTTAGGTGCTAATAGGTCATTAACCATATTTTTTATTGTATGTTTTGTTAAATTGCATTTAATAGAACGTAGAGAGACTTCAACCCACCGTTAACAATTAAAAAATAAAAAACATACCCAAGCCCTCTTTCAGCCCAATTAATTTGGAGTAAAAGGATGCGTAGATAGTAACAACAGCGGAACAAAGATCTGGCCTGCTTGAATTTTCAGGCCTAATTGAGTCTAACATCATGGCTCCAACTTTTCAACCCTATCAAACTTGTAGCATTACATAATCTAGTACTACTGTGTTTTAGCCCAATCAAATGAGTATTCTTTAAAACCTAGATCATGGGTTTAAGTTCTACTTAAATGGCAGAAATTCACAACAAAGATTACCTTACATGGATTAGAGCATCCACAATGTTAATTCTCAAATACGAGAATATGGCAAAATAACATATAGCAAAAAGAGAAATTTTATGTAGTTGTGATTTACTATAATTATAAAATCAAATATTAAAAAAGGAGCTCGGACAAAACAACTTGTTTCGTCTTTTTTTTAACATAGCAGCTAAGTTAGCTAAGTAATGATTAGATATTAAAATAAGTAAATTAAACAAATTAAATATTAAAATATATACTAAGTTATCTAATTAATAAACTAACCTAAGATTAACCTAAGATTAATTGGCCTAAAATTATGGGATTGGGCTGGACGGGACATGTTGTCGCGTATTTTGGCTTTAGACGGAACAACATGTCTTTCTTTTTTTTTTTTCCTCCTCCAGACTGTACAACTGATCATTTTTTTAAAAAACGATCAGACGAAACAATATGTTTCGTTTAATCTCACTAAAAAAAATTGGGACGGAACAACCCTTATTTTCTGAGAATCGTCAATTTTGTTTCTCAAATATGAGAAACGATTATAGCTTTTTTGTTAAAATATGACAAAATAGCAAACGACTGCAGACGTTCATTTCTCATAAAATAAAAAAATGATAAAAAATAGCAAACCACTGTGGATGCTCTTAGGGAGACTAAAATTTAAAGTTTAGTATTTATATTCTAATATGTTTCCGTTAACTTGACGGCCAATTTTTGCAAGCAGTTGGACTCTATACAGTATCTTTCTTTAATAATCTATATTTAATATTGTGAAACTGGTCGGATTCAAACTGCTCTGATACAATATAAAAGACTAGTAATAAGAAGAAAAAAAATTGTAGTTGTTGCAGGAATTATTTGTTTAGTATTTATATTATATCCCAATTTTCTGTCGGACTATATAATAATTTTATATGCCCATAGATATTCCTTCTTTTGGAAAAAAAAATTGTAGTAGGTAAGAAAATAGGTAGTAAGTGTAGAGATTATGGTTTGAGGGTTAAACTAATTTTTGAGAGACAAAGGCAGGTGATTTTTCTACCCATGGATTCTCACCCAATCAATCCTGTAGCAATCCACTTTCTCCTGAGGTGAAACTAATAATAGTATTTCTGGCAATTTATATTTTTTCCTGAGGTGAAACTAATAATAGTATTTCTGGCAATTTATATTATGCATCTTTTTTTTTGGGATCACTACAGAAGCTACATGACCGATAGGAAGGAATGCCACAGCCTGGTAGAGAAGTACGATGACAAGGATATTGTGATTGGGCCGACCCTAAAGTGAGCTCCAGTGTTCGAAGTCCCTACCCTCCAAGAATTTGTTTGAAGGATCTTATATGTATTGACTTTACTCATTTTTTCTATATTCTATTACTTTTGTTCTCACTCTTCCATGTTAGTTGGAGGAAGGGCTGCAAACGATCCGAGCTACTCGCGAGCTATTCGGCTCGAGATCGGTCAAAGCTCGACTCGATACGAGCTCGAGTTCGAAATCGAACTCGACAGCTTAACGAGCCAAGCCGAGCTCGAACTTGGACGTTTTGTGATTATTAGGCTAAGCTCGCGAGTACTTGGCTCGAACTCGGTCAAAGCTCGGCTCGAAATGAGCTTGAGCTCGAAACCGAGCTTGATTGCTTAACGAGCCGAGCTCGAGCCTCAAGAAACTCGGTTCGATTGCAGCCCTAGTTGGAGATATTATATATTATTTTATGTACTATTTTCTTAGTTGTTGTAATTTGGGCAGTTATATGAATTATTTTGTTAACTTCGCGTTAATAAAATATGGTGTCTAAACTCCATATTTTACCTTAAAAAACCTTCATCCAATTTCAAAGCCATTTGTATCCTATCCTATAGTGGGGTTTGGTTTTGATTTCCTTAAAGTAGCACTACATTTCTCTATTGGGTATGTTGGGTAACTGGGGTTGTTTTTCTGCGTGTGTGCTTGTCATGTGCAAAGCATTGAAAAAAACACTATTCTTTCCAGATCTCAGAAGTCCCTGGTTTCAATCTAAATCTGCAGGAAAACCATCAGTGGGTTCAAATTCCTGTCTGCAAAATTTACTATTTACTACTTGCAGAGAATGGTTTTGGCCATGGTATCAAAGTCTCAAGCAGGTACTGAGATGTATTGGTGATACGGGTTGGAAATTAACCTACCAATACTCATGCGACATCCGATATTAACTAGATACAGAGACCAAGATTTGATATCATGATTTGGGCATATGAAACTTGAAATATATGTAAGAAGAGGAATTTTTTTGCATGCATGTATGAAGAGGAATTGTATGAAGTGAACATTGTAGCTATCAATTCTTACCAAGATTTTAATAATGCAGTGTTCCAAGCTCACCAGAGCTTGTTCACGACAGCACAACTGAAGATGCATAAGTCGACTGAAGATGTATAAGTCGACTGAAGACGGAGGATGAATCAGTCGACTGGAAGATGTATAAGTCGACTGAGAAGGTGTATCAGAGGGAAGATGTATCAGCGGGAGATTATTCTTCTTAGAAGGGTTTATTTGTAAAAGAGCTTGTATTTTACATTTGAGTCCAACAGACTCCTTAACGGCCTGTTCGAACTTGTATAAATAGACACTCATTGTAACCCAAAAGAATATGAATAGAAATGTGACACTTTGTCCACTGTTCACCATCTTCTTCCTCCCCTCATTCTTGAACCCCCAAACCCTGATTTGGTGCAGGTCGAATGTCGAGGAGACGACCCGCCGCGTCCAGCGACGCCGCCGGAGGTCGAGCTGGAACAATGGTATCAGAGCTCGAAGTCGATCCGAGAGCTGCCGTCGACCAAGAATTCGATCAAGAACCTATTCAAGAAGCTAAGAATCCTATCGAATTTAGGTTTGGATTAGGTCCAGATCGCGCGAGCTGCTGCCAATAATAGCAGTGCTGCTCACAAGCGATCCAGCTGTGAAGAGAGGATTGATCGAATTGAGAAGGCTATTGAGAAATTGCTTCAAGAACCAAGGAGTCATCGACACTCATCTCGACGATCAGGAAGGTACAAGAGTTCGAATGAGAGTGGAAAAGAGTCGGATGGAAATGGACAGTATCGACGATTGCCACATGGACGACATCAGCATTCAAGCCATTACCAACGACATAGAGAAGGAGGAAAGTCATATCAGCATCAAGAAAACCTTCAAGGTGGGAGAAGATCATGAACTCATCATCCACAACGACCAGAGGAGCATTGGACGTCTGATGATAGTGAAGAAGAATCAGAAGGTAGAGGTGGTTCTCGGCGATCACCAACTGTTCGAAAAAATTCTTATGAGAAACCAGCGCCATTTAAGGGTTCACAGGGTGGGTATTGCCCTCCTCATCTGCCAAACAAAGCTACTTCATCTCCCTTCTCTACACACATCACTTGTGCAGCCAATAAACCAGCTTCGAAAGTGACAATGCAACCAGGTATGCAGGTTCGATCAATTACTTCTTTTCCATTAGCCACATCGGAGGAGTATGATTGCAATCTTTGCTTCGTTGATTGTTCCTACAAACGTTACAACTGCAACAAAGTGTTTGATTATGATTTGTGCCCTAATTGTTTTGCTAGTGAAAGATTTAAACTGAGTTTAAATCCACTAGACTTCACTTGTTTAGAGAATGTTATCGGCCATCATCCTGTTGATGCGAACTCAAAATTCAGTTCAGTGGATGAGGATGTTCCTTTGAAAGATAAGTTAGCAAAACTTCATTCTGAGACAGCTGAAGCAATAGGTATTAGTAATGGTCAAGAAAGTGAAAGTGGTCATTCTGACATGTGGAAAATGAGTAATGATGTTAGTCATGAAATGGGTACTTGGATTGAATTAGTTGATAGGGCTGCAAATGATCAGTTTGGTGCTTTTACTCTAGTTAAGATGAGAGAAGGCGTTGACAGGAACATGAATGACTCAAGTTTACCCCCGTTCATTAGAACCCAGGCCGGTGAAGGAAAAGATTCATCAGAAGTTCCCTTGAGCTATCTTCAAACACCTTCAAATTCCTTGAAGTATAATACCCCTGCGTCTTTTGATATTTCAAAAGTTCAAAGTACAGAGATGACTACCTCCCTTTATTTTGCAAGTGATAAGTTGTCAATGGACCCAACTATTAAGAATGGATGTGCTTTTCAGAGGATGTGTGTCAGTACTGAAAGCTCCATGTGTGTCAGTGCTTTTCAAGATGAGTTCCCCATGATGCAGTTTCTTTGTAGGAAGCTCCTGCAAGAGTTTTCGCGACTAAATTCTAGCAGCAAGGAGTTTAGTTACTGTTTTGATCGTAGTTTACGACATTATTCCTCCTATAAAGGTCCCCCAAAGTGTCATGCTGATTTTGGCAAAGTGTCATGTACGGAATGGGAAAATTTTCAGTGTCCTGAATCTAGTGTTCATGAGGGTCTTGCATCAGGTTTTGGGCTTGGTACTGTAATGTTTATCATGTTCTCCGGGTATGGTTTGGGTGTTTGGTATGGTGCAAAGCTGATATTGGATAAAGGCTACACTGGGGAGGATGTCATCAACGTTATATTTGCAGTCTTAACTGGCTCCTTCTCTATAGGCCAGGCTTCACCTTCCACAAGCAACTTCAAGAAGGTGAGCAAAAATAAAGTAGAAGATGTTGAATGCAGTTCAAGTGGTCTTTCTGAGCAAAACTTTGTTATATTAGAAAGCTTTTCTTCCAATGCATTACCATCTGAAGTGAGACCTGCAAATAAGGATTTATCCAACAGGGAAGCAGAATCTGATAGGGTTGCTTCATCGGAAAGTACTGGTCAGTCCAATCATTGGTGCTCTGCAACCTCAAGTTCTGTTGCAAATGTAAAGAATGCTGATGTCTGGTTATTGAAGTCTAAAGGTTCAGGACCTGTGTCTTCTTTCACTTCTGGGGATAGTGAATCTGTGTCAAGTGGTGGGAAGCATAATGTTTCATGTGATACATCACCAAAGAAAGTTAGTGATCCTGTACTACTTAACAAACCATCTGTGACAATAGTGTCTGCATCAAATGGTATAAATGACTTGAAAACATCTGTTAGGAGAGTTATTGGGACATTCATTACAGGATTATTCGGAGCACCATGGATGCTCCTTTATATGGGGGAAGGATTGTTCCAAGCTCACCAGAGCTTGTTCACGACAGCACAACTGAAGATGCATAAGTCGACTGAAGATGTATAAGTCGACTGAAGACGGAGGATGAATCAGTCGACTGGAAGATGTATAAGTCGACTGAGAAGGTGTACCAGAGGGAAGATGTATCAGCGGGAGATTATTCTTCTTAGAAGGATTTATTTGTAAAAGAGCTTGTATTTTACATTTGAGTCCAACAGACTCCTTAACGGCCTGTTCGAACTTGTATAAATAGACACTCATTGTAACCCAAAAGAATATGAATAGAAATGCGACACTTTGTCCACTGTTCACCATCTTCTTCCTCCCCTCATTCTTGGACCCCCAAACCCTGATTTGGTGCAGGTCGAACAGGGGCGGAGCTATGTGGGGGCCCGGGGTGGCCTGGGCCCCCCCAAAATTTTTAAAAATTCCTTAAATTTTTTGAATTTTTTTTAAAAACCCCTTAAATCTATTAGATTTTGTTATTTGGCCCCCCTAAAAATTATGAAAAATACCTATATATTTATATATAGTTATAGAATTTTTTCTTGGCCCCCCTAAAAATTTTGTTCTAGCTTCGCCCCTGAGGTCGAATGTCGAGGAGACGACCCGCCGCGTCCAGCGACGCCGCCGGAGGTCGAGCTGGAACATGCAGTCACATTGACCGAATCATAAGTTATATCAGATACTATCTATATAATAAATTACAAGGCAATTTGAAAAGAACAAAAACATCTATCAAGTAACTCTCATTTAATTGGAACAAAATTAATGACTCATTTTCACTATTTCAAAAGACATTTTTCTTTCAAAAGTTTCCCCCAAAACTATTTTTTTTCCCAAAACAAAAATATTCTTCACTTTATTACTCTCTCTCTCTCTCTCTCTCTCTCTCTCTCTCTCTCTCTCTCTCTCTATATATATATATATATATATATATATATATATATATATATATATATATATATATATAAATCTCTACTTTCTTCACTTTTTCAGATTTCTCTATCTCTCTCTCTCTATTCAGAAATTTAGATTTTCAGATTTTAGGTTTGTAAATTTCCGGAATTTCCAGATTTTTTATGCTTATTTTGATTGCTCATGAAGATTATTTCGCTGAATTCCCTAATTGATTTCAAATGCAATGTAAGATTTAAATGAATATTCACTTGGGTAAATTTCAAAAGTTAAGTAGCAAATATTTTCTCAAAAGTTAAATTTCACCATTTTGCACCCTCAAAGTTCTAAGAAGTTCAATTTTACACCTCATTTATAATCATTTTTCAACACATGCCGATCAAAATATGAATTTTTATTTACAACTAATTGTTGTCTTACTATTCAAACTTGAGCTACATAAACTCGATGATGGAAGTTTTATATTCACGCATCCGAAATACTGGAAAGTAAAAGTATGTCCTACTCTTTAAAACTGTCAAGAATTGTATGATATATTATACTGTTTATAGGACTTTTCATATACTGCATCCTTCTGAAGAGGTGTCGTATGTACGTGCCTACGGGCAACCCTAGTATTACCATATCATTAAAGATTTTGAGGAGATGGACATATAAATTTGATATTTGTTAGGGACTGACAAGCTAAAACCCCCAAAACCTAAACAGAGAACCACCTGCCAAAAACAAAACAAGCACCTGCTAGCATGTTGTATTGAGATTGCATCTGAAAACCATCTGCTCTTCTGTCCCTATAAATCCCTCACTCTATCCTCAACCTTACTCAAACTCACAAGCTTTCTCAAGCCTTCACCTACTCCCCATAAACTGATCAACACAATTCACATTAGCTCTTCTTCACCGTTCAGAGAATGGCACCTGTGACCGTCTCTTCCCTTGATGAAAAACTAGCCATTGCCAAGAAAAACTCTCATGGTATGTAAATAAATTATTTACAATAATTTTGTGAATTTTTTTTTTTTGGGTTTTTGTAATTTGGATTAATTATGAGTTTTGTTTTGAACAGAGGGAGTTGTGGCAGGAGCAAAAGCAGCCATTGTGGCTGGTGTTGCAACTGCTGTTCCTACTGTGAGTTTTCTTTCTTTTCTTAGTACTTCTGACCTTCTGATCATGTGCAGTGCATGTGTTTTTTTATATGTAATAAGTTTCTTTTGTTATTGTTTCAGTTGGCTAGTGTTAGGATGCTGCCATGGGCAAGAACCAACCTCAACTACACTGCTCAAGCTCTCATTATCTCAACAGGTACTTCTTAACAAAATTAACTTCATAGTCAGTTACTAATTAACATAATCTTTTTATTTTTGAATAATTTTAGTTTTCATTTTTGGGTGCAGCTGCTGGTGCAGCCTACTTCATAGTTGCAGACAAGACAGTGTTGGCCTCAGCAAGAAAAAACTCCTTCAACAACATTAAGACATGAGCAATGCATGGAGTGATCAGTACTAATTTTGGTCCTCAATTATATTAATGTTATATGGACCTTAATTAGTAAGAATCTATGTATTTTGGATGTAAATTTAGAGCAAGAAGAATAAATAAGAAGAGAGTATCACCTTGCATTGCCATCAACTGAAGAACTAAAATGTGATTTTCTCCATGTTAAATGAACTTGGTTGAACTGGTTGCAATTGTGGATCAAAAGTTGCAAAAAAATTTATGATATGAAAGTTTCAATTTTGATATATGTTTGAAGGAAATGCCTAAATCTGCTCTGAATTTTTTTTTAATTTTTTTTTTATACTCAAAATGTTATTTGAGCTGAAAAAAATGAGAAAGAGCTAAGCATTGGGCCGGAAGTAAATGGGCCTCTAATTTCAATAGATGTTGTTAACAGACCAACCCACTAGTAAACAACATAAAAAATAATAAGGAGCTGAGAGTATTTGAAGGTTATTAGAATTGTAGGGGATGTAGGAGATGTTTAGGCTGTGTTTGTGAATGAAATTAAGTTAAGAAAACTTGAGTTTTAGAGATGACATTGCAGTTTTCTCAACTTTGGGCTGTTTGGTAGCCTTAGAGTTTAGATAAAACGACAGTTATTTCAACTTTTGTTAGCCTAAAAGTATAGATAATTCAAGTTATCCCAACTTCACCATGACCTCTTTTTTCTGAAGTGTGACCAGGACCCCAAAATTATGAAATTTAGCTAACTTGAGTTGTTTGTCAAACACCCCCGAAAGAAGTGGGGGTAAGATAACTTTTTTTGTGTGGAGATAGAGGTGTGAAAACTGAAGTTTGCATACGTCTACTAATAAGGACATCAGTTTGAGACGATTTGGGTGTTTCTATCAGCGCATGCATCGTCTAGGATGACTGTTCTATTAGCCTAGTATTTTTATTTCAGTATTCGTAGTCATATGTAGTAGTTTGGTGATCTGCACCATTTATTTTATGCATTATGATATTTTGGAGATTTGTAATTAGATTTATTTTGAGCCTATATATAGGCCATGAGAATAATGAGAATGAATGTTATTAATGATTAAAATTTATTGTGATTAAGTTTTGCTCTTCATTCATCTTTTTGTGTGAGCCATTGAGATAAATTTTTAGGGTTTGTGATATACTCTAAAACTACACCACCAATTCCAAACCCTAACTCTCCTTCACCCTCACAGCTGCCTTCCCCCCTTCTCTTTCTTCTTCTTCTTCTCTGTTGAGCCTCGAAACCCAACACCCACCGTCTGATCTCTCTCTCTCCTCGTGACCACACCGACCCCCAGACCTCCCCAACCCGTCGACCACCGAAAACCTTACATACTCCAAATCCCCAAATTAACTCAACCAAAAACCATAATCCCCAAATCCAACTAAAATTCAAACCCTACCCCAAAAATCCCTCGCTGCCACCCCCCTGCTGTCAACACCCCTGCACCACCATCACCAGCCGTCTATTCTTCCTCCTTCACTGAGTCGCCGCTGCACCTAGACCAATCGCCGATTCCACCCCTCGGTGCACTTGTCCAACCGCTCGAACTAATTGCCATTACCGAACCCTGAACATCCCTCCTCCGTTCCGTCTTCACCCAGGGTCGCACCACCCTTGCCTTCTCGACTTCTCGCCCTCATCTCTGTCCCCTCGCCATTGCCACTTTGCCATTAACCCATCGACTAACCCAATCGAACCTCCACTGAACCCAGTCAACTCCCACCGTCGCCTCTCCCAACCACCGATCATCTTCTCCACCTTGCCGAGAACCACTCGCCCCTCATCGCCGCCACCCAAGCCTCGAAAACACCCCATTCCTTCTCCTCTGTTTTTAAGCAAAAACAGAGTCAGTCGCTCCCGCCGTCGAAGCTCTCGCTCGCGCCGTCGCTCTTGTGGTTGCGTCGCTTCCCGACCAGCCGCCACCGCCCTCAACTCGCCGTGGTGCCGCGCCGTCGCCAGTCGCCGCCGTAATCGCCGATCCCTCCCACGCTCTCACTATCTCTCTGTCGATAGGAAGAAGAAGAACAGTGAGTGGGGGAAATTGCTGTTTGGTGTTGTGTAGGGGGGATCTGTGTTCCGTGTATGCTGTTTTGGCCTTGGATCCAGTGTGGAGTAGAGTTATGATTGGTCCGTTTGGGTGTTTGTTGTTCTGACTTACTGGATCTGGACTGGGTGTTTGCTGTTTTGGTCGATCCAGTGTACCCATGTGCTGTTGCTGGTGTGCGGTTGGGTATTTTCGTACGCATTTCGCACGTGCTTTTGGGATCGCTATCCGGGATCTGATCCCGTTATTCCTTATTATTTATATTGAATCGTCGACAAAAAAAAGGCAGGTCCACTTGAACTCATTTAATTTTCTAGTTCAAGCTTATTGACCTCCCGCAAGCAGTTCCTTTCAATTATCTTAAATTTGCCTTATGTCCCTTCCGTTGGGAGTATCGAGGGTTTACACGAGCTAACCCGACGTACTCTTGACATCGTATCATTATCCATTAACTCAAATTCAAGCCTATATACACGCATGACATGAATAAAACGACAAGAACATGCATATGAGGAAAATACATTGTGATCAAATACATGTGGATTAATTGAGATCTTGTGACTTGAATAATGACATGATAAATTAACTTGTACACTATAAAAATCCATTCTAATTGATGTACATTAGTGTTAATACATTTCATGATACAATATCATGTTAATTACCCACTTGATGAACATTTATGTGATGGCTTTTGTGAGCTCTTGCTGCCTGTACTATTTTGCACAGAGGTTTCGACCCTGTTAACTTGAGAATTAACACAAATGATACAAAAGAGAGTTTTAGCTTAATGAGTCTAGTTTCCAACCCAATTGACGGATCCTGATTCCGAGTTACGAGCAATGAGATATCGCATTTTTAGTCTCTGTTGGTCTACACTTTTCAGACTGCAGAATTAATGTAACACCGACACAATTATTAGTGAAACACCATGTTAACAATATTATAATGCCATGAAAAACTCCAAAAACTTTATAGACATGCTTAGGGTTCATCTCTAATTTTGGTAGATTTTTATAGTGATTATATACCATGTTTCCACCCATTAGATGTTGATATTTAGTTGCTGCCAGAACAGCTAAACTGCAAAGAATAGGGTGTTTGGCCTAGCTATAGTCGAAACTAATAGAAACTTACTGAAGATGAATTATATCCCTAAGTGTCTAGTTGCTGATAACATCCTGGAACTTCAAATTCTGAATTGTAGTTTATGAGTTATCACTGTTTTTGTGTTACTGTGTCGGCTGTTTCAGATTTACTATTTCATGTTTATTATTGTGCAATGCATCATGTTGCTGCATTCTTATCATTCCCTTGACATCCTTACACATACTTACTCGAACATGAATGACTTAATAAAATACTAAACAAGCCGGGGTTAATAAGGGTTGACTTAGTAGTGGATAGTCTCATAAAATGTACTCGGTAGGGCCATCTTGTTACATTGAAACTTGACATGGAAGGTGGAGAATTACTTGTGAAGACGTGAACTTGCTATCTTGTTATCTTGTTAACGTGATACACTGAGTACACGCTCTGTAGATCTCACCACGAAGTCTAAAACGTACATTGTTTTGCATGCACCAAACCTGTGGTATGAGACGCAGTAGTACGTGCACTAGATAGGATAAACAACATGCTAATAGATCTAGTTGACACATATATACTTGATTATTACCATTTTTTATTAATACCATTATTACTTTTGTAAATTTGATCTTGATTCATATTCCTTCATGTACCTTGTTCCTTACTTTCTGTTTTCACTACTTGATGTCCATACTTGCTCTAAGGACATTTCTTTTTTTCATTCTAGCTAATCCAGCTACAGGTGAGCCAGGAGATTTGCCAAAAGACATTGGCAAGCAGTATTTCTAGGTTTGAGCAGGAGCTGCATTAGAATAAATTATTTTGTTCAATGTTTTCCTTACCTTATTGTTATTCATTTGATTAAACTTGTATCCCGAGCTTTTGACCCGTAACTGCTATTCGTTTTCTCAGTGTTGGTTATTAAGTTGGATTATTGAATGTTTAATTCCAGTGGTCATTTATGTGATTATAATTATCTGCGTGGTTGTGATCATTCTTTTTTTTGCTTATTGTTGAGTTGAGACCGGTACAACTTATGAATGATGTTAATATCATTCATTGGGTCTTCTTCACGAGCTCGTATTCTCGTATTTTAGGAAGCAGGGTGTGACAGGTTTTTAGTGGTATCAGAGCCAGGTTTGAGTAATATGTCAATCAAACATGACTATCTTTACGGAAGTTTAGTTTTGATTGATATATTAGTCAAGTTTGGTTCTAACCAGGTTTAACTCAACAATATGTATACCACGCTAATCACATGAACATGTAATAACCAACATAATTGGGATACTTCTCTTACTTGATTCCTATCTGATTCCTTCATATTCAGTTCTTCATTTCCTAAGTGTCTTGTGCCTTCCATTCATCCATATTTATGCAATCTGGATACTAATCATATTTTTTCTATGTTGCAGACCATGGTTAGAAAGGATATTTCATCTTCTCGTTCTGGAGATGATCCGATGGAAGAGCCCACTATTGTGCAGATCGTGCAAATGCTTAGGGGCAGCTCTTCTTCTTCCCGGCAGAGGGAAGATCGGTCCGAGAACTCAGCTGTGCTTCAAGCACTGCAGCAGATGATGGCACTGCAGTAAGAGCACAACAAGTTGATAAGGGCCAGTTTAGAGGCCGTGAACTGGGTTGCTGCGGGACCTGCTCCAGAACAGCTGCCACCTCGGCCTGGTACGGCAGCTGACTTCATGAGGTTGCACCCGGACAAGTTCTCGGGTATGGAGATACCGCTGGAGGCCAAGCAGCGGCTGATTCGCACAGAACAATCACTGCAAGCAGCACGAGTCTCTGATGTGGATCGTGTGGATGTGGTGAGCATCCAGCTGACCGATCTTACCCGCATCTAGTGGCAGGCATAAATCGAGAGGTTTGAGAGACCCATTGCATGGACCACCTTCACTGGGAGCTTTATGGTCAAGTTCTTCCCCAGTGTCACTAGAGTCGAGATGGAGCAGCAATTCTTTTCGTTGACTCAAGTTCGATAATGTTATTTAATGTCATTTATTGTTGCTTACTATATATGTGACGGTATTAATTAAACATTATCTTAGATCAGGGGAATCGATCGGTGGATGAGTACGCCGCAGAGTTCGCTCAGCTCAGCCGCTTTGCGCCGACCATGGTTGCAAATGAAGAAGATCGAGCTTGCAGGTTCTTGTTAGGACTGCGCTCGGACATTTAGAACCAACTGGTGGCCCACCGCCATCGCACTTATGCAGATGTCCTTGATGCTACAAGGGTCCAAGAACAAGCTCACAGAAGGACCAATGCTTCTCAGCGGGTGGGACAATACCCCACCGTTGCTTGACCAGCTGTGGGGCCTACTCGGAGGCCAGTTCCGACCCTACCTGTGAGAGCACTGCCGTATCCGCCTGTTGCTTTGACTTGTACCTTCTGCAACCAAGTTGGGCACTTGCACAAGGACTGCCGCCGAGCCAACCGTCTGTGCCTTGTGTGCGGGAGTGTTGACCATATTATGCGGGACTGTCCTAGGAACCGGACCGTTGCACCAGCTGGAGGCCCGGCTCAGTTTGGGGCACCAGTCCGACCTCAGGGGAGACCAACTTTTCCATTAGGGTTGTTCATCGGTGCGAAACCGAACTGAACCGAAAAAAACCGAACCAAACCGAAATTTTCGGTTTGGTATATTTGAAACTGAAATCCGAACCGAAACTGATAAAATTCGGTTTGAACCGAACCGAATTTTATCGGTTCGGTTCGGTTAATAACCGAAATAACCAAACTTTTTAGAAGTTGTTCAATTTTGAATTTTACCCGTGATCAAGGTCAGTGATATTGGTATTATAGATATGCAAATCAATCATTCGTAAATAATTCACCAAATTCGCAAATTATTCGTGAATTTTGTTACTATGATTACAAACGTACAAACAAACTAACAAAATCCTGGGAAATCTTAGATAGGCTCTAGGATAGTAGTCCAAGATGAAAAAGGAATTAGCCTTTGCTAGAAAATGGAGATTCAAAAAAAAAAAAAATCCACTGGTTGTCAAAATAGACTTATTTGCATGCTCGATGGGAGGTATATCCACTTTGAATTGGAGCTTTAACCTAATCCAAGTCCTGTGTTGACATGATTCTGACTAGCATCAGCTGATTTGATCAAACACTAGCTAATTGCAAATTATATATGTCCCTCAGTTATATCGAAGAAGTGCACAAGACAGGCTTGATAGTGTAATTAATGACTAGTATTTGTATCTATCGATAGTAATATAATATTAATATCGATAGTAAAAAAAAGTTCGGTTTTTTGTTCGGTTCGGTTTATTTAGAAGCCAACCAAAAACCGATCCGAACTCTCCAACAAAACTCCGGTTTGGATCAAAACCGAACCGAAAAACCGAAAAACCGAACCAAATTGGTAAATTTCGGTTCGGTTCGGTTCGGTAATCGGTTTTAACCAAAGTATGAACACCCCTATTTTCCACCACAGAGACATGCCTTCGATCAGCGGAGAATGGCCCCTAGGGGAGGTTAGATGGGAGGCCGTGGTCAGGCCTTTAACCTGACTGCAGCAGAAGCTAAAATGGCTACTGGAGTGGTTGCAGGTATGTTGTTGTCTTGTGTTATTTTTTTTATATTCAATTCTTGCATATTTCTTTTTTCTCTTCTGCTGAATCTTTTGTGCACTCTGCGTGCATCTTTCATTCTTATTCATTGGATCTTTCTGTTAGGCATCATTCTTGTGCATTCTCTCCCTTCCCATGTGTTGTTCGATTCCGGTGCAACCCATTCATTTGTGTCTTTCCGTTCTTCGATCGTCATCGATTAGCAAGCGATGGCATGCTAGCAGCTTGAGATATTACCACTGGTGGAGGCACCATTATTTGTTCTAAGGTATGCAAGCAGAGTCCTCTACTGATTTGGGGCAAGGAATTCGAAGCTGATCTGATGGTGATTAACAACTCTGACTTTGACGTTATTCTGGGGATGGATTGGCTAGGAGTCACCCATGCAATGATTAACTGTCGGAAGAAGAAGGTGACCTTCAAGCTTTTTGGGCAACTAGAGTTCGAATTTCATGCGGATGAGACACCGTCTGAACGTGTTAAGAGCCCGATGTCCCCGAAGACTGGTGCACTTGAGTCATTGTGCACTGATGGTGAAGTTGCACTCGTAGTCGTGCGGGACTTTCTTGATGTCTTCCCTGATGAGTTGCATGGAATTCCACCAGATCGAGACGTGGTGTTCAGCATTGAGGTTCAGCCGAGTACTACACCATTCTCGAAGAGCCCGGACCGCATGGTGCCAATTGAATTGGCCGATCTGAAAGTACATATACAGGAATTGTTGGACAAGGGCTTTATCAGACCAAGTGTTTCACTTTGGGGAGCTCCAGTGTTGTTCACCAACAAGAAGGACGGTAGTCGCAGGCTCTGCATCGACTACCGAGAGCTGAACAATGTTACGGTGAAGAACAGGTACCCATTGCCAAGAATTGACGATCTGTTCGATCAGCTGGGAGGTGCATCTATGTTCTTGAAATTGGATCTTCGCTCTGGTTATCATCAATTCAAAGTAAAGACTAAGGATATTCCGAAGACGGCATTCCGCACAAGATATGAGCACTACGAATTTTTGGTGATGCCCTTCGGCGTTACCAATGCACCGGAGGTATTCATGAGCCTGATGAACAGGGTATTCTCGCCGTTCTTGGATCAGTTTGTCGTTGTGTTCATAGACAATATCCTAGTGTATTCACAGAACAAGGAAGATCATGCCGAGCACTTGAAAATTGTCTTGAAGATGCTGAGAGAGAATCAGTTGTATGGGAAGCTCAGTAAGTGCGAATTCTGACTGAACCGTGTTGCCTTCTTGGGCCACGTTATCTCTAGTAAGGGTGTATCAGTAGATCCGTCGAAGATTTCTGCTATCAAGGATTGGCCAGTGCCGAAGTCAGTCCCAGAAGTGCGGAGTTTCCTTGGATTGGCAGGATACTATAGGAAATTCGTTCAAAACTTCTCAAAGATTGTAGGACCCTTGACCAACTTGATGAAGAAGGAGCATAAATTTGTCTGGGATAGTGCCTGTGAGGAAGCTTTTGGGGAATTGAAGAACCGGTTGACATTAGCACCTGTGCTGACGATACCGGACAGTTCTAGAGGATTTGTGATTCACTATGATGCTTCAGGTAGAGGTTTGGGCCGCAATTCTGATGCAGAAAGGTAGAGTTGTAGCTTATGCTTCAAGGCAGTTGAGGCCGCATGAAAAGAACTACCCTACCCACGATCTAGAACTTGCAGCTGTGATATTTGCTTTGAAATTATGGAGGCACTATTTGCTTGGGAATAGAGTGGAGATCTTTACTGACCACAAGAGTCTCGAATATGTGTTCACGCAGAAAGAGCTGAACATAAGACAAAGAAGATGGTTAGAACTGATGGCAGATTTCGACATCGATTTGCAGTACCACTCGGGCAAGATAAATATAGTACCCGATGCTCTGAGTAGGAGTGTTGACCAAGCAGAAGGAAAATTAGAAGATATGAGGAAGCTGGAATTGGAAGTGATTCTTCCGGATGCAGCGTTGCAGTGTATGATGTTACAGTTACAGTCTTCGTTAGTGGAGCAGATCAAGACAGCTTAGGCAGATGATCAGCAATTGCAGGAATTCCGCAGTGAAGTGAAAGCAGGTCTGGGGTCTGATTTGGTCATTCATTCAAACGGGTCACTCCGTTTTGGCTCCAGGTTGTGTGTTCCTAGAGGCGAAGTCAAGCAGAGACTACTTGAGGAAGCCCATTGGTCTCCATACTCTATTCACCCAGGAGGTACCAAGATGTACAGGGATTTGAAGCATCACTTTTGGTGGCATGGTATGAAGAGGACTGTGGCAAGGTTTGTGTCACAATATCTGATCTGTCAACAAGTAAAGGCGGAACATCAGAGGACCGCTGGACTGTTGCAACCTCTTCCGATTTCGGAATGGAAATGGGAGAATATCACTATGGATTTCGTGACAGCGTTGCCCATGAGTCCCAAAAGTCATAATGCTATCTGGGTGATAGTTGAGCGATTAACGAAGAGTGTCCACTTCATCCCATTTAGGGTGGGTCAGTCTACTGAGAGTCTGGAGGAATAGTATATTCAGGAGGTAGTGAGACTGCATGGTGTTCCCGTCAGCATCGTATCCGACCGGGATACGAGATTCAGGTCCCAGTTCTGGGAGAGCCTTCAGCAGAGTTTGGGGAGCAAGGTGAACTATAGCACAGCATTTCACCCCTAGACAGATGGACAGTCCGAAAGGACGATTCAGACACTAGAAGACATGTTGAGATCCTGTGTCCTGTAATTTGGTGGTTCCTGGGAGGATCATTTGCACCTGGTCGGGTTCTCGTACAACAACAGTTATCAGGCAAGTATCAATGCAGCTCCGTTCGAAGCACTCTATGGTCGCAAATGTAGTTCCCCAGTCTGTTGGGACGACATTGGCAAGAGGAATCTCTTGGGACCAGAGTTGATTACAAAGACAGTTGATATAGTAGCTCAGATCTGGAAGCACTTGCAAGCTGCTCAGGACCGGCAGAGGAAATGGGCTGACTGTCATCGCCGACCTTTGGAATTTGAGACAGGTGATCATGTATTTATGAAGGTATCACCTTGGAAGGGCGTCATCCGATTTGGCGGTGGGGGTAAGCTGAGTCCCCGATTCATTGGTCCTTTTGATATCGTGGAGCGTGTGGGCAAAGTAGCTTACAGACTTGCATTACCACCAGCCTTGTCTGAAGTCCATGACGTATTCCACATCTTTCAGCTCAGGAAGTATGCCAGGGATGACAGTCATGTGATTGACTGCTCAGAGTTGTCCATGAGACCAGACTTATTTTGCGAAGTTCAACCAGTTGCTATTCTGGACAGGCGTGAGAAAGTGTTAAAGAATAGAGTTATCAAACTTGTTCGTGTCTCCTGGAATCCTCACTCGCCCGGTGAGTCGACTTGGAAATTGGAGAAGGAAATTCAGAGGAAGTTCCCTCATCTTTTTGAATAGTTGTTTGTTTTTTTGTTTGTTTTCCTTTTCTCGGGGTGCCTACGAGCCACCAATGTGAATTTCAAGGACGAAATTCTTCTTGTAAGGTGGGTAGGATTTGTAACCCCTGTTTCCGATTGTACGGATTATTTCTCTTGTATTTTGATGGTATTTTTCTTTCCTAATTTATTGTGTTTTGGGTCTTTGTCCTATTATGGGCTTTCTGTTCAATTTGTTTTCCTGTATTATTATTGTTAGCCCAATTCATATGCAAGCCCAAACCCATCTCCTTAGTGGATCTTGAACCCAAAACCTAATCTACCCAAACCCAGATTCTCCCTAACTACTAACCCAGAATCCCTCTACTCAATCCCACGTATCCCTAACTCCCCACAATTTACTCTATTATCTTATTATAATAACCCTCCACACTCTCCCACAAATCAGAACAAAAACCAACTCCTCATCTTTCAAAAATCACAACTGCACTCTCTCTCTCCTGTTCCCACTCTGTCTTCCCCGTTTTCATCCCCAACCAAAAACCAAACCAAAACAACCCACCGCTTCATTCCCTTCCCCATCGCCAACTCCACCACCTCCTAGCCGTCACCACCTTACCGTCGTCAACCTCTCCACCATCTCACCCCCCGACCTCGCCAAACCTCGCTCGAACCCATCGCCATTACCGAACCTTGAACATCCCTCCTCCGTTTCGTCTTCACCCAGGGTCGCACCACCCTTACCTTCTCAACTTCTCGCTCACGTCACCGTAGTCCCATCCTCATCCCTATCCCCTCGCCATTGCCACTTCACCATTAACCCATCACAAACCCACCGAACCCAATCAACTCCCACCGTCGCCTCTCCCAACCACCGATCATCTTCTCCACCTTGCCAAGAACCTCTCGCCCCTCATTGCCACCACCCAAGCCTCGAAAACACCCCATTCCTTCTCCTCTGTTTTCGAGCAAAAACAGAGCCAGTCGCTCCCGCCATCGAAGCTATCACTCGCATCGTCGCTCTTGTGGTTGTGTCACTTCCCGACCAGCCGCCACCGCCCTCGACTCGCCGTGGTGCCGCACCGTCGCCAGTCGCCGTCGTAATCGTCGATCCTTCCCACACTCTCACTCTCTCTATCGATAGGAAAAAGAAGACCTGTGAGTGAGGGAAATTGCTGTTTGGTGTTGTGTAGGGGGATCTGTGTTCCGTGTATGCTTTTTTGGCCTTGGATCCAGTGTGGAGTAGAGTTCTGAGTGGTCCATTTGGGTGTTTGGTGTTCTGAATTACTGGATCTGGACTAGGTGTTTGTTGTTTTGGTCGATCCAGTGTGCCCGTGTGTTGTTGCTGGTGTGCGGTTAGGTATTTTCGTACGCGTTGCACACGTGCTTTTGGGATCGCTTCCCAGGATTCTGATCCTGTTATTCCTTGTTATTTATATTGAATCGTCTATAAAAAAAGGCAAGTCCACTTGAACTCATTTAATTTTCTAGTTCAAGCTTATTGACCTCCCGCAAGTAGTTCCTTTCAATTATGTTAAATTTGCCTTGTGTCCTTTCCGTTGGGAGTATCGAGGGTATACACGAGCTAATCCGACGTACTCTTGACATCGTATCATTATCCATTGACTCAAACCCAATTCTATATACACACATGACATGAATAAAATGACTAGAACATGCATATGAGGAAAATACATTGTGATCGAATACATGTGGATTAAATGAGATCTTGTGACTTGAATAATGACATGATAAATTGACTTGTACACTGTAAAAATCTATTCTAACTGCTGTACATTAGTGTTAATACATTTTTTGATACAATAGCATGTTAATTACCTACTTGATGAACATTTATGTGATGGCTTTTGTGAGCTCTTGCTGCCTGTACTGTTTTGCACAGAGGTTTCGACCCTGTTAACTTAAGAATTAACACAAATGATACAAAAGAGAGTTTTAGCTTAATGAGTCTATTTTCCAACCCAATTGACGAATCCTCATTTCGAGTTACGAGCTGTGAGATATTGCATTTTTAGTCTCTGTTGGTATGCACTTTTCAGACCGTAGAATTAATGTAACACCGACACAATTATTAGTAAAACACCATGTTAATAATATTATAATGCCATGAAAATCTCCAGAAACTTTATAGACATGCTTAGGGTTCATCTCTAATTTTGGTAGATTTTTATAGTGATTATATACCATGTTTCCACCCATTAGATGTTGATATTTAGTTGCTGCCAGAACAGCTAAACTGCAAAGAATAGGGTGTTTGGCCTAGCTACAGTCGAAATTAATAGAAACTTATTGAAGATGAATTGTAGCCCTAAGTGTTTAGTTGCTGATAACATCCTGGAACTTCAAATTCTGAATTGTAGTCTATGAGGTATCGTTGTTTTAGTGTTACTGTGTCGGCTGTTTCAGATTTACTATTTCATGTTTATTATTGTGCAATGCATCATGTTGCTACATTCTTATCATTTCCTTGACATCCTTACACATACTTACATGAACATGAATGGCTTAATAAAATACTAAACAAGCCGGGGTTAATAAGGGTTGACTTAGTAGTGGATAGTCTCAGAAAATGTACTCGGTAGGGTCTTGTTGTTACATTGAAACTTGACATGGAAGGTGGATAATTACTTGTGAAGACGTGAACTTGTTATCTTGTTATCTTGTTATCTTGTTATCTTATTATCGTGATACACTGAGTACATGCTCTGTAGATCCCACCACGAAGTCTAAAACGTACACTGTTTTGCGTGCACCGAACTTGTGGTATGGGATGCAGTAGTACGTGCACTAGATAGAATAAACAACATGCTAATAGACCTAGTTGACACGTATATACTTGATTATTACCATTGTTTATTAATACCGTTATTGCTTTTGTAAATTTGATCTTGATTCATATTCCTTCATGTACCTTGTTCCTTACTCTCTGTTTTCACTACTTGATGTCCATACTTGCTCTAAGGACATTTCTTTTTTTTCATTCTAGCTAATTCAGCTACAGGTGAGCCAGGAAATTTGCCAGAAGGCATTGGTGAGCAGTATTTCTAGGTTGGAGCAGGAGCTGCATTAGAATAAATTATTTTTTTCATTGTTTTCCTTACCTTATTATTATTCATTTGATTAAACTTGTATCCCGTGCTTTTGACCCGTAACTGCTATTTGTTTTCTCAGTGTTGGTTATTAAGTTGGATTATTGAATGTTTAATTCCAGTGGTCATTTATGTGATTATGATTATCTGCGGGGTTGTGATCATTCTCTTTTTTGCTTTTTGTTGAGCTGAGACTGGTACAGCTTATGAATAATGTTAATTTCATTCGCTGGGTCTTTGTCACGGGCTCGTATTCCCGTATTTTGGGAATCGGGGCGTGATAGTTCCTGTTTTTCTTTTTGCCAGAAGAATACACCGATGGAGAAAAATCTGTTACGACTTGTTACGACCAAGAATTAGGCGAATTCAATTGTGTACATGAAGTCAGAGCCGATCCTGACAATTTGGAGGCCCATGGTGAACAAAAGGTTAAGAGGTCCTTCTTTTAGTATTTGAAATACATTAATATATAAAAATAATTTACATGTTCAAAATTACCACAAAATTATAGTCATATATAAATAATTAAATGGTATGAATGTTTAAAAGTAGTTCCAAAGATTCAATAAAATCGTCATACAAATCTATATAATAAAACACAAAGAAAGCTATCAAGTGGCTCTCCTTCAATCCATCAAAAATTAAAGGTCCAGATCTAACCTCACAAAACATATTTTCCCCCCAAAACTTAATTTCAAATCTCCCACCCAAAATAACTTCTATATTTATTTAATTTATTTTTTTTCTTTCTCTCTCTTTCCCTCCCTTTTCTATTCAAAAAAATTAAGAAAATAAAAATTTTATTTTTTTAAAAAATTAAAAATTAAAAAAACTAAAAAAAGAAAAACTTCAAAAACTTTTAAAAAAATTCAACAAAATCATATAATATGTTTTTTGCTCTGTGTTTGCTACTTCAATTAATTTGCTGGACCTTCAAAACTTTATATGATCAAATAAGGTGTACCGTTCCGAAGACGTGCCGTAGGCACGTACCAACGGGCAAACCTAGTATTATAATAAATGACCACAAATATACCTATCAGTTCAAGGTATCTTGATAGCTCCAAAATATTTCCAACTGCAAAATAAAATGACAATAAATTAAAAAGTATCAATTATCATTTAAAATGACTTATTCTGACAGTTTGATAAGCAGTTTCATCAATAATTTTTTCCAACAAATCATTTTCAATACATAAGATTGCTAAACCTCTTAACCTCTTGTGACATAGTCGATCGCAAATAAAATTTTAACATTTGTAATTTAGAAAAACTTCTTTCAGCAGATGCCACATTCACAACTATAGTCAACAATATTCTATAAGTGATCGAAACATTACGATAACAATAAAAAACATGTAGGAACTCCAGAATTTCAATGGTTGTCCTTTTTTCTGCTGGTAAAGTCACTTGTAATACTTTTAATTCAGAAAACAAATCTTTTGAATTGACATCTACAAAACTACCATGTTTCATTGCATTTTCAGGATTAACACAACAAATTTTCAACTTATTATCATCTAAAGATTTTAAGTTTTCTGAATCAAACAAGAATCCAAAAATGTCAACAAATACTTGCAATTGTTCAAATCTACTTTTCAAGGCAGCATTAGCAACATCTACTACAACAATAAAATAATTAACTTTAAAAGAATCTTCAGCAAATTGTGTGTTATCTTCATGTGTATTCTCATCAAATTATTTCCTTCTTCGAATTTGATGTTTTTTTTAGGAAAAACATGTTCAATTTTTATATCTAATGCAATATAATTTGCAGAAATCATGGAAAAAGTAAATCCATCATCTCTACATTAAATTTAAAAATATATATATATACCAGCTCATTCAAATGTTGTATGACAACATCAATATGCATATCTTTATATTGCAATATTTTGCTAACCATGTTAACAACAAAACAAAATATCATGCAAGATAATCTTGCCTAATAAAAACTCAAAATTTTGAAGTTCACTTATTAAAAACTTTCAGCTTTACTCTTTGTTTTAGCATCATCAATACTTTCAAGTAATTCTAAAAAATTTGATTATAAAAAATAATAATAATGCCCTATAAGCTATAATTAAATTCTTTTTAATTTCATTTATGATTACCAAGAACCATAATTACTTATCATCATTACCAACCCAAGGCCCTAAATACAATTACCGTTGGAGACTTGGACTCTTGGAGTCTCTTTAGATTTTTTTTTTTTAATTTAAACATAAAAAATTGAAAAGTTATCAGATAAGATAAGAGTCATGTGACGCCCCAAAATTTAGGGTTATGTGAGGTCCCAAATTTTGGGGGCACGGGGCGGTCGCCCTTTGGGCCCTGCCCCAGTGCCGCCCCTGCATGAAGTAAATTTGTAATCTCTAATATTATAATGGGAGAAGGCCTTCGTGTCAATCTATCAACACGTGTAATGCACGTGCATAACTGTTATGTTGGAGCTCTAAGGTTCAAGCCCAGACTACGTCAAAATTTTTATTTTAAAAAAACTATTTGTAAATCTATAAACGCGTCTAATGCACGTGCATAACTATTACAAAAGAGGCCTAAGGTTCAAGCCTAGACTATGTCAAAATTTTTATTTTAAAAAAAAACTATATTTATTAAGACGTGCATTGCACGTGTAAATTATTATTACAAATAAGGGTAAACTGCATAAAAACCACCCGGTCTATAAGGTCAACGCAATAAACTTTCTTCATGTTTGAGTCAACACAATAAACTTTCTTCATGTTTGAGTCAACGCAATAACCCTCAGGGCATCTCCAACCCCACTCCAAAATGGCGCTGAAGTGGGGTTTGGAGTTGGGTTTGGTCTCCAACCCAGCGCCATTTTCGGCGCCATTTTGGCGAGGAAGGAGATGGGGTGAACAGTGACGCGCCATATATGGCGCACTACTGTTCACCCAGCAGCAAATATATATATATAAAACCCCTAAAAATTTTGTAATTTTTAATTAAACCCTAATTCAACATTTTCTTAGCAAAGTTTATTACATTATACTCACAGAAATGAAAATTTAATTTATTTGTGTTCTATACATTATTTCATATTAAAGGTTATTAATTAAATATTTAGTATATTTAATATTTAGAAAATAATACGAAATGTCAATTACAACATATAAAAAAATTTCGAACATTTTAGGATGCCTTAATTAAAATTTCATAAACATTCAAATAAAAAACAATGCAAACTACATAATGCAAAATACAATATTCAAACTAAACTCGTGCAATAAAAAAAATAATGCAAAATACATAATGCAATAAAATAATAACACACATAAGACTAACAATTTAGAAAGGCGGTAAATCGGTTCCAGATCCTCCAATATCATTGAAAAACTGTCCAAAAGCATCGGAAGATGGCCCTTGATGTTGTTGTTATTGTTGAGCTCTGTTCTGAATAATTCTTGCTTGTTCAACTCGGAATAGCTCAAGCACGTTTGGATCAGCAATGGAATTCAAGTCTTTTAATAAAATTTTATTTTCTTCTCTCATTGCTTTAAAGGCCAAATTTTTCCGCTGAATTTTCAGGAGTTCCTTCCTGTCGGATCCGGTCTTTTCTGACATCTCCAGTAGTTTTCGATTACTTTCTTTAACATCGTTAATATATTCATCATTTTTTCTTTTTCCTTTGGCTTTTTTTACCCCAATGGGTCGTTGCGATGAAGTACTACCAAAATTTTCTTCATCTAAATTTCGAGAAAAAGAAGGCAGCCCAAGGGAAGATGACATGGGAGACTCTGGAGTGGGATTATCTGACTGTGGTGAGTCATAGTTTAAATTTCGAGCAGTTTGTATTGCAGTGGGTACATTATCTTTAAATTTCTCAAAATCCTTAACTATAATCCAAACATGATCAAATTTGAATTCTTTTTTGAACTTTGGATCTTGCATGAATAATTCCTTCGCTCAAAAATAACGTACTATAGCCTCAATTCAAATTTTATTCTTTTGTCTTCCATTTGCTCAAAATAAACATTCAACAAACTTGTTCATTTTATTCAATTTAAAAATGAACTTCAATATTGGAGGTCCATCTAATTCAGCAAGTTCCACTTCATCTTCAGATGCTGACAATGAAGCGACAACGATGAACGTTATGGAAAATTTGTTTGCCTCCTAAGATGCGATATATCAGGGGATCGCTAACAACAACATGGTTCTTGCGCGCTACTTCAACCAACAAAGCCACCATGGTGGCTCGATTTTGGGTCATGTAGTGATCAATCGCGATAGGGAAACTGCGGATCGTAATTTGTTCAATGACTATTTCTCCGAGAACCCACACTACAGTGAAGTCATGTTTCGCAGACGGTATAGAATGTCTCGGAGTTTGTTCCTTCGTATTGTTGATGCGGTCAAAGGTCATGACAATTACTTCCACCAAAGAAATGATGGACTTGGTAGAGCTGGATTATCAAGTTTATAGAAAGTAACAGCCACATTCCGGATGTTGGCGTATGGTCTACCGGCAGATGCGACGAACGAGTACATTAAAATAGGCAAGTCAACGGCGATTGAAAGTATGAAAAAAATTTGTCGTGTTATTGTGGAAATATTTGCAGAGCGATATCTAAGAACACCTACCGCTAATGATGTCACAAGGCTATTCCATGTTGGTCAACAACGTGGTTTTCCGAGAATGTTGGGCAGTCTTGATTATATGCATTGGAAGTGGAAAAATTTTCCAACAACATGGGCTGGACAATATGCAGGTCGTAGTGGGCATCCAACTATTATTCTTGAAGCTGTAGCAGATTATGATCTTTGGATATGGCATGCATATTTTGGCATGCCGGGCACCAACAATGATATCAATGTGTTGGAGTCATCTCATCTTTTTTCTAATCTAGCTCAAGGTATTGCTCCTCCTGCTCATTATATTATTTAAGGAAAAGAGTATAACATGGGCTATTATTTAGCTGATAGTATATACCCAAAATGGTCCACTATTGTACAAAGTATACATCAGTCGCTTGGTGGAAAGAAAAAATATTTTGCTATAAAACAGGAAGCATGTAGAAAAGACGAAGAACGAGCATTCGGAGTTCTCCAATCACGATTCGCAATTGTTGCAGGACCGACACGTTATTGGAACAATAATGTGTTACATGATATAATGACTGCGTGCATTATTATGCACAACATGATTATCGAGGATGAACGTGATCTTCATGCACCAATTCAAGACATGAGGGAGGTTGCCGTTCCAGAAGTTGAAATGGTTGTAGATGAAAATGCAAGATTTCAACAATTTATTGCTCGCCATAGACAAATCAAGGATAAAGATGCTCACATCGCGCTTCGTAATGCATTGATTGATCATTCGTGGGAGGAGTATACCAACTCAAGTTGGTTAATTAAACCATACACATATATTTTTAGTATTCCTATTTATGTTATTGAATGTAATATTTTGGTAGTCATTTGTTTTAATTAATGCAATTTTATTTTCTAAGTATTATATTATTTGTAGAATGGTCATTTTATAATAAAATATTATTTATTAATATTAAATATTGAGGCATATTATTGGATCAATATATTAAATTTTTTATTTGTGGCTAATTGGTTAAATAGATAAATAGTAGGGAGTTAGAAGAGAATTAATTTAAAAAGTAGATAAAAAAGATTGTGTTGTGAATATTCCTTTTTGGAGTTAGAAATGGAGTTATGGGTTGGAGATGAAGTTACTGATTGATGTGACAGTTACTCCATTTTGGAGTAAAAGTTGCTCCAAATTGGAGTTGAGGGTTGGAGATGGTCTCATGCATTAATATTTGTAGTCAACTATTTCAAAAAAATCATAATTTTAGTTGTGAAATACCCCCGTATAAATACACGGTAATAACGTAACAAACCTACAAAAAATTATGTGCCAATTTCATCATGTGTCATGTCTATGTTTGTGTGCGGTAGAAATGGAGACAGCGCAACGAGGCCGCCGGAGAGGATGGCAGCGCATTCGGCAGCGGCGGAGAGGAGAGCACAGCGGGGTGGGAGGGGAGAGATTCGATGGGGAAGAAGGGTTTGTTATTGGAATCCGATGGGAGTGGAGGGCTTCGACATGATTTGTTGTGAGGTTTGGAGTAGTTGTTGGGTTCAGAGTTGGGATGCGGAGTGGAGATCGAGGAAGAAGGTTGGGATCGAGAAGACTGATTGTTGTTGGATCCGGAGTGGGAATATGTTGTTGGGTTTGGAGTTGGGATTCGGAGTGGAGACCCGGGAAAAAAGTTGGGATCAAGGAAGAAGGATTTGTTGTTGGGTTTGGAGTTCGGGTCCGGAGTGAGGATTTGGATTTGGGCTTGGGTTCGATCTGTTGAGTATGAGGGATCTGTATTTGGATTTGAATTTTGGATCTCGATCCAGGGGAGGTATCCTCCTCGGTTTCAAAGAGTCAATTTTCTCGATCATTTCTATTAAGTGTCTCAACTTTTTCCTCATTGTCTAATTATTCTGGGAACCCCTTAACTGTGATATCACGGTGATTTCGGTCTACGGACCCTCGTCCTCAGACGGACGTCCCTATTTTGGAATGAATTCCAATCGCTTCTCCCTTTTCTATCGGTCTCTGTATTATCTGTGGTGATTTTAACGTCACCAGATTCGCGTCAGAAAGATCGAATGCTTCGCATCCTGTGTACCTAGCGGCCAACTTTAATGATTGCATCCATATGATACATTTAACTGACATACCCCTGGCAGGTAGATCTTTCACGTGGTCGAACCTTCGTCAATCCCCGACGATGGCCAAACTCGATCGATTCTCGGTGTCCCAGGATTGGATTAACAAATTTTACAATTCGTTTGCTAAGGCATTGCCTAACCCCTCCTCTGACCATGTTCCTATCGCACTCTACTCTAACTTCCCCTTCCCTTGTGCTCACAAATTCAGATTTGAAAAATTTTGGTTACAAGACCAATGTTTTGTCAACTTGATCACTGATTGCTTATCAGCTGTTACCGGTTATACCGAACTGGGTAGCATTCTCCTCAAACTCCATGCGATTAAATTCGGTTGTAAGATTTGGCGCAACGAAAGACAGTTCAATACCAACTTCCTAAAAAATTATTTCTTATCCTCCATTGAGTCTATTGATAAGTTGGAAGAGAAAGGTCCGATCTCTTCAGCTCTTTTCGACGAACGGCGATCATGCAAACGGGAATTTTCTGATCTTCTCTTCCAAGATCATCTGAAATGGGCTCAAAGAGCCAGATTTCGATGGCTCAAGGAAGGAGATTGTAATACCGCTTTCTTCCATAACTTTGCTTCTCACAGATATCGGGGTAACCATATCTCATCGATCAGTGAGAACGGGATCGAGCTCTCTTCAGATATCGATATCCATCGATCTTTCCTTTCTTTCTATAAAAATCTCATTGGTTCTCCCAGGCTAAGAACAATTAGCCTTGATTGGAACCACCTCTACGGTTCACAATCCCACGACCTCTCATCTTTGGAAGCCCCCTTTTCATTAGTAGAAATTAAATCTGCAGTTTTTGCCTTAAAAAGCGAGGCCGCTCCAGGACCGGACGGATTTCCTGTCTTCTTTTTCCAAAAGTTCTGGAATTGGCTTAAAGACGATCTCTTCCGCATGTTCTCCGAACTCCATCAAGGATCTTTCTCTTTTGATCGCATTAATTATGTGCACATTGTCTTCATCCCAAAAATGATGGGAGCGAATTCTGTGACTAGTTTTAGGCCGATCAGTCTTATCAACTCTACTTTCAAAATTATTATGAAGGTTCTTTCATCTAGACTCAGAGAAGTGATTCCCCCTCTCATCGATCCGGCCCAATCGGGATTCATAATGGATCGGTTCATTCTTGATAGTGTAGCCTCGGCCCAAGAGGTCATCACCCATTGTCATAAAACCAAATCGGAAGGTATTCTCATTAAGCTTGACTTTCAAAAAGCTTATGATAACGTTAGCTGGGAGTTTCTATTCGATATTCTTGTTCATAGAGATTTCGGTCCCAAGTGGATTGCTTGGATCGCATCCGGTCTATTTGCAGGTACCTCTTCGATTCTTATTAATGGTTCCGAAGGCCACAAATTTAAAATCAAATGTGGCCTTCGGCGGGGAGACCCTCTTTCTTCTCTCCTGTTTTCTCTAGTGGCAGACGTTTTTAGTAAACTCCTTTGCAACGCATGGGAGGCCCAGGTCATTGAAGGTCTTGGCAACTCTCATGATTTCCGGGGAGTGTTGAACCTTCAATATGCCGACGATACTATCATTTTCGCCAAGCCGAATTCCTTCTCACTTAGGAACCTGAAACTCATTCTCTATTGTTTTGAATTAGCATCAGGGCTTTCAATCAATTTTCAAAAGTCGTCCATTCTTTGGTTGGGGGGTTCCCCTAACAGGCAAATCGAAATCTCAAATTTCTTTAATTGCCCGATAACATCGTTTCCCATCACCTATTTGGGTATCCCCCTGAGATGGGGTAAGTTGCATAAAGCGGATTAGTTTCCCATGATTGATAAAGTCGAATCCAGACTGTCGGTTTGGTCCGGGAAACTTCTTTCACGAGGAGGTAGACCGGTTCTCCTCAATGCTGTTTTATCCGCTATCCCTCTTTATTTGATGTCATTCTATTATGTCCCCTCGTGGGTCATCAAGAGGATCGATCAGATCAGAAGTAATTACTTCTGGTCAGGATCATCGATCCACAAGCCAGGATCACACCTGTGCAACTGGAAACTTATTTGTTCTTCCAAGGAAGCGGGAGGTTTAAGTGTTCTGAACCTCAGACACCAAAATCTGGCTCTCCTCGGTAAATGGATTTTGAGATTCCTTAAATTGGAGGACATCCCGTGGATCAATAGTATCAAGGTCAGGTGCTTTTCAGTGGATCGGTGGTGGAGTTTCCCTCCTACTAATCACCGTAACTCCTCCCATTTCTGGAAAGGGGTCTAGAAAGCATCAGAGGCCTTCCATTGTGGATTAGCCCACTATTGTTTCGATGGTTCCGGGACTAAATTCTAGACTGACCTATGGATTGGTAACACTAAACTCGCCTCGGCTTATCTGGCCCTTTTCCGTCTAGCTACCAATCCTTTATCCTCTGTAGCAGAATCTTTCAATTATTCCAACTTTAATAGACATTGGTTGATTCCGTTCTCGACCAACCTTCCACCTATTTTACAATTAGATTATAACGAGCTGATTCATTCTCTTACTAATTACGAGTGGAAAGATAAGGAAGATGTTTATTGGCATTGGAACCGTTCAGGTACCTTCTCAGTTAAATCTTTCTACCACTTTCTTAATTTTAGAGGTACTACTTCTCCTTTCACCGATCTCCTGTGGAAATCCTGTGCTCCTCTAAAAGTCAAAATTCTTTCTTGGCTTGCCCTCAACAACAAACTTCTTACAGTTGAGAATCTCAACAAGAGGAATTTAGCTTGGGGCCAATTATGCCCTGTATGCGCTTCCGAACCAGAAAACGTGAACCACCTTTTTATCTTTTGCGATTTCACTCGTCCCTTGTGGAAGATTACAGCTCTGGCTTGGGAAGTGCCTGCCACCCCTCCAAGTCTAACAGGTGTCTGGAACTTTCGTCCTTCTAATAGCAACTACCATAAATCATGGTATCTGTCGTTTCAAATCATTATGTGGGTTACGTGGATGGAAAGGAATAATAGGATCTTCCGCCACCCTAACACTTCCTCTAACTCTATTATTCACGAGTTCCTTTTCCTATTCGATTTTTGGTCATCTTCGTTAAGCTCTGAAGCTAAGGAGTCTCTTCGTCTTGGTAGACTGGAATCGGCATATCAATGTCTTCGTATTCTTAATGCGCTTTAAAGCAGTTCTTTTCTAATTAATTAGGAGTTTCATGGAGATTTCTTATATCACCTGCTCCTTATTAGTTGCTAATTTCTTTATCTTGTTTTAATTTAGTTTCTTCATTTTCTGATGCTGGTCATCTCGTTTAATGCTTGCAGGGATGAATGAGTTTCGTGGATCTTCTGTCTTGTTATTTTGAGCCAGTATCTTTGGCTATTTGTGGGAGGATGCATGCCTAGTTCTTCAGTTGTGATAGCTCCATTTACCTCTAACTTTGTTCTGCTGTTCCTTACCTTATTTTCTCTAATTTTTAACCCTTATGTTGGAGGGTCTGTTAACCTCTGCGATGGATTCTGCTTTAAGTGGGAGGTTTATGATTTTGTTCTTTTGAAGTTGTTTTACCTTCGTTTATTCTTATTCTGACTTTATGTGAATATATATGCATCCTTCTACTAGTATCCCTTTGTGATGTCAATACTGGTTGAGGATTTTTAGTTTGTATTGTCTGATAGTTCCCGTTTACGGATGTTTCCGTTAGCTGGAGGCGCTTTTCTTGGCCGCCGTAGGAGAGTCTGGCACTTTGTGTTTCTCTATGTTGCAGCGAGTGGTCGCCTCGTTGTCTTCTTATTCAGCTTGTTGCGTGCCGAGATCTTCCTCGGCCGCTTTCATGGCTTCGGGTCGCTTCGGCTGTTTCATCGGAGGCCTGTGTGGTCCTCTCGTGCTTCGTCATGCATTATTGATCATCGTCTTCAGGGTCTGGGAGTACTCTATGCTCATGCATTTTATTTCCCGGCTTGAGAGCTGTCCGGAGCCTATTTTCGCTCGTAGTTGGCTAGAAGACAGCCCCTTTGGAGACCCAACCCGCCTCACCGGCAGTACTCGCTCCGTAGTCCAATGTATCAGCTAGAGCCTTTTGAGGATGTAATTGTTTTCCCTACGTTTTGTGTTGTTTCTCAGGTTTGGAGTTTTTCCCCGCTTGATGTATTGTTTCGTTACGGCTTTTAGTGTTTTACTGCTTGTAAAACCTACTATGTACGGATTATCCATTTTATATATTATATTGCTGGCTGGAGTCTTTATAGACTCTATCCGTATCATTAAAAAAAAATTTGGATCTGGATAGAGAAGAATTATTACAATGTATTTATATGGGGATATTATGATATTTCACAATCAAAATTAGGGTTTTTTTGGTATAGTTGAGTGCAAATATTAGTATAAAGGAGTTTATTGCATTGAGCAAAATATGAGGGGGTTTATTACATTGACCATATATCTTCAAGGGGGTTTTCTACAATTTATCCTATAAATAATGGTGTTGTATGGAACCATAATTTGTAATAGAAACTTAAAGGTTTTGCTGTTATACAGGTCAAGCAGACGTTTGACATTACCGGATTCATTCTCTTGCTTTTCTTGCTTAATACCTCACTAGTAATTTACACGTGTGATGCATGTCCTTATAAATATATATTTTTTAAAGTAAAAATTTTGATGTTATCTGACATAAAACCTAAAATATCCTTTATATTAGTTATGCATGTCCATTTCATGTGTTAGTTTGGTTACAATGTACGTATTTATTTGGTTACACAACCCTAACTCTCCCATTAAAATATTAGAGATTTGTTGAATACCACCTCACCTCTACCTTCTTTGGTATGTTCATTTGGCATCGTTGTAGTGAAACTATCTTATGTGCCCTAGTTTATGAATTTTGCCATAATTCAGCTTCATCACTGTGGACGCACGGGTGCATATCCCAAAGCGTATTTCTTTCGAAGGGCTATTAGACTCAAACTTAATGAAGTTTCTGTATTATTGCTTTAACTTTTTTTTTTTAAAAAGTAGGGTTAATGACCTATTGACATCCAAAGTTAGTGATAATTACCTACACTCACCTAAAGTGAAAATAATACACCAATAGTACCCAAACTTTTATCATTTAGACCCGAAGGCCTCTGCCGTCCCACTTCTCCGTTAAGTTAGTGAAATATTCCTCGAATATTCCTGTTAACGGGTCTAAATCCGTTATGAAACACGTTAAATTACAAAGAAGCCCTCATCTATCCAAAACTAAACCCATCAACTCTATCCAAACCCGAAACCCATCTTTTTCTCCTCTTCATCTTCTTTGTCTCTTCATCATGTTCATATTCTTCTTCTCCTCTACCCGAAAACCCACCACTGAAACCCATCATCTTCTTCTCTTCATCCTCTTCATCTTCTTCTTCTAATATGCTCGAAAACCCACCACCGAAACACAATTTATTCTCCTCTTCATCTTCTTCTCCTCTACTCGCCGACCACCGAAACCTAATTTCTTCTTCTCTTCATCTTCTTCTTCTCCTCTACCCAAAACCCACCACCGAAACCCACCATCACCACCACCACCATCACCATCACCACCACCACCACCATCATCTCTGTCACACACCACCATCACCATCACAAAAAAATGAAAAACAAAAGAAAGAAAAAATGAAAAAAAAATAGAATTGAAGAAGAAGATATGAGGGTATTTGTGTAATTTCATGTTAAATCTATTAAAAGATTAACTCGGGTGCCTTTTGGTCCAATATTAAAAAGTTTGGGTGCTATTGGAGTATTACTATAACTACGGGTGTGTATAGGGTATTACTATCAACTTTAGTTGCCAATAGGTCATTAACCTTAAAAAATATAGCATATTTGTTAGAGTAGGTTTACTTCAACATAGTAGCCAGTGTAGCTTGCTTGTATTTGTGGTACAAACAAATAAAAAATATGATCTCCCGTTCACAAGTTTCGCTCCGTACCAATTTGCTTGCCCTTCAAGCGTCCGCCGAAAATGAGCAATGACAAGTTGTAATGTGTTCCTTATTTGAATTGTCTTACGACTTTGTATAGCGACAATAGAATGATAACAATACGAAGAGCCATTCAACGATGTAAACAACATCCTTGGAATCATGAACAAAAATCTGTAGTCAATAAAATGATTGAATTATCTCATCATATTGAATAATAACACTCACTTTTCTTATCATAACAAGGTTATTTCCATTTTCTCGCACATTATAAAAGAGTTTTAATTTTAAAAAACATATGGTCAATATTGGTACACAAATTAGCACCGAGGGTAGTTGAGCAATTCTACCGCGGAGACATGTTCGAAGAGCATGTTCCACATTCCGGAGAGGGGGATAAACCCCAAGCGTAACCTGTATTTTCTACCCTAGTCAAAGCAGAGCATGGGTCACATCAGCACCACACTTGGCTCGAGTCAACACTCTGAGTGGGCTTGCACCCCTCTCCATCCGCACCCATATATAGAGCCATTTCTAACAGCCAATGAATATTTTTATAGTCCTCACTTGTAAAGCCCACACTGTAATACCCTGAATTTTAATAAATGTGAAATTGTAGATTTTACGTGTTGTACACGTGCAAACTTTTGTATAAATATTCTCTTATGAAATAAATTTCTATAACCCGAACAAATAATTATTTTTTTCTCCTTTTCTTTTATTCTTTAAGCCCATTTTCTTTTAAAGAGCCTAAATTTGTTTTGTTTAAAACTAAGCCCAACTTAATAAATCAAGTATTTCTTTTCTAAAGGTCCATTATTTTTAAAAACCCATGAATTAATTATTTTTTAATTAACTTGTCATGTAGACACATTTTTTAGAAAATTAATTTTTTTGTATTGTACAACTTTAATTAGGGGACACTAGTTGGGACACGTGCATGCACGCGTGTGTGCATTGCACACCCAAGGGTGGCCGGGTATGCATGGAGAAGAGTGGGAGAGTGGGGTTGTGTGCATGGGTGGTTATTTGCTCATGGGTGGTTGCTACAACTTTCCATCTTATCCTAGCCATTCATCTACAACCATCTAGTATAATCCTAGCCCTCCAATCTATCCTAAAACTAGTATAAATATCCCCTACCTTCATGTATACAACACTAAGATAAATAATTGAAAGAAAGAAACTATATAGGAGAGTAAAAGATTGAGTGCATTAGTGTTTGGTGTGTGTTTCCCTACCCTTTGGAGTTCAGCTACTTCATCCACGACAAGGAGAAAGGGCTCGGGTTCCCTAAGTACAAGGAGGAGAAGGTGATTGTGGTGGCTCATTCTAGGAGGCAAAGGACCGCTCGTGTGTTCAAGGAGATTCTAGGATCCTTTGTAGTATTTTTCTTCGAATAGGTGGGTGGTTTTCTATACTTCTAATATTAGATATCATGCTAGGAAATCGTTGATACATATGCATTCTAAAAGAACTAATAAGATAATCACTTATTGACTCTAAAAAAGACTTGCTAAACGAATAAGTAAATGCTTGATGAATTGCTTGCTATTGGTTATAATTCATGTTTAGTGTAGTTAAATTAACTTATTGCCATGAAATTGTGAAATTAGAACCATGTGATTGTAGTAAAATGTTCATGTATGGTTAGTAGATGAATTATTAAAATTTTGTATTTATTGAACCATTATAATACTTGCTCAAGGAATGCAAATTTTGATTATAAGTATTATGAATAAAGAGGGAAAAGTAGAAATTTACACCTTTTAATAAAGTCTTAATGCAAAAAATTGAGTAGGGGATTTGTTAAAGTGGAATTTTGCAATTTATGAATATAGAATACAAATTAGAGTGAAAATACTCGTTTTAATGTCAAAAATTATTTTTTAAACCACTGATTTGCTAAATGTATGTAAATTCAGTATTCTGAAAATTTTTATGACCTTTTGTGAAGAGAAAACGAAGTTATGATCTTTTGAAAAATGAAATATTTCTAATAAACAGAGACTCGACATAAATCGATTTTAAACCAATTCTATATCAGTTGGTTGCTATGGTCATTCTGGTTATAGGGGGGCTTTAGTGCGTTACTATAGCACTGTGTGTGCGTGGGTTCGAGTCTTGGCAAGGGGCTTTTATTTCAAAAATTCGATTTTTCCAAATACCGAGAACTAGACTCAAAACCTACTCACTTCCCCTTTATGGGCGCTTTGTCTCTTTTTGCTAGCGCGTGGGCCTTTGGGATCTCGGTGACTGTGCACTGTATGTGGGTGTGTGCGGTTCGAATCTGGCTGTGGCCAAAATTTTTTGGGAAAAAAATGTTTTTTTTTAATTTTTTATTTAGTTATATTTTACTTTGACTATTGTGATTTTACCAAACATAAATATGTAAAAGGAATAGGGAGGAAATATTAGAATTCTTTGAGTTTATAAACTTCAAAAATAAAATGTTATTTTGGAATTATGGACCTTCAAAAAGTGAAATACAATCTTTTTTTTTGTTCGAAGAGTTCACTTTAGTTTTGATCTTTTGCGTTCTAAATAAAGAAAGAAAGTGAAAATTCTCGAGTATGGAAATGATTGCAAAGAAATGAATTGAGACTTTTTAGAATCGAATAAAAATCTTCTTCTGAATGTGCAAATTGTGCATAGAAATGAGTTACAAAGAGAATGTGATGAAATATAAAATTTTTGTGGACATGTTTCAATGAATGTGAAAATGAGGACTTATACTAGAACTTAGTTAAGACTCTACATCGGCAAGAATGAACAAGTATTGAAAAGAGAATTTATGCTATTTTGACCAAATTTGGGTCGTTGATAAAGGTTGATATTGAAAAGACCGATGTAGGAGTAATGCAAGATTCTATATTAGTGACCTCCAATTATACATAAGGATGAGATACATAGTAAAGATGTGATGAACGTAAGAGACAAACATGAGTATGAGGGCCATTGGATTGGCGGCGTGAGGGTATCCACAGGATGTCCCATGATGCGTCATGATTAGGGCGCGGATACTACTCCATAGTACCATCCCGATGGCGATGCTTATGGGGTGATCTAATGAATGTGGGTGGTGTCACGTTTATGGTAGGAGGTGAATTACCACAGGATGCCTGCATGATGAGTCATGTGTCAGTGCGTTGGGATTCTCTCCAGGGCGCCTAGACATGAGTTTGTAGTTCATAGAATGCCTAAGATACTTACCGTAGTTACAGTAGTAGATTAGATTATGGCGAGGGATTGAACCCTACAAGAGGAAGAACGATTAAGGGCTTGCCCTCGGACCTATGTAGTATGGGTTGCATAGACTATGAATAAGTGCGCATTAGTGTCATATAATGTAAACAACCTGCATTAAGGACTAAGTGCATAGCACAACATAACATCAATAGGATAGTCCCTTGTAGTTTTACTTGTAATCAAGTTTGTGGTTGTTTAAGTATGGAAAATCGTTATGCTGTTTCCGACATAGAGAGGATGGCCGTGTATAATATTTTGCCAGTGAATGAACTGACGCGCCCACAATTTCATATGCAGGAAAAAGAGGTTGACAGATTGAAGTATACATGCTGCTCCAAGATTGATTTAAACGTGTATATTTTCATGTAATTACTGTAAATTGCTTCCGATGTATGAATGTAAATGTGTAATGAAACTCTAATGTAAGAAATGTTTTTAATTTCCTTGTAAAATTGTACGAAAGAAGTGTAAAGATCCTGTGGAACTTCGAATTTAGTTGTATTTTAAAATTCGGGGTGTTACACACACTCAATCAATTATACAAATCCGTTGTTGTCAAATGTTTCACAAGACTCTCCTACTGGAAAATTTGTGTTTCACTAGTCAATATGTCGTAATTGTTTATTTATTTTGTATTTAAAATAAGGGTAAATAGCGAAAAACACCTCTAATCTATGAGGCAAAAGCATTTAACCCCTTAAATTTTTAATCAAAGCGATAAACCCCCCAAACCACTAATCATGGTTAAATCCAGTACGGAAAACCTAAAGTGGGTATGAAATGACCAAATTACCCTTATTTTAAACCAAAAAAAAAAACTAAAAAAGTTCGGAACTTACCGAATCCAAATCAAAATTAAAAATAAAAAAAATCAAAAATCAAAAATCAAAAATCAAAATCAAAAACAAAATCCTAAATCCAAATCCAAATTCAAATGTTTTTAAACACACAAAATTCACAGACATACTCTCTTCCCCCCCCCCCCCCCCCCCCCCAAAATCGACAGCCACTCACCGCCATTATCACCACCACCACCGACCACTATCACCATCGTCATCACCACCACCATCAGCCCTGACCTCCACCACTACCGACAGGCCCGACTTCAGTCCCATCTGAAATCAAAAATCAAAATCCTAATTTTCGGATTATGGGGTTTGATGGGTTTAATAAGATGGCTGATAGTAAGATAAGTTTAATTTTTAGTGTAATTTATGTTGGGTTTAATTTAAGATGAGTTTAATTCTTTGTTTAAAATGGATAAAAGATGAGTTTAATAAGATGTGTTTGATGAGTTTAATAAGATGAGTTTAATTTTCAGAAGATGATGATGATGGTGGTGGTGGTGGTGGTGGAGGTCAGGGCCGACGGTGTTGATGATGGTGGTGGAGGTCGGTGGTGACGATGATGATGGTGGTGGAGATCGGTGATGATGATGAGAAAATGATCGGGATTTGATTTGGATTTGGATTTTGGATTTGAATTTGGATTTTGAATTTTGAATTTTGGATTTTGGATTTTGGATTTTGGATTTTGATTTGGATTTTAATTTTAATTTTGATTTTGGATTTAGATTTGGATTTGGATTTGGATTTGGATTTGGATTTTTGATTTTTGATTTTGATTTTGATTTGATTTGATTTTTTTTTTTGGGGTGTATAAAAATAAGGGCAATTTGGATATTTCACATACATTTTTAGGGTTTTCCATGCAGTAGTTAACCGTGTTTCGTAATTATGAGGGTTTATCGCTCTGACCGATAATTTAGGAGGTTAAAGACTTTTGCCTCATAGACCAGGGGTATTTTTTGTCATTTACCCTTAAAATAATAATAATTACACTAACAAATTTTGTTACATCTTTCCCAGTTTGCACCAATTTGCAAAATATGCTAATTACCCTATAACTTTTTTGCGGATGACTATATTCTGTCCATAATCTGTTAGCGGATAGCCCTTCAGCAAAAGACTATAAACTAGTCTTCTGTGGGTTTCTTTTTCTTTTCTTTTTTTTGAAACTAAAATACCCCCAATTGATTAATTAGGTATCAAAGAGACTTAAATGTACAACTGTATTTTTGAAAATTGTGAAAAGAGAGATAGAAAATATTTTCTAATAAATCCACTAATTTAAAATATAAAATTTTTTAAAAAATGGGTATATCTTTATGCAGAAAACCCGATTGAAATTTATAAGGGTAAAATAGTTATTTTATGCAAAAAATAACAACGTTAGCTAGAAGTAGGGTCACCTGCTACTCTAGGTCTATGGTAAGGTAATCCGCAAAATTTTACAAAAAAATCAATTATTGGTGAAAATTGGGCAGGATACAAAATCTACCATTTATTTTAAAATAATTTTGCCAACAAAGAAAAGATATAAAAAATCTCTAATATTATAATGGGAGAAGGCCTTAGTGTCATTGTTTGTCATTTTGAAGCCAACACGTGCAGCGCACGTGTTAACAAAACGACCCACTTTGGTAAATATTTTCTAAAGTGGACCAGTTTGGTAAATATCTTCGGAAGTGGATCAGTTTGGAAATTATTTTCTTTTTATCCTTTTCATTAACCCTTCAATTTTTCCCACGTGCACGTGTGTGATACTAGTATGAATAGTGGGGCTAGGGCGTCACCCTAGCTAATTTATCGAGGAAGACATCTCAAAACTCCTATTAAATAATCCAAATTGAAAATTCACACAATTAGATATGATTTATAACACAAAAAATACGTGTCTTCAAAATTTGAAATAATTTCGATGTGTTTTAACCACTCATCATGCGACATAAAAATAGAGTAATTATTGATCATTTATAAAACATCATTGCATGATAAACAATCAAATCTAATCGAATTCACACGAAATTTTGTGCACACTTTTTACTTTTCAAGGTACAGATCGCATCTAATGGTGTGGATTTCATCTTGAATAGTTGAGATATGAGTTTTGGGATGTCTTCCTATAGTTAGCTAAGGTGATACTCTAACCCATTTTTTCTCATAAATTTTTTTTTTGAATAAAAATAACCTATGCATAAGGTTTTGTACAAGTACTTTACGAGGTGATGTGACACAATCTTTATCCCTCATTTATAATAAAAAAAATTATATGGTAAAGATTGTGCCGCATCACTTTGTACAGTAAAAATTATGTAAAACACTTGTACGCATAACATTAATTTTTTCAAAAATATGAACACAGGCAAAAATATCACTTAATAAAACCCTGATGTGGGTCTTTTTTTTTAATTACCTAAACAAGAAAAACAAAAGAAAAAAAAATCTTCCTGATTTTGGAAACTGAATCCGGTGAGAAGAACGAAGACGAATCGTCTTCCCAAATATGGATTTGATTCGGATTCGGGTCTCACATTCGGGTTCGGGTTCGGCATTTGGGTTTAGGGTTTTACACCGAAGAGCCGGATATTAAAACATGTTAATTTGAATTAAGATTAAGATCAAAATCAAGATTAGGGTTTCCTCTACATTCATTACCAATCCTCAAGAATCCACCGATCAAAGCAAAGCAGGTCCCTTTTTTTTACCCTCTTTTTCTCTATTTTGAATTATCTAATTCATATTTATCAAGAATCCATGTTAGGGTTTGGATGCCCTAATTTATGAACTGTAGATTTTTGGAGAATATATATATATATTTTGAATTTGATTGATATGTTTTGTTGATGTTTATGGTGGTTGTTATTTTAATCTCACTGTTTAGTACTTTAGAGCATCCACAGTCGTTCAACGGGGAAAATGGCAAAATGCATTTTTTAGCGATCCATTTCTTCGTTTTGCTGCAGTCGTTCAAATGCTATAAAATGCATAAGTTAGTTAAAAAACAATCAGACGAAGCATGATGTTTCGTTTCGTCCTAAAAAATTAATTTATACGGGCTGAAAGGTAGAAAATATTAATAAAAAATACGGGATGTTTCGTCCCAAAAAAAAATATATATAAAAAATAAACGAGACGAAGCATGATGTGTATTCCAACATTAAAATAAAAAAAAATCGAAAGAATGGGTGGGACGACACATGATGTGTCGTCCTGTTTTGGGGGGGATTCATTTTAATTTTTTTTTTTTAAAGTGTGTGTTGCCATGGGGAATGTCTACTTTACCCCTTTGAGATACTTTACCCCTTTGTTGAACGGTATGAGTTGAAGGGTAAAAGTGTCCATCCGGTTTTTTTTTTAGTTACTTTATTTTAATTCCCATTCCAAATAGTTACTTTATTCGGTTTTTTTATTTATTTTAATTCGGAGGAAACATCATGTTTCGTCCGATCAATTAAGAATATAATAAAATAATCCAGACGAAACATCATGTTTCGTCCGCTATAATATGCATTTTGCTATTTCGATTGCTATTTCTCCGTATCTACTGTAGCGCTTTTGCCAAAAAATGGCAAAATAGCAAACGACTGTGAGCGCTACAGTAGAAAAAAAAGGGCAAAAATGACAATAAAGCAAATGACTGTGGATGCTCTTAGTGTGATGTTTTGTATAATTTTACTCTTTTTCTTTTGAATACGAAAAACAAGGGCAGAGTCTGAACTAGTAAATGATAGAGTCAGGCTTAGAGCATCCACAGTCGTCCTTTGCTAAAATATGTCTAAGTGCATAGGCTAAATTTAAAAAAACCGTACTGAGTTTTGGGCTATTTCAAAAAACCGCACTAAGTTTTTTATTATAAAAAAACGATATAAAATTTTAAAAAACTCCACTGAGTTAGTTAGGGTTAGGGTAGGGTTTAAAAAAATCACCTTCATCTTTTATTTGTGTTTAAAAAAACCACATTCATTTTTCATTTGTGTTTAAAAAAACATCGCTTAACTAATCAAATGTTTAAATAAATCCCTCCGAACTAACCATAACCCTTAACCCTAACTAACCCAGTGGATTTTTTTGAAATTTTGTGTTGTTTTTTTTTTTAAAAGCTTAATGCGGATTTTTTTAAAATGGCCCAAAACTCAGTGGGGTTTTTTTAAATTTAGCCTAAATGCATATTATACATATAACAAAGCTGAGTTTGCTGCAGTGGTAAAATGCTATAATATAGATAACAAAAAAATATGATCGGACGGATCTTCTGGACCCGTCCCACGAATTTTAAATAATTTTTGCAATTTTTTAATAATTAAAAACATTTTTTTAGTGAAAAAACGGTGGGCCCCTCCACGGACGGATCTTCATGATCCGTCCAAGGGGTTTAGTAATATTAGCAGCAATTTTTTTTTCGGAAATTAAAAAAAAATGTTGGACGGACTTCCGAGTTCCATCCGACCAATTAATTTTATTTTTTTCGTAGGATGGATCTTGAAGATTTGTCCTGTATAATATGCATTTTCTCATTTCCGCTCTTATATATAGCAATCTATTGTTGCGAAATCATCAAAATATGCATAAATAGCAAACGACTGCAACAAGAGCGCTGTTTGCTAAAATATGCATAAAATGGATAAATAGCAAACTACTGCGGATGCTGAGATGCTCTTAGGAGGCTATGATTATAATATGTTGATTGTTTTTTTGCCGAAGATTGCGGGCCTCCCCATCACTTTGTTGAGGGCGATTGATCGATGAGTAATGCTACACTCACTACCAATTTCACTACATTTTTCTTCACTACCTTAGATGACACATTCTAAGTTTTTGTTAAGAACGTCAAATTTCTTATTTATTCATTGAAAACTCTTACCACCTTTCTTTTCGTGTTAAGTTCCTCCCCCTTGAAACCTTTTAGGCTTAGGATATACTTTTTGGACAGTTAGGTGCATTATTCCAACCTTTATTCTGCATGGTAGAAATTTCTCTTGATATATTGGAGGCTCCTTTTGTGATGAACTGATAGGTGTAGTGACTAAGGGTGAACCTTTACCCCAGCATTTTTTAGTTTGATAGGACATGGCTTAGATAACAGTGATGGTGGTATGGCAGATAGGCAAAGACTAAGCAACTAATGTCTTAAGATTTTGACTAGTTATTGGAGGGATAAGCCCTAGCAACTGAAGGATGACTATTTGTGGGGAAGATAAGGATGATTAGCGTGAGTGTTGGGCACTAAATGGTTCAGGATAGTGCTCGCATGTATACTCATTATGGTAGTACATGGATTTTCATGACATAACATATTTCAAGCAACTGTTGAACTTTGAATCCAGTTACTTTTTCTAAAGCAGTGATGAAATGTTAGTTGTGATTAGTCACTGTACAATTATTCATGGCTATATATTTGAATTTAAGGCTGTATTTGAAAGTTCTCAGCAAAAATCTAAGGATAATTGGCTTCTCATGTGACTACATAGTGTCTTAAGAAGTATCCAAGGATCATTTGGTTTGTCAAAGATCCAGTTTCATGTATTTCTCTTGCTTCTAACTACAGCTAGAGCACAATATGTAGTTTGGTTTGATGTAGTTGCTACAGAACGAAATGACTTTCACTGTTATTGGTGTACTAGTTAACATGTGTTGGTCATGTTAGAGAAGGAGGTGACATTAACTAGTAAACTTATTTTATAGGCATGGAACCAAATAGAAGAGACTTAGCGTAACCATTAATTAGGATTCAGGATTTAATCATTTTACCAATCACATAAACAGATTTATTAATTTTCTACCCCAATTGATGGCTCTTATTTAGGAGCGAAGATCTGCTTAAATTTTAGTTGGATGTAATGATGCATTGATTGGTACGTCGACACCTAACATTATATATACCCCCCGAATTGTCTTTCTACATATTTGGTTCTAAAAGGAGATGTGCGTGTGTGGTTTTTATCCCATTGATTATAAAGGTATTAAGAGCAATTTGTAAGCGAGGAGGTCAGTGAACACACTCACACCATATTATTCAGTAACTAATATTATGCAGTAACTAGCTTATTTGCATGAATGCTTTTTTATCTCAATTTCGGGAACATATTTAGAAATGACCATTTTTATGAAGCATAAAATTTCATGATGTTCCTCAATTCCTTCAATGTGCTTGGGAAAGCAGAAAGCGCATGCAAACAATTCTCGATTAATCAAAAAATGAAAAAGGGATAGCCGGATAGGACGGGCGGGAGGATGTCAACCCTTCTCCCGTTCTCTCCCATAATTAATACATATGTTAGACGAGGTGTGATTAGTATGATACTTGCTTTCTAATACATTTTCTCACTTGTACCAAACAGCCTACAGAAAGACATGTCTGGTGGGATTGGGCTGTACATACCCTGCATACTCTTTTGAATTTTGAGAAGTTCCCGTAGAGGGCAAACATGTGAAAGTACCTCCTCCTATTATGTGCCCTTGAGCTATTGTTATCTCAAACTCCCTTGCATAATCTCTTTGATTTTGAGAAGATCACACAGAGAATGCTCATCTCAAAGTGTCCTCTCTTGTTCTTTTGGTTACCCTGAGCTAATCTTATGACCTATCTTAAAGTGGCCGCATTATCTCCCTGCGTTTTCAGAAGAATGAGAAGATAATGGAGAGAGCAAACATCTCAAAGTAAACTCAAACCCATCATTTCTCTACTAGTAATTTCCTATGCCAACTTCCTTGCATAATCTCTATGATTTTGACAATATCAAGCAAAAGATGCACATTTCAACCTTTCAAATTGTATTCTCTTATTCTACAGTGCATATACTGCTCTTGAGTTAATTTTAACCCAAACTGTTCCGCATAATCTCCTCAGTTGTAAGTAGATCATGTCTAGCGAACATGTCAAAGTATGCCTTGCTAAAGCACATACCAAAGTGCTTTGCATAATATTTTGTATTCTTACCTCTTTTCTTTGCTAAGATGCGCATATCTTTCATTGGCTAATCCTATCTCATAGTGTTTTGCGTGATCCTCATAATTTTGAGTAGATCAAAAATGAATATCAAATTGCTGCCCTCCCATCCTAATCCATGGATTTAGCCTCCACCTCCATATTAGTTAATCCACTCCTAAAGTGTATTTCATAGTCTTCTGAGTGCACATCTCAAAGTGCAACTCCCATCCAACAATACCTTACGAACTAACCGGCTAACCCTATAGTTCATGGACCATAGGGTTATAATTGTTTTCCTAATACTGTAATGTTATGAAACATGAATTCACCTTAACTTTGTATCAAACAGCTGTTATTTTATAAAAGAACAGTCACATTCACTAGATTGAGTTGGGGAGTTTTGGGAGGTGTGCATAAGTGGGGGGGTGCTCTCAGCATAAAAAGATGGTATCACTATGAATAAGAGAGAATTTTTATCATTGTGATGACGTCAACCACTGCCCCATTTGAACCAATCATCATATCACGTGAAACTCAATCCCCCTCCCAGCCTTCCATCTGACTCTCATTGTACTTAAAATCGTGCTTCTTACAATCAGCATCATGTTGCATATTATATAGAACACAAATACCTAGTACAGGCATGTACCGATACCCATTATATATTCAACAATTGGATACATCTCTCCCTCTCGATTTTGGGAACCGATGAAAATTGGAGATCAAATAACATTTTCTTATCAATCAAGAGAACTAGATACATGTATATAGAACTAGTGTGGACACTGGTCTATTCTATCTAGTTGATGTGGGACTACTTGTAACTACTACTAATAACTCTTAACAACAAGTCAACAGGTAAATCCAATCGTTACATTCTTTGTATTCTATATAAGACCAGATGCATTTTGTTGTAGTATTCTAGTTCTAATTTGGATGCAAAAAAGAAATAAGGCTGATTCGATCCAAATTTGATTCCATATTTGTGTTTTGACCAGTAAGCACTTAGTGCATTCCTACGTTTGATATATGAAAATGGATACTGATAGTGTCACATATCATGCTTGAATAACCAAATAGATTTTCACATGCATATCTGAAACGGAACATATGTTGCACGACATATAATAGAGTCTGTTTGGCATTATATTTTTGTGCATATAACTGATAGTTTATGTAATTTTATAGATAGGCAAACATCTATTTTATTTAATGACATACGGCTAGTATCTATGTTTGACTTGAATGCCGAGATGTTTTCATTAACTATTATTGTTAAGTTATTGACATAACTATTTAATATTACGAGCACTAATCATATATGTATAGTATATGCTAGTTTAATTCTGCTTTGTAGACGATTCTATTACACCCCTAGTTATACCGAATTATGCATGTGTATATATGTATATATATGCTTGTATGTACTACTGTGTTGTATGTTACATATATATATGAATATTTACACTAGAGAATGGACATAAGAGTTAAAGGTGGTGCAGTGCAGAGGAGCAGTGGTGGTCATTAGAGTAAGTTGCCAAAAAAAGGCAAAAGGGTGGAAGGTGGTGAAGGAAAAGAGAGAAAAAGCATGGAGTGGAATTGAACCCTTCTCATTATTAGTATCACTACTAGTATTATCATTTTAGGGTTATGGTTATGCATGGTAGCATTTCCCAATGTAAGAAGATAATCAATCAGCCCACCTTCTCTTTCTTTTGCTTGCTTTTCTGTTTCCCTCAGTTTTACTCTCTCCCTCTTTAACGGTCCCCAAGAGAATGGAGGGCATATCATCCTATGGTTTTGAAACCCCTCCTCAACCCCCATAATTAATACCATGATGGAAAGAAGAGAGAACAAAAGCAAAAGAAGTAAGGGGAAGTTTGTTTCAAATCCCTTCAATTGACCTTGATTTTCAATGAGCCTATATTGAAGTAGATGATTATGCATGAAAGCATTCCTGATAGAACCTGCCACATTTCAATGTGAGTGGTATGTTAAACATCAACTGTATCGATGAAAGTGGAAAGTGGAAGGAGCTAATTGAAAAACAAATTTAAAAAGAGGGGCTTAGAACGAATTTCCTCCCTAAAAGGAATAGGTATATGAATGAATAAATGGTAACAAAGAAAGGAAGTTAATTAACAAATGTGAGACCTCAGAACAAAGGAAAAAGATTGAAAGATGGTCAAAAACTCCCTCGAAGACCCACCTCAATTGTCTATCTTTATTGAAACCATCAATTTTTTTATATCTTCATTACTTACCTTTCTTTTTGGGTATTTCATTTGTGCATGGAAACATTGAACATGTGATGCTTTCTCCCTCTTCAAAAATTCCTTCAGTTTCTCTCAACATTTGGGGGAAATAAAGGTAAAGGTTAGATTGATTACAGCCCACAACCCATTCAATTGTGCTATGCTTATCTAATTCAACTTTAATTGTTTTTTATTCTCTTCTGTTTTTCCTTCTTTTGATGTCAATATATATATAGTTTTATTTTTATTTTTTTCTGGGATATGTTCTGTTTTCCTGTGTGCTAGCCTTAATCCATTTTAGTTTATTAGTAGAATAGTAATTGTTTTACTAAAAAAGGTGGGGAATTGGTTACATGAATTTGGACACGCACACAATTAATATAATATTATATTATATTACATAAAGTAGTCACATAGAATTGGAATTTCTATCTAAATCAAACATATTGTATTGGTGTATATATATATATATATATATATATATATATATATATATATATATATATATATATGAAGGCATTTACATCATGTATTTGTAGTGCTACAAATTTGTTTTCCTTTGTCATTTTCTTTCTATTTCATTACACTTTTGTGACACTAAGCATGAATATATTCCTGATATATACTAACTGAGCTTTCTTTGACTATCTAATGGGATCGAATGGACATGGTTCGGAAGGGGGAAAAAATGAATGATGGCTAGGGAGTTGCATTCCTTCTACATTTAGTATATACATCTAAGAAATTGGTTGATATCACGCTAATTCCATCAAAATTTGCTGCAGATGGAACTATTTATAGAACTGATTCGATAGTAGTACCACGACTAAGAGTAATAATAATAATAACTGTTATTTTTAGTATTATGGCAAACCACATAACACTTCCTATAGGAATATTCACTTTGAATATTTTGAAAAAGCAACGGCTAGTTTTTTCGGTTTGATGACCGTTAGATATTCATAAAGGAAACACAAAGACCTCTGCTTGAAACAGAGGAAGAGAGAGAGAGAGGTGTGGGTCTTTCCTGTCATAGGTTTTCCAATGTGTAGAATATTCACTTGGTCTGGTGAGATTTAGTTATCTGTTTCTTGTTCCTTCTTATCCTATCATACCTCAACAATGAAAGCACCTGGGTTTTTCGAATTTTCTTACGTGTACTCGACATTATGGTGCCAACTCAGCAGAGTAGGACCAATAACTCCCTTTCGCGCTAATGGATCAGTCAATTATTGTGTACTGTGTGGGGACTGCAAAAACCTAATTGGACTAAATATCAAATTATAATTTTCGCTAGAAATTCGACGTTCTTATGATAAAATGATGCCTTGGTGAAGTTGATAGGTACAGAGGGAAACAAAGCTTTTCTTAGTGTGAATCGACGACCCTTTCAAATTATTGAGAAAAGGAGAAGGTGAATGAAATCGCGAATATAAGATATGAATAGCTAGGTATTGGCCATATGGGAATTTATTATGATGATCCAATCTTCGGAACTGCTGAGCATCTCGAAGGGATTATATTCATTATCTAGAAGGAATTCACAAACCCACCACACCTAGAAGGCTAGAACCAAATTAGAGTAAATATGTAAATATATGTATGTATTGTCCTCTAATCTTTATGATAGTGCCAATATATGAAGAAAAGTTTAGCTTTATATATATGTATTCCTCTAATATATGGTATATTGTGGAAAATTTAGCAATATTTGAAGAAAAGAAAGCAATCAAAGATGAAAACACTAAACTTAAGACTTATTTACATATGCATGTATAGTTATTAAGGGCAAAATAGAATCCATCTAGTTCTTTTAACTAATGCTGATATATGGCATATAGTGAAAGTTAAGCTTGAAAAAAGGTAAGTTGTCATTGAACAGAATGCTGACTGTGATTCTTGTATGTTTGTACTTAGATTTCTTTCACCCCTTTTCTAAAGAATCATATTAATGCTTGTTACAAATAGGTTATGTCAGGACAATACTTGCTTCTATGATAAGCCAAAATTGTTGTTTGCATCTAGTTATCCTTTGCATTTTTAAGTGATGAGCCATGCAAAAGGATGTAGAGATGTCATGTTGCTCAAAATGGAAAACACATTTGAAGTTTATTTTACATTTAGAAAATAGATTTTCTTTTTCTAACATCATTTAAAAAATAGATGTGATTCATAAGTTAACTAGTGTTGAACTTGGAGTAGAGTTTGTGAAGGCTATGTTTTTTTATCGAACATGCTCACAACATTGAATTTGTTGTAATACACATAATTATTTTACCCCCTGTTGTATGACCTGCACATATGTGTATACTGTATCGGCTCTTCTTCTGTGAAATATCAACACTTCTATTTGGCAGGAATGTCGGTGTCATGTACACAAATTTGACACCACTTTCTGCTACTATGTAGTTTACAGAATTTTCCATATGTTGTTATATCCTGTAGATTGTGCTTGCATTAGCATGTCCGTATTTGTACTTCCCAGAGTTGCATGAGGATCTATCTTTTCAGAATTCACCCAACACTCATCTCCACTTAACCTCACTTATTGAGCATCATTTCTACTAGTAATTGAGATTTAATGAATTCTTTAATAAATATTATCAAAGATAATGCATGGTAGGAATCATGTAAAAATTCCTCTCACCATGGTGCACATGCACTTGCACCCTCTCTCTCATATCTCTGTCTAAAAAGATGTAGTAAGGAAAAGTCCTTGAAAACTCTCTCCATATATATATACGTAATTTTTCCATCTTTAGCATCCCTCTCAATGCTCTTTCTCTTCTTTTTTACCCTTTTTAGTTTTCTGTGATCCCATTCTTCAAGAATATGAACCATAATTTTTATAAAGAAAAAAGAGAGAAAAAGAAAAAGGAGATAGAGAGAACGTCCCCGGGCCTCCACAACCAATTTTGATTCTCAATTATTGAGGCTTTCTGGCTTGTATAAAAGCCCCCCAAGCCCTCTCAAAACTTTACCACTTCAACAACAACAACAAAAGCCATTCCAACCCCTTTGCATACTTCATTTCTTCCTCCTTCAGTGTAAGCTCTCCCCTCATTACCTCTCTGTTTCAATTAGCTTGCAGTGAACTAGGAAACTTTTAGATCTTCTTGTAGTGTTATATGGACTATTATATGAGTGTATGCCCAAACTTCAATTAGTACTTCTTATAGCATGTTTTCTTGTTCAGTTAGCTTGGTTTGAACTAAAAGTCTTTTATAAGTAGTACTTGTTATAGTGCTACTAGGAGTGTAAACGATCAATTTAGTGAATTTTTCTTGCAATATCTTTAGGACTGAGTTTTGTGTTTGATGTATGGTATTTATGTATGCTATTTATGTATGGTATAGGACTTGAAGATGAACAGGAAGCCAGGAGACTGGAACTGCAGGTCATGCCAGCACCTCAACTTCAGCCGCCGCGACTCCTGCCAGCGCTGTGGGGACCCTAGGTCGATCGGAGGGGACCACCGGTCAGTCGACTATGCTAGCTTTTGCAGCGGTGGGGGCCGAGGTGGACCATCATTCGGGTTCAGTGGCTCGGATGTCAGGCCTGGTGACTGGTACTGCCAGTGCGGGGCTCACAACTTTGCAAGTCGATCCAGCTGCTTCAAGTGCAACGCGTTCAAAGATGAGTCTGCTGTTGGTGGTGGTGCGAGCGGCGGCTTTGATGGAGATATGCAACGGTCGAGGGGGTTTGGTTTCGGCAGTGGTGGAGCTGGCAGCGGCGGCGGTGGTGGCCGTTCGTGGAAGTCTGGTGACTGGATCTGCACCAGGTAATTTTTTTAAAAAGAAAAGATGGAATATAGTCACGTGTGTACCCGTGTTATATCAAAGAGATGATTTTGCATGAAAAAAAAATCTCTGTCTAGTTCTTACGATTTCTTATAAACACTTATTATAATCTTTGAGATACATATCCTCAAATTTCGGAGAGATCATGGAGTAGAGTATCTTTGGATGTGTCTCCCACTCTATCCTAAAGGCCAGCGCCACTAGTATATCCTATAAAGAATGGTTTTTTTTTTGCATACATGTTTCCTGGTTTTGCTGGCAAAGAAACAAGCAAGATGGTGTATGATAAGATTTGGAAGCCAAGAAAATGACAAAGATCACAGTGGCTGTGGTCTAGTATCTTGTCCATATCTCACTAGTTAGTTACGGCAAGATGACAATTTCAGTACATAGTTATCTTTTTTTAGAAGAATTTTGGATGAGTTACTTTGCCTCCTACCAAACACTGTTGTGGTCTTTTCTTTATGTGCCACATAAGCACTGATACGAATGATTTATCTTTCATAAACAGGTCTGGCTGCAACGAGCACAACTTTGCTAGCAGGATGGAATGCTTCAGGTGCAATGCGCCTCGAGATTCCGGTAAAGAATCTTCTTCTGTTCTCAGACATTCAGATTCTATATATGGTTCATGTCCTAATACAGTCTTTGTGGCTGCATCTTAATTTACAGGAACTGAAGTCTAAAGAAGAGCTTACTGAAGATAAGAAGAGACCGATGATGAGAATTATGATAGTAGCAGTATTAGTACAAGTTTTAAATCAACCAGTTCTGGAACCAGCCCAACTTTGTTTCTCTTTTTGATGCTTTCTAGAGTTTTAAAAAAAAACAACTTTTGTTTGCTTTTGAGCTTGTATTGTCTCCTTCAACCTCCACCACCCTTTCAATTATAAGCCTGTAGTTTGTGTTTGCTGTCCTTTTTTAACTATGTATTTGTCTTTGTGAGTAAGGGCTACTTCTTAGTTGGCTTCTTGTGTTGTCCTTAACAAGGAGGCTTTTGAGTAGTCCTTATCTCATTTTTATCAATGAAGATATCATAATTTTTCTAGTTAATATCTTGCTTTGCTTTGCTGAATGAATGAATGGTTGGTTGGTTGATTGATGTCGATGTGTTATACTTTCATCGTTAAGATTATCGTTGATCTTTGATATTATAACTCCAGGAGTGTCCATGGTTCTAAGCTGCGTACATCTATATTGCATTTGCTTGTCTGGAGCTTTTCACATCAAAATTGGAAATTGGGGATTCTGAATAATCACTGGAATATGTATGACGTTCATAATTGATTGATTGAAGCTGATGTGATATGTTCTCATTGTAGGGATTATATTCACCGATCATCCCAAAGAGTGTGCGTGGCTTATAGTTGCACATCTGTATTGCATGTGCTTTTTGGCCCGAGTTTTCTCACAACAACATTGGAAATTGGGCATGTTGCATGAGGTTCTAAATTGTTAAATTTATCGATAGCAAACACAAGCACTGTGCATGCAAAAAAATGTGCTCAGATATGGATAATGAAAGTGATGATGGAATCAAACTTGTAGCTTTGCTTTGAACTCACAATTATATAATATAATATAATATGCAGGGAGTTTTATGGACATGTATATGAGATTCAAGAATATCTTCATCACTTTTACTTATAAAAAGTGAAAGTATGCAGTTTGAACTGTGAAAAGCTATTCTAAACATCAATCAATATCTCATGTTGCATTCCTTCAAATCATGTTGCAAGGATTTTTACTCATCTAGATGATTATTCATTTAAAACATGAACATCCACAAAATGATTTTGAATTTCTGCATATAGGGACTCTTCAGCCATGCATGAGATTTCTTATATCATGAATGTATCTTAGGCTGTTACTTAGAAGATTCATTGAATGCATGGTTAACTTTTGATTCTTACTTTAGAAATGGGTGTTTCTGGATTGAACTTTCTCAATCTGTGATAGTGTTTCCTCAATAAGCAAAATTGGTCAAAAGCTATCAAAGACAGCACATTCATTAGGGCTTCAACTTTATGCAAGATTCTTAATCCTTTAAGCTATACCTCACTCTTTAATCTTTATGTAACCTCAGCTTTTATAATGGGCTTGTACAAAGCTAAAAAGGATTAAAGAAGAACTTTGGTTGTTGTTGTAGTAGTATTTATCCACATGATGCTATCTTTGCAACTTTGCACACCATGTGATGAGGTGTATAAAAAAGAGGAGGAAACCATGATTAACAATTGCGTTACATTTAAATTCTTTTTGGCCTAGTTTCACTATAAACATATTCCAACTTATGAAATGAGGTCTGGGATGCTTCAAAGTCCCAGAGTAAGCGCAGTGGTCTGGGGACGCTGCTGGGTAGAACTAGGGAGTAAGAATGAAAGAGATGAGTGGGGGATAGTAGCGTCGGCAACTATGTAGTGTATATGGCTAAAGCGGGATGATTTATGCTTTCGCAATATCAAATGTAACTTTTCAATTTTAATGCGAAGTATTCTGACCCTAACACATGAATGGACAAGTAACATGGGAGCTGTGAAACGCCTGCGGATGGAAGAAGAGGAATAGGAGACAAGGGGGTAACGGATCATCCTTGATTAGCCGATCCGTTTCGATGGTAGAGTAGAGGCGACAGTTTGGTTGGGAGTATCGCCGACTCCCCGTTTCTATGTCGAGCTTTTGTGGATTTAGTACAGTTTGTATCTTATCGCTTTTCTAGTTTGTAAGCATGTTGTATTCGCCAGTACTGCTGTTAGTTCGTCGGTGATTTTACTTTCTTTTGATTAGTCTACTGGATAGACTATCTATGGCTAAATCTATGTAAATAGTACTACTCTGTTTCTTTAATTCTGCATTAATGAAACAATGACGGGGTCATCTTTTTATAAATAAAAAAAAACTTATGAAATGAGGGAAATATCTTTGATTTATTTCCAGAAGCAAATGCACTTTGTTTGTTTAGACTAAATTTTGGGTGCATCTCAAAGTGCCACCTTCTTTACCTAAAAACAAAGAAATCATGTGAGAAGTGTGTACCGTAAAGCAGTGAACCAGCTGGTTCAATCTGATTCAACCATTTCTTTTCGAGTTTACAACATTTTTCTGTTTATCCAATATATTTATAGTCGCATGCGGTTATCTTCTTAAACTTAAGAGATCATGCAAGGGGCATGTATTGTAAAATCACCTCTACTTTATCTTAGCTTGGCAAAATACTGTAAAATTATGGTTGATAACTAGATGTGAGAAACTTGACCATTTTTATTAGAAGAAACTAATTTATGCCCTTTTGGACAAAAGAGTTACTAAAAACAGCCAATAATGCCTCTGGATCTCTACAAAATCTATCCCAATGTATGAATGATATACTCGCAAAATCAAGGGATCATGTAAGGAGCACCTCACCTTTTTTCCGAACCATGTTGCTTTCCATAGAAAACACTATGCCAACTTGGTAGGAGAGTTGTGAGAATTGGTGGAGTGTCTGCGGTCTCTCATATGGTGCTTGAAGTTGACGTATGAATCACTGATGGGGGCGAGGGAGGTGTCCGTGCGAGCGACGGAGCGGATAAACGGTATACAAGCAAGGGACTGAGAGAGTGCATATGAGCTCAAATTGGCATGAGAAATTGACTTGGACGATGTCACCCGATCTGTAGGATTAGATTTCGTTGTATTTTTATTTTTTGGTTGGGGTAAATGAATTCTAGAACCCAGCCTGTTGGGATATGAACTTCATAAGCCTTATTTTTTGTTGTTTGTTTTGTTAAATTTTTTAATGAAATACGGGAGGATCAAGGCCTACTTTTACGATCAAAAAAAAAAAAAAAACTTGGTAGGAGAGTTCAGCTGTGGATGAATGATCTTAAATGCATGGGCTCACTTAAATATTTATGGATATCTTCAGTTTGTATACATAAATATAATCGGCTTCTATATAGGCTTGTGAAATATTCTCTGTGGACTTAATGCCATGGCCCATGGGGCTTAGTTCAACCAAAGTGAGTCGTCCAATTCAAAATAGTTTTTCTTTGGTGCACCACAATAATTTTTTTAATGTGCATATATATGTAATCTAAACCATCAAAGAAATAAACTAAAGCCGTTTAGATTAGGATCCCATATATCTAGACCCCACATAAGAGAGACTGAGAGAGTGAGAGAGAGAGCATTTTTTCCAATAGGTCTCTCTTTTAAACTAATTTTCAAAATAGATACGTTTCGAAACTAATTTCGAAGATAGGCCTGTTCTCATAGACCGCGATTATGAATTGCGGCCTTTTCGATTTCGTGGCCGCAGTTCACAACTGCGGCCAAAGTATATATCATACATATTTGCTTAATTGGTTCGGAGACTTAGGGGGAAAATGCCAAATTGTAAAATGTGAAAAATAGGATGCCACTGTTGGGTATTGCAGCCTCTGTTATATGGTCGAATAGGTATTAGAATGTTTTAGAGCATCTGCAGTCGTTGGCTATTTACTCATTTTTTGGAAAAAATAGAAGAAAAAAAAGGAGTTGTAGTCGTTGGCTATATGCCTAAATTTTGGGTTTTAGGTGAACAGTTGTCGGCTATATTTAGGAGACGATATAGGATTTTGAAAAAAATAGCCGACGAAAGACGATATAGGATTTTTCAAACGGACGAAAAATGATCTTTCGTGGCTTGGTTTTTTTCCCCTTTTTTTTAATATTAGACGGGAAATGATTTCCCGTCTGTTCGAATTTTTTATTTTGTATTTTAAAAATTTTAACGAACGGGAAATAATTTCCCGTCCTTTCGATTTAAAAAAACAGAAATGAGCAGGGACGGAAAATGAAGCACCGTCCCAGCCATTTTCTCTCATTCTTTCTAAAAAAATCCTATAGAACACATCCTATAGAAATTTCTATAGATAGAAATTAGGTTTTAATTGAAATTAATTAAGAATTAAGATTTATTTAAGCTTTAATATGATTTAATTAGGATTGATTTAACAGTAATTTAGGAATTAGTTAGGATTTAATTTTTTTTTTAATACAACGTCCGTTGTTTTTTTATTTAATTTTTTTAAAAAAAACTAACAGACGACAAATCATTCCTCGTCCATTCATTTTTTTAAAAATTAAAACCTAAAATTTGGGCTCAAACGACTATAGCTGAAACCCATTTTTCTATTCCTATATGCCAAATACCCAAAATTTAACTCCGAACGACTATAGATGCTCTTGAGAACTGGATCTCATAGACCATATAACTGAGGCCGTAGTTGTGAACTACGGCCTATGTATTATCGAGGCCGCAGTACCCAATTGCAACCTCCTATTTTTCACATTTTATAATTGGGCAATTTTTTTTATGTTTTCGAGCCTATTAATCAAATATGTATGATGTATACTTGGGCTGCAGTTATGAACTGTAATACCCTGTAATTTCCAGAGATATAATATAGTAGTATATATATATATATATATATATATATATATATATATATATATAGAAATGGGGGTTGTGTCCTATACAAGATTCTATAGGAGTGGTCCATGGGGGTTGTTGGTGCCATGGGGCCCAGGGAGAGGGCTGCAGCAGTAGCAGCTCTGCTGCCACGTGGCTGACGTGGCAGGGACGTGGGGCCCAGGAGTGCAGGAGGAGGGGGCAACTGCGTCTTGGGTGACGTGGCAGTGGGTTCCCCCTGGTGCTTTGCTGTGCGTGCTCGCAAGAGAGAAACAACAGGATGTGGATTTAATTTGTCCCATATCGGGAGATTTACAAGATTAATTAATAATAAATATAATTGTCTATGATCAAGAGTCACATAATTGGTTAACCACCTTTTGAGAGGCAGCCTGTGGTGGGTAGTTGTACTAAACATACTAATAAATAAATAAATTGTCTGAGTGTTGGAGTCGGGGCATTACATGAACTACGACCACGACATCGAAGATGCCACATTTCGGTAATGCGGCTTATGAGGACAAATCTATATTCAAAATTAGTTTCGAAATGGACATATTTTAAAAATTAGTTTAAAAATAGACCTATTTCGGAGGGGGGGGGGGGGGGGGGAAGGCTAAGAGAGGGCATGTTTGGTCAATAAGGGGAAAAGATGAACCCCGCGAGGGAAGGTTTTTTTTTTATAAGACTCTTTTCGAAAATATTTGCAGAAAGTTGTCGAACTATTTGCGCTCATAGACTCAACAACTGAAGTCATCGTTCCCAACGGCGGGTTTAGTTGTTTTATACTCGCTGTTGGGACACGACAAGTTTAGTGCTAATTTTTTGAGAAACTCGCCATTACTGAAGTCATCGTTCCCAACGGCGGGTTTAGTTGTTTTATACTCGCTGTTGGGACACGACAAGTTTAGTGCTAATTTTTTGAGAAACTCGCCGTTCCTAATGGCGAGTTCAGTTCAAAAATTTCCAATGAAGACTCACTGTTCCCAACGATGAGAACATTTATACTAGACTCACTGTTGGGAACAACGAGCTTAGTTCAGAATTTTCAAAGAAGACTCGTTGTTCCCAACGGCGAAGACATTTATACTAGACTCGCTGTTGGGAACGGCGAGGATGTAGAAATTTTTACATACGGTAAAACATTTTGTTGGACTTAGTGAATTTTCGAAAAAAACTTCATATAATTTTTTTGAACTAAACTCGTCATTCCCAACAACGAGTCTAGTGTAAATGTCCTCACAGTTGAACACAACAAATCTTCATTGAAATTTTTGAACTAAACTCGCTGTTCCCAACAGCGTGTCTAGTATAAATGTCATCGCCGTCCCAATGGCGAGTCTTCTTTGAAAATTTTGAACTAAAAATTGGCACTAAACACGCCGTGTTCCAACGGCAGGATGAAATAACTAAACTCGCCGTTGGGAACGACGAATTTAGTTGTTGAGTCCATGAGCACAAATATTTTGACAGCTGTCCTATAAATCTTACTACTATAATGGGAGAAGGTCTTAGTGTAATTTGTCCATCTACCAACCCGTGTAACATACGAGCATAACTATTGTAAATGAGGTTTTAGATCAAATCCAGACTACGTCTGAATTTATTTTTTGAAAAAACTATATTTATTAAGACGTGCATCATACGTGTAAACTAATGGTGCAAATAATTTTAAAAACTGGCATATAATAAAAAAAAATCACGAGGGAGCTACTAGTATTCTATTCTTGATTGAATATCAGAAGCCCATCAACATCATTATTAGATGGACGCTCAACATTAACCACCGGAGAGGATCTAGATCCGTACAGTTCTGCTCTACTTTACAAATCTGGTACGTGGCAGCATTTTAGTGGCAACGACTAGTGAAACCTGCTCCAACTAGTTTTTCTTATCCTCTTGTACCCTAGTAAAACTTAAATAATGCTGAAAAAGGGGGGCATATGTATAAATTGGTTAATACTACACATAATTCCAAATATACTACTTTTTTCTTTACTATCTTAGGCAGCACACTACTATTAGATATTTCTAACACCTAGGTATTGTTCTTTTTCTCCTCTAATAAGCGATTTACCTCTTATAAAAGGTGATCCACCTCTTTTTCCATAATTTTTAGTGTTCTTTTTTTACCTCTTATAAGCAATTTCTCCCAAAATCGCTTATAAGCCTAAACGGCTTCTAGTAGCCTCTTTCAAATTCTTATAAGTCTTCTATCACTTAACAAGTCTATATTACCCCCAAAGTATAAATAGAGAAATTATGTAGTAAGGACAAAAATGTGTATAAGTAGAGAAAAGGCTCTTGTAAGAGGTGAAAAAAGAACAGAAATCTCTTATAAGAGGTTTCTTATAAGAGGTTATTTTTATATATATAAAAAACACCTCAAAAAGAGGCTCTTACTGTAAATATCTTATAAGAGGCAACCTCTTATATGAGGCAAAAAAAGAACAATACCCTACTATACAATAACCTCCACTAATAGTGTACCGACTAAGGTAGTAAAGAGAAAAGTAGTAGATTTGGTAGTAGGTGTAACATTAGAGCATCTGTAGTCGTTGGCTATATATCCAAAAAATAAATATTTGGAAAGAAAAAAACCATATGTAGTCGTCGTCTATATATCCATTTTTTGGGTTTTGAATGAACAGAAGACGACTATATTTGGCAGCGGAAATGGCTTTATCCATATTTTAGAAATCGGAAAATGATTTACCGTCTTATAGTCGGACGGTATATGATTTGTCATCTGAGCAAAATTTTTAACTGCGAAACGATCAGACGGCATACGATCTACCATTTGATATATATATATATATATATATATATATATATATAGGGTTTTGCTCCATTGAAAACGGGTTCGTTTTCAATGGGTTGGAAAACATCCATCTAGGCCGTCCGATCGATCTTGATCTTGATCAGCGGATCAGATCAAGATCCGCTAAGGTCTCCCACTAACGCTGAGAAAAGCGGAGGGGTAATTTCGTCAATTCACGCCAAAAAACGTTTGGCACTTAGCATTTTTTGGGCGTGGAGTTTTTTTTTGTCCAAAAATTCACTTAGGCCGTTGTCGGAGACAACGGCCTAGGTTGTTTTTTCAAACAAAAAAACATACCTTGGCCGTTGTTCTCAACAACGGCCTAGGTATGTACAAGTGTTTTTCCAAACACTTGTACACACTCAGGGCTTCATCTCCCTCACTTCGTCACAAACACTATCTCTCTTTCTCTCGAGCTCCCGAAACCCATCCCCAAATCCTAGTTCACTCTCCCAACCCCTTTGGCATCGATTTCTTTGCCTTCTCGATCTCCGCCCCTTGTGGAAAGCTCCCTATCTCTCTCTTCCTCTCCCGAATACAACAAACCCTAACTTCACAACCAAATTCCCAAATCATCTAAACCCTAGCACAAATTGTCCTCCTTTGTCTACAACAGCGTGCAGCGGCTTCTCACATCTTCATCAACTTTCTATCACTCTCTCTTTGGACCAGGTATTTTCTTAATCCCAATCTACTATAATGAACTCTTTGAATTTATTGAATTTTTTTTCCAATTTTGGAGTTGGGTTTTTTGGTATTATGCGTAGTAGTGTAGTCTATAATTTAGAGAGTATATAATTAGCTCTGATCATGTATATTGTGTAAATTTTGTTGACATTTTCGTAGATGTAGTGGTAGTTGTAGTGGTGGAATATAGGAGATGAAAAAAAACGCGATGAAAAAATTCAATTTGTACGAGTTGGTCGGACTCGCCGCGTAGAAGGTAACGGAACTTGTAGAGGCGATTTCCGTCTCACGATTTGTGAGATACGTCCGTTTATCATTTCAATTCAATACAACGGATATAAAGTGATACACGGCCGTATCTTTCAAACCGAGAGTCAAAACTCACCTCTGCAAGTTCCGGTGGCTCGTGTTTGGTGTGGCAGAGTTGACGCCCAAATTTAGAAAATAAGTTTATCATTTTTGTTATTTTGACGCGTATATAAAAAAATCTTTAATCGACCTTGGAACTTGTGGAATACGTTATGAGGTGAAAATAGCTTAAACGAAGTTCAAATAAAGCGAAACTTTGCGAGTAGGTTGGTCTCTCCACCCACAAGTCATACCATCTTGTACATGCGAGTTCCAACTCGCAGTTTGCGAGATACGTCAATAGTGTAAGCGATACACGGTCGTATCTTTCAAACCGTGGGTCGGAACTCCCATGTACAAGTTGCGTTGGCTTGTGGGTGGGTAGCCTGACCCAACGGCCAAATTTTGAAATTTTTGCATCTCGTTTATGTTGTTTTGACGCGTATATCAAAAAACTTCAATCTACCTCGAGATTTTTTTAGTTACGAAACTTCAATACAAAAATGCTTAAACGAAGTTGAAAAAATACGAAACGGTGAACGTAGGTTGGGCTAACCATTCACAACGCAACGGACCTTGTATTTACGAGTTCCGAGCCACGGTTTGCGAGATACGTCAATGTATCGCTTCCCGCTCTATTTTAAAGAGTGAAAGTGATACACGGACGTATATTTCAAACCGTGGGTCGGAACTGACTTCTACAAGTTGCGTTGGCTTGTGTTTGGTATGCCCTAGTTGACGGTGAAATTTAGGAATTTTTGCATCTCGTTTGTGTTGTTTTGACGCGTATAAGTGAATTCTTGAATTTTTTTCATCTCGTTCGTTTGTGTTTGCTAATTTTCGCCGATTAATTAGTTTCATATATGCAAACTTTGTTACAGAGAAATGGCCAGAACGAGGGGAACCGGAAGGGGAAGGACATCCCAGGAAGCACGGGGGGAACATTCCACAGAGAATGTGAGAACTAATAATTTGTATTGTCCGTAATTTTGTATTTAGTGATATTGATTTGAGACTAATAATAAATATGTTTTTTGGTTCGTGTAGGTTGGTGCATCCTCTTCGATGACAGGACGTCGTGGTCCAGGACCAATAAATCCCAGCGAACTGACCTTGCAAGATTGCCACAGATCCACGGAAGTGTGGGGTGGGACGACGCGTAGGTGTAATTTCCGCACTCACGAGACCATGAAGGTGCATCCACGCACCCACGAGTACCTTGTAGCGGCCGGTTTCCATGGAATCAGTATGATGGGGAATGTTAAACTCGACCGAGCACTTCTCTCGGCACTCGTGGAGCGCTGGAGGCCAGAGTCGCACACGTTCCATCTACCGGTCGGAGAGATGACGGTGATGCTACAGGATATAGCGATGATATCCGGTCTTCCAATAGATGGGTTGGCCGTGACGGGCAATATTAACTTTGATAAAATAGAGATGTGCAACGAACTGCTCGGTACAGAGTTTGATGAGGCGGCTGCGGAAGATGGTGACATTTTCCAAGGACAAACAATCCGACTATCTTGGTTGAAGGGACGTTTTGATGGGACGCTGACCAACGAATCGCCCGACAACTATGTACAGTCCTACACCAGAGCCTACATTCTAACGGTGATCGGAGGGGTTCTATTGCCTAACTCATCGGACGATACGGTGCACCTCATGTACCTACGATTGCTCGCCGACCTAGGCATAGCTGGCTGGTACAGTTGGGGAAGCTGCGCGTTGGCAACGCTATACAGGGCATTGTGTCATGTAGCGCTTGAATCATCAGAAATGACTAGACCGATGGTTTTGTTACAGATTTGGTCCTGGGAGCGACTGCACTTGGGTCGTCCCCGCATTAGGAGACCCAAGGATGGTTGGATGGCCCAACCTGAAGATCCTGCTATGTTAGCACCATTAGGGGTATATTGGGCTGGTACAAGGAGTTACAAAGACAACCCCAAGGGTGTAATAACGTACTACAGAGACGAGCTCGACCAACTACGTGAAGAGTTCGTGATTTGGGCGCCGTATACACCCGAGCGTGTGGGAAGACTACCGCCAATATGCACCACCGGGTCGCAGTTGTGGCTGACGACGGCTCCCCTCATCAACTTCGGTATAGTCGAGCATCCGCGACCAGAAAGAGTCCTTCGTCAGTTCAATCTTCAACAAGATAGTCCCCCAAGCTGTGCAAACCTATACAATCATGAGTTACACGCCGTTAGGGGTACCGGCCGCATGCCTACTCATGATTGGGCAGATTATCATCGTGTTCACGTTGCAGAATGGAACGAGCGACGGTTTGAACTTGTACTCGTCAATGTTCCAGAGTACGATGGAAGACTGCAAGGAAAGTACATGACTTGGTTCCGACAATATACACGTTTGTACATCTCTCCCGATACAGCACTACCTGCTGGTATCCAACGAGAAATTGAGGAGAGGGAGATCGAACCATTACCCGCATATTCCAGTTCACAACCCATGTTCCAATCGAAGGCCACAGCTATACGTACAGTGGTAACTTCAATCTTCATATTTATTTTAATCTTCTTCATACGTGAAGTTCATGAATTCTTTCAATTATTTAATTTGTGTAATTATTTTTGTTGGTTTTTTTGAATTAGATTGATAACACGATGGACATGGCAAAAGAACGCGCGGAGGTACTAAAAAGTAATGTGGGCACGCCTATGAAGAGTTTCGCTTGGAGGATGATCCTTGGATGCCGTAGCAATATGGATGCTTTGGGATGTGTCGAACGTTTGGATCGAGCATTACACGGACCGAGGGGGGCCGACGTAAAAGTGTGAGGGGTAGGCCAAGTTCATTGATGGGGCAACGGGACCGTGAGATCAGAGAACGACAAGGTTCAACTTCACATCCATCTCACGAAGAAGCGCAGGATGAAGAGAGTGGGGAGAGGGTTGTCGGAGACATACAACAAGAGGAGGGTGGCGAAGATGAAATCCCCGACTCGCCAATCACGATGTGGCGCCGAAACCCTAGTCGGAAGAGGCGAGCACCACAGCATTACACGCTCGGTGCTTAGCCAATGCATTTTGGAGGTTGTAATTTTTTTTATTGATTTTGTGGGTTTTAACCTGTTGTAACTAATTATTGGATAATGTGGTTCTTAAGTGTAAGTGTAGTTGATGTTGTTGTTATTAATTTCTGATAGTCAATTATGGTGGGTAATTTTGGTGGTTGTATATATGAATTTAGTCGGAGAATGTAGGTGATGGCAAAGTGTTTGGAATTTGGTGATGTGTACAAGTGTAGCAGCTTCAGCTGCTCAGTATAAATGTAGTTTTTTTTTTTAAACCTAAGCCGTGGCCCCAAACAACGGCCTAGGTTATAGAAAATTATACTTGTTCCAGTTTTTGGATATACCCAGTTTAAACATATACCTAAGGCCGTTGTTGGAGACAACGGCCTACGTTGTAGTAGGAAAATATACAAAATTTGTTGTGCCCTCTGTCGTGTTGGCTTTAAAATGAACCAACAAGTCAGAGAGCAGCTCCAGTTTATAGATATACCCTAGGCCGTTGTTGGAGACAACGGCCTAAGTTGTATATGAAAAAAATAGAAAATTTGTTGTGCTCTCTGTCTTGTTGGCTTTAAAATGAACCAACAAGTCAGAGAGCAGCTCCAGTTTATAGATATACCCTAGGCCGTTGTTGGAGACAACGACCTAAGTTGTAGGTAAAAAAAATAGAAAATTTGTCTTGCTCTATGACTTGTTGGCTTTAAAATGAACCAACAAGTCAGAGAGCAGCTCTAGTTTATAGATATACCATAGGCCGTTGTTGGAGACAACGGCCTAAGTTGTAGGTGAAAAAAATAGAAAATTTGTCTTGCTCTCTGACTTGTTGGCTTTAAAATGAACCAACAAGTCAGAGAGTAGCTCCAGTTTATAGATATACCCTAGGCCGTTGTTAGAGACAACGGCTTAGGTTGTACGCCTCAATATAATGTTCATACCCTAGGTCGTTGTCTCCAACAACGGCCTTAGTTTGTATGGCAAAAATTAATTGGTTGTTTGCATTTTCCAATTTTCTTTTTACCCTTGACGAACAATCTCTGTGGAACTGTATACAAAAGACAGATGAGAACTTGGCTTGTATAACAATGTTAAATTTATTTTTTTTTAATTTGACTACACCTAACTAACCACTACATAATCACTTCGTTTTAATATGTACATAACAACTCGGAAAATATTTTTAAAAAAAACTATTTGATTCATTGTAGGGTTAAGGGTAGGGTTAGGGTTATTGTAAGGTTAGTGGTTTGGTTTGACTTCATTGTAGGGGTTAGGGTAGGATTATTTATAGTTGGGAGTAGATAGGTAATAAGTTTCCAGTAGAGAGTTTATGGATATTTAAGTTCTATCATTAATGACATGTGTCTCTCCAGTCTCTACGTGCCTTGCCTTCTGAACTCTACAAAATAGACGTTCATATGAATATTTTCTTGTTTATATTTTTTATTCAATTTCATTTTTAGGCACGTAACTAAAGAATATATTATATTTTTTGGTTTTTTTGGGTTATATATTATTAATTTTTTGAGTAATAATATATAATGTAAAAAATCATTTTACATTGTTTACAATGAAGACGTTCCTGAAGACATTCACCATACATGCAACTGGGAAGAATTCCACAAGATTGGGAAGAAGAGGTGTGATCACATGTAGTAGAACAAGTTCATTATGGAAAAAACCAATAAGGTAAAAACCCGCATGTAAAGGAAAAACCACATGTAGCTCCCCACATGTGGACCATACTTGGAAAAACCCACATGTACAATAATGTTTACCATGATTCTCACATGTACATTAGTGATATTATGCCACAACCATATATACATTCCCACATGTATATTCCCACATGTAGTGTAAGACCAAAGTTGAAAAGTTCACAGGTACATCACCACATGTAGTTTTCCCATTTTTTTGCACTCTTCCGAAAACACTCTCCTAAAATTCAAAAACCCATCTCCGAATACCAAAAATATAACCAGGTAATTATGATGGACAAGAAGAAATCAAAAATTAAAAAGTGTCGGTTCGTTATTTGAGCGGAGAGTAATCAGATCAAACTACTTGGCCAACAAGAACTGGATTTCATTTTTTTTTTTTTGGGAAACCGTAACAGAATATGCCACAAGTATATTTGAACGCATGATAAACCAATGTGACGAGTATTCCAAAAATGTTCATAGATTACTCTCAAACACTACATGTAAACTGTTGCTTCTGTGGAAATTTGGGATGTGGAATCTCGTCGCGAAGTAATTGTGTGCAGTTCTTCGAGTCACTTTGAAAGGTGGAAGTAATGGGCAAATAAACAAATATACCTATAAGATATACAAATCTTGTTTATCTATCTTTTGTATAAATTTCCAAAAGTTCATCATTGAAAAAACCAATAAGGTAAAACCCCACATGTAAAGAAAAAACCAAATGTGGCTCCCCACATGTGGACCATACTTGAAAAAACCCACATGTACAATGAAAGAGCAGACAATTCTTGTATGATTCTCACATGTACATTAGTGATATTATGAACAGAGTGGTGCAGATCCTCTGTTAATAGTGACAGAAGGGAAGAAGATGCAGTTAGAGACCAAGAAGGATAATTATTGTAGACACTTCAATATGGAAAAAATCTAAACTACATCACCGCATGTACCTCCCTACATGTACCCTAAATATGGGGAAAACCATGTGTACATACCCACATGTAGTTTAAGGCCAAAATCGAAAAATTCACATGTGGATATCAAAAATATCCAATAATTATGATGGGCAAGAAGAAATCAAAAATAAAAAAGATTCAGTTCGCTTTTGAGCGGAGAGTAATCAGATCAAAATACTTGGCCATCAAGAACTGGATCTGATTATTTTTGAGAAAAAATGGTTTAAATAGGGACCATCATGTATTGGGAAACCGTAACAGATAACCACATGTATATTTGACCACATGTATAAACTAATGTGACGAGTATTCCAAAAAAGTTCATAGATTACTCTCATGTACACATAATGTATTCTCTCCACTTCTTTCCACTTCTCTCCACCAATGTACACATGTGATTCTGCGCTACTCTAATTAACGCAACTTTTCATGTTTTGCCATTAGGACTCAACAATGTTGTTGTTTTGCTAGTTTCTTCCTTGTTGTTAAGCTCAACAAAATCACATGCCAGCAGACTTTCAACATACACCTAAATGGGAACAAGCACCAAGCTAAACAACATGTAGATCCCCACGTGTAGTTTGTATATGAAAAAACCAATATGTACATCCACACATGTAAACCCATATATCAAAAAATTCATAACTTTCACCTTAACCCTAACCTTATACATGTAAACTTACTCCTTTATATAACTCAGAATTATATTCAAGCATATTACCTTAATAATTTTATATTGGTTAGATAGAGGGAAAAAATTGTAACGTAATAAAAAAATTATAAACAATAGATACGCGAATATCATCTGTCTTTGGTATATAGTTCGAGGGAGACTGTACGCAAAGAGTGAAGAGAAAATTGTAAAAAAACCAAAAAAAATCATACCGTAGGCCGTTGTTGTGGACAACGGCTTAGGGCATTCATATAACCACCATGTAAATTTTCCCCAAAATGGATGATTATGAATTATTTTTTATCATTTTTTTTTACATATTTAACCAAAATGAGATTGCTCTCTGACTTGTTGATCCCTTTGTGTTCTCCAAGTCAGAGAGCACCCCCAAAATCACAATTTTTTGACTATAACCTAGGCCGTTGTCTGATACAACGGCTTTAGTTATTTATCAAAAATGAGATTGCTCTCTGACTTGTTGATCCTTTGTGTTCTCCAAGTCAGATAGCACCCACCCAGGCCCCCAAACCTTAAATTTTTTGATTATCACTTAGGCCGTTGCTGTAAACAACGACCTAAGGTTATCAACTCTTTTTAAACTAGTTATATTGAATGAAAAACCAAATTCATGAAACAACGGCCTCGGTTTAAAAAATAAATTTTTTTTTACAAATACAGATACAGCTACAGCTGATACATTTGAGTAACAAACCAACATTTGCGTACCAGAGACCTTTCAATGTTAGAGGGATTGTATACACATTCTGAAAATAAATGAAGTTGCAACACTTGGGATGTTACAGGATCAGAAGCCATCATCTCCCAATTTTGAGACCTCATTCACCAAAAATATATTTGAAACAGCTCTTTTAGCAAAACCCATACTGCACAAACCATAAATGCATCATAATCCATGTGCAGAATCAAGGAGCTTTCAGAGGTAGGAGATTGTACACATTATGAAAATTTAGAAGCATCCCAATGCACAAACCATGAAAATATCATGCAACATAGTTATACATCAATGAACAGCAGTTAGAAACTATGATAACTGCGTCAACATACTGATTACACAACCCAATTACACATATGAAAGAACACATCAGAAGCAATATGCACATCAGAAGCATCTCAATGCACAGCCCAATTACACATCTGTTGCATACCTATACAGCAACAGATGCAAAGACCAATTTCTTTAAAGCAATCCTACAAAACTTGAGCCCTTGAGCCCTTTAGAACACATACTGAATGAATACTGCTGAAATCACCATAATCCATGTGCACAATCAGGGAGCTTTCATAATATCAAAAAAACATCACAATACCCAAAAAACCCACCACTTGAGGTGACACACAGTATGAGAAGGAAACATCCCCCACTTTACATTTATTCAGTGTTACCAAGTGACAAAAGTCTTCACAACACAATGATAACATTATAACCCACAAGCAGAAGCTGAACCCTTCACAGGAAGGAATTTGAACTGTGTATGGAAATTTTGGTAAAATTACAAAAAATTACTTGAGTTATACAGGATGCTCATCCATAATTGGGGTGTGCATTGAGATGCTTCTACAAGATCTCTTGTTTTGGGCAATATTATAATCAGTACCCTAAAAAATTTAGCCATAAACCTCATGAGACAAATTCAAAAAATACTCATATTTGTCGTAGGCTCAGATTGTTCAAATCAATGATAAAAACTCCACGCTAGGGCTGCATTTTTACAATGTCACGCCAACTAGCATTAAGTAAAATGCTCACCCCCCCCCCCCCCTCTCTCCTTCCCACATTGTCGTCAATAAGACTTGAATTCATCATCATTGCTTGACATAATGGATTCATTCTTACTTAACATAATTCTAAACATCAACCACAGATCAGCTTAAAGGGTATCTTGGCATCATTTCCGTGGTTATTCACTCATATATTTCATATTTTCAATATCTGTTGCTGGTTGATACAACTAAACAGAAAGAGGCCATGGGGTGGGGGAGGGACACATTCCACATTGAATGAAAACCTTTCATCATTGCCTATTACGACATCATCTTCGTTAGGTTTTAAAAAATTATATTTGAGATCACTTACTGCTACCGACAAATCCTTTCATTCTTCTGACCAGTACATGTTCATCTACAAATTGTCAAGTTGAAATCACAGACCTTGCAGAAAACATTATATTCAAAACAGTAAAAAAAGGATACAATGAAAAGGTTTACATAAAAATTACATTAGTGTCTTGCATTCCACATTGCCGTAGCAATATCATCTCTTTTCCTATTCATACGATTCAATTAGGAAGATGACAAATCCAACCCCTGAGATGTGGATGCGATATATTCAGTTTGTTGGTGATGATTTAATTGTTCATCGTCAAATTCCTCAAAAAAAGCATCGTTGACTGAGTGCTTACATATAAAATTATGGAGTGCACAGCAGGCTGTGACCATCATAACTTGTCTTGTAAAATAGTAGTTTGGCATGCCATTAAAGATGGCAAACCTTTTCTTGAATACACCAAACGTTCTCTCAATCACATTCCGTAGCCTAGCATGTTGTTTATTAAAAAGTTGTCTAGGTTGAGTTGGTGCATGGTTGGCCGCTTGAAAGTCCTGTAAGTGGTATGGCTCACCACGGTATAGCGCTAAAAAACCAGGCATATTAGTATAACCACAATCTACTAAGTAATATTTATCGATGGGTGGGATTTCCAACAGTTTTTCTGCTAATGCACTCTGTATTACACGGGAATTGCTAGCACTGCCTTCCCATCCCGCGTAAACAAATGTGAACAGCATATTAAAATCACATGCTGCCAAAACATTTTGACTGATATTACCCTTTCGAGAGCGACAAGCATTGCTTCGAATAGCGGGTACCGTAGCTTTGATTAATGTGCCATCAGCAGCACCAATAGCTCCCTACATTAATGGATTCGAATAATAGATATTACGTGCAAACTTTGAAAAACCTTAATAATACATGACGAGTAATACCTTAAACCACGGATAAAAGTCTGGGGAATTAGTGATCCTTTCATGTACAAGTGTAGTATCAGGGGGAGTGATAAGTACATTTGCTGCTCTTGCCAAACCTTTCAAAACAAGTGTAAAATGCTTATCGATTGTTTGAAGTGAGTGATTAAACCTATTAGCACATACTCGCATTCTTGTACTGTGACCGACAATAAACAAGAAAATTGCCACACTTTCCTCGAAAGACAAGCGTCTACGTCTTGAAGCCTCCTCTGTTTCCTCAAGGTAGTTCCCATTTTTTAGAAAAGCACACAAGGCCATAAAATAATCTTGATTCATACGAAATATTCCATGAAACGTGGACTGGGAACCCTCTAACATTTCATTCAAATATTCACGTCCTGTTTGTTTTGGAGAGGACATTGTACTTTCTTCACAGAATTCACTTAGAAAGATTATATTCATCAAGTCATCGACATCGTCACTACTAGATGAAGAAGTGTCCATAACTACGGTTGCACTTGCAGTAGTAACTCACTATGACAAAAAGTAGAAATCAAATTGATAAAGTAAGTTCACTAATTTAATACTACGACTACAGTGCACGATATTTACGGAATTTAAATTAACATATTACGCGACAGAAGATTGCCACAAGCTCAGGTTATGAAAAAAAAACAACATATACTACTAATAGCAAATTCAATTTACCCTAAAAAATAAAACTAAATATAAATTAAATAAAAGAAGCAACGTTTAACCATCAAACCGTCATAGTACAATAAATCTCACGCAACTACGCAAATAATTATAAAAAATAGTACACATTATGATTTGTTTATCCCATTCAACCAAATGGGATGGCTAGTGCTCATCGTAATGCTTCACCCACCACTCCTGCTGTACCGGGGTCATACGAAGGAAACCATGACAAGCACGAGGATTAGCAATTAGGTGGTTAAAAACTTTCCCTATTTCATTGCAATCGAGCCCAGACATCGCATTAATTATATTTTGGCATTGATCCAACTCGGCCAAAGCAGGGTCAATCGAGACATTACTATCCACCTCTATTTTTTTCTTTAACCTGCTTCTTTTTACCACCTGAGTTTCCAGACAGGAACTAACAAATTCTTTCACATAGGACATATTTGTTCCCCGGCCACTTGATGCACCAGATTTTCTCTTACGAGATCCCGACCCCGAACCCATTGGTACATCATCATCCTCATCAAGTACATTTACGTGTGACTGATGAGGGTGGCCAAACTCATAATTCATCCTCCGCTCCTCATCAGAATCGTACACCCTTTGTGTGGAAGCCCTTCTCACATTGCCCTGGGCAGTAGAATCTTCCATAATTTTGGTCAAAGCATCAAAATCTGCTAACCCCTTGTTAGCAAATTTTTGGGCCTTAGGGTGCATCTAATCATAAAAATTGTTGTTAATATGCAAGTATTAAAGCCAAGATTAAGTATAATAAAAAGGATTCACAAACAAATTGCAAACTGTGAGATTATATATGAACCTTAAGATATTGGTCCCAAACTGGTTTCTTGGCAGTAACGGTTTCGTTCACTTCATCCCAACCGAAACCACTCTGTTTCTTCATATCTGAAAACACCTTCCATTCTGCTTTCAGTCTCTGATGTTTTGCCTTCAACTGTGTTACCGTGAATGAACGGCCACACAGGAATTGCATTTGTACAGCAAAATGATTCCAAGTTTTACCGTCAAATGTGTTACTTTTCAGACTATTCTTGTCAACTGCCTCCTCCATAAGGCTGACAAAACAATGCACAACATTGGGAGGCCACTTCCCATAATCCTCATTCACTGCCATCTCCTTCCCCCTACCCATACTACTCATCTATATTAAGGAAAAACTGATAAATATCAACAACTATGCCAAATTCAAGCAATTAAACTTGTGATATGAAATTCGTAGGTCATAAGAAGCCACAGATTCAATAAATTTTTGCCAACAACAGATTCGTAAAAAGATGCAGATTCGACGGCTTTAAAATTTTTGGGGCCAACAGCAGATTCAAAAATCGTAAAAAGCAAAACTGCAACAAACTTGAGTCATAGGGCGTAAAGAAAAACAACAAAATGGGTACCAATCAGATCATACCTTCGATTGGAGTTGAAGAACGAAGAAATTGTCAGCAACAGATTTAACCTTTAATAGCTATTTGATTCGACTGGCCCGTTGTCGAATAAACCTTTTTCTATATGCAGCACGGGTTGTACAAACCATTAATCCCTCAACCGAAACCACTCAACCCCGAACCAAATCGTTGCGAAGGGAGAGTAGTATTCAAGTCGCCAGTGACAGAGAATCAACCTTTTGGAGTAGATTTGGGGTTTAATAATTCCGAAAACGTTGATTTTGGGGGGAGATTGGTTCAGATGTGGTTTGGAAATGAAAGGAGGAAAGAGGTGAAGAAGCGCTGCAGGAAAGAGGAGAGTAAAGGAGCTTTAACTCGTGAAGTGAGAGAAGTGAGAAGTGAGTAAATGAGGTTTCGAAAAGAGGGGGGGTATAATTTTCAGGGATACGGTTTCCAAAAAACCCATAAAACAAACGCCATCCCAGGAATATATTTTAGGAAAAAAAACTTCAAAACAAACGCAGCCGATCTCAGGAATATAATTATGATGGGCAAGAAGAAATCAAAAATAAAAAAAGATTCGGTTTGCTTTTGAGCGGAGAGTAATCAGATCAAAATACTTGGCCATCAAGAACTGGATCTGATTATTTTCGAGAAAAAATGGTCTAAATAGGGACCATCATGTATTGGGAAACCGTAACAGAATATGCCACAAGCATATTTGACCACATGTATAAACCAATGTGACGAGTATTCCAAAAAAGTTCATAGATTACTCTCAAACACTACATGTAAACTGTTGCTTCTGTGGAAATTTGGGATGTGGAATCTCGTCGTGAAGTAATTGTGTGCAGTTTTTCGAGTCACTTTGAAAGGTGAAAGTAATGGGCAAATAAACAAATATACCTATACGATATACAAGTGTAGATTATCTATCTTTTGTATAAAGTTTCACAGAGATTGTGCGTAAAGAGCAAAGAGAATATTGTATAAATTCCAAAAATTTCATACCTAGGCCGTTGTTGTTGAAGACAACGGCCTAAGGTATTTAACCTTAGCCGTTGTCTGCAACAACGGCCTTAGACCCTAGGCCAAAAAGAGATAAATTGGGGTGTTCTCGACTTGGCTAGGGTTAGGGTTAGGGTTAGGGTAACAAGTTTGGTAATTAGTGTTAAAGGGGGTTACGGCAAGGATTAGGGTTTGGTTAGGGTTATTGTAGGGTTAAGGTTATTGCAAGAAAAACATTTGTGGTAAAATCTTGTTTTGATTTATCATTAATTTGTGGATGTTGGGAGTAGACAGGTATTAAGTTCCCACACAAAAAATTTATACATATTCTGTATATAACCAATAAAAATTAATAAAAGTGATATCTAGGTTAGGGTTAGGGTTAACATAGGGTTAGGGTTATTGTAAGGTTAGCAAAGTAGGGTTAAGGGTTAGGGGTAGGGTTAAGGGTTAGGGTTAGGGTTATCGTAGGGTTAGGGTTATTGTAAAAGCTGAACATATTCCCTTTGTAATGGAACACTAATATATATCCTACTTCTAGTTTATTAGAACCTGTGAACTCTCTCCATTTCTCTCCACCACTGCACACATGATTCTGACCTACTCTAATTAACCCAACTTTCCATGTTTTGCCATTAGGACTCAACAATGTTGTTATTTTGCTAGTTTCTTCCTTATTGTTAAGCTCAACAAAATCACATGCCAGCGGACTTTCAACATACACCTAAATAGGAACAAGCACCAAGCTAAACAACATGTAGATCCCCACGTCCCGCCTATATATGGAAAAAACCATATGTACATCCACACATGTAAAACCATATATCAAAAAATTCCTAACCCTAACCTTATACATGTAATACATGTAAATTTTCCCAAAAATGGATGATTATGAATTATTTTTTATCATTTTTTTTACATATTTAACCACCATGATTATATATTAGTTTGAAAGGTGGTAGTAATCGGCACTTAAAAAAAATATAGCGGAAAGATATACAAGTGTAGATCATCTATCTTTTGTATAAATTTTCACAGAGACTGTACGTAAAGAGAAAAGAGAAAATTATAAAAACACCAAAACTACAATCTAGGCTCCAACAACGGCCTAAGGTATTTATAACAAATGGGGTTGCTCTCTGACTTGTTGCTCCTTTTGTCTTCTCCAAGTCAGAGAGCACCTCCAAAATCACAACTTTTTGACTAGAACTTAGGTCGTTGTCTTAGACAACGGCTTTAGGTATTTATCAAAAATGAGATTGCTCTCTGACTTGTTGATCCTTTTGTGTTCTCCAAGTCAGACAGCACCCCCAAAATCACAACTTTTTGACTAGAACTTAGGCCGTTGTCTTAGACAACGGCTTTAGGTATTTATCAAAAATGAGATTGCTCTCTGACTTGTTGATCCCTTTGTGTTCTCCAAGTCAGAGAGCACCCCCAAAATCACAAATTTTTGACTAGAACCTAGGCCGTTGTCTGAGACAACGGCTTTAGGTATTTATCAAAAATGAGATTGCTCTCTGACTTGTTGATCCCTTTGTGTTCTCCAAGTCAGAGAGCACCCCCAAAATCACAACTTTTTGACTAGAACCTAGGCCGTTGTTTCAGACAACGGCTTTAGGTATTTATCAAAAATGAGATTGCTCTCTGACTTGTTGATCCTTTTGTGTTCTCCAAGTCAGAGAGCACCCCCAAATCACAACTATTTTCATTATCACCTAGGCCGTTGCTCGAGACAACGGCCTAAGGTTATCAACTCCTTTTGAACTAGTTATATTGAATCAAAAACCAAATTCATGAAATAACTGGGGCCGTTGTCTCCAACAACGGCCTTGGTTTAAAAAAAAAATAATAATCTACAAATACAGATACAACTACAGCTGATACAATTGAGTAACAAACCAACATTTGCGTACCACAACAGTATTAACAAACGACACAAACAAACGATACTTATGTCTCGAGAATTATATTTACAGTTACCAATCAAAGGTAATTAACTAAGTGGCATAAAGAGTTTTGAATATACCCAACAATTACATTTTAAAATTTACAACTCATAGTGCATCGTCATATCTCGACTCGGAACTGTCTTCTTCAGAAGGAATTACTTCCTGCCTTCATTGAAAGATTAGGTGTAGTTAGTAAGAAACTCAATTGCCACAAATAAAGTATAATAAATTTAAACGAGTGACAAACATAAAAGTTACGAGTCATACCCCTCAAATAAAGTTGGACAATTTCTTGAAACATGATTCATTTGGACAATGCTGCATCTTCGGCACCTTCTCGGTTTTTTTATGCGGAGTTGCTCTCTAATCGGCCTCAATCTTTTGGCGCGAGGTCTTCCCTTTGTCGTGCACTGTTGTGGGTCACTAATGCGTGTAGGTATGTGTCCACTCCCTTGATCATGAGGTTGTGCACTTGGATGCGGTTGTGAACTACTTCCAGCTTCGACACTATCATGTGGTTGTGAGGCCTGTTCCGGTTGTTCACCTGATCCTGGTTGTAGCCGAGAAACCCCGTCAATGATCTTCTGCAAATTATCCAACGTGTATTTGTAACTCTCATTGGAGGAACAACCGAGATCGACAATTTGTTTTGCATGGTAGCTCAACTCACAATATCAAGAAGCAAAATTCTCGGTATTGGGTTCGGTTGGAACTGATGTGTAACTTCTTCTCATCACATTCCTAGTCCATCTTCTTTTAATATATACATCCGGGAGGGATGTGTGATGGGAGAAACGAAGTACAGCTAAAATATGCCTGCAAGGAATGGCAACAAATTCGAACAAGTGACATGCACATGTAATAATTCCATTGATTTTGGATAATTGAAGAAGGCAAGCCGGTTCTGATTCCCCACAGAGTATCACATGGAAGGTTGAACTATCCGGTGTCTCAAGATCGGCAACAAATGTCACATTGTACATGAAGCTTTTTGTGACTTCATCTTGGAATTTGTAAAATATTTTCAAAGTACATGTTTTTGCCATTTGTGCCTCCAAAGCCCATTCGCTCTTCAACTTCGGTCTCTTCTCACGTTTACGATGATTTTCTTTCAATTCATCGTGTCTTTGCCTTACCAAAAAACGGTCGAAGATGACGGCAAATTCGTGCAGGGAATACTTTTTTTCTGTATGATGCTTCAGAGCAGAATGTGCCGACTCAACTCGTTGGCTACTCAACATGCCAGCCCAAAATGATTCTTTAGCGTAGATGGGTGCCCAACTTTCACGGATATCGAATATATCGTTCAACCATTTGTTAATCTCTAATCCGTAATGCGAAATCAAAATATTCCACTTTTCTACAAATTCATGTACATATTCCGAATTGTAGATTACATTCTTCAAGGACTCCCTAAACTTGTCGACATCGAAACCAAGACGAACCTCCTGGGGTAACTTATCCAGAATGTGCCAAATACAAAAACGATGCCGAGTCTGGGGGAAAACTTTCTTAACTACGGCGGTGATCCCACGGTCTTGATCGGTGACAATACCGGATGGAGCACGATTCATAACCCCTAACCACTTTTCAAAGAACCATTCAAACGAAGAGGCCATCTCATTTGGAATGAACCCACCTCCTAAGAAAGTCGATTGCCAATGATGATTCACTCCAACAAACGGAACAAATAACATTCCGTAACGGTTCGTATTGTACGTGGCATCAAAGCAAACTACATTGCCAAATTCTTCGTAATTCATCCTACAAATACCATCTACCCACATACAATGTGACAACCGCCCTTCGGGATCGACTTGAATGTCATAAAAAAATGAAGGATCCGTCTGTTTCTTAGATTCGAAAAAATCAATTAGCATTGTAGAATCGTGTCCTTTCAATGCTTCTTGCGAGTCTCTAACTAAATTTCTAACATCTTTTTCTATGAATCCTACTTGATCATGACCACCACTAGCACTTTCGAAGAAGAGCATTTGTCAACATATTTGGATATTAGCTTGGTTCATTTGGTCTATAATCCTTTTGTCCGTATTTGACACGGACCTGTTCCGGGGCAAAAGGTGCCTTCTACCGGGTGAGGTGAATTCGTGATTATGTTCTTCATGAAATGAATACACCACCCACGTATTACTTGTTTCGTTCAATTTTACACGAAAGCAAGCTTTGCAACCCGTTATACTGGTTATTCCACGTCTACCATCACTATGTTGACCCAGCGACGATCCAGCTTTATTACAGAGATATGACTTATCTACTTCCATTTCCCCCTTTAATTTATTCCCACCCTTACGCATTGCAAAACCCCCACAATGAGCATATGCAGAATAAAATTTCTCGGCCTCAACTAAAGTGGGGAATGTCATACCTAACTTTGGTTTCAGATGGTCTTCGACTATCGGCATGGAATCAGTGATTGGTTCTACCCGCAATAAATTATCGCCGGCAGCAGAACTCTCCGTATCGTTGTTCATCTGGGGTAAAAATATATTATTGGTCAATTAATATACACATTATATATAAAATAGCTTGTTAACAAACGATTGCGATATATATACCTACAAAACAAAAATAAGTGACAAAACGTCGAAAACGACGTCATATAAATACAAAACTCGTCAATTGGGTTTGGCTTGCCGTACACAAGGTAACGGAACTTCTACAAGTAAGTTCCAATCCACGGTTTGCAAGATAAGGCCGTGTCTCGCTCGCATTTCCCTCACTCTTGAACTGAGGTTGTTGTTTGATATACGGTACAAATCCGCACAAACGAGATCAAAAAATTCCTATACTTTGGGAGTGGGACGGCGGCAAAATACTTGAGCCAACAAAATTTGTAGAGGTGAGTTTCGGCTCACGGTTTGCAAAATACGCCGATGTATCGCTTTCACTCACGGGAATGAATTGAAAGCGATACACGGCCGTACACTTCAAACCGTGAATCCAAACAAACTTCTACGAATTGCGTTGGCTTGTGTATGGCGAGCTCGACGTACTCGCAAAGTTCCACAAATTTTTGTTCGCTATTACTAACATCGAATAACAACTAACAACAACTAATACTACGTCTACTTCCCCAATTAAACTAGAATTACCTACTCTATAAATACCTACGCATAATATAGCAATTGTACACTCAAACATTGGAGAAAAATTTCCAATCAATTAGCCTAGTTAGGACAAATTTCCAATCAATTTCCAATCAATTTACTCAAGTAGGACAAATTAGTACCTTTAACAATGAGGGTGTTCGGGAGGCCGCTGCGCGCTGCTATAGAGAAAGGAAGGGGAGTAGGGTTTGGCTAATTTATTCAGGATTAGAGTTTTAGGGTTGGATAGATTTCGTAAGGGTTAGGGTTTTTTTTGTAATTGGGATCTTCAAAGGAAGAGGGCTAGAGACTGAGAATAGGGAGAGATTCGGTGAAAAGCAACGACCAAGAGAGAGTAGGTTTTTTAGTTCGATAGAGAGAGAGCTACGGTTTGGGGAAATGGGTTTATCGAGCTCCACTAGCGAGAGAGAGAGAGAGAGAGTTGTGAGGGAGATGAAGATCTGAGTATGTACAAGTGTTTGGAAAAACACTTGTACATACTTAGGCTGTTGTTGCCAACAACGGCCAAGGTATGTTTTTTTTATAAAAAAAACAACCTAGGCCGTTGTTTCCAACAACGGCCTAAGTGTTTTTTTTGACAAAAAAAACTTCACGCCAAAAAAATGCTAAGTCAGAAACGTTTTTTGGCGTGAAGTGACGAAAATACCCCTCCGCTTTTGGGAACGTTAGTGGGAGACTAAAGCGGATCTTGATCTGATCCGCTGATCAAGATCAGATCGAGATCGACGGCCAGGATGGCTGTTTTCCAACCCGTTGAAAACGGATCCGTTTTCAACTGAGCAAAACCCATATATATATGTATATATATATAAGGGAAATAGGAAGATGACCTTCCGTTTGGGGAAGAGAGAGAAAATTGGCATTTTGTGTGTTTGTGTTGGACGGTACATCAGATTATCTGTCGTCCTTCACATTATTTTAAAAAAATAAAAAATACGTAAATTTTCTTTTTTTTTTGATGAATCGGATAGGGTCTTACGACCCCAGCCATCAAAACATTATATATTGAATCAATAAACAGTAATTTTACAAGCCGTAAAATGGAATAACACACTATAAAAACAACATCATAACAGTAATAAGAAAGCAATCCAAGCAGAAGCGAGCAGCAGCAGGCCTGAGGGGAGCTCGAATATGAAACAGCACCGACCAGGCAAAGACGCAGCAGCCGCAAGCTTCACACCAAATAGAGGTCTGGTCCGTAAAACCTGAAAGCTCAGAGAGAGCCACTCGTCAATCCTAGCGAGAGCCATCCACAAAACTGCCACTCAGACTACACCAGGATGCATCAACGAGGCTAACAACAGGAGCAAACAAAACAACTCTTCCTGATCCCAAAAAAGGGAAATAACCAGACAATAAAAAGCACCACTGTGCACAAGGTAGAGAGTGAGGATAAAGTTAGTAATGATCAAAAATAAATTAGTCATGGTGGTGATGAAACCAGGATAAACTCTAAAACCCAAGAGAGGGTAAATTATGAATCAGCTGAAATGAGGTATACAACAAAATAGACCTAAATAGAAATGCATGCTCATCGAGCAAACAGAGTAGATGAGAGCCATCAAAAATAGCCATCAAAACTCCAACAGAGAAGATGAGAGCGATCGCATACAAGAACGCCCATCAGAAACAAACTCAGCAAACAAAAGCCACCAAACAAACAATCGAGAACGATAGCAGGGCAGCCAAAAATTACACCCCATAAAAGCTAACACAGATCTTAAAACGTCATAAACGTGAGTCTGTAAACATCCAGGAGCTCAAAGCTTAACAAAAGATAAGTTCATTGGCAAAACCCGCCTAGTAACAAAATGGAGCAATGCTGCTATAATAGGTTAGCAGCTAAACCAACAACAGCATACACAATTAACTAATCCATCAGTCACCAAAAAAGAAAGAAGATGCTAACACTACCAGTACTACCAAAATAAAGAGACATTAGCTCGGATAAGATCAAGAGCATGGATCACAGAGGTTCAGTGCTGGTAGCCGCATCTAGTGCAATAACTTTATCCTGCAAGAGATAATGGAAGAGGAAGAGATAGGTTATAATAAGAAACAAATGCAAAACCAATATATTAAAGATCATGAAGAGTGCGAAGGCATTGGTAAGCACGTTCTATAAAATGATAAGAGCAAGTGGTTAAGTCCTTGGTGTCTAAAACCGAAGACCAAAGTTTAAAAAGGAATAAGAACTCATCGATTAACGCAACTAACGAAGATCTGTGATTCTGGAATAACCTACTATTCCTCTCTTTCCAAATAATCCAAATAATGGTATGAACCGACAAAGTCCAAGCGTTACTGAACAAATGGTTCGAAGGCTTAGTGGACCAAACGGAAGCTAAATGAAGAGGAATAGAAGCTGTACCCCAAGCCAGAGTGCATATCTTCCATAAGGAAATAACAGTGGGACATTGAGTGAAAAGATGATTAACATCTTCCTCGTGCTGTTCGCACAAAACGCAAAGCTAACCCCAGGCTAGGTTTCTTTTGTTCAAAACTTCGACAGTAAGAAGCTTGTTATTAAAAGCAAGCCAGGATGTGATCTTAACCTTAAGAGGAGCCGACGAATCCCAGAAATATTTGGCGATAGGAGACTTCACTCCTCTCGAGTTGAGGAAACTATAAAATGATTTAACAGAGAATACTCCCGAAGATGACCAGCGCCAACCGATGCCCTCGGACTCTCTCCATTCATAGCTGTTAAGATAATGAATGAGACTATCAAAGACCTCAGTCAAAGATGGAGAAAGATCACTCGTGAATGGAATAAACCAATAGCGAGTATCAACAATCAAGGTGAATGATTCCGCTATAGTAGCCAGAGGTAAGACTGCCAGGCGGAAAAGGGAAGGAAAGGCCGAAGCAAGCGCGGTGTTGCCAATCCACTAGTCAGACCACAGTTTAGCTCTTGATCCATCTTTGCAGATACGATAAATACCGCACTGGAAAGCGGCAGATGCTTTCCAAATACCTTTCCAAAAAGGGGAGGCGAGACGATGAGTCGCCTCAGGAAAATCCCACCAATTGAAGGAAGCGGGACGAAAACCTCTAATGTATCGAACCCATGGCAAATGGTCAGAATTATGAAGTTTCCATAACCATTTACCTAAGAGAGCGATGTTATGGTGTCGAATGTCCAGAACACCAAGTCCCCCTTCCTCCTTGGAAGTACATATCAGCTTCCACTGACACAGATGGGAGCCTGGTTTAAAGGAAGAGGAACCATTCCAGAAGAAATTACTTCTAATTTGATCAATTCTTTTTATGACCCAGGAAGGTAAGAGATAGAAAGACATAAGATAAAGGGGCATGGATGAAATCACAGAGTTAAGGAGAGTGAGCCTGCCACCTCTAGACATAAGCTTGCTAGACCAAATGTTGGGCCTGGCTTCCACTCTATCAATTAGTGGGAACCAATCCGATCTATGCAGCTTACCCCAGCGAAGGGGAATACCTAAGTAGGTGATCGGGAAGGAAGCAATGGGGCAATTAAAAAAATTGGAAACCTCAAGCTGACGGTTGGGTGTTCCTCCCAACCAGAGAATGGAGGACTTTTGAAAATTAATCGATAAACCGGAAGCCATTTCAAAGCAGTAAAGGAGTAGTTTGAGATTACGAAGGGAGTGTAAGTTCGGTTTGGAGAATATAATTGTGTCATCAGCATATTGGAGGTTAAGCACTCCCTCGAACAAGGGAGAACTGCCAAGGCCCTCTATCATATTCAAGTTCCAAGCATTTCGCAGAAGTTTGCTAAAGACATCTACAACTAGCGAAAAGAGCAGCGAAGATAGGGGGTTTCCTTGGCGGAGGCCACACCTGATTTTGAATTTATGACCTTCCGATCCATTGATGAATAGAGAGGAAGTCCCAGAGAAAAGGCTGGATTTAATCCAAGCAATCCATTTGGGACCAAATCCCCGATAAACAAGAATATCCAGAAGGAAATCCCAATTAACATTGTCGTAAGCTTTTTGAAAGTCAAGCTTAAGAAGAATACCTTCCGACTGAGTTCTATGACAGTGAGAGATGATTTCCTGAGCAGAAGCCACACTGTCAAGAATGAAATGATCTTTGATGAAACCAGATTGAGCTGAGTCTATCAAGGGTGAGATAATATCACTCAGTCTAGAGGACAGGACTTTCATAATGATTTTGAATGAGGTGTTGATCAGGCTAATCGGTCTAAATTCCGAAACAAGGTGTGCCCCCACAATTTTGGGGATGAGCACAATGTGAGTGTAATTAATACGGTCAAAAGAGAAGTTACCTTGGTGAAGATCTTGAAACATCTTAAGAAGGTCTGCCTTAAGCAGATCCCAGAATTTTTGGAAGAAGAAAGCAGGAAAATCGTCGGGCCCAGGTGCCGAATCGCTTTTTAAAGCGAAGACAGCCGACTTGATCTCATCAAGAGAGAAAGGAGCCTCAAGCGAGGAAAGGTCGTGATCTTAGATGCCATAAAGATGATCCCAATCGAGCTCAATCGAGCGATGTTTCTTCGTGCCTATAAGATTTTTGTAAAAAGCAAGGAATTCCCGATGAATGGATTCATCGGAAGTAAGATCCACTCCCTGAGCAGAAATAGAAGAAATATGGTTGCTTCGTTGTCTATGCAAGGCAAAATTATGAAAGAAAGCAGTATTCGCGTCTCCCTCCTTCAACCAATTGACCCGAGCTCTTTGAGCCCATTTAATGTGGTCTTGATGGAGGATATCAGTGTATTCTTGCTTGCATGACCGACGTTCCGAACGATAAGCTTCAGGTAAGGGGCCCGTTTCTTCCATCTTGTCAATGGAAGCGATGGATTGCAAAAGGAATTCCTTGAGAAAGTTGGTGTTACGTTGCCTCTCAAAACGCCAGATCTTGCACCCATGCTTAATGGCGTGCAACTTAAGCAGAATATTGCCCAGCCCGGATGAACCGGTGACTGAGGCAAGACATTCAGACACTAGGTTGATGAAAAGTTGGTCTTGAAGCCAGAATTTTTCAAAACGAAATTTGTGCTTGTGATTGAAACAAAAGTTGGAGTAAAGCACAATTGGAACATGATCAGAAGATGGGTTTGGAAGAGCCTGGACGAACGATTGATGAAAGTGAGTCATCCAATTTTGCGAAACCAGAAAGCGATCAAGTTTAGCAAAAGATGGGTGATCGCGTTGATTGGACCAGGTGAAGGATCTACCGGAAATCGGTAAGTCCGATAATTGAAGATCACGGATGCAATCATTAAAAATGCACGATTGAGATATAGAAGAACCTGGATTTGATCTTTCAGAATTAAAATGAGTAACATTGAAATCCCCACAAAGAACACAGAGATCTGTAGAGAATTGCTGTAAGGATAGGAATTCATTCCAAAATAACTGGCACCTATCTGAAGTAGAAGGACCATATACTGAGATAACGGTAAGCGGACAATTAATAAGGGTCCAATGGAGCTGGACAATTAAAAAGAAATTCAGGCATTGGACTGAGATCAGAGAGAAAAGAGCTTCCTTGAAACCAAAGATGATCCTTCCTCTAGATCCAGTCGCATCCAAAGAAATCCATTTGGTAATAATGGAACCACCTAAGGATCGAAAGATCGCCGGGGATAGGGCATCCAACTTGGATTCTTGGATGGAGATAATATCGCAGCGAGAAGAAGTAATTAAGTCGAAAATCGCCCTTTGCTTAACCGGGCAATGCAACCCACGGATATTCTAGGAGACACTAATCATTAAAAAGACGGCGCTCCATAACTCTGGAATATTCCTGCCTTTTAAGGGAACAGATACGGGGAGAGTCCAAGGGATCAATCAGGAATCCTAGGTTGTGAGCATTAGCTGCTAACTCCGAGTTGGATAAAGAGTCAAAAATAGGTATATAAATGGATCCTAGTTGGTTAAACGGTGTCAAAGACAAAGGAGCAGGCGAGGCCTGCTGAGAACTAGAACAGGGCTTGCTGTAAGAAACAGGCGAGATAGAGGTAAACGAGCGATGGGAATTCTTAGCTAAAAGGCGAGCGCTTGACCTTATAAAACATTTTTTGGAGATGGGGGAGCGAAAGTCATCGGGATCGGTATCACTCTTCTCTTGAAAAAGAGAGGGTAGAACCTGAGCAGCCTCCGATAAGTAAAGAGGACAAGGGGCAATGTCAGCCTTAACAGTACCAATGGGGGAGATAGAATCGTTATCAGAAGTTTTAATAAGAAAGGATGAATGAAATTTCATAAACTCTCGAGCTTTCGCTGCGAGAGATATGGAAGTCCATCTAAGAGAGACAGTTAAGAAAGAATCGATCCCGATGCTGGATCGAACAAAAAAAGATAAAGAACAAGAATTGGAAATTAAACCAAAATGGACAAGTTTAAAACACATAACCAATATGAGATAATAATTAACATTGAAGTGTGAAAACAATATGGAAAAGAATACCTTCTTCGACTGATCAATAGCCAACTCCGCTTCCTCTTCCGATAAGAGGGAATCCTGCTCAGTCCAATCCGAGACTTTGATGGAACTTTTAGAAGAGATCTTGGAAGGAGTGAACGCAGGGTCCGACTTTTTCGGCGTAGGAAAGTGTGCTAACTGTTGGAATTGCTCCCAATCTGAAGCGAAATTTGGATTAACTTCCCAAGCCGGCCAATGAGAGGAAGAGCTCTTTTCTTTAATAGCGAGAGAGGGCAACTCCACAACTGATGCAGCTTTAGAAAAAATAGGCTGAGGAGCCTTGGAAGGGATAGGAGAGACCGATGAAGTCGCACTAGAGGTGCCTTTGATACCTTGACGCTCCGGATTAATCCAAACCAGGTTGGGGGATTTTGAGGGAGAGATTTTAGAGATGGGGGGGTGAGCCGGAGGTTTAAAAGGGGTGGGAGGAAAGCTGCGAGCGGCACCAGCAGAATTAACTTACAATTTAGGATTTTTAGTCTTAACAGAAGAAGAAGTGCCGGGGTGGAATGGAGAGGATAAGTCAGTACCAAAAGATTGAGACTTGGGATGAGGGCTGAGATCACGCTGAGTAGCAGGAGACTGATCATGGTAGTGCACAGATACGGCAAAAGAAGAAATTCCATCAGTAAGGCAGAAAGCTTCAATACGAGCTGGAGTGGAATGACATCGGAAAATCGCCTCAATTTGCAAACTACCTGAGGCCAATCTAGCCTTGGACGATATACTAACAATCTCTCCAATACACTTAGCCATCTCTCCTACTAGGCGGAGAGAATCACAAAACGGAGGCAGACCGACAAGAGAAACTTTGGTATCAGGAGAGTGACAACCTTGAGATGAAGAGGGAATCTTAACCCACTGTCTAACTGACAGAGAAATGTTGCCGATAGTTAAGGACGAAGTAGCAATAAGATCTTCCAGAATCTTAGAGGATGGACAATGGATGACTAAATCACCATTAGAGCAATTGTACAGGACCCATTCCCAATCGACTACGTTGCAGTGATTACTAAGAAATGAGTTCACTGTATAGAAGGGTACCGCACCTCCAGAGAAGGAAATGGCTCCAAAGTTACCAAAATATCCCAAACGATCAGTGAGCTCAGCTTTGGGAATGAAAACCTGAGGAAGCATCTGCTTACCAGGACGAGGAGGCTGCGCTGCAGCCACTGGAAGGGGGGGAGAGGGATCGGAAGAGCTATGCACCGGAAGAGGGGTGGGGAGTAAAGGAGCACTAGTAGACGACGATTGCTTCTGGGCTTTAGGAGGTTTAGAAGAGAAGAATTGCTTGCGCAGTGATTGAAGATCCACTGCTTTCAAAATCTGATCGGAAATAGGAACCCCTAAGGGAAGCCCAAGGGTTTTTTGAAGCACATGACACCTATGTTTGGCATGCCCTGACTTCTCACAGAAAAGACACTTCATCTTGAAGTGGCAGTCGATTTTGAAGTGGCCCTGTTGAAGACAACGAAAACAGACCAGAGATCGATTTCGAAAACAAGAGGGGGAATGGAGAGAGGTAGGTGAAGAGGACGAAGTAGAAGGGCGGGAATTGTACGAGTGGAAGCCAGAAGGAAGCTTCGCACTGCCAGGCTGAGAATGGGCCTGAATGGGCTGTAGAGAACGAAGCAGCCCAGAATGAGAAACCTTTTGAAAAGTAGTTTTTTTCTTTTTCTTTACTACCTCAACCCACGAAAGATCCATGGGCTATAGATGACAGGCCCACAATCAAAAGAAACGCAGCGAAGAAGAGAAGAAGAAAGAGAGATTAAGGAGGGGGCAATGGAGAACGAGCACTGGAGAAACGTGCCGATGGCGGCGAAGTAATGTTGACGAAGAGGAATCACTCCTAGAAAATAGTAACAACTAGCACCCAGGGATGCTAGCGCACCTCAACAATGAGGAGAGAAAAAGAGAAAGCACCGTAGCTGAGAGATCTAAAGGTAACAGAGAGCCAGCGCAACCACTGCTCACCACAGAAGAAAAAGATACTCTCAGAGCTGGAAAATAAGCGTAGAAAAGAGGGAGAAAGATGAGCGTCACCGCCCACTGAAAATAGGGCAAACGCCCAAGAGGAGAGGGCACAAACAGCAAACCACTAAATCCAAACTAACTAAGTAATAATAACAAAAAGGCAAGAAACCAACTTACAGTGCTTGAATAACAATACCTATGATGCGATAACCAGGCGCTCACCGAGTTGAAAAGGGCGACCAGAGAATCGCCGAAGAACCGCAAGTAAGGAGGGGGCAACAGGAGGGGTGCCTCAGGAGAGTCAGGGGACCGCGCTACGAAGGAGAGTGGAAAGCGCACTCCAAAAATGAGCCCAGATAGAACAACGGCCGTAGAGAACTCCGCAAGAAGAGGGAAGAGGAGGAAAGGGGTAAAAACTGCAGCGAGGGGGAAACGAAAAGGGTTTGAGGAGGAAGGGGAAAGGAATAACTTTAATGAAGGAGGAAGACAGGTTGGAGGATTCGATAAGCGGGATCTGAGGGATCAAGAGCCGGCTAGAAGACCGTTCTCATAATACGTGTACTGTGAACAATACTCATCTTACACCAAAATACGTAAATTTTCAAACGGTATATAATCTTCCGTTTTGTCCAAAATAAGCCAATTTTTTTAGTATAGTCGAGCATTTTAGTTATTTGTTATTTTCAAAATATCTATACACCCATTTTATAACTTAAACGGCTACAGATGCTCTTACCCCTTCATTGAACGGCAGTCTACCGTCTTGTCCATTTTCCTACCAACCCCCGACTTTTCCCTAAATAAAATAAAAATAATGGAAGCTAAGAAATTATCCTTCGTCCCCTTCTAACCCTAACCCGAATCCCCAAATTCAAAAATGTCCATCAACCTCCAAACCCACTCCTTCGCCGGCAACCCGCTCACCTCCAAATCCCCCCTCCCATCCCTCCAAACCCTCACCTCCCTCCTCTCCTCCCAAACCCCAGAACCATCCCCCAACTTCAAAATCCTCGCTTTCAAGAAGGGCCGCCCTCTAGCCCAATCCAGCTCCTCGAGCTGGCGGTTGGGGTGGAACTCGGTGTCGAGGTTTCGGGGTTTTGGGGTGGATAGGTTTGTGTACTTGGGGGAGGAGGCGGGGGAGGTGTGTTGGGCGGTGGAGGTGGGGAAGGATGATGGTGGTGGTGGGGGGGAGTGGGGTGGGGGAGATGGGTTTTGTTTTGTGGACTTGAGGACGTTGATGGTGGCGACCGATTGGGTGGATGCGAGGGCGATGGCAGAGTTGGCGATCGCCGGGCATGTAAGAATTCGTTATTACTTTGAAGCAGGGTAGATTTGTTTAATGCGCTTTTATAATTGGTGTAATTTTAGTATGTTTGCGTATAGGGAATAGTGATAATTAATTCATTATCAAGTTTATGGCATTCAATATGGTCCCATAAATAATGCAACTTGTATGAAAAGATTGATGTCAGACGTTAGGTTGTATTCCGTATTCGCACACTCATTTCAAGTAGTGAAAGACCCTGATGCTACATCAAAACTCTGACGTTGTAGTGAGGACTTTGATGGTTGCAATGGATTGGGTGGATGAGAGGGTGGAGTTGGAGATTAAGGGGGATGTATGAAGTTATTAATCATTAGAAGTAGAATACATTTGTTCAGATGCGCTTTTTTACATGCTCTCTATTTATGAATGTAAGTGCATGGGGAATTCCCATTATTGTTTAGTGTGTGGCATTGAATGAACTTTCAACGCCGTCCTAGAAAATTTTAGGTGCTTGTATAAGGCCATATGAAGATTTAACTAGTTTATATACGTAATTTTCCAGACCTTTAATGACAAACGAATCAGGTTGGTTCAGTGAGATCTCTGTTTAGGAAAGCTGTCTTTACTTTCATCCATTTGATGCAAAGGTTGGAAGGATACTTATGTTGCAATGTGATTGACTGGAGAAATGAGAATAGATATCAAAGGAATCCATCTCACTAACCTGCATGTATCCTTTGGCTACTAGGGCGCCTTATACTTTAAAACTGTTCTATTCAGATTAAGTTTCTTCTTTGTTACCCATTTATAGCGTATGGTTGTAGTCCCTTTTGGCAAATCAACTAATTTTCATGCTTTATTATGCAAAGTAGATTCATTTCATGTTCTGTTACTTCTCTCCTAAGAACTGGGTTCTGAGATCTCACCGCCTCCTCAAAGGTCAAAGGATCAATCTCCATATGCTAGGACGCATAGTCTCCACCATATGTTTTGGGTACTCTCTCTCTAGTTGAGATTCTGTGCAAAGTCAGAATTGCTCAGTTCGGATTGCAACTGTGAATATGTTTCTGTGTTCGTGTATCCTGGTTATCTTGCCTTAATCCTTGGGGAAAATCATTCTCAAAGTATTCATCATATCTAGATTCTGCAGTTTCCTAGAATCTAGAAGACTATGTTGGTGGCTATGGATTGGGTGGATGCTCAAGCTGTGGCGGACTTGTCTTGCTCTCCTTTTACTAACTCTAAGCATACAAGGAAAGAAATGCTAAGGCTCTACTTGGTTCAAGAGTGTGGAGGCCATGTAAAATAATTTGCATTAATTGTTTGTAGTTACCCCCCATAATCTGTTATTAGGTTGAAAGTAGTATTCTTAAAGTAGTATATTAGCGGTTTAGCTCTACTCAATATGAATTGTCACCATTACTAAGTTTGCAACATTTAATGAATTTTCATTGTGTTCGTAGAAAAGCACTGTACAAGTGCTATGACAAGGTTGACATCACATATTGGGTGGCATTTGCCAAACTCCGTTTCTAGTGATATATACGATACAGTAATTTATAATTATGAACATGTGTATTGCTCATGCTTGTGGGATCCTTAGTTATTGCTTGTAAGTCCATGCACCATGCACGCATTTAGAAATTGGTAGACACTGAAGGGTGAATGATGTCTTCATTGCTCCTAATAGTTAACCATGTGGATATTATTATCAGTGTAGTCAGGTGGTAAATTTATTTTTTCAAAAATATTGTTCATTTTTAGACTTACTCTCTCTTTTCTCTCTTTCTTAATCCACCAATTTAACTTAATCGAAAAGTTCTTGTATGTATTCAAACAATATCAACTAAAATAAGTGGTCAACTTACAGCAATCAACACATTGTTTCAAGTTACAAAGCTTTCCCATGGTTTTAAGTGAGTTCTAACAGAGTGCTATCTGAGGATTTTGTGTTTTACTGGGATTATAATAAATCTTGGTTGTTATGGTGTTGTTTGCAAGCTGTAGTATAACAAAGTGTTATTATTGGATAGTTAACCTTTCTTAAGCACTTCTGTTGCAGTTGGTGTTGGGCTAAATGGCTAGCTTAATTTGTTTTTTTAACTCCGATTTTGGAATTTGATTCTTATCATTGCTGGGTGGTTTGAATTTACATATATGATGTTTCTATATTTATTCTGAGCTGTGGAAACCTAAAAGGCTGTGATTTTATAATTTGCGCTTCACATGTTCATTTCATCATTATCACCATCCAAGTCTTTCCATTATCAAAGGAGGTTTGAGTGTGAAGCGTAAGTTGCATGACTCAAGACTTAAGGGTCATGAAAGCTCCAAAAAGAATCAACCTTTTTTTTGGTTGTAAATTCTAGCTGAAACAAATGTGAATATGGTTTAGCTGGAAAAAGATCACCCAAATTTGCACATTTTGAAGAATTAGATCAACAAGAAAGGCTGTCCGTTTGCTATATGGAATCAAATTCCTAAGTTCAAATGGAATTCAAAGACGATTTTAGGTTGTTTAGACCTTCAAACTGTCATGATTTACTTTTTGTATTATTGTTACAGAGAGAAGCATGCAAGTTTATCTCGAGATGTATCATCGTGTGATTTCGGTCAAATTTATCATTCACTCTGCATTGCTTTATGTCAGTAGTTATATTTTGATGATCTTGGTCAGGCACGAGCACTGCTTGAGTGGCATAAAACATCACGTTTTTGTGGACATTGTGGATCTAGAACAACTCCAACTGAAGCAGGGAGGCGCAAACAATGTACAAATGAATCATGCAAAAAGAGAGTATATCCTCGAGTTGACCCTGTATGATGTTAACCCTTCCTTCCTCTTTTGATAATATGCACATGTCATGCCTTTTGTTTATATAATGTATAAATAAATGTGAATATATAAGATACCTCAACGGAAGACATAGCTGTGTATATCTCCCTGAATTATGATGTTGATAGTTAATTTTTGTGTACTGTGATGTCAACAGGTTGTCATAATGCTAGTTATTGACCAAGAAAATGACCGCTGTCTCTTGAGTCACCAATCAAGATTTGTACCCCGCATGTGGAGTTGTCTTGCTGGTTTCATAGAGGTGAGATATTCCATTGCTGTCACTTTATAAAATTCAGATAAATCGTAATTTGCTTCACATTATGATAAACTAGATGACAAATTAGCAAAATGTCATACTTCTCTTCATAATATGTAATTCTTCTGGAGATTATCCAATTTCAAAACTTCATGCAGCACACTTGGTTTTTTTTTTTTTTTTTTTTAATTTCATGATATTGCATTAGGCTTAAAATGTGCCTGTCGCCTTAAAATTAAAGAGTTTTCACTTCATGCTGGGACAAAGTTATTATGGTCACTTGGGGCTTGTACCCGGGCCTGCCATGGCTACTAGCAAACTGTGGAGGTTCAATTTAGAATAGTAGCTTTACTCGTGAATGCACTGGGTCTGTAGGCATCTACCTGTGTGTAGTTTTGATTGTTTTCTTTTAATGATTAGTCTATTTGCATGATACAATTTTAGGAATGATGCAGTAGTCTGAACAAAAAAATACGTCTTCTTAATCATGCCCACAATAAATTGATATCTTTATGTAATAATGATTTTAGTCCAAACTAGTTTATTCAATGGCAGCACACAATAGGCATACATTTGCACCCCCCCCCCCCCCCCCCCCCCCCCCCCGCGTTTGGATTTCAACTGTTTGCTCTCATTCATAGCCAGGGGAAAGCTTAGAAGAGGCAGTGAGACGAGAAACCTTGGAAGAAGCTGGCATTGAAGTGGGTGAAGTTGTTTATCATAGTTCTCAACCATGGCCAGGTCTTTATTATTCTCAATTTCTTTTGGATATTTAGTTAGGATCATGTACCTTAAACTTAAAGTAGTATATTCTTAATTTAGTTGCACAAATGTTATTGGAATTATTTTTGCTATGCTTGTAGGTTAATAAAGATTGTACCTATAGCTTATAATGGTTGCACACTTGGTTTCACTCAAGTTGGTTAAAGCAAATATTGCAATCACTGACGACTTATTTGAATATATTTTTCTCCCAGTTGGACCGACTAATATGCCATGCCAGTTGATGGTGGGATTTTTTGCATACGCAAAATCACTTGAAATCCATGTGGACAAGTCAGAGTTAGAAGGTATATTTTTCTTCTTTGATCATTGTAGTTTTGACTGCCAATTTCCAAAATTAATGAGCTCATTGTTTGTTAACTGTAAATGTTCGTGTAAGCGGATGAATTATTTAGAGTTTTGCACGTTCTCTTTTAATAGACAATATAACTGCTAAAATCTGACCCAGGAGAATAGTCCCACCTCCAGTCTTACTCCCCCTTGCTACCCCTGAAGAGGTGATCCTGAATAGGGCTGAATTGGGGGAAAGGATTAATGTGAATGACCCCAAATATTTGGGGTAAAAGCTCTTTTGTACCCACCAACAAGGATGAAAATTTCTTAATAGACAACTTCACAAGGATTCCGGTACTGGGTTGCAGGGCCGTAATCAGGAACTTATATCAGGTGGGGCCGAAAGTCCACAACATATATAAAAGTTCTAAGGAAAAAATATACAATAGATATTAAGTTTAAAGAAAATCACAAAAAACAAAAAATATAAGAATATAAAAACTAAAAAGATTCATTCAACCTATTTGCGAAGGCAAATTCAAAATAAACTTAATAGCTAAAATCAGAGTCGTCCCCACCCTCGAGGCGGGTGGGGCGGCCGCCTCAGGCCCCCGACGTTTTTTGCGATTTTAGGGGCCTCAAATTTATACTTCCCTTGTAAATATAGACACGTATTTTGCGCGTAAAAAAATACTGTTATTAGGGGCCCCCAAAAATAATTATTTGAGCCTTTATATTGCATATTTTGACTTAATTTTGCATATCTGTATAATGTTTATGATGCTTATGAGTAAACTTGTTATTCATTGATATATATTTTGCATATTTTGCTTTGAACAATGTGCAAATTTTTTGTATACATGTCTTTCTTTTTTAGTATGGGGGGCCCCATTTCGGGAGTTTGCCTCGGACCCCCGGGAACTCAGGGCCGGCCCTCGCTACAATATCTGATATAGTTTTTGATAGTCTAGAATATCTGAAACATGTTAACCCATCTATTAAGTGGTATTTAGTATTATTTCATATCACGAAACTCATCAATAATTGCATCTATAAAAAAATGCTATGAATTTTCTTCTCGATGATATAGCAAATTCAAAATAAACTTAATAGCAGCTAAAATATCTGATACAGTTATATATATATATATATATATATATATATATATATATATATAGTACCATATTTAAAATTTATTTCCTTTGTAATTAACTTAATGAAACATGCAACCCAATCTAGTTTTTATTTTGTTCATTTTCTTAATTCTATGGAGCCGTATGAAACTACCAGGAAAAAATATCATATGCCTAACTGAAACCATCCCATGTGAGCATCAGTTCTGTAACTTTTTTTTGGGTCCAGTAGTCCTTAAAATTTTCATTTTTCATAACACCCTGATGTAAAACATAATGGAACTGTAAAGCATATATTATATAGAATATTTTCCAAAATCCAGGTGGGGCCTTGGCAATGTGTGGCCCAAGCATGGGTTTGTTCCTGCTGGGTTGTGTGAACATATGGGATAACATGTATTGCACAATACTCTTTGTACTGTTGCACCAATTGTACACAAGATTAGAAGTTGGAAAAGTCGATGTTTTGAGAGAATAAATGAACGTTGGTAATTGTGAATATGTTAGTAGCTAAATAAGTAGGGAAAACATGTATTCACATTTGTTTATTTCTCTTAATTCATACTGAATTTATACAACATTTAAAGTGGGGGAACATTATGATGTTTTAAGGAATAAATTAGTTCACGAGTGTGAACATTCTGTATCGACCAGACAGATGAGGTTGTTCATAGGGAAAGTTATGGAGCCAAAAGAGGAACATGTGAATGGCACATACTATAAATCTGTGAAACCTTCTCCCAAGGAGTTCTTCCCAAAACCATGCTTTTGATTTTCGAGTTTTTATTTCATGTAGATGCTCAGTGGCACAGCAGAGAGGATGTGAAGAAAGCACTGACATTTGCAGAATATGAGAAAGCTCAGAAGACAGCTGCCTCGAAGGTAGACCAGATGTGTAAGGGCATCGAGAAAAGTCAAAACTTCTCATCTGACTTCAATGTGGAGAGTGGCGAACTCGCCTCCATGTTTGTACCTGGCCCATTTGCCATTGCGCACCATCTCATCTCCTCATGGGTTCATCAGACTGCTCCCAGCAATCCAGACACGCCGCCAAAGAAACTGAGTAGCGTGTCCAGCTTGTGAACCTGTCGTCAACAAATTGCTTCATACACTTGATAGTAGATTATGTATATCCTCCTGAACTTTTTTTTAAAAAATGAAGGCCTTGTGATCTTGCATGATGTTGTATCATATCATATGTATTGTTGTTTCTTTGTTTTGAGAAAGGTGATGTTGATTTTCTGAAGTATATGGTTTGTACTATTTGTATATGTTTGAATAAAGCTGCTCTGGAGATGGAGCTGAAAGTGTGATATTAACTTGTTGCAAAAAGGAGTAGAGGTTAATTTTTCAAATGATTTCCGTGAGTGTGACTTAATGCAGTCTGTTTCTCAAAACCTCTTATTTCAATCTCTTGAAAATATTGCGAGTTGGTGAATATTTTCTGCAATTAAAGGTGAATAATTCTTGTCAGCTGGTTGTTTGTGGGAACTGAGTAAATCTATGGATGCTGTTAAGAAATTTATTTACTATGTCAAATCAATTTTTAGCATTTTTGCACTGAAGTGGCATAAGAGTTGTCTTCGCTCACTGTATGATAACATCTACCAAATTTTTGCAGTGAAATGGTAGAAGAATTATGGAGGAAAAAACACATGACGCAGCTAAAATAAGAAAACAAAAGCGAATTTGCCTACTTGGTAGAGTGGCATGTTCTCTTATTCCTAGATTAGGGACTGAAGCCTGATTTCCACCTAGGGCTGCAAACGATCTGAGCTACTCGGGTCGAGCTTGGTCAAAGCTCGACTCGACTCGAGACGAGCTCGAGCTCGATAGCTTAACAAGCTGAGCTCGAGCTTGGGCGTTTTGTGATTATTGGGCTAAGCTCGCGAGTACTCGGCTCAAACTCGATCAAAGCTCGTTTCGAGCCGAGCTTGAGCTCGAAACTGAGCTCGATTGCTTAACGAGCCGAGCTCGAGCCTCAAGATACTCGGCTCGTTTGCAGCCCTATTTCCACCTATGCATGCGTGCATGTTTGCACGCAACGCCTACGATCAAATATCGGTGTAGAAGAAGGGATATAACCAGGGCCGCCCCCACCTTGAGGTCAGAGAGGCGGCCGTCTCAGGCCCCTGATTTTTTTTCACTTTTAGAGGTCTTAAATTTGTATTTCTCTTGTAAATATACGCACCTATTTTGCTCGTAAAAAATTATATCGTAATTATGGACCCAAAAATTAATTATTTGGGCATTTCACCTTGAGCCCCCGGAACTCAGGACCAGCCCTGGATACAACTAAATGAAAAATCATGAGGAAATGTGAGGAAGTTGAGCGTATTTCTACGCCTCAATGAACCCCATGTTACGTAGTTCAAATTTTTTTTTTGATGAACCAGATAGAGCCCGAAAGCTCCAGCCACACGATCAATTATATAAATAATAAAAAGTTTGTACAAAAGAAGGAAAAACATTTGAACATTTACAAGTTGTAAACGAAGAAAAAGTGCTATATACAGAAGGCTAATCCCGAGAACTAAGACCCAAAGGTACGTTCAGGCCGAAACACGGAACGGAACTTCGATCGACGACGGAAACACCATCCCAACCTAATCACAGGACAGAGCAAAGTAGAGAGGCAGTAGGGTACCACGCTGCCGCTGCGAGGAGAAGGCTGAAAGTGGCGCGATCAAACAGTCAAATCAGTCCGTCCACACACGGAGCAAAACAAACCAACGGCTGAAACACTGATCACCTAGAACCAAACCATATCCACTGGACAAGGAGGCCCCGTTCGCTCCAAACCAGAGCAAAAAGGAGGCTCCATCACATACAATAACCTTCGCGAAGCAAAAGCAAGTAAGCCCCGCAATACAAACCTAAGTGGGATTGAGATGGAGCAACACAGCGATGCCCAGGCACACCTGAGAGCCCGAGCACAGTCACAGAGACAATGCAATCGTCCAGAATATGATGCATACGATATTGCAGCAAAAAAGAGCTAGAAGAGCAAAATAAAAGGAAACAGCAGCAAACTAAAACCATGAACATCAACAGAAACCTGGGATTTAAGAGCAACCCAGTGAAACACAAAGGCATTAATCATCCATCGATCATAGGAGTGAGTAGTTAAATGGACATCTTCACAATATAACAGAGATACACAAAGTAGCAAACCAGTACCTAGGGATACATTCCGGCATACAAAACCAACAAAAACCAAACAGTCCTGACAGTTAACATCCCAGAACAAACTACCAATAGTGGTAGTAAGGGGTGAGGACAGTTGCAAAAGAAGCCAGGAGGAGTCAGAAACTTGAAAAAGTGATCAAGCACAAGTGAAGAGCAGAATCACTGCCAGCCAAAACAGCCATGCATAACTAAGCATGCAAAAGGCATAGCTTCAGGTCATCCAGCCAAAAGCCAAAAAACATTCATAGAATCCTCAATCCTGCGATGTGAAAGCGGAGAACATGAGATAACATACTAGTAAAAAAAAGTACAAGATAAGGGGAAAAAAAGAATTTAAAAAGCATGTAAGGAGCGAAGACAATGAATCGCTTCAACAATCCTAAAGCCATAAAGAGCATTTCTAGCTTCAAGCTTTAAGGTCGAGGACCAGAAATCGAAGATGAATACAAATTCTTCAATGATGGATAAGACAGGGGAAACGCGCTGCCTAAATAATCTTTTGTTCCTTTCCATCCAAATAACCCAAATAATAATCTGTACCGACAGTTGCCACGAACGATGGTATTTGAAGTTAGGGTGTGGGTGCAACCAGCAGGAGATTAAGTTAGAAGGTAGGGTGGGGACTTCCCAAGCTAGAGAGGAAATTTTCCAAAGCGGACGCGTGAAGTCACATTCCACAAAGAGGTGATTGGCGTCCTCAAAAGAGGTGGCACAGAGGGGGCAATACTGCCCCCAAACCAAATTCCTTTTGTTAAGAACTTCAGCCGTCAGAAGTTTGTTGTTGGAGGCTAGCCACGACACGATTTTAACCTTAAGAGGGGCACATGATTGCCAAATGACTTCGGCGATGGGAGAACGGACACCTCTAAAATTAAGGAATTGATAAAAAGATTTGACGGTGAATACACCTGCCGATTGCCATCGCCAAGCGAAATCTTCTTTAGGATGCCAATCGTAGTTATTCAGGGCGGAAAGAAGCTCGATGAATTGGGATGATAAGTGAGGGGGAAGGTTATCACTGAATGGGACATCCCAAACTCGTCGAGAGTTTAAGATGGTGAATGAGTCTACTACTGTAGCTCGAGGGGCTGCGGCAAGACGATTTCTAAACATTTCTAGGAGTTGAAGGAAAGCACATTATTTATTCAATACGGACAATTGGGGCTGCGGCATTCCTATAAAACAACACGTGAGCCTATAACATGAGAACAATTGTAACCGCTTGATTACTCAATACTAGTAACTGCACGTGCTGTGCACGTCATAGTAATTTTTTTATTTATGGAACCTGATATCGCATTTACTCGTTACATACTCTTTATAAATTATCCATAGTGGCATCAACGTTTATTTTATATGTGTAACATTTTTTTGTAAATAATTATGTCATAAATAAATTTGAACTTGAGGGTATTATGATAACTAACAACAGTTAAGTAAATGAATGGTTAATATAACTCCTACTTAAAAATAAATGGATGAGATTAAATAATTGGTTGAATGGTTGTTTATAAATTACAGGTTATTTACAAATGACAACCCCCAACTCTCCTATTATGATATTAGAGATTGTAATGCATGGTCAATTCATGTTCTACCCGAAACTTCTAGGAAATAATTAGCAATTGTGGGTTTTCATACGGTACTACATTTAGAAGACAATAACCATTAATATAATAAAATACTATGTTAATCTACTTAAATTTAATATCTAATATTTAATCTATAATCTCTAATACGATAATATGAGAGTTTGAGTGGTGTGTAATTTGCAGACAAAGTGTAATTTGTAGACATTCAACCATCTAATTTTAACTATTTATTTTTAGGTGGAAGTTATATTAATCATTTATTTACACAACTATTGTTAGTTATCATAATATCCTCAAAGTTCAAATTAATTTATGACATAATTATTTATAAAAATGTCACTCATATAAAATAAAAATTTATAGCACCAGGAGTAATTTGTAAAAAGAATGTATGAGTAAATGGAGGTTTCAGGTTCAAGGTTAGATTACGATTTAAGTATTTTGTTTTTTTTAAATGATTAGAAAGTGGATCGCACGTGCATATTACTAGTATATACTATAATGTACTTTTTAATAATGTATGTCATTTTAGTTTAGTTGAGTTTAGTTTAGTTTTGGTTTTTTTCCCAAAGCTTATGTCGCTATAGGTTTTAATGGAGATGTCTTAATAGTTTTATATGATCATTAACATATTTTTCTATGAGAGGCTTTCAATTATGTATTTGTGTGGTAACTTAATTTTTTCACATGAAAGAAATTGACTACCCCCAATAAAAGCATGCGCATATTTTCAAGACGTGGGGAAGTTTGAAATTTTATGATGACTAGCTCATTTAGGAGCTTCAATGATCAAGAATGTTCCATTGGCCTAATATGAGTCTTATAATATGAGCATAGAAATCTTAAATAACATATACTAGTATTATACACGTGCTGTGCACGTGGAAAAAATTGGGGGGAGGGGGAATGAAAAGGGCAAAAAAAATTATACCAGTACGTGCGTTGCACAGAATGGAATATGGACAAATTACACTAAGAGCATCCACAGTCATTTTTCTCATATGCTAAAAAATGGCAGCTACAGTAATAGCAAATATACTCGATCGCTGCAGTGGTCGTTTGCTATATGTTTCTCATTTTTTAGAAATAAGCGAGCGACGGTATATGATATACCGTCTCATCGTTTAAAATAAATTAAAAAAAGTTAATTACTTATTAACTATTAAACTATATTAATTAACTAAATTAAATAATAAAATAATAACTAAATCTAATTAATTAATACCTAACTACTCCTAAACCTACCCAATTAATGCCAATCAGCATTAATTCTCCACTGAGATTAATCCTTGGACGGGGTATCATACCCCGGCCGGGGTATCATTTCCCGTCTGAGGACTTTAAAAAATAAAAAATTATTTTTTAAAGGGGAGAGGCGGGGTATCATACCCCGTCCGGGGTATGTATCCCCGTCCGACCTATTTAAAAAAAATATGAAAATTATTGAGACGGGATATGATCTTCCGTCTGAATCGATTAAAAAATTATTAAATCGGAGAGACGGAGTATCATACCCCATCCTTTATAATTTGAGAAAGTTCATTTCGTTTCTCATATTTGAGAAATGAGAATAGAACGTTTGCCAAAAAATGGAAAAATGAGAAACGATTGCAGCGCTCGTTTGCTATTCGTTTGCTATAATATGGCAAAATGGCATATATAGCAAACGACTGTGGATGCTCTAAGGTCTTCTCCCATTATAGTAGTAGAGATTATAAGATGGATGAAATATGTCTTTAAAACAGTTTTTTTTTATATGCCAAAATTTCAAACTATTTATACTTATAGAACAGTTGCTAAAGTTTTTGTGCTTATGAACTCAACAACTAAACTCGTCGTTCCCAATGGGGAGTTCAGTTATTTCATCATCGCCGCTGGAACACGACGTGTTTAGTGCTAATTTTTAGTTCAAAATTTTCAAAGAAGACTAGCTGTTCCCAACGGTGATGACATTTATGCTAGACTTGTTGTTGGGAACAACAAGTTCAGTTCAAAAATTTTAATGAAGACTCATTGTTCCCAACGGTGAGGACATTTACAGTAGACTCGTTGTTCCCAGTGGCGAGGACATTTACACTAGACTCGCAGTTGGGAATGACGAGTTTAGTTCAAAAAAAATTGTATGGAGTTTTTTCGAAAATTCACTAAGTCCGATAGAATGTTTCACTTTCTGTAAAAATTCATACATCCTCGCCGTTTCCAACAGCGAGTCTAGTATAATTGTCCTCGCCGTTGGGAACAATGAGTCTTCTTTGAAAATTTTAAACTAAACTCGTTGTTTCCAACATCGAGTCTAGTATAAATGTCCTCGCCGTTAGGAACGATGAATCTTCATTGAAAATTTAGATCTGAACTCGCTGTTGGGTATGATGAAGGGGTTAGTGAAGTTCAGACTCTTTGGTATGATAAAGTAATTACCAGTCAGAACGAAAAACTGGATACAAATAACGGTGAATACTTGAATGAAGACCTAGTAAGGGAGGAAGACCCCCATAAGGAAGTGCAACCAAGGGAAGAAGACGATCTTGAAGAAGACCCTCTTGAAGAATTGCAACCAGTACCGAATTCCAGTGAGAGTGAACCGTCAGAACCCCAAAACTAATCGTCATCGTTGTCCGGAGCTCCTAGAAGAGAACTCCCGCACCGTACTAATAGAGGTATTCCAAAACCTACTTATGAACCTGATCCCACTAGTAACGTCAAATATCCCATGAGTAATTATGTATCCACTCACCGCTTGTGGGAATCAAATAAGTCATTTGTAAATCAATTATCTACTATATCTATTCCTAACAGTGTGTAGGAAGCCCTTACCGATCCAAGGTGGAAAGCAGCTATGGATGAGGAGATGAAGTCCTTAAAAAAGAATGAGACTTGGGAGATAGTCGAGTTGCCAGCAAGGAAGAAGACAGTAGGATGCAGATGAATTTATACTGTGAAATATAAGTCTGATGGTTCAATAAGACGATGCAAAGCAAGGTTGGTTGCCAAAGGATACACTCAAACGTATGGAATTGATTATGAAGATACATTCCCACCTGTGGCAAAATTCAATACTGTTCGAGTCCTACTGTCTCTTGCTGCAAATCTTGGCCGTTGGAGCAATTTGATGTGAAAAATACATTTTTGCAGGGGAAATTGACTGAAGAGGTTTATATGGATCTTCCACCAGGGTCGAACAGACCAATCCAACACAGCAATAAAGTATGTCGTTTGAAGAAAGCATTGTATGGACTTAAGCAGTCGCTAAGAGCTTGGTTTGGGAGATTTACAAAATCAATGAAGACATTCGGATACTATCAGAGTAATTCAGATCATACTCTGTTCCTAAAAAGGAAAGAAGGTAAAATTACTGCTCTCATTATTTATGTGGATGATATGATAGTAACTGGAGATGATCCTGAAGAGAGGAAGGCATTAAAGAACTACTTGTGACAAGAGTTCGAAATGAAAGATCTTGGCTCTTTGAGATACTTCATTGGTAATGGAGTTTCTCGCTCAAGAATGGGGATATTTTTGTCTCAAAGAAAGTATGCTCTTAATTTATTAAAGGAAACTGGAATATCTGCTTTTCAGCCGATTAGTACACTGTTAGAAGAAGGACTAAAACTATGCAACGAAGCTGATCATGTACCTTGTGATAAGGAAAGATATCAGTGATTGGTTGGACGGCTGATGTATCTTGTACATACACGGCCAAATTTGTCATATATTTTAAATGCGGTAAGTCAGTTTATGCATGCGCCTCGGGAACAACATATAGATGCGGTGATGTGAATTATGAGATATATTAAGTCTGCTCCATAAAAGATGGTCTTATTTGCGAAACATGGTCACTTGAAGGTTGAGGCATATACTGATGCTGATTGGGTAGGATCTATAATTGATAGGCGCTCCACTTCAGGATACTTCACCTTTGTTAGAGAAATTTTAGTTACATGGAGGAGCAGGAAGCAAAATATTGTTGCGCGCTCTAGTACAGAGGCTGAGTATTGCGGAGTAGCTTTAAGTATAGCGGAAGCTTTATGGCTGAAACTCTTGTTGCAAGACTTAGGCTATGGTCAGAATGAACCTATGCAAGTGTAATGTGATAGTCAAGCAGCGTGTGTTATTGCTGCTAACCCGGTTCAGCATGATAGGACGAAACATGTAGAGGTGGACAGATTATTCAACAAAGAAAAAATAGATGAGAAAGTCATTGAGGTATCGAAAATGAAGTCAGAAGATCAGCTCGCAGATATCCTAATCAAGGCAGTTTTGAATCGGCTCTTTTTGAAATTTGTTGACAAGTTGGGCATATTCAATATCTATGCACCAACTTGAGGGGGGGTGTTGAAATATAGTATTTGTATATTCTGTTTCCCAATCTATAGGAAATAGATTCCCCAAATCTCTCATCTCCCCAATCTTCTCACAATCTCCTTTTTTCTTCTCCAAGAATGTATATAGATGTATACAGTAGAGAAATAAAGTAATAAGAATAATAATTATTTTCCCCCAAATCTATTTGCAATACGTTGTTGGGAACGATGATTTTTTTATAAAAAAATAGCACTAAACTCGTTGTGTCCCAACGGCGAGCATGAAACAACTAAACTCGCCATTGGGAATGACGAGTTTAGTTACTGAGTCCATGAGCGCAAATATTTTGGCAACTGTCTTCTTTCTACAAATAGTTTCGAAAAGTGTTACAAAAAAAAAATCTTTAAAACATTACATTGAGCAGGACAAGTATAAAGTTGTATATAATTCAACGTCATCAGAGTCATAAGTTCATAACACAAACTCTATAGTTATAAAGTAATGCTACATCCGCTACCAATTTCACTACATTTCTCTTCACTAACTTAGGTGACACACTCCTATTAGTGTAATATCCCGGACGGATATTACATTGTATAAATTATTATTTTATTATTATTTCATTATTATTTCGTTTTAATTCCAAAATTGAATTATTTTGTTGATTTTCACCCGGTTTGTTCATAGACATTATCTGTACCCATATACCGGTCAGTATATATCCGTATTGTATCAAATTGGTACCGTGACCTTCCGAACTAATAATAAAATTTATTTTATTATTATTTCCGAAATTAAATCATTTTTATACGGATTATGCAAAGATTTTCGGTATACGCATATATATACACACATGTATGTAGTATGTCGATTAGTACATTATACAAATTGTGTGTTGTGTATTTTTGGACAAAATACTTGTCTTTTTTATGACAAAACCTATTAGATTATTAGGGTTTTATAAGTGTTTAACCTAGACTAAACGTGCATGAAGAGATTAAGGAAACTCTTTTAGAAACCTTCTCTCTTCCACATCACCCTCCACCACACATAGCACCATACCCACACCCTACCTCCACCTCATCCCACCTCCCTTAGCAAAAACCGGCCCCATATTATGGGAGGGGTTTTGTGCATTTTGTATGTGCAAATTTGCACTTCCCACCATTTTCTCCACCTATAAATACCCCCCTCCCTTCACCTTTGTCTCATTTTTAGAAAGACAAAAGGAACGAAAGGAAAAGATAGAAAGAACCATTCTAACTTGAGAGTTTTCTTTGTAGGTTTAGAAGCTTTCATAGGAGCTTAGGGGAAGGAGAAGTTTAGCTAGCAAGTCCTTCCATCACGAGAAAGAAAGGTGGGGGTTCTCCACCTTCTCTTTTGTTGTTTGAATTGTGTTTTGGTTTCTTCTTCTTACCTTCCTTGGTTTTGTTTTCTTTTGTTCTTTTGGAAGTTTGTCTTGTGATGTTGTTGTATGTTGCTTGGTTGTATGTGTTGTAGCTTGGTATGGATAAAAAGAAAAGAAATAGTGGTAGTGCTAAATAACACATAAAGATTGAATCTTGTAGTAGTAGTTGTTGTTTGTGTTTATTAATTGGACTAAAGTACACATATGCATATGGACTTTGTACATACAACCATTTGGGGTTGTAGGACTTGAATGTGGACTCATACATAAGCATATGGACTTGTGTACAACCATTTTTGGTTGTAGAACATACACTTGAACTTTGGACTAAAAAAAATATATATGTTTGGTTGAACCAAAATGAAGGACTCTTTACTTTATTTTAATTGTGGTTATTTCCTTTTATAAAACATAAGTAAAAAGAACCCACTTTAGATGTTAACTCTAGTATGGAAAAAAGAGACTAATCTAAGTTGTTAGTTGTAGAATGATTAAAAAGATCTCTTTTTGTTTAACTAGTAATAAATAAGAAATAGATGTTTATGTTTTAAATAAAGTAGTTTAGTAGATATTTATGTTTAAATAAGTAGTAGTAGTAGATGTTCATGTGTTAATAAAGAAGTTTTAGTAGATGATTTATAGTAGATGTTTATATTAAATAAAAAAGTTTTAGTAGATGTTTTATAGTAGATGTTCATGTTAAATAAAGAAGTTTTAGTAGATGGTTTATAGTAGATGTTCGTGTTAAATAAAGTAGCATTAGTAGGTGTCTTATAAAGTTGTAGATAGATGTTTATGTTTCAAAATGAAGTAGTAGTAGATGTTATGGTTATATAAAGTTAGAGTAGATGTTCATGCTAAATGTTATTCATGCTTAAAGATAGTAGATGTTCATGCTAAATGTTATTCATGCTTAAGATTAGTAGATGTTCATGCTAAATGTTACTCATGCTAAGTTAGTAGGTGTTCATGCTTAATGACATTTATGCTTAAGTAAGTTTATGTTGAAATAGTAATAGACCTTCTTGCCTTAACTATAATTAGCACATCCATGCTATTTTGTTGTGAGATAAAGTAAGGAAGTCTTATACCATGCTTAGTTCATTGTAGGAAAAATAAATACCATGTTTAGACTATGGTAGGAATTATAACAAGTTTATGATGTGTATCATGTTGTAGGAAACTCATTTTTGAAGTAGATACCATGTTGTAGGAAACTCATTCTTGAAGTGTATACAATGTTGTAGATTGAGGCTAAGTATATATTCATGCTAGAATTGTTATAGGTTGTTACTATGTGATACCCATGCTTATACTATGCTTAAATTGTTGTAGGATTAATGTGGAATTAATCTACCATGCTTAGGAACGTTGTAGATTATTGTTTAATCACCTACCATGCTTAGATTATTGTAGGAAAGTATAATCTATGCTAGATTGTTGTAGGATTATGGTTTAATTACCTACCATGTTTAGAATGTTGTAGGTTTCTACTTGAAGTATAATCCATGCTTAGATTAATGCTAAATAGCATTACTATGTTTAGAATGTTGTAGGGTTCTACTTGAAATGTATACCATGCTTAGGTTGGCACTCAAGTAGTATACCATGTTTAAGAATATTGTAGATGCATGCTAAGTATGCATCCATGCTTATATTGTTGTAAATAAATGTTGAAGTCGAATACCATGCCTAGGACCGTTGTAGGAATGGTTAAGGTTGTATACCGTGCTAAATTATTAGTACTCAGGCTAAGTTGTAGAAATTAACCATGCTTAAAGTAGTAAGAGATATCCATGCTTAAATCTAGTAGCTAGTCATGCTTTAACTTATAGTGGATTTCTACGTAAGTTGTATCCATGCTTGTAGTTAAAGTGTTTAGCAAAGAGATTAATCGTGTTGTAGTTATAGTAATAACTATCACGTTGTGGTTGTAGTATTAACTATCGCGTTGTAGTTATAGCGTTAGTAAGGAACTATCATGTTATCGTAAATTGTGCTAGTAGAGAACTAGCATGATGTGGATTGTAACATTAGTGGAGAACAAATCATGTTGTAGTTGCAATATTAAGTTGCGAGGTCGTTCTAGCTAATCCCCTAGAAGGAACTCACGTTGAGATTGCTTAGTCGTTCTAGATTCAAGAGCCATGCATGCTTGAATGATATATTGTAGCTTCATATATAAAAGTTGTTAGGTCGTTTTGGGCTTCACATTGGTAGAATGCCTGTTTTAGGCTATTAGTAGATTCTCCTGTTGCTTCTAATAATAGAAGATCAAGTTTGCTAGTAAGCACGTTTGGTTGCTTCTAGGTTTGATTACCTGTATGGTTGTTTTTGTATGTAGCTCATACGTGGCTCACCTGGGCCGTATGTAACGGTTGGTCTCATACGTAGCTTAATTGGCTCGTATGTAGGTATTGTAGGCTGTGAGTGGATCCGATGAGATCTTGAGAAGTCTAGGTTAAGACAGGTTAATTGTTGCACTCTTTAGAAGAGGGACGCGTATGGTGCTTTTTCATACCGAGTTGGAAGCACAGTGTCGTGTCTCGCTTGTTTGGTTAGAAGAGGAACACGTACAATGCTTTTTCATACCGAGTTGGAAGCACAGCGCCGTGTCTCGCTTGTTTGGTTAGAAGAGGGATATATACGGTGCTTTTTCATGTCTAGTTGGAAGCACAGTGGCATGTCTTGCTTGTTAGTTAAGGGTTAGTGACATCGTTAGGATAGTAACAGTTACTCAATCATTTGTATCTATGAATTGCCAAAAGATGAGAGTTGGTGTTAAGGGTGATATCCTAGAATCCAACCTCTCCTATAGGCTGACACTAGGTGGTGTTATTGGGATGTATTTCCCTGTCAAAGGGATACGGGCGGTGCTTTTTCATGACAAGTTGGGAGCACGGGTTTCGTATCTTGATTGTTAATTCCTGAATGTACCATGATAAGAACGAAAGAGTTCCTAGGAAAATAGACCCTACGATTCCGTCAGGTTCTATGCCTTCTCATGACCAGTTGAGGGCACGGAAGAAGGTTGCAAAGTATCTTGTAGTTCGTGTCGGCTTTTGAGTGGGGTCCGGTGCGACTGGGCAATAGTGGCAAACAAGGACACCACTATTGACTGCAGTAACGGAACTAGACCGTACCTGCAACTTCGCCAGTCATGTAGTATCATGTCAGGAACAGGATGGGTACAAGAGTAGAATACATAGCGCGGGTTCAAATCCCTATAATGAAGAGACGGCTTGAGATGGGGCGCATGTAGTATGGGCTGCATGTTGCTTCGGAGACTTGCTGGCATTAGAATAAGAGCATCTTAGCTTAGTTAATATTACATTATATTCTAGTCATAGCACTCACGAACACTTAAACTACACCGACACAATTGTTATGTTTCTGTATGTTGTTTTGGGAGATTCGCTGTTAAGTTATCAGCCTTAAAGCGTCAGTGAATACTGACGTCCCCACTTCAATAGGTACTGGATTGCAGAAGTACAGGTGCGAGATTCAAGAGGACTCAAGGCAATGAAAGCGAGGAGTCAATGTCATGTTTTAGTTTCCGCTGTAATAATTACATGGATATTCTATTGTGGGAAAGTACTCAAGTGAGAGTTATCAAGTGTTGTTTTTCATTCTTTGTACTCTGATGTAAGTTGTTGAAAGTGGTAACAGTTGGGAATGTAAAGGTACTATTGTAACACTATCGTAATGTATTGCAGTTGTATGATACTCAGACTTGTAATACATTGGGTGTTGGATAAAAAGTTTTAAATTCTCCTGTTTTTCTGTGTATTGTGACTAATTGAAGAAAAGGTCCTGGCTCGTGTCACGAATTCTCCATATAGGAAGTTCGGAGCGCTACAATTAGAGAGGGACCTAAGATAGTGAAGATAAATAAAGTGAAATATTACTCTAATCTCTTATCTCTAATCTCTAATATCTCCAATATTATAATCTCTAATCTTTAATCTCTAATAATAATAATAATAATAATAATCTCTAATATTATAATGGAAGAAGACCATAGTGTCATTTGTCAATTTACCAACATGTGTGACGCACATACATAACTAATATGAAGAAGGTTTTAGGTTTGAGTTCTCACCACATAAGAGTTTTTTAAATTTTTTTAATTTTTTTATTAAGACGTGCATTATCTATGCATAACTAATATAAAAGAAGTCTCAGGTTCGAGGCCAGAGCACGTCAAAATTTTTACTTTGAAAAATATATATTTATTTAGACGTGCATGGGACGTGTAAACTACTAGTAATATTATAATGGGAGAAGGCCTTGGTGTTATTTGTAGATCTACCAACATGTGCAACACCCGTACATAATTAATATAAATAAAATTTCAGGTTCCAGTCCATCATACGTCAGGGTTTTTAAAAATTATTAAAACGTGCATCTGCACGTTATGAATTACTAGTAGCTATATAATATAAAAGATAGTAATAACAGTAATGGCGTGGACAAAAATATCATACAATATACAATTTTATAAAAAATAAAATAGTATTCTTCATCTATTTTTTTTTGATGAATCGGATAGAGCCTTTATCTATTTTTGATGTTAAATCTCACCAATATTTATATCTCTAAAAAACCAAAAAAAAAAAAAAAATCCCCAGTTTTTGATGAGAATCTTTTGATGGGATCCCTTATTCCGATCTCTGTCTTCCTTCTCATCATTGCTTTCTCAACCTCTCTTCAGATTTCCTCTTCTCGCAAGTAAGTTTTCGACCCCATTTATTGATTTACAATGTATAATTTCCAAATTTTCTTTGTATTCTGTGATGTTTTTTTTTAATCAGATGTGATTTGGGCATCTGGGTTGGTCTCTGTTTGATGGGTTAATGTGTTATGTGGAGTTTTGAATGATGTGGGTATTTGGGTATGGTAATGAACAAGGCATTGGCAGTACTTTAGGGTATAGTCCTGGATTTGATTTGTGGGAGTGAAATGAGATGTAATGGGTGTTCGGTTTTGGTGGGTTAGTGCAATTGCTGCAATTGATTGCGTAGATGGTAGAAATGGTTGAGTTAGAATCTCAAGTCTGTGTGATAAACCTTATTGTAGCAATAGATGTAATGGGTGTTGGGTTTTGGTTGGTTAGTGCAATTGCTGCAATTGATTGCGGAGATGGTAGAAATGGTTGAGTTAGAATCTAAAGGCTGTGTGGTAAACCTTATTGTAGCAATAGATTTGTAGCGACCTGCGAAGCGAATGACTACTAACTACATTTTAGTCTCCACGGGATTGTTATCGATTTTGGCAACTCAACTGAAGTAAAAGAATTATGACTTTGGTGCATGTGGGTTTTGGATGTAGCCCGACTAGGTTTTATTATCCTGTTGAATAAACATTTCACCTAGCAATGTTATGTTCGTCTTACCTTTGGGCAAACGCAATGTGATGGGGTGTGAACATTCATTTGGATCTCGCTGAATGGACTTGGGCTTGGAGCTCCAATTGATGAGATACAGACTGTCACATTGAGCTCGAATTTGTTTACATGACAGGAAGCTATGCTTAAGCCGACGCATGGAATCAGTGGTGGAGCCTGAACAGAGGTGTATAGTTAGCAAATACTTAAATTGATGGCAGTTTTAAGTTCGGAAGAGAACCAAGCTTTCTAAAATGGGAGAAGCTGTGAGTTTTAAGTTTCAAACATTGAAGATTCCTAGTACACTGAGATCATAAAGGGGAATGCATGTCTCTTATATGATGAAGTTGGAGAACAACAGTGATAGATTTCTTACTTCTTAGGAGTTTGGACTTTGAGGGTTCACATTTGTGTTCTAGGATTTTCTGTGACTCGCTATTATGACTTGTAAGAGCATCTGTAGTCGTGGGCTAAATACCCAAAATTTGGAAAAAATGAAAATCGCTTCGCTACAGTCGTCTTCCAAATACCCAAAATTTGGGTGTACGATGAATAGTAGACTGCCAAATATAGCAGACGATTTGGCAAAAGCCAAAATATAGCAATCGGGAAATTATCTTTCGTCCCTTAAAAGAGACAAAGGATAATATCCCGTCGCGTCAGATTTTTTCATCCCGGACGATGAACAATGTCCCGTTCTTTATTAAAAAAATAAAAAAAAATGAACCAACTGTGTCGGACGGTGTATTATACACCGTCCCAACAATTTTGAATAAGACAAAATTGGTGGGCCGGTGTATAATCCACCGTCCCACCATTTTTCCATTTTTTTTTTTGTCTTTTAGTGCCCAAAAATTTTTTTTAAATTTTTTTTTAAAAAAAAGTTGGAGACGAGAGATAATAAATCGTCCGGCCATATTTTAGCTTTCAACGACTGCAGCGCGCAGCCATATTTTCTATTTCCAAAAGCCAAATACCCAAAAATTAGCTTAGAACGACTACAGATGCTCTAATAGGACTTGCACAGTTCTTTTTCGGTCATGGTTGTTTTCTTATGTATACATGTAAAGGACTTCTTGTGCAAAGTTGCAAACATTAGTTTTGCTGAATATCAAGTCTAAAGTCTAAACCTCTTCTAGGAATATAAATAGGCGTTAGCCTGTTAGGCTTGAATTGGCCCATAAGTTAGTCAACTATCTTATACAGACTATTAGTCTATTAGTGTTGTGCCATTCGGCTTCGAAGATCTGACCCAGTTAATATGTAGGAATCATGCCACAGTAAACAAGTGGCTACTATGTTTTGGAATATCGATTTTTTGCACTTGCAAAGCTTACATCTATCCTATATCAGCTGATTTCCTTGTTGTGATGAATCCAATTTGGAATCAACATGATTCAGTTCTGAGAATTGTGCATTTTTCCGTGCATAATGTGGCACTTCATTGGTATCCCTAGAAGCAAAGAAAAATATTTGTGTATTAGCCTCAGATTTGACTAATTGAATATTTATAGCTTGAACTTACTCTCAATTCTCACTGCTTTACTATCTATTTATTTAATATAGAAAGTACGATTTGTTACTCTTACGGTGTTTGCAAAAAAAATTCTGCACTGTTTCACTTCTTGTCTCTGCAGCACATTGAAGTTTTACTTTCCACTTGCCATTTGTCACTTATTTAAGGATGCCCTGTGCAGTCTTGATCACACTATATTGACACCACAAAGCATGAGTTTCTTAGTTTTATTGATTGAACCAAAGTTGAAAATAGGGAGTGTATAGTGTAGCGACGGAAGCCGGCTCGAAATATTTGATCACGTTAGCGTTTAGCACAAATAGCGTAACGCAATAGCATAAGTTATGAAGTTTTAACAAAAATTTAATTTAAAAATCAAAATTAATTATCTAAAAATAATTATAAATTCTAAATAATTTAATAGAACATAGATTTTTTTTGAAGGCATATAATGACGAATAATGAATACTACACCAAAATGAGAACTTTATAATCCATATTCAACTCACATAGAAATGAACACACAGTTAAAAGAACAATAAAGCTAACATAGTCAAGTGAAAACTACAAATTCAAATAGAAAAGTGCAAAATGCAAATATACGTTCACTCTATCTCTAGATCATCTTCCTGTAGGATTATATTAGCATCTTCCGGTTCAAGCACATCTCCACTTGCCCCACCTTCATCGTCGTCACTTGACCTAGCCTCGCCTTGTTGAGCGGACGATGCTACATTTATTTATTGAATTAGCTATACTCTAAAACCTTTATAATATCAAGTATCACCTTAGTATGCATGAATTAAACCAATGTTGACTTACATGAAGAACCACCTGTTGAAGAATCTACCACAACTCGTAGTGCTAATAGCGGAAACACACCACAAGCAATAGAAACTCCCAAGACTTAGATGAACCAAGAACAAGCCATCACAATATATTCAAGATCTCACAAGAACACAATCAACATGCAGAGATAACCAATACTTCTTATTCCCCAAGAAATACAAAGATTACAAAGAGATTACAAGTCTCAATCTCTCTCTCGCACCTTTGAAACACTCGACACAAGCCCCTTTTGAAGTTGAACAATGATAACGGCTCACCAAATCTCTCTATTCGGATCATCAAAGATATCTAAATCCTAGAGTCTATAGCCATATATATAGCCCCCAAGTAAACCCTAAAAGATAAACACAAATCCAGCTATTGGGCCTTAAACTCGTAAACCCAAAAACAATCAGCGCCGAAGTCGGTCGACCGCACCTCTGAAGTCGGTCGACCGCACCTCCAAGGTCGGTCGACCACAACGTGTAGAGTCAGACCTGAGACTCGACCGGTCGACTGCACGGTCGACCGTCACCTCCTCTGTTGGACCTTGTACACTCGAAGAACTCTCAGCAGTTTGGGTCGGTCGCCCGCAACTCTCCAGACTACACTTCTTCTACTTGCTGTTGTCTTCTCTTATTGTCTTTGTCTCCTCTTCTCTTCCAACTTCAAGTACTTAGTGCCTACGTGTATTTGAGGCCAAAACCCTAACACCATCAACTCTTGCTCGCTTTGGAAGAAGAAGAGGAAGAAAAAGAACCATCAACAAAAGTACAAAACAACACAAATAAGAGGAAGAAGAAGAGACTCAGGAAGTCAACAAACTTGTTATTGCCGTCACCGTCGCCAGAACCCCTTGTCGCTCCTGTCGCCGCTCTAGTCGCGCCTCTCTCAAACCCTAAACATAAATCTCCCCCAAAACATAAGTCTTATCCTTTGACCTATCGGGCTTGAAAAAAAAACAACACGTGTATAGCGCATGCTATTAGGGCTACGTAGCGTAGCGCGCTATAGCGTGTGCTACGCACACAATGCACTATGCACGTGCGCTACGTAGTGGGATAGGGGCCGTTAGGCTTCATAGTGCGCTATAGTGCATTTCTTAGCTCAATTTTTTCATCATTGGTTTGAATTTTGGATACAAGAAAGTAACCATGTACGAACAATGCAACTGAAGTTGTTTTCCTTTATTTATTTATTTTTGTTTGAGAGTGAATAGTTGACTTTTTCTTTAATGAAATTAGTGTGGATGTAGATTTCTGAGATACAGTTGGAAATATGTTACACCCTAGCAGTGTAAAATTTCCAGTTTCACACTATTGTCAATTAAGTTGTATCAAAACGTCAGCCTTTTAACTACAACCTTTTATCTGTGTTTTCTTTGCCAGGGTAGAACCGAAAACTAAGGAGGCAAATGTTGAGCATATTCGTCTTCCAATACCTGAAACTTCATCCGTTGCATTTGATCCCTCCCAAGTAATCCAACTATCATGGCATCCAAGGTCTGTTTTCTCATCGATGATAACGAAGTTTACACTGGGTCTATATGGTTGTACCTACCAAATGCTTGACAACCTTTTGGCTTCATGAACTCAGCTCTCTCTTAATAAGTTCCAAATTTCTCCTCCTTGAAATTTTAACAAGAGAGGGGCTTATTATAAACCCCCAAAGACCATTTGACATCCTCAGTATCTCATAAACTAGGTGGGAGGCCTTCAAAAGAAGAAAGATGGTAAATTTGATATAGGAAATTACATTATAATCTAAGACACTTGTAAAGCCAAGAGCTTAACTATATTCATTTGCGTTACTACTGTTTGGAATGATGCACTCGGTGTGCTAATAGCCTATTATTTCACTTGAATATTTTATCTTCTTGACACTGACATTTATTTCCTTAAGTTTAGGGCCTTCTTGTATACAGCCTTCCTTTCTGATGATGAGTGTGACCACCTTATTTCTCAGGCAAATGTCTCGAACCATTACCTATACCGTATAGTCTCAATATTGAAGTTGCATTTAAATTTTATATTTCAACTTGCAGGCACGCGGTAAGCTAGAGAACACAACTAGCAGAGGAAATAATACTTTGAGCGCTGAAGTATTCTTGTCCAGAGGCCAGGTAAAATGTCTTCTCATAAAAATAATGTAGTGTGGTCCATTGGATTGCAATAAAATGAAGGAAATGCTTGAATTGATCTAAACTTGAAACTAAAAACGGAAGCTCTGCCCAAAAGATAAATGCTGTCATAACCCTGATTGTAATTACACGAGTCATCTGTCAAATGCAATTGTCTGTACTTGTGTTTTTCACTTTCTCACCCAAATTAATATTTTTCACCTAGAATTTTCATACGTTTATGTTTACATATAGAGAATCTGTGAGTATAGAATGAGTATATATAGGAGAGAATTTCCTCATATGAATGAACATAACCAATTTGCACTGCTCATCATGATCACTATTTCCCAATAATCCAATATATATTTTGTCTACAAAATTGTAAGTCACTAGATCAACGACGCTAGTAAAGCATCTGGTTCTCTGACATAATTATTTTTATCTTTTTGGTTTAAGGATGAAGTTATTGCAAAGATTGAGGAAAGAATAGCAGCTTGGACATTTCTTCCTAAAGGTACAAATTTAATAATTAACTCTTTGAATGTTTCCACCATGTCTCTATCTGGTATGATTTCATCGGTTCTCATTTTTGTATTTCTCTATCGTTTTCATTTTTCCAGAGAATGGGGAGAACATTGAGGTATCTCTTTACAATGTAAATGAAGGTCATGCACCATTCTATGACAATAATTTTGGGGAAACCAAACCATCAAACGGTGGGAATCGGATTGCAACTGTTCTGATGCATCTCTCAACTGTAGTTCTAGGTGGTGAGACAGTCTTTCCTAAATCAGAGGTAACACATCCACATCCACCAGTTTTACACCAGTGTTAAGCCCTTTATTTTGTACAAGTTTATCGATAAACCTTTCTATATCCATGCACTCGGGTGGGCAAAAAAAAATGTTGTTCTTTTGGACAGTAAGCTAACTACTTTAATCTCTCATCTCTTTTCTTTGTGATGGCTGACCAACTTGTTCTATTTGCTACAATTTGCAGCTTAAAGGCAATCCAACCGAGGACAATACACCATCAGATTGTGCAGCAAATGGTTACGCAATTAAACCTGTCAAAGGCGATGCCCTTCTTTTCTTCAGCCTTCACCCTGATGCGACAAAGGATGAGAGCAGCTTGCATGGCAGTTGCAATGTTCTCGAGGGTGAAAAATGGACTGCTACCAAATGGATCCATGTCAAAGCCTTCAATGCTTTGAGACCCGTGATCCCCGAGACATCTGACAGTGAGGAATGCATGGATCAGGATGACAACTGCAGTCAATGGGCAGCCACGGGCGAATGCAGCAGGAATCCTGTGTTCATGTTGGGTAGTCCTGACTATTATGGAACATGTAGGAAGAGCTGTGGTGCTTGTTGATAGCTTGCGTCTTGTAAATACAGAAAGAGATGAGCTCTCACCATTTAGCATTTTTGGTATTTGTTTCTAAATGATCAATTTCTTGCATATTCTAGTTAAGAGTTTTAGGGTTAGCTCCTTAGTTTTGTGATGTCGATCGGTTACTACTAATGAATTATGAAACAATTTTGTTGGATATATGACAACTTTTGTGTATTATTCTTGTTTTTTTCTCGAAATTTGTCATAATTTTGAATTTAATTCATGTATGGGATTAATTATAGCAATGAAAGAGCCCAACTATCTCAACCAAGGTAGCTGTGGAACAAAGGAGAAGGAAGGAGAAGAAAAAATAGAAAGGAATTGGAAGGGGAAATTTCTCCAAAGCCCCTTCATTTGGCCGTAAATGTTTTTTTATCCATTTTAACCACTTTTTATATGTATTGTAAAATCCCTCATCATCAAAACTATTCATATATTTAACTTGATTTCCTTATTGTTTGCTTCTTTGACCTCAATATGAACTCCAATGATTTATACCATGAGGCCAATTTAAACTACAACCTTCTTGTTCATGTTCATGATTCTTGAAATGCATATTCATTTTATAAATATAAATTACACAGAAGAAACAAGACATTAACATGATAGCAATTGTCTCTTATCCTCCTTAAATTTCGACATTGTAACCCCTTTTGCCAGGACCGGCTCTGAGGTTCCGGGAGCCCAAAGCGAAAGATCCAAATAATTATTTTTAGGAGCTGCAAACTACAATATATTTTTTTACGCACAAAACACGTGCTTATATTTATAAGAGGAATACAACTTAGGAGCTCTAAAAGTATAAAAAATCGAAAGCCTGAGGCGGCCGCTTCACCGCCTCAAGATGAGGGCCGGCCTTGTGCATTAAGAACTTGTAAGCCAATATAGGAAGAAATGAGTGATGAAAAAAAAAAAAAACCAAAAAATTGAAGGGTATATGAACAATATGAAATAAATTGAGGGGTCTATACACAACAAAACTTGTATACATAAACACATTGGAAATACTCTTCACTCCACTCTCTTCCTTCTTCAAAAACCCAGATTCAAAAAAGGAAATAAAAAGTCAAGGGAAAAAAGAAGAAGAGAAAATCAATGGCTCAGAATTTGATGAGGCTGCTCTCTACGTCGAGAGCATCCGCTTCCTCACTCGGATTCCTCACTGCATTCGCCTCCGATAGCCACAGCCGTCGAGTCCCTATCGGAGCCGCCGCCGCAATCTCGGGCGGTGTTGCTCTGTACTACTGCTCAAATCCCAATACAACTGTAAGTAAATAAAGAAGATTCCTTGTTTCCCATCTGGGTTTTGTTTGGTATGGAATTTAATGAGATGGGTCGATCTTAGTTTTGGGTTTAGTTGCTGGTTTCTGGAGATCTGGTTGATGGTTGTCTGGATTGTTAGGGGGTAGTTTGTGGTTGTTGGGGAAAAAAAAAGAATTTTGCCATCTGGGTTTTGGTTAGTTTGGGTTGTAATGAGATGGGTTGATCTTAGTTTTGGGATTAGCTGCTTGTTCCATGAGAATCGTGAGGGTAATTTGGGGTGGATGTCGGTAAAGCAATCATTTCCTATATGTGTTTTCTTTAGTTTTTGGGGTTCGTTGTGTTTCTTTTGCGATTTTGTTTAGTGTTGATTGAATTGTTAGGGCTAGTTTATGGTTAATGGATGAGAAACAATCATTTCTACACATTAGTTCTCTTTAGTTTGGTCTCAAATAGGATGGGTTGATCTTGGTTTTGGGTTTAGTTGCTGATTTTTGGAGATTTTGTTGCCTAGTTTGTGATTGATGTTGAAAAGACAATCTATTTTTTGGGTTAATTTGTAGTTTAGATTTTTGAGATAAAATTACACATTTTGATATAATGTGCTTTTCTTATTTAAAATAATACTGACATTTGGTATGGTTGATAGATCGAAATTTGATTGTTATTTGAAACCCATGTGATCTTATTTTATTGTTTAAGGCTGTCTTTACTGTTTAAGATTGTGTTTTTTTATTCCGTTATTATTGTTCTTGTTGAACCAAAATTGGATTATTATTTTGAACATCAAAATGAAATAGTTGGGATAGTTACTTGAGCACTGACCGTCCCCCTAATAAATAAAAGTGAAAAGTTGCATTAGGTTTGACTAGCTGTTCAACCCTCATTTTGGGTGGTTGAATGGAATCAATGCAGTTATACCATTTAGCCCAAATTAATTCCATTGCCAAAGAAGAACTTGGGCTATGTTTGGTTATAGAATAAAGGAAAATGGGGGTAGGTTGGTTAGTTGCTAGGCAATTGTGATAACCCATTTGGAATAATCAAACCATTTAAGTAACCCCTTCATTCCAGATCCTTTTCTTTTGCAGTATGGATTATATGAGCCAATTACCCAACATGTTGCTTCACTACCCAATTTCAACAAGCGGGGATAGATTGGAAAATATAACTTTAATTACCAAAATGAAATAAGTGGAATAGTTACTCCATCTGTCCCAGTGGTTTTATAGTGTTAGTCTTAATCCATAAAGCTATGATAATAATCATATTTATAAATGAGGTTTAATTGTTTAGATGCAATTAGATTTGCCTCTAAATTGTTGAGTAACATAATTCCACTTTGGCCATGTTTTGTGTTGCATTAGTTTCAACTGTGCGACGAGTGAGATAAATTTTGTGCAGCCAACTCTATACATCTGCTAAAGATAATTATTATTTGTATTTAACAGGCTCAGCTTGATGCACAAGATACTCAAAATGCTGAGAAAGTTGGTGAGTTCAACCTTTTTTTATTGTTCAGATATGATGACTTAGTTAATGGACTAGTTTAAAATATGCATGCCTTTGGACGCATTAAATGATAATATGATAGATGGATTGTGGCATGGTTGAAAATTATTGACTTTCATGTTGTGTATCATGTGTATGATCATGATGGATGTGGAATATGTTAAAAAAGTTAAGAAAAAAATGTTTGGTTGCTCTGAGAACATTGTCGATGCAATCAAGATGTTGTAGAACACAAGATCAAGAATATAATTAAAAGTCTACCTGAACTGAAGTGAAATATATAGAATAAAATTTCATGATAATATTGGTGCTTTGTGGTAGTGAAATTTCGTTCTTTTCCTTCTTTTTTCTTTATTGGTTCTTTCAAATCTGAACTACAAGGAAAGTTCAATCTCTTGCTAGACATGTTACTGTAGCTTTAAACTCTGAATTTTCTTTTTCTTTTTCTATTTGAAAAGGAAATCCTCTTTAATCCACCCATGCTTATTGCTTCCTCTATGTGTAGCTTTCAATTCTTTGTTCAAGTACCTTAAAGCTGTCACCAATTCAAATTAGTTGCCCTTTTTTCCATCATCACCTAGTTTCCTCTCTCACCTTTATCTACTTACTTCTAATTTCTTCACGGCATTCACCCCATGTCATTCCCAACTTCCTGGTTCTTTTTTTTTGTCAGAAGGTTGTAGTTTAAACTTTAAACAGTTTGCCTGTTTTTCAGAAAGAATCATTTTAAATGATCCTCTATATTGTTGAAAAGATTTGATGGCATTCTAGCTTGAGTTTATGGAATCTGATTTTAAAAATGTAATGAATATATGAAATTCATGCAAAGTAGATTGTAAGATTGTTGATTAGAACAGTTGACTCATATTTGTAATTGGTAATCATCCTTTCTTTGGTTCATTCAAGGTTATCGAGTGTTGACCTTTTTACCCCGTCTAAAATATTCAACATGTGCCATCTGTGAAGATTTTGCCACATATATTTGTTTTTAATTAATTTATTTTTTCGAACAAATGCAGCACTTGACCCATCTAAGTGGTTGGAATTTAAGCTTCACGAAACTGTAAGGGTCAACCATAACAGTCATTTATTCAGGTATGTGTGTTTAGTTTTTCTATTGCTTCCTTTGCTGTGGATGTGGTGATGCATATAAGTTTATTGCTGTCTATTTCAGTTGCTCATAATTAGAATTGTTAATTGTTGGGGCCTGGGGGGAATTGTTATGTGTTTTGTATGTCTATCCCATTCTTTTGAACTATATATGCTTGATTGTCATAAAATAAATGGTGCCTTGCTTTCGATTTCTGGCAGGTTTAACTTTGATCCTGCTGCTAAGTTCGGCCTTGATGTTTCTTCGTGTATCGTCACTAGGTATTATCTGCGATCATGGTGCTTGTTTTTATCGATTTTGGAGATGTTTTCATCAGTTCTTACTTGATGTATTAGCAATAGATTTTGAACTTTAAGTTTGTCTGGTACTCTGCATTAGAATTAGATGTACAGAAAGTTTAGAGTATTGACTAGCTACATTAGAATTAATACTAGATCATGAAGTGGACCCCCTTTTCAGCTATTTCATAAATTATCTAAAGTAAACTGGATAAGGTCATATTGCTTTAATTCCGGATATACTTTGTCATTTTCTTTCCCATTTGAATCTTTCGGAAGTGGAAAGGACACACACAGGGGAAAAAATCATTGTTATATGAATTAAGCAACTGTGGAGGTAGTCTTGATTTTCAATATAAACTGAGCATATTGCTGACTCTATGATTGAGAAAGTTACTCACATCACATGTGAGTTCAAGGTGTGCATCCAAAAGATATAGAGTGGAACCGCACCCCACCCACACACACCGACCACCCCCACCACCCCCACAAAAAAAGACCCCCAACCAATCCACACACACTCAGCTTGCTCATGCATGCTATCGTCCACAATATAATAAGGAATTGGCACAATCGGGGGCTATCAAACTTGGGATTCACCAAATCCTTAAAATTGTGGACCCCATGTGTGGTTTTGTGAAATGAGTTTCAAATTCTTTTTATAGAACTCAATGAAACCATACAGATTTTTTCTTCTAATATTATTTAAATGGCCTAGAAGTCCTTAACCTCCTTTGTAAAATTATAAAACTAATATTTTATTTATATTTAGATGGGTTTCCACCTCTCTTGGTTATATGGTTCCAGACGAAATTTGCAACCCTAAAATAGAGTTTCAAGAGGTTTCACGAAACCTCATGAAACCCGAGTTTTATGGTTGCAAGAGGTTCCAACAGGTTTATGTTGCCAAAGAGACCCTATGCTCCCCTAGATATTTGTTTATGCTCGACTCTGTTTAGAATACAGCCTCTAATTGTCCGTTTTGTTTTTTTTTTTTTTAAGTAAATAATTTATAACATATATACAAGAAATTTGGAAAGTTTCTTACAGGCCACGAACTTGTTTCTATTATAATTGCAATAATGATTACAGGGCTCCCATCGGAGAAGAAACAGATGAAGGGAAGAGAAATTTCGTTATTCGCCCGTAAGTTTATCTGATTAGTTTGTCCATAAGTTTACTATTATTTACTTGATAGCATTTTTTTACTTTGTAGAAAAACTTTTGAAGTCTCAGACTGGTCTAGAGCTGACTTTGACTTCACAATGAAAAGTAAATAGTTGAGGACTTTTTTCCTAAGTTAACTTCCACTTAGGAGAAGATAGCTTTTTCAATCCTAATACCCTTTTTATAGTTAGAACAATTAATAAATTTTTTATAGTATCTATGGATTGTTGTAGTTGTTTCTGTGAACTAAAGAAACTTTATCAATTTCTTTCTATTTTCAGGTATACTCCGATATCAGACCCGGATTCTAAAGGCTACTTTGATTTGCTGATCAAGGTATGCTGATGATGCTTATTGAGTTTGATTGAATCCACCCAGCTACACACAATTTATTTTTTCTTCCTCCTCTTTCCCTTTTCTTTAATATAAGAAAATTCCATTTGTTAACAACTTTAATTTGGCCTTTAGAATGATTATAGTATAGATAGTTCTTATTTACAAATGGCATCAGATTTCTTTGTCCGAGCTTCTTCCCAATTCTACTTACTTGTAGCTGTAGTGAGTGTTGAAACTTCATATTTATCCTCTGATATACCTCCACAGGTCGAGTGTCCAATTTATAGGACAAAAATTTGGTTGCGTTTAGTGATATTTTCTTTAATCCACTTTAAAAAGGCCCTGTTGAATTTAAGAGTGGCTCTAATAATTAGTGCTGTTCGTTGGTCAGGTTTGCACTGAGACGACCCAAGCCCATCCAAAAGATTCTTGTTTACTTACACTAGAAAAACTGGTCTCGACCTGCCCCAACTTTTCATGCATATATATAATTTAGTGTACTGAGTTGTATTATAAATTTTTCTAGTACTCTTAATATCAATGGAACTAGTCCTCTTCATTTATACTATAAATTTGAGAGTTTTTCTTCTGTTATATGGATATTGTCTATTTCTATAGCAAACATAATAAAACCTATCCACCTGAATACAGCATGACCCCAAATCTGCCTGTACCTGTCAGAATCGGATACGCTTTAGTCCCCAAAACCAGCTCAACCTTGTTTGTGAATGCCCTACTATCATATATAGATGACCATGCCACTTAACTAAAACTCTGAAAGAAGTCCGAGAATTTTATATTTATTCTCTCAACAAATCTGGAAAATTATATTATTTTCTTTTTCATCGAGTCTCTTGGTTCAGGTCTATCCTGAAGGAAAAATGAGTCAGCATTTTGCAAGTTTGAAGCCAGGTGATGTACTGGAAGTGAAAGGGTAATGCTATTTGAATTATGAAATTTCTCTTGCATCTGGAACTGCTGCTTCTTTTAATCCTCATTAAGTCTTTCTTACCATCATCCATTGCAGGCCAATTCCTACTCTAAGATATAGCCCAAATATGAAAAAAAAAATCGGGATGGTAAGCCAGTCATAATTGTGTATGCAAACTTCATTCTAGTATTCTGTTCAGTTAGTCTCCATATGATCTCTTAAATTCGTAGGAGTAGATGTAAGTAAATTATGGATAAATGTAAATAAAATTGTGGAATTTACAGAATTCTATATGCAGTATAATCTAGAATTTGGTTGACTGTTATAGATCGTCAAGATTTGACTCTCAAGGGTATTAGAGGAGTCAAAACATGTTGAATTTGTTGAAGTAAATTCCTTGCAGCGTGGCTTGAACTTAAATGGGAGAAGCATGCCATTATCACACATGTGTGCCATGTGTGTACAAACATGCGCCTGCATGTATTCACACACAGGAAGACATTTTCTCTCATCAAGAGGTACTAGGTTTTTGGCACATGTTACAAACAAGTTTAAGTAAAATTAAAGAGTATCGTGTTGAAAATTTGTGATGTGTCTTTCTAAAAATATTTAAATCCAAAAGGCATTTAGAATAGAAGGTTATTGATATTTGTAATGTGTCTGCTTATTACTTCTTAAGATATGGAAAACAGAGTGATATTTTAGAAGAAAAAAATCAAATATGATTAATATAATTAAGTATGATTATTTGAGGGGGCATTAGATTCAGTGGTGAATGCACACAGACACTGGAGGCATTAACAAGGAGTGGGGCCTGCACAAATTATTTTATATAATAAACAAATAAAAGGTGGAGCTAAACTTGCATACCTCCTTCTCTCTATATGCTTGTTTGTGTGTATATGATACTGTATCAATAGGCATTGGTGGAAATTATCTCATATGGTAGTCAGGAAGTCGACTTCCACCCTTCATATCGGTGAAGAGTTCCATCCAAATTATCTTAATTCTGTAGGATGTACATAACGCAGAGGTCTTATGATTCTCTTATTCATTTTTTCATTAGTAGTTTTCCGGCAAAAGAGCATTTAACACCATAGATCAATGGGTAACTAACAAGTAAACTTTAGAATATAAGAATATTGGTGGATATGCATCTCAGCCTCTCCAGAAATGAATATACGCATGGTTGGTGTCATTCATTCATAGAGGGGGCTGGAAAGTTGATTTTTTTTTATAATTGGTACCCCCCCCCCCCTCTCTCTCTCTCCATCTACTTGCACACACAGATTATACAATTGGAGGAGGGATACAGATTATACAATTGGAGGAGGGATTATTAGTTGCTCTCTCTCTCTCTCTCTCTCTCTCTCTCTCTCTCTCTCTCTCTCTCCATCTACTTGCACACACAGATTATACAATTGGAGGAGGGGGATACAGATTATACAATTGGAGGAGGGATTATTAGTTGCTCTCTCTCTCTCTCTCTCTCTCTCTCTCTCTCTCTCTCTCTCTCTCTCTCTCTCTACTTGCACACAATTTTGCAATTGGAGGAGGGTTTTATGTTGGCCTATCATAACACACATTACACGTGCGACTTGTCTTTTAATCTCAATTTGCCACACTAATTTAAGTAACATTGAAAATTGATGGCATTTATATTATAATGAGTGTGCATGGTGCTCCTAATAACAGGCAAGAAAAACATGTGCATCTGCATTTTGCTAATAATATGAGAGAGATTAGAAGTGGTTAGTTATTATGGTATGTGATTGTTGGCTAAGGGAAGCGACTCCTACATTGCTTTCATGAACAACAAACCCCGCGATAATATTATCCACTCTGTTGTGCATGCAACTTGGTTTTGATTAGCTACTACCATGCTTTAAGCAATGTCTCCTTGTCTCTTATATGGTCATTATATTTCCCAGATTGCAGGTGGCACTGGGATCACACCAATGCTGCAGGTTATCAAGGCCGTTGTGAAAAATCCTGATGATAAGACGCAGGCAAGTAATTTTCTCAAAAATTAAATTTGAAGTTCTTGCCTTTTCGCAACATAAGATTTCTATCCCATGAAATGACATTGTTGATGGAACTGATGATATTGTTGATGGAACTGACTTTTCCTACTCCGTTATCTGTTTCAAATCATACTTCTGTAGTGCCACAGTGTGCACTATTTTGTCAGCTTTTAGTTGTGAGATAAGGTATATTGAGAACAGTTTTAAATTTCCAAGATCTCACATGAACATGCAACTAAGAAAGAATACTATGTGTTACTCCTTTAACCTGACCCTAACCCGCAGAAAGGGCACTCAACTTGTGGGGAAGTTATTAAATATTGAAGATATATACCCCAATTCTCACCACACCTTGGTTTTTTTATACTGCTGAAGGAATGTGGAGACGTACACTAAAACTTCTAAGTTCTTGATTTCCAAGCTAAATTTAGAAATTCTAGAATATACCGAGGAATCTGTCTAATATCTTCCAAATTGAGCTCACTTGGCACTCCAGTTTACTAAATAGAATTGTGAAGTTCTTTACACGGGCACTTTGTTTATAGATTGAGAATTGTTTACTTGGATTGGGAAACTTGTTACTCTAAACCGTATTACTGATATTCTGTTTAGTTCATGCCATATATACTATCTAAGTTCTAATGTGTAGATGCGATCTGGATAAGACATTCTCTTCAACTGAAAATTTCTTTGGTATAACCCTTTTGGAAAGCAAAACATTTAACTTGTTAGTAACAACCCTTTCGGGACGCATAGCAAGTGCCAATTATATGAAGTATGAACCTTCCTATGGATAGAATATTTCACCTCCACTTATTCTTTTCAGTTAGTGAACTCAAATTTCTTTGCTGAGCAGATAGATTTCACAAAACTGGCTACATCCTCGTGCATTGCCTGTAAAACTGCAATCGGGCATTTTAAATATTCAGTTTGTAGGTTGGTCATCATGACTTCCGTGTTGGGAATGATGCCAGGAAGATGAATGTATTCATTTAGTGTTAAAGTACAGAATACTAAAAATAGTTCATACATCCCACGCAGTCATGCACTGTGAAGACCGATAACAGCTCTAATTAGGTAGGTGAGCAAACATGACTAGGGGTATGCCCGGAACAACTTGGTCTTAGGATATTAATAGGGATTTAAAAAGTGTTAATTTGATGGAGGAGGTTGTTGACTCTGTGGTTGGTGTGTACAAAACATGCACATGTGTATTCTAACGATTTTATGTAAGGTCTTTACATGCCAATATAGAATGAAATTCAAATAAATCTCAAGATCTTCAGAATCATATAAAAAAGCTCAATAATGAACAAAAAGGAAAAGAATCATGCAAATATGAAAGATTGCAAATATCCGGAAAGATTTGTCAAGAAGAAAGATGTAACTGTTCCCCCAGAAACCATAGCATCAAGACTGATTATTTTATGCTTTATATGTGAGGAATAATTTGTAATCGAATCTTTGACGAATAAAAAGTTATGGGAAAAAAAGTGGATTCACCAAAATATTCAAATTGAGAATGTTTCAGTCGACTTCAAAAGTTGTAGTCGGTTGTCAATTATAGTTGAAAATTGGTATAGTCGACAAATCATTTTCTCTCGACCTTGGTCTGGAAGAAATGACAGTGGATTGCCCAAATGAGCAGTCGACTGCAACCTTCGCGAGTGTATATTTGGTATTTCGTTTTACATTCGTGGAAATGAATAATTTCAAACTCTTTAAATAGAGCTGAATCCATAGAGTATTCTTTCTCTCTTTTAACTCAATACTACATAATTTTCATTTTGCTAAAGATCAAGAGAGAAGAACACTTTTATTGTTTTCTTTGTCAATACTACGGTCTTGCTTTTTCACTTTCTTTTCGTTTCGGATCGAGGACTTATATATAGAAGTCCTATGGTTGTAATACGAATCTTGGCCTGAATACCAAGAACTCACTGTACGGGGTTTGAGTACAGTGAGTAGAGAATTGCTGCAAGTAAGGGGTAGTGGATTAAACCGGGGGGCCAAACATTTTAAATTGTTGTGTTTCGTCTCTTTCTTGAGTTTGCTTTCTCTAACTTTATCTCTTTACTTTACACATTCATTTTAATTTTTTTTAATTTCTGCACGATCACCCTATTCCACCCCCCCACCGCGCGGGATTTATAGAGGTGGCCCTCATCAATAGGGTTGAGTGGTGAAGGAGGATTCATGTAGCTGATCCCCAATATTTGGAATAAAGAGGGGTAGAGCCAGTGCCAGGATTGATCAAAAGGGAGGGGCCAAAAAGAAAAAAATATTTCACATAATAATAATTCTAACATAGCTATGGTTTGAACTCACAACCTCTCATTTGCGAATAAATACACTAGCCATTATACTATAGCTACACTTTTGAAACATTTATGAAGGGGCCGAACAATAATATTTTAAAAAAAATTAAAAAACCCCTTCTACTAAATTAGGGTTTTTCGAAAATGTTGCAGGGGTCGGGTACCCCCGGCCCTCCCTATCTCTGACCCTGGGAATAAAGGTTTCGTTATTGTTGTTGTTCTGTTTTGGGCCAACCATCCATAGAATAGTAAAGGTTATGGGCATATTTGTAAGTCGTGCTGAATATGAAATGTTTTAGTTCCCTTATGTTGTGTTGTCTGTCTTTTTTATTTTTCTACAGCTATCACTGCTCTTTGCAAACATTTCGCCAGATGATATTTTGCTAAAAGCAGAGCTAGACAGACTTGCTGCAAAGTATCCAAATTTCAAGGTAGCAATTGATGAGAAGTTTCTTTACAAGAGAAGATCAAATAGTTGTTACAGATATATTATATTCTTGTTTATTTCTGATCTATTTCTTTTGAATCAATTACAGGTATATTATACTGTTGACAATCCAACCAAGAACTGGAATGGAGGCTCAGGCTATATATCAGAGGATATGGTTTTGAAGGGCTTACCTGGCCCTGGGGACGACACTCTCATACTTGTAAGTAGCAACAGTTGATATAAATCTGATTTCTTTCATAGTAATAAGGATAATATCTATGATTTCGTAAGATTCAGATGATTATGTAGTTATGGGATTCTAAAATAATCTTAGGATCACTGTAATATAAGTGACACTGCAAGTTGAATTGAGGATCAGAAGAAAATGTGAGTTTGCTTATGGAACTCTGAACGTATATCTAATATTTCCAACACCTTGTGTTTATTTACAGGTATGTGGTAACCCAGGGTTTATGGAGCACATATCTGGAGGCAAGGCAAAGGATAGATCACAAGGCGAGGTATCAACAATATCATTCTTCATACACCCTTCTTTTGAAGTAAACTTAATACAAGGAAACCCATTCATAATTTGTCTGAGTTTGATAAGCATATAATGTACCTATTCTAGCGTGTCTTCGCCACATTATTTGTGTAATTATGCGGGACACAACAAAATTAAAGACAAATCAGTGATTTATGAATAAAATGTTGTATAGTTTAAAAGCCTGGATGCCAAATCTTTGGGGGTTTGCCAGCCATATTAATCATGTCTTCGTTTAAGTCTTGTTAAGGGTCAGTTTATGTCTCAAATTAATCATCGTACTCCTGGTCCTATATGCTCGATTAACTGCAATTCTATCACTTTTCGTAATGGACATCGTTATTTCACTTTGTTGATTGTAACCAAATTATCTCAACTAGTTTTGCTCCTAGTCCTGTTTTTCTTTATCCATTACTAGTAATTTACACGTGCAATGCACGTTTTAATAATTTCACACAAAAAAAAGTAGGGAGGATTTGAACCGGAAACCTCCTTTATATTAGTTATGTACGTGCGTTACACATGTTGGTAGAATGACAAATAGGGGTGCAAAATGAACAGGACGGTCCGTCGTCCGTCCGAGTCCTATTCGAGAAATGGTCCGCCGTCTGAACTGTTATACGAACCGAACTCGAACAAATTATTCGGTCCGATTCTTTATCGAGCTCGAGCCGTACATAAGTCCGTCCGAATATTATTGCGGTCCGATGCTTTATCGACCCGAGTCCGGACTATAAAAATTTTATCCGACCTAGACCGAGCCGGACATAAGCCGGTCCGAGTAGAATTTCGGTCCGAATTTGAACATATGGTTGTCCGATCCCGTCCGGTCCGATTTACAGCCCTAATGACAAAATGACAAATGACACTAAGGCCTTCTCCCATTATAATATTAGAGATTAGAGATATTAGAGATTTGAGATTAGAGATTAGAGATAATCCTTTTACTCATCCTGTCTAACACCGTTGTTGGTCTTCGTGGCACTAACCATCTCAACTGGTCGTATGCGTTATAAAATTATCCCTTCAATCTCAGAAGTAGTAGTCTCTCTCCTTCAGAAAGTAATAGTCTTCTCTGTTTCCTCTCTGTTTCCTCATTTCTTCTCAGAATTTTGCTAAAATTGGATTCTGATTAGTATAGGATTATCGAATAAAATGGTTACCCCTACTACCTTTGCTTGTCAAATATAGTTACTACCCTTTACTGATTTTTCTTTTTCTCATTGCTGCTTTGCAGGTCTCAGGGCTTCTCAAGCAATTGGGATACAATGAGGAGATGGTATACAAATTTTGAGCACATCCATCAAATGCAACTCTTGCCTTCTATCCGTATTTGGGCGGAACTGCTACTTCAAAAAACTGTGACATCTTGTTAAGTTTTTCGAAAATGTCTCTAGTTGAATAAATAGATCGATGCTATGTCTTCAAACTCACACGCATTAGTTACAGTTTCAGCTTATATTCATGTGGTAGCAAGACACGATTCGCTGAACGAAATGATAAATAAAATAGAAGTCACTGTTTATGGATGTGTTTCCAGTTATTGCAAGTGTTGAAAGGATTTAAAGGCTAAATTTGAAAAAAAAAAATCAAGCTTGAACTATCCTGTATCCCCTTTATGCAGAAAACCTCACTGAACTATTTTTTATGCAGAAAATCTTCATGAAGTATGGTTGTAAAAAATTCCTATGAAGTTTATTTTTAAAAAACCACATCTAACTTTTATGCTTGTATTAGATAACCTTATTCATCTTTACAAGTTGGTTCAGAAAATATCATGCATCTTTCTTATTATTGTCAAAAACTCTACTCAACTTTAGTAGAAATTTTAGGCCATGGGAGTGGGTTTTTTACAACCATACTTCAGGGAGATTTTCTGCATAAAAAAATAGTTCAGCGAGGTTTGTTTTCTGCATAAAAGCGATAGTTCAAAGGGATTTTTTCAAATTTAGCCAGATTTAATATCTCTTTGCTTTCAACCTTCTATAGATTATGCCACAAAAACTTAGTTAAAGACAGACCGCAACTAAACTAAACTAAACTGTGGTATGTATAGGTTTGTCTTGGAGCAATATGCTTCATATATTTGAGCAAGCATATATGCTTCATATATTTGAGCAAGCATACTTCTCAATCAGTTTCAAGCACATGCTATAAATCTAAGTCATTGACTTTGCGGCGATTTCAGGCACTCCTCGGGTTACAGTAGTAAAAGATAATAAGACGAATAACTATGAGTCTTCAAATAGTGAAATAAGATATCATGCAAGAATACCAATAATTTCTCGGAATTTTTTGCCGTACTGGGCAACTTTTTGAATATATTTGCGTTTAAGGGCTACTTTTCAAACTAATAGTACCCGTGGGCTACTTTGTGCCAGCAGTTGCCGCTATTCCCAATAGCAGCCCTTTCATTTTAGAAACTGCTAATGGGATTAGTAGCCTATTTTGTAAAAAAAATATATATTTTTTTATCTGTCGCTATTTCTATTGGTGACTTGGTATATAAATTAAGTCGCTAATAGGAATAACGACCACTAATTCTGTGTATTCTTCACACTTAATGAAATTTAGAGAGTTTATCTTCTCTTGAATTTTTAAAATTAACAACTTAACTTGGGTCGCTATTAGGAATAACGATCTCGTATAACCGTGATCGCTATTCTCAATAGTGACCACAAGTGGGACCCGACCACTAATAAGGTCGGGCTCCCACCGTCTCTCTCTCTCTCTATACTTTACTTTATTTTCATCTTCTCCATCTTCTTCTCACCAAAACCCAAAACCACAATAACCCTAACCCCCAATACCTCCCCAAAACCCCAAAAATTTCAAGAAATCTCCATCACTATCACTCATCTCCACCCTCCTCCAAAATAAATAGTTTCTGAAATCCTAGCTTAACTTGCAAAACCTTAGTCCCTCCACCTTTGAACCATATATTCTATCTCGTTGCGCCCTCCATTACAATTAGTCATCATGTCAAGTATCATGTACTCCACCTTTTTGATATGTCATAACATTTTAGTTTGTTTCATGGCGAGAATATCAGTTTATCGGGACTTATATTTGTGTATTTTGGTGTATAAATTGTATGTGGATAGAGAGAGATAGAGGGTTATATTGGAATTGCCTTTTTTTGCTGGTTTGAATATGCATGAACTAAAATATGTATGATGTTGTGAATGTTTGATTCATAATAAAATAACATAGTTTTTCCTAATTGCAAATAGATCTTGGCTTAATATTATTGTAATTATGTTATGTTCATGATTGTATATTGAACCGCAAATTCGTCTGTTAATGTATAGGTATGGACTATAAAATTTCTATTTGGTTTTATTACGTGGATTACATGGGATAAATAGTTCGAGACCCAAAGGTAGGAGCTTGTTATATAGGTGTTGAACCTGAAATAGTTTGGGTATATCGTAATTTCAAAAGGCAAGAATTAGTTGAGAATGTCTACGAATTAAGTAAATGGGATAGAGGTAAATAGAGTGTGAAAATCCTAGCTAGGTATACAGCTGGAAAAGGTGAAGGACAATATTTCATGGCGGTGCCTATAGTTGATGGTGATTCTCGTATTTCTATGATTGCAAGATCACTTGATCCGAACTCTAGTTGGTCTGCATTGGAGTTATATATACAACAAATCAAGATTGTTGTAGGTCATCCACGTGTTAGTCGTGTGTCATCTCTCGTACCCGAATTACCGGTCCCTGAGCTGAGTCTCAATCATCCTGTTCAGTCGCATGTGGAATTGTCTCCGGCACATGGTAACATATTCACAATTCCAACACCACAAAATCTTCCACAACATGGCTTGTCACCTTCTTCCAATTTGATACACCATCTTGTTGATAATGAAAACATAATTCAATCATTCGAAAATGTTGTTGTTAACAATGACTTGTTAGAAGATGAAGAAGCTGAAGAAGAGGTGGAAGATGTAGAAGGCAGTGAAGATGAAGAAAATGTGCATGTAGATGATGTTAACGACATTAATGAAGTTCACGAGTTGAACGAAATGTCGGACCGGTCGTCCCACTTACTCAAAGGTGATCTGCAACTTTTCCTGAATTTGAATCGGTGGACTGGGTTAACAATGCTAGAGTATATCACTTTGGTGAAGAGTCTTGTGGGTCATCCGACACACACCAATTGTACATTGGACATAAATTTTCAACCAAAGATGAAGTGGTACATGCCGTGAAGATGTTTTCCATCAAGGAACATCGAGAGTTCGTCATAGTTAGATTGAACAAAACCATATATTTTGTGAAATGTAAAATGGCACCAAAGGTACGTACATTTGAGGAACAAGCAGCAATTCCCGGCATTGCAGAGTCAGGTTGTATATGGAGATTTCGTGCAATGATTCCAACACACAACAATTGTACATTGGACAAAAATTTTCAACCAAAGATGAAGTGGTACATGCCATGAAGATGTTTCCATCAAGGTGTTGTGCGGAATACAAATCAAACCAACAATCAAACCAACGCGGAAACAAAGAGAGAACCAGCGAGAAAACACAGAAAAGCAAGCAACACAAGAACACAAGATTTACGTGGTTCGGCAAAACGATGCCTACATCCACAAGGGGCGGTTGGGGTTTCTTTACTATGATCTCCAATGGGCAAACAAAGCCTTTACAAGGGATGACGGCTACAAAATCCGAATAAGGTGTTACAATTTACAAAATCCTAACGGGTGTATTTATAGGGAAACTATTGGGCCTTTCGAATTGGGCCGAATCTGGATCCAAAACCCGCCGACAGTCGACTGGTCTTCATACCAGTCGACTGATTCCTCAGGGACGGTCGACTGACTCCCACATACAGTCGACTGCTACTGTTGTATTCTCAGTCTTCGAAAACTCCTCTCTGGACAGTCGACTGCTCCTCCATCCAGTCGACTGAAGCTCTGAAACTTTCGAACACTGCAGATACCAAATACCAGAATCGAGCCATTATCCTACAATCTCCACCTTGGCGAGATCTTCCAAGTCAAGTATCCAACAATCTCCACCTTGGTGAAATCTTCCAAGTAGCCCAAGCAATCTCCACAAATACTTCAAAATAACTGCTCATCACCAAATGTAACAAACGAACCCAAACTCCACCTTAGTATGATATCACATACTAAACAAACCAATAGCAAAGTACTATCCCAATCGCCCATGCCAAATTATCAAACATGCAAAATATTAGCCAGGTTCATGCAATGCTTGAACTTGGCTGCCCCAACAACTTTGGTCAACATATCAGCAGGATTATCAGCTGTTCCAATCTTCACCAAATGAATATCACCATCCTTTATCAAATCACGCACAAAATGATAACGAACATCAATATGCTTGGTCCTCGAATGATGAACTTGGTTCTTCGCTAAATGAATAGCACTCTGACTGTCACAGTGTATCTCCACCTTCTCCTGATGAATTCCCAAGCTCTTCAAAAGTCCATGTATCCAAATGGCTTCCTTCATGGCCTCAGCAACCGCCATGTATTCAGCCTCAGTAGTAGACAACGCTACAGTGGACTGCAAATTTGACCTCCAACTTATAGGTGCTCTAGCCATAGTAAACAAATAGCCTGTAGTAGACCGCCTCTTATCTAGATCACCTGCATAGTCAGAATCAACATACCCAACCAATAACCTGCTAATATTGTCATCCCTTTCAAATTTCAAACCCACATCTGTGGTGCCACTTATGTACCTCAAAATCCATTTAGCTGCTTGCCAATGCTCTTTGCCTGGATCATGCATATATCTACTAACCATACTCACCGCCTGAGAGATGTCTGGTCGAGTACAAACCATGGCATACATCAAACTGCCAACCACACTAGTGTAAGGTACATTCGCCATATACTGTCTCTCTTCATCTGTACTTGGAGACTGAGAAGCACTAATTCTGAAATGACTGGCTAAGGGTGTGCTAACTGGTTTAGTTTTCTCATCTATACCGAACCGTTTCAGCACCTTCAAAAGATATTGCTTCTGTGTCAAACTCACTATGCCCTTTGCTCTGTCTCTAGCTATCTCCATCCCAAGTATCTTCTTGGCTTCACCAAGATCCTTCATCTCGAATTCAGAACTCAGCTGATTCTTCAAATTTTGAATCTCCTTAGCATTTTTAGAGGCAATCAACATGTCATCCACATATAATAACAGATATATGAAAGAACCATCCTGCAATTTCCTGAAGTAGACACAATGATCAAACTCACTTCTGGAATATCTCTGCACCTTCATAAACTGGTCAAACCTCAAATACCACTGCCTTGGAGATTGCTTCAACCCATAGAGAGACTTCTTCAACCTGCAAACACAATTTTCCTTCCCAGCAATTTTGAACCCATCTGGCTGCGACATATAAATTTCTTCATCTAGATCCCCATGTAAGAACGCAGTCTTCACATCCATCTGTGTCAATTCAAGATCAAACTGTGCTACCAAAGCTAACAAAATCCGAATAGAAGGATGCTTCACAACTGGAGAGAACACTTCATTATAGTCAATACCTTCCTGTTGAGCATACCCCTTTGCAACTAGTCTAGCCTTGAATCGAACACTGCCTTTTGGACCTTCTTTCTTCGTATACACCCACTTGCAACCAATTGCTTTCTTCCCCTTTGGTAGTTGCACTAAATCCCAAGTCTTATTCTTGTGAAGAGAGTTCATCTCTTCATCCATAGCAACTTTCCAATCTGCATTTTCTGAACTTCTAGTGGCTTCTTTGAAGTTGGAGGGAACTTCATCATCCACAATGGGAAGAGCAAATGCAACTGTATCTGTAAAACGAGACGGTCGTTTGATATCTCTTCTTTGCCTTCTTACTGCAATTGATTCTTCCTGCTGGATAGGAACTTCTTCATCATTCTCAGTATCAACCACATCATCTTCATCTTGGACAGGAACAGGATTTTCAACTGACAACTTTTCTAACTCCACCTGTTGGAAAACTCTCCTACCAGTCGACTGGTTATCGCCAACAGTCGACTGTCCCGAGCTCCCACTCTTCTGCTGTTCAGGACCACCAGTCGACTGCTCCTGTACACCAGTCGACTGTCCCGAGCTTCTGCTACTTACCTGTTGGAGAACTGTCCCACTCTTCTGCTGCTCACCAGTCGACTGTCCCATACCACCAGTCGACTGTCCCGAGCTAATCATGCTGGTCTCATCAAAAGTCACGTCCCTGCTGATTACTAACTTCTTCTGTTCTGGACACCACAACCTGTAACCTTTGACACCAGTACTAAAACCAACAAATATAGCCTTTTTGGCTCTTGCATCAAGTTTAGTTTCAGTTACATGAAAATAAGCAGGACAACCAAATATATGCAAAAAACTATAATCAGATGCAGGTTTACCACTCCATACCTCAATAGGCATTTTGCCTTCAAGTGCTGCTGATGGTAAACGGTTGACAATGTGGCTTGCATATATAACAGCTTCTGCCCAAAATGTCTTCTTCAATCCAGACTGTGCTAACATACATCTCACCTTCTCAAGTAAGGTTCTGTTCATCCTTTCTGCAACCCCATTTTGCTGTGGAGTCTTCCTAACTGTGAAGTGCCTCTGGATCCCTTCATCTTCACACAATTTCAGAAACGGATCGTTCTTGTATTCCCCTCCATTATCTGACCTCAGAACCTTAATCTTCCTACCAGTCTGATTTTCAACTTTCTTCTTCCAACTTGTGAACAATGTCAAAACTTCATCTTTGTGCTTCATGGTATATACCCAAACTCGTCTGGAGTAATCATCAACAAAAGTAACAAACCAGTGTCTACCACTCATAGAAGGTGTCTGAGTAGGGCCCCAAACATCTGTGTGCACATAATCGAGGATACCCTTTGTCTGATGTACAGCTGTACCAAATTTCACCCTAGTTTGCTTACCCAAAACACAATGTTCACAAAATTCCAACTTGCACCCTTTAGCATCTTTAAGCAACCCTTGCTTCGCAAGCCCCTGCAAGGCCTTTTCTCCTGCATGCCCGAGTCGCATATGCCACAACCTGGTAGAGTCGGGAACAACCTGTTTAGGCTTCTCAGTTACACTGGCAGCCTGACCCAAATATGTCTTTCCCTGCAAGAAAAACAAGTTCCTTTTTCTTTGCCCTTTCATCACCACGAGTGATCCGCTAGTCACCTTCAGAATGCCACCTTCACTAGCAAATTTCAATCCACTGGCCTCCAAAGCACCAAGTGAAATTAAATTCTTCTTCAAATCTGGAACATACCATACATCTGAAAGCTCCCTAATAAGACCATCGTGCATTAGCAATTCAATCTTCCCGATTCCTACCTTCTTACAAGGTGCATCATTTTCCATCAAAACTACACCACCATCCATATACTCCAAAGAAGTAAACCACTCCTTTTTCCAAGACATATGATAGGAGGCTGCTGTATCAAGAAACCATACTTCTTGATAAAGTGAGGGACTAGAAGCAAGTGCAAAGGAAAGATCCTCACCACTTTCTAAATTATCAACAGTCACATTTGCAGTCGAATTTCTCTTATTTCGTAGCTTTGGACAATCCTTTTTCCAATGCCCCCTTTCATGACAGAAAGCACATTCATCTTTGGCCGGTATTTTCCTGTCCTTCGAAACTCCTCTCGATTTGGAACGAGATTTGTTTTCCTTTTTCCCAGATTTGGACTCAGATCTGGTCTCAGTCCTGCCCCTTACAATTAAAGCTTCAGAAGTTTCTCTATCAACCATTTTATCCCTTCTCCTAGTTTCATTATTCAACAAAGCATTTGCAACATCTTCATATTTCACAGTATCTTTTCCATATAATAAAGTAGTTGCTAAATGATCATAACTTTCAGGTAATGAATTCAACAGAATTAGGGCTTTATCCTCATCCTTAATTTGCTCATCCAAATTTAACAAATCAGCCAATAATTTATTAAATGATTCAACATGAGCATTCATAGACATACCTTCCGTATAGGTGAAGCGAAAAAGTCTCTTCTTCAAATACAGCCGATTCTCCAAACTTTTCCTCATGTATTTGTCTTCGAGCTTCTTCCACAACACCGCAGCAACGGTATCCCTCATCAAATCATACTTCTGAGCCTTCTCAATAAAGAGCCGAATAGTCCCACACGCAACTCGATTCAACTTCTTCCAATCTGCTTCGGACATATCCTTAGGTTTTTCTTTCTCCAAAGCAACATCTTGTTCTTGTTGAACAAGAACATCCAACACCTCACATTGCCACATCCCGAAATTGTTTGTCCCATCAAATTTTTCAACTTCAAATTTTGCGTTGTGAATCGTTGTTCTAGACGAACTTGATCCCACAACATCCTTGGTTGCATCTGCATCACCCGCCATCTCCCTCTAGGTCGAACCAACAGCTCTGATACCACTTGTTGTGCGGAATACAAATCAAACCAACAATCAAACCAACGCGGAAACAAAGAGAGAACCAGCGAGAAAACACAGAAAAGCAAGCAACACAAGAACACAAGATTTACGTGGTTCGGCAAAACGATGCCTACATCCACAAGGGGCGGTTGGGGTTTCTTTACTATGATCTCCAATGGGCAAACAAAGCCTTTACAAGGGATGACGGCTACAAAATCCGAATAAGGTGTTACAATTTATAAAACCCTAACGGGTGTATTTATAGGGAAACTATTGGGCCTTTCGAATTGGGCCGAATCTGGATCCAAAACCCGCCGACAGTCGACTGGTCTTCATACCAGTCGACTGATTCCTCAGGGACGGTCGACTGACTCCCACATACAGTCAACTGCTACTGTTGTATTCTCAGTCTTCGAAAACTCCTCTCTGGACAGTCAACTGCTCCTCCATCCAATCGACTGAAGCTCTGAAACTTTCGAACACTGCAGATACCAAATACCAGAATCGAGCCATTATCCTACACAAGGAACATCGAGAGTTCGTCATAGTTAGGTCGAACAAAACCATATATTCTGTGAAATATAAAATGGCATCAAAGGAACGTACATTTGAGGAATGAGCAACAATCCCAACATTGCAGAGTCGGGTTGTATGTGGAGATTTCGTGCAATGATTCAAACATGGCAGACAAATTTTATTGTGAAGAAATTGGAAGGGCATCATACATGTATCAATCCCACATTGACTTAACCAGAGGAGAGTAGATTCTAAACTAGTTTCAAACTTGATTTTGAATGTTGTGAAGGCACATATAGGATTAACTCCAAATGCAATTATTGAGATAGTCTTACTTGAATGCAATTACAAGATATCTTACAACAAGACTTGGAGAGCAAAACAAAGAGCTATTGAGTGATTACTCGGTGGGTTTGAGGAAGCGTATACAAAGTTGCCTTCACTTTTATCGGCACTACAAGAATCAAATCCTGGCACTTATGTCAAATGGGATAAGTTTCCGTCCGGTCCTGGCGATGAGACATTCAAGAGAGTTTTTTGGGCATTTGCGACAACTATCGAAGGATTTAAGTCCCGCAGACTTGTTATACGTATTGATGGAACTCATTTGTATGAAAAATATAAGGGTTGTTTATTGATAGCAGTTGCACCCGACTCTAGTGATCGTCTATTTTCGTTTGTGTTTGCAATAGTAGATGGAGAGATAATAGAAAGTTGAACTTGGTTCATGAGTTGCATTCGATACTATGTCACCAACAGCCAAAGGTTATGTGTTATATCTGATCGTCACGCTGGAATTTTGTCTTGCATGGAGCTCGAAAACGAATCATGGAATGAGCCACATGCTTATCACCGTTACTGCATGCAGCATTTCGCTATAATTTTTTTTAATACCAAATTTGGTAATAAGGAATTGAGGACCAAGATGAAGGTAGTAGCATGTCAAAATTAACCCAAAAAACTAGCCAAAGGAAAGACAGATATTGAGTCAGTAAAAATCGAGGCAACAAATTAGCTCAAGGAGAAACCTATTGAGATGTGGGCTCTTGCGACAGATGACGAACGTCAATATGGGATGATGACTACAAATATTAGTGAAGTTTTTAATTCTGTGTTGAAGGTGGTTCACAACTTACCCGTTACCGCTACTGTGAAGATGATATTCCACCGTATTAATATCTACTTTACCGAACATCGTCAAGGGGCACAAAAGCTTATAAGTGATGGTAAAATATGGCAAGCGCGTGTTCAACTAATTCTCAATAAACAATGTGAGAGAGCTAACATGCATGAGGCTGAAATGTTTCACCATAATCCAGGCGTATTTCAAGTTCAGACCGATATTATAGTTGAAAAAAATCAGCAAAAGGGTGAAATTTGCATACTGTTGATTTGGGAGCGTAGGCATGTACTTATCAAAAGTTTCAGCTTTACCGTATTCCATGTTCTCATGCACTGGCGGCTTGTGCATCTCGTGCTGTGGATTACCATCCTTATGACGATCCATTCTATTCTATCGATTGCTTATTACTCACTTGGACACCCACGTTCAATCCAATTCAGGACCAAACATACTGGCCTACCCAATGGGGACCGACACTCAAGGCTGATGACATACTTAGAAAGATGTAGGAAAGGTTGGCCTAGAACTACACACATTCGGAATGACACAGTTGCGAGAGATGGGTCGGGCACGGGGATAACTTGTTCGGAATGTAGTCAAATAGGACATAACACGCGTCGTTGTCTGAGTAAATAAATCTCCAGTAGTGCTAACACATCACAGGTAGTTTAATTTGGCATACAATTTTTTTTGTTATTAATTATTCATACATTGACTTGGTAAAATGTGATACATGCAGGACGAGGTAAAATAAACGGCAAGTACATGTGGCCAACACACCCCGATACACCTCGATGGGAGCCAACATCGCAACATTCGCTACATTTATCAATCACCCCTGTGACTGCCGACTTATAGGAGGATGTCCAATATGTAAGTGTTTCCAACACCATATTTGTAGTATTAAAATCGAACCTGTCATCTCCTTCGCAGTCAATGGCCCATTGCAAAAGCTCATGTACAAAGAGGCTAGTGTAGCACTGCTCCAGCTGTATTGACGAACTCTAGTCAGGTCACCGATCAATGATAAGTACATGAGAGGCATAACATCTCCTGTGGAGTTGGGGAAAATGACACCTCCAAATACAGTCGTCAAGTAGGCTTGGGTGTAGCACTCTACCTGATACTCTGTCGATTCGTTGGTTAAGAAATTCTTGAATGTATTCTTTAGCCAACTTAATCAGATAGACACACCATTAAATGTAGTCTCATCTGTCTCAACGCCAAGAAATTCTGCCACAAGTACATCATTATTAAAAGACATTGTACCCGTGACGACGAGGCCATCAATTGGAAGTCCTGAGATTACCTTGATATCCCAAAGCGTCACGATCATCTCTCCAACGGGAAAATGGAACGAATGAGTTTCCGACCTCCAATGCTCGAGTACCGCTGTAAGTAGATGTTGATCGAGTGTCATCTTCCCTATCAAACCTAGTCCATAGAAACTGGTCTCCACTAAGAGCTCGTGTGTCATTGGATGCATTGGCAACGTCTCATGCGTACGGAAACTGCACTCCCTGGCTGTATCCTCCCACACCCGTTGGGATCAATGTGTCTGCTGCATAGTCAACACGGTCGGATCATGAGGACCTGACCCCCCAGGTGCAAACTGCAACGTGAGATGTTGTTGCGTGCCCAGCATTAGCAGACGAAGAAGCTCCCCCCGCCTTGGCCACCCCACGATGGATGTCCATTGTCCACAACCAATATTACTCGGTTATTCGTCAGTAGCCTACATAAATACAGTAATGTTTAATGAACACTGAATTGAAAACAATATATTATTTAAACCAAACAAAAAATACTATTTACTTGGGGTCTATCACCCGCTACAACATTCTTCGTCCGTACCATGTAATCGTTGATTACAGCTACAAAACATAATCGAAAATATTTCTAAGTTATCCAATAACAAGATATACTTCTAAGATTTCCAATATCTACGAATATCACACAACATCTAATATTTCCAATATCAACGAATATAACACAACATAAGACTATATTTATTGGGATCCTTATTGTACAAAATAAAATCACAATCATAACCTTATTGTTGATGATGATTCACATTACACAACAACTTCATCTTCTACCATCATCACATCACAATCACCAAATTACACAAAAAAACATCACAATTATATTGCAAATAATCCTCCATGCCTATAACCAACACAAAGATGATGCTTTCTTTACTTACTGTCTATTGTGAACCACATAATATTCATAAAAAGAGTAACAAACAAACATAATAAGTACCAACTTTGATAGTCTACTAGGTTTGCCCGTTGACACGTGCCTACGACACGTCTTCGGAACGGTGCACCTGGTTTGATTGTATAAAATAGTTTTGGAGGTCCAGCAAATTAATTGAAGTAGCAAACATATTATATGAGAAAGCAGTATATCTATCTTTAAGCTCAACCATCGTCTTCTTGATCATTAGCATGAACTTAACTGGAATGCATATAGTTTGTTAGAAATACTGCATATAGTTTTTTTTAACTTCAGCATCACTTTTAGATGCTTGTAATAGTTATGCAAGGACATTATCATATAGGTTTTTATAGTGTTACTCTAATCTCATAACCACTATGAGCATATCTAAATACAATGGTAACACAAGTGCATGTGTGAAGGTATCTACAATACTAATAATCTAAACATTTATTTGTTAGAGACTCAGTTTGCAATTGAAATATCTCTTATTATTATTTCAACAAAAAAAAAATACATGAAGTTCTCAAAACTCTAATCCAAGCTAATCATTTCTTTTATCTCCACTTTGTCTCCCCATTGGACCTTTATAAAAAAAAATCAAAATGGATAAATAACAAATTTACTTTAGCTGTCTTTCTTGAGTGGGGAGTTTGCACACTTCACTGGTAAACTTCAGTCATCCCAATCCTATATATCCAAACATACACTAAAGGTTCTTATATGCTATGTTATCCATGATTTCTAATAACTAGTGAAGGGAACACTTCACGATAGTATTTTCTCTTGTAGTAAATAAATTAATGTTGCATATTTGCCAAGTTATTTTAGGTTTCTAGTCAGCTTACCTGTCCTGCTATGGTTTGGAAGCCCAAATTGATGCCACTAAATAATCCATCTCTTACTTGGGTACACCTTAAATCAAAACCAATAAAAAACTCATCAAATAAATCACCAAATTAAAATTTGTTAAACCCAAAAATAAAACAATCATACAGCTCTGAACTTAAATCTCATGCGCATACAAAATTCGAGTCAGGAAAAAACTGAGTAATCCTCTGCACACAAAAAATCAAAAATTAGAATGAGAATTCGATTAATGAGATGAAATTAGAGTCGTCACATCGCATATAGAGGCTCTCGATTCGGTGGAGGGGAGTCGCCGATACAGAGTCTCTTGATATTCGCACTCGATTTGGTGGAGGGGAGTCACTGATACGGAATCAGCAGCGGATCAGATATCGGCGACGACCTCCTTATTGGGGTTCAGTATTGGATTTGGATTTGGATTTGCTTTGAGATTTTCAAATTTTCAAATTTTCAAAATTTTGAACTTTTTAAATTTTTAAAATTTTAAAATTTTAAAATTTTTTAAATTTTTTAAATTTTTTTAAATTTTTTAAGATTTTTTAAATTTTTTAAAATTTAAAATTTTTTTTAAATTTTTATATATTTAAAAAAGTTTATTTTTAAAATTATTTTTAAAATTTATTTTAAATTATTTTAATTTTTTTATAAGTTTTTGATTTTTTTGATTTTTTGAATTATTTTTTAAGTTTTATATTTTTTAAATTTTTATTAGTTTTTAAATTTTTTTAAAATTTTTATTTTCTTAATTTTTTGAAGAGAAGAGAGAGAGGAAAGAGAGAGAAATAATTAAATAAATAAAGAAGTTGTTTTGGGTGGGGGATTTGAATTTGAGTTTTGGGAGGAAAAATATATTTTGTGAGGTTAGATCTGGGCCTTTGATTTTGAGGAAATTTAAGGAGAGCCACTTGATAGCTTTCTTTGTGTTTTATTATATAGATATTTCCCTCCCCTTGTGAACCAAACAAGAGGATAATTATTTTCCCTCTCCTCCCCTCCTTTGAACAAAACAGAGTCTTGATTAAAATCCCTCCCCCCCTTATTAGCGGTCGGGTCCCACTTGTGGTCACTATTGAGAATAACGACCATGGTTATACGATGTCGTTATTCCCAATAGTGACCTTAGTTAAGTTGTTAGTTTTAAAAATTTCAAAGAAGAGAAACTCTCCAAATTTTGCTAAATGTGGAGAATTCATTGCATTAGTGGCCGCTATTCCCATTAGCGACTTAATTTATACAAAGATCGCCAATAGGAGTAGCGACAGATAAAAAGAATTCAATTTTTTTTTTTTTTACAAAATAGGCCGCTAATCCCATTAGTGGCTTCTAAAATAAAGAGGTCACTGTTAGGATTAGCCACCGTTGCAGAAGGGGAAAGTAGCCCACGAGCGCTAATAGTTTGGAAAGTGAACCTTAAAAGCAAATATTTCAAAAAAGTGGCCTAGTACGGCAAAAAATTCTTATTTTTAATTTCTCGTGCATTTGCCATTAGGTTCTCATTCTCTGTGTTTTCTCCCTCCATTGTAAAAACATTTTTTTTTCGAACTTGAAGTAACTATAGTTACCTATCTCCCAAGCTTATTCAACATGCCTCTAGTTAGCCTACTAACCATGGTTACTTTGATTCAAACCGAAAAATGTTTAAATTGAATACACAAAGGTAAGAGGGGTTATATGCAAACATTACTCACACGTGCATTTCACGTGCTGAAGCAATCCATTCATTCACTTCTAAAACCCAAAACAAAACAAAACAAAGATATTTCCCTTTCTTCTCCTTCTTCTACCTCTTCTTCTGTAATGGCTGCTTCTGCTACCTCTCTAATTCCTAGGGTTTGCTCCACTGTCTTCGTGGGTCCCACAACTCCCACTCCTCTTCTGCTACCGCGCCGCTCTCCGCCGCGAACTTTGGCTTTTGCTCGCCGGAACAAGAAGAACGCCGCCTTTGTAACAACCACCAAAAAGAAGGCTCCTCCCAAAATCAAGGTAATGAAAATTTCAGCAATTCTCTGTATAATCAAATGGGTTCTTCCAAAATTGCATGGTAATAGTTTGCTTCATGTAAAGTTTCAATCTTGGGATTCATGGATTGTAGTATCTGAAAATTGGAAATTCTGGGTAATAATGTCAGGGATTCGTTTCCTGACTGTGCTTGAAGTTGCCATTAAAGGGAAGGTCGGAAGAACTAGGGTTGAGAAAGAGAAGATTTGGGGAAGAAATTAGAGATTTGGGGAAGAACTAGATTGATTTATTCATTCCCGTAAAGTTCATTACAATCTGGGTTAAGTAGACAGGGGAGGTGAATACGGTTACGCTACATGACAAATTTCAAAAGGGCACGTGCAAAACGCACCAAACCTATCCGCCACCTTTCCCGCTACTTCCCAAGTTCAAAATAAGTGCACAATGCACGTAAAAACAAACAAACAGACACGAACCAAACAAACAACAAACTCGAACAAACAAATAGATGACTGAAGACCCATATGGCGCAGGATGATGACGACGACTAATCTGCAGATCACTCCGGCGACTCTGGCGACGGTGGGGCTGCCGACGTCCCTGACAACTCCACCCCCCTTAAAAATGAGCTTGTCCCCAAGCTCAAAATCAGGAAATTTCTCATTATAGGACAGGTACCCCTTTAGAAGCTTCATCCATGGGTTCTATCTCTTTCCTTAGCATACAGCTAGCCAAATTTAAATTTGTCTTGATATTGAAATCTAACTGCCACATCTTCATATTATACTTCCGAAGCTGAAGATTAGATTCCATAGCTTCATCTACCCCTTTCAAGTGCAGTTATTATGGGGACAACAGCATTTGGCCAGTGAACATCAATTTTAGCATCTAGACCATTATTGAAAGTTTCAAGAGATACTTCTCCAGTGTAACTGTATGGACTGGAAATAGACCAATTAAGTGTGACACATGTTGATGAACAACAGGAAGTTGATGAAAAGGAAAAAAACTCCATATATTCTATCACCACCAGATCTCCCTAGAATTTGAAGCTTTTGAAGCCTTTGTGTTTTCTCCTGTTTGAGAGAAAGAGTGGCATCAGCCAATTTCGCAAGTGTGCCATTGCTAATGCTCATCAGCCGATCATTAGCTGATTCACCAAAACTTGGATGTACTTCAGTCAGTATCTTATTAACGTCAGTGAACATCACAACAGATAACTCATTTATTGTATTGATATGGGAATTGTTACTGGCATGACTACGGTGGTCTTCATTGGGATGGTTATGTGCCCCATCAACAAAAGGCCTGCTTCTAGAAATCTCACCATTCCAATCACCTGATCTGCCAAATACATCACCAGATAAAAGTGGATTCGGCCTTTTCAATCCAATTCTAGGAGGAGCTGTTCTGGAAGGAAGCAGTGCTCCTTCAGCTTGGATAATTGATGAAGCTTCAGTTCTTCCAGATCCACCAAATGGAGAAAGCAACTTCAAATGATGAAGACTAGAACTGCCCTTGGCAAAGGAAGATGTCTTCCTGAATGATCGAGAAGAAGATGAGATCATTGCACATTGATCATCCACTTGAGTATTTACAGGTTGGTTGCGGATGTCTTTATTTCCCAAATTGCTACAAACTCCATGTAGCAAAAGAGCAGACTGAGATCTAGTATGTATCATATTATCTGAGCATACCGATTTCTGGATTTCTTGTAGATGAAGTGGCAGCTCATCCGCATTTTTCTGAAGAACTGACAAGGGAAAGTATTTTCGCCATGTTTTGAAGAGCTTAACCAACTGAACACCCAAGGAAGTATCAGCTTTCTTGTTTGCATCAGTTTTGAGGATTTTACTAGCAACATCCAGTCCACAATTATACTCCGAGATAGGAAATGCATCCACATTATATAGAATGACGCAAACAAAGATGTTGAAAGGAATGTAGCAGAAGTTCATAATTGTGCTCTTGGTCTCTTGAATCTTATATCCACCCACTGAAAGATTTGGCCATACCTTATTAAGTTGGGTTATTGTATGATCTTCATCAATTAGCTGCATGATCTTAATCTGATCTTCAGCTCTAACTCCAACATGTACAGCCGATGCAACCAAAACCCGTGCATCATGATTAACAATGTTCGAAGTCAACCTACCATTCTGATCATTAACCCCATAGAATTTCTGCGACAATTTTCCATCCTACCCAGTTTTTACACATTCGGTCGACCATATACTTGAGTACAGTCCCGTCTCCATTCAATAAAACAACCTGCTTTCTATTGGAGACACAATTGACTAGTCTCAAGATGCCATCATGAAAATTCTTCGTTTTCTGAGTTATCTGAGAAGTGTACAAGACATCCCATTCACCGTGTTTTGGTTTGGCATTGTTATCAGAACAGCTGCTTGCATCTGCATTGTTAGAGTCTTGAAATTGTTCCACATGATAATTCTGACTGCCTTTACTCACTTGATTGTCCATGTGATCTTTCCTTTCACTTGTGAACTTGGCAGTGCTTGTACTTGTTGAACATGGAACTTCAGATAAACATTCCTGAGGTGTGTCATCTTCTACAGAAGTACGACGTGCACAAATCTCAACCAGGTAGTTGAGAAACTCATATCTTTGCCCATGATACATTTCACCTCCAAATTCTCCAAACTTCATCACCTTCACAATCTTACTCTTCCAACGCCACGGGTGTTTACATGACCACATTTTGGGGGTAAGACCCATACACATACTAGCGCAAGTCTTCTCCATAGGAGGGAGATTGATCATGCCACTTAAATGGAAAAGAATTAATTGAGGTTCCCTTATATTGAAAACTTCTTCCATGATGTTCCTTAGTTTGTTTTGTTCTATATTTTCTTCTTTGACAGTACTTGCATTTTTTTGATTTTCAACATCAACCATCTCATTAACAGGATTTGTCTCTCTATTATCTGGTTCTAGCATTTCATCAAACACCTTGAATGTCTCATCACCATTCTTCTCAACACTCTTTACTTTAGCTTCAAAACTCGACAAATCTTCACCATTTACAACAACTCCATCCTTAATTTGAGCTCTAAACACATTCCCACCATCACAACAACCTTTAGAATTAAAAGAGTTGGAGTTAGGATTAGTTACCTCTCTCCTTTCAACCCGTTGAGGTGCTATCGAGAACAATGGAGTAATGTGGATCAGTGGCGTGGTCTGTGGTTTGGATTGCTGCAATATCGACATCATCGCATCCAATTTCTCTTCTAGTTTGGTCATCCTCACCTCAAACTCTCCATTAAGAGAATCGAGTCGCTTCTCCAACAAATTCGACTGCAAATTGATCGCTCGAATCCCCATCTTCACTGAACGGATACCCTCCTTCACTGTCAACGTGCCTCCGGTGAAGGTTGGCTCTGATACCACTTTGTCAGGGATTCGTTTCCTGATTGTGCTTGAAGTTGCCATTAAAGGGAAGGTTGGAAGAACTAGGGTTGAGAAAGAGAAGATTTGGAGAAGAAATTAGAGATTTGGAGAAGAACTAGATTGATTTATTTATTCCTGTAAAGTTCATTACAATCTGGGTTAGGTTAAGTAGACAGGGGAGGTGAATACGGTTACGCTACATGACAAATTTCAAAAGGGCACGTGCAAAACGCACCAAACCTATCCGCCACCTCTCCCGCTACTTCCCAAGTTCAAAATAAGTGCACAATGCACGTAAAAACAAACAAACAGACACGAACCAAACAAACAACAGACTCGAACAAACAAACAGATGACTGAAGACCCATATGGCGCAGGATGATGACGACGACTAATCTGCAGATCACTCCGGCGACTCTGGCGACGGTGGGGCTGCCGGCGTCCCTGACAAATAATAAGTTGACCGAAAAAATTTATTCAATTTGTGGTGTAATCAAACGGGTTGTTTCAGAATTGCGTGGTTGTTGTTTCCTTCATGTAAAGTTTCAGTCTTGCAAATTCATACACTCTAGAATTTGAAACTTGGAAATTTTGGGATTTAGAATTTGGAAAATGGGTGTAGGGTGTCATACTAGATGATTAGTATGTACATTGCATGTACTTTTTTTTCCTTTACGAGTGTTATTATTCTCTCAATGTTAGAATACGAGCATTGTACAGGTTAGCTACATGTCTACTTGACACCAGTTGTTGTTGTAATAGTAAATATGTTTAGTGGATGTTAAATGGGATGACAAAAGCAATATGTTCAGATAATTAGGGATATGTTGAATTTGCACTTTCTACTGATTGTGGGTCACCTTGTTATTGAGATAAATGAATTATGGATGAATTCAAACTTGCATCTAAATTGTTCCATTTACCTTGACTCTACGTACAACAAAGCCGTAACACTAGATAGGTTAAATGACATTATCCAAACCCATTTTACTTGTGAGCCTGTTTTTCTTTAACTCAGCCGATAACTGGTGAAAAGGTATGGTTTGAAAGGCGGAAACATAGTGGCATGGTGATGGACCTATTATCACGTAAGGAAGAGGGAGTAAGTGATGATGTTAATGGTGCTACTCTTTTGCTTTTAGTTAGATTATGCCCGTTCTGGGATAATCTAGAAGGCCAACCACATTGCTTATCTGTTCTTTATCGTTGAAGTTGTTTTCCCTAGAGCTAATTGGCCGATGCTAGGTTTATTGACAGTGTACTATCTAATTTGCTTTTATTTTTTTTGGATTTTCCCTTGGCGTTTCCCTCTATATTGAGAGAAAGGTTTGCCCATGATTCGGTATCTCTCCAAACAATGCAATATTATCTTTTAGGTTCTTTTTTATCCACAACATTCATTTATATGTTTTCTATTTCTGTTCAGAACTGCAGGGTTTGATGATAACGTGACACATCTGCAATTTCGTATATGGTTCCCTAATAACTAGATTTTTTTCTTCTTCCAGAAATCACTACCAGAAGATGATGGAGAGGAAGATGATATAGATGAGGATGCTCTCGAGGCACTTTTTAGTCAGCTTGAAGAGGATCTAAAGAATGACTTATCTGATGATGATAATGGTGATGATGAAATAACTGAAGAAGATTTAGCTAAGCTTGAGCAAGAGTTGGAGGAAGCACTTGGGGATATTGAATTTGATGAACTTCCAGGAGGTTTACCGTCAAATGTTAATGACACTGATCTCAATGAAGAATCCAATGAAGAAGAAGCTGATGGAGATGGTGATGATGAAGAAGAAGAAGAAGAGCGACCAAAGCTGAAAAATTGGCAAATTAAGAGACTGGCTCTTGCCCTGAAAATTGGACGCCGTAAAACTGGTATACAAAGTCTTGCAGCAGAACTAGGACTAGATAGAGCATTTGTGCTTGAACTTCTTCGTGAGCCCCCTCCATATCTTTTGCTCATGTGTGCTCAGTTGCCAGATAAAGTCACTCAAACAACTCCATCAATCGAAAGTGAGACAGTGGAATCTCCTCCCATATTAACCGAAGATTTTGCAAAAACTGAGCCAGTAATAAAAGAACCTGTTCATGTTATGCAAACAAGATGGTGCATGCAGAAGAGACTGAAGAAGGTGCACATTGAAACTCTCGAAAGAGTTTATAAGCGGACGAAGCGCCCCACGGTATGTAGTTTTGTTGGGGAATATTGCGGATGGTAATTAAATATTTGTAAAAAAAAAGAACTCTAAAGATGTATTACTAATTACTGACATATCTGATTGCATGTTAAAACAAAGTCATAAGTGTTTATAATGAAACATATAATATGTATAAGAAAGTTAAACAGAAAAACAAAAACAGTAATGCGAGAAAAGTAGATAATTTCATGATGTGAAATATATAGTGGCATTCCTCGTGGAGGTATATGTGGGAAACAATTAAGGAGTAACATTCTCCCATGTTGAAAAAGGTAGGTGATTACCTTTTCTAATTAAGCTAATATAAATTTCTTTAATTGTCTTCAAAACTCATCCATTAAATAGTAGTACAGACCCTAAAGAAAGTCAATAAAGGATTGATGCATATTACCAATTTGCTTGCCTTTAATTGATTGTAATGTGAAGTTATGAGCTTTTGTATGAATTGGTAAATGCACAATGGAGGGTTCTAGGTAGTATTGTCATTTATAAGCTACGTTAGAACTTCCTCATCATCCAGATCAAATGAGAAGTCAAATGATACTAACTTAAAGGGGGAATCTTCCTCCACTTTCCTTTTGGGGAAAAAAAATGGGGGCAGGAGGTTTACATTAACTATTTCCCCTTTCCATGAACTGGGAGATTTTCTGATGACTATTGTTGATGATAAGGAGGATATATTTTTCTCAGTTCACATAGATAGCTGTATAGGTAATACTCCATTTATGAAGGATGAAGGCAAACATGTAAATTAATACTGTAAACTGTATTTATAGACATGGGCACAAGTAAAGATCTAAATGTCGAATTATGACATCGCACTGAGTAAGAATTTTCATGTTAGATGTCACTATGTATCACATTATGATATACGTAATTCAAGCAATATTGATTACAAATCAAAGATGCAGTAGCATGAAAATATGCAAAAAGGATGATGTATCATACAAGATTTTATTAATACCCACATAATCTATGATCTATCAACTCAAATTTGCGGATGCAATATAAATTATATAACACACATTGTATATCAATGTAAGCATAATTCAAACATATAATTACAAACAAGTAAAACGATATAAGTAAAACTTATCTATGATCTATCAGACAAACATGTATGAATATAACTATATTACACTGTAAGTAAAATTATAGTAGTAACTATTACAAGTCTTGAGGACGAGTAGCATAAAACCTAGTTATCTTGACCATGTAACATTGGGCATGCATGCACTACAAGTAATCTAGGATATCACTGCTTTGGAATGGCTAGATTTTTATATTATTGTGCCGGTCAAGTATAATTTTATGGGTTTAAGTTTACCGACTTGTCCAATTTGCAACTAAAAGAATCAACCCAAAATTAGTTAATTTCCTTTTAAAATTGGAGTGATATTTTGTGGCTGAAAGTTTGGCCAAAAATACTGGATTTATACCAAAACTTCAGAAACTTCCCTTTAAAAATGACAGAACAGAAGTAGTCTGGTTTCAGTGTCCCCAAGCACCCCAAATTTGAAACTTCACATGTATCCGTCGAAATGTATTCCACCAATTTTGGGTTAATTTCCAGAAATTCCGAATATCACACTGTTAGCCAACTTTAGTAGGTTATAATATATATTCCGTGTTTGGCTGATTTAAAGAATTTCAAAATTTTCACTTTTTTGCCACTTTTGTGGGTTATGTTTTTGTTGAATTCAAGAAATTTTAAATTTCACCTTTTTAGCCAACTTTTATAGGTATTCTTGAGTTTTTGGCGTACTTTGAGAAATTTTGAATTTGAAATTTTTTTGTCATACTTTATTATGGGTTATAGCCTATTGTTTTGGCCAATTTCAAGAAAGTCTCAATTTTACTTTTTAGCCAGCTTTTACTGGATATACGGTCCACCAGCTTTTGTGGGATATACGGTCCACCTGTTCTTGTCAATTTCGATTTCTCAATTTAACTTCTTTAGCCCACTTTTGCCGGTTTTAGTCCATAATTTTTCGACGATTTTGAGAAGTTCGGTATTTCACCGTTTTAGCCCACTTTTTTAGAGTTATAAGCCACTGTTACTGGCCAATTTTAAGGAACTCTAAACATCACTTTTGTAGTCAACTTTTGTGGATTACATTCCACTAATTTTGCATGTTTTTGTGCAACTCTGTAATTACCTTGTTAAGCCAAACTTTGTCGGATATATTCAAATGTTTTCTAGTTATCTCGAGAAATTCTTAATTTTTCTTTTTTATCCAACTTTTGTGCGTTATAGTTCATCATTATTGGCAATTTTTAAAAATTCCGAATTTCAGACTTTTCGCGTGTAGCGCCCCAAGTTCCACACACTGGGAGCTCGTGACACTTACCCAGAATCTTTACTTCAATGAGTACGCAACACAGAAATCACAGGAAATTAAAAACTTACATTGCTCTTGGAAACTTTATCCTACACTTGGATGCTTTCCGTAGCACGAGTCTCCTGTTCCCCGATCAACGATCCTGCAATTAGCAAACTGTGGGATACAACTGACGCAATACGGATGAAAACCACAACTCCAAAATTCTTAACAATCAATATTTGATGCAGAAGAAAAATGTGAAAGTCATACCACAAGTGTCGGTGTAAGTCATGATCTAGATTGTAATGCACACCATGCTCTTAATCTAATGCAAATTTGATTTGGAAACGTATGCATCCCATATTACATACTCCCCAAATCGAGTTCGTATTCTCCAGATAATAGAGTTCAATCCCTCGCCATGCATCCTACTCTTATTAGCTTTCCTGTTTCTGACATTCATCTAGTGATTGGTAGAATCTGCAGTACTTGCGGTTCATTTTTGCTCTTGCAGTCGGATCGTGGTCTTTCTCCACTCTGAACAGCAATGATCACCCTGTTCGTTCAGATCATGGTCCTTCTCCACTCCGACAGGATCGTGGTCTCTCTCCACTCTCGGTCAGGCCGGTGATCATCGGCTCTGTCGGAATCATGGTCCTTCTCCACTTCTGCCCCTACCAAAGTTACCATGAACATAAGGCGAATCGATAGGGCCACCCTTACTCCGCCCAGAGACTTAGAGTTATACTCTTGCTCCTTATTCGTATTGATAACCCAGAACATAGACGGAAACTTAAGAGTCCATCTCCTATGTTCCGACAGGACTTGTGACTTACATTTGCATCCCGTTCTTATCACTAAATCCCAGAAATTAACAGTCGAGACAACGCCGCACGTGTCCCAGACGAGACGACGCCGCACGTGTCCCTTTGACAGGTGAGTAGTACACGCCCAACTAGTGTCTGTCCTTACCAATCATGAGTCACACTACTTAGGGCGAACACCTGTACTCAATTTAGGTCAAAACTCATCCGCTTAATTCCTTCATTAATCACCACTTACTTTTTAGGTGGAATTATTAGTACTCAAGGTTTCATTGTTCACATTTACAATAAAATATCACAATAAAATATCACTAACTAGGTTCAAAGTGAATCCACCCTAGTTGAATCTCAACAAGTCTCATCTTGATTTAGTTTGGGTTTAACTTAGCTTTCAAATCATGCTAAGAGTTGACCCACACATGCACCAAACTAGCGCACTCAATGTGCACCACACTACCATATGTAAATGTTCAAGTATGCATACCCGCATACACATGCATACGGTATTCCATCAATCACCGTATTCATGCCTCCAATTTCTTCTATGCTACCAGTAATTCTTTACTACAATCTACTTAACTTGTCATGAGCTTGTCATGAGCTTTTTATTAGCTAAGCATGCAACTACAAGTGACTTTTCTATCTACCATTACTATACTATCATAAATCAGATAGTCAAGTCTCCGACTATGGGTTTTATACCATTATCCACTTACTACCATTACTTTAAGTGACTACTAACTACTTTGAATTACTACTACCATGCATTACTAACAAGTAGTTTGCACCATCATGAACAAGTAGTTTCCTATTCTACAAGCTAATTAAATAATTATATTAACTAGGCATACACTTCCCACAATTCTTCTATTTAAGTTTTTCTTGTTATAAGATCTAAGCATACAATCATACAACATCATTCTATATAATTTATATCTACTAACATACAATCATCATTCTATATAATTTATATCTATATAAAAACTCATGTATTAATTCCACATAGAGCTCACTATAATTAATCATGCATGCAACTTCTTCATCAATTCTACCATACTGGACAGAACTGTACTAAGGAGGGAGTATTGTAATATCCCGATCGACTATTAATAATATTATTTTATTAGTAATCAACTACTTGATTATTTTTATTTTCTTTCATGTAGAGTTATCTTTTAGCCATGACAACTTAATTGATAATTAGGAATTGTTGGATAGTTAGACCTAGGGTGAAAAGACACAAGGGATTAAGGAATTCTTCTAGAACTCTCTCTCTTCCACATCACCCTCCACCTCACCTAAGCACCATACCCTCACCATACCTCCACCTTATCCACTCCTTCCCTAGTAAAAACCGGCCCCATTTATGGGGGGGGGGGTTTGTGCAATTGTGTGTGTGCACATTTGCACTCTCCACCCTTCTCTCCACCTATAAATACCCCCTCCCTCCATCTTTGTCTCATTATAGAAAGACAAAAAGAAAGAAAGGAAAAGAATGAGTGAACTACTAACTTGAGAGTTTTTCTTTGTAGGTTTAGTAGGAAATCTAAGAGCTCAAGGGAAAGAGTAGGAGTGCTAGCTAGTCCTTCCAACAAGAAAAGAAGGTGGGGGTTTCTCTTTTGGTTGTTTGTTTGTTTGAATTGTTGTTTTGGTGTTTCTTCTTCTTCTTATCCTCCTTGTTTACTTTTCTTTTGGTGTGGATGTTTTTGTAGTAGTGTGGTTGTATGTGTTTCTTATCTTGTATGTTGTAGCATAACCACCAAAAAGGGAAAAGAGTGATAAGAACCTTAATGGAACACACATAAGAAGGAATTGTTAGTAGTTATTGTTTTGACTAATAAAAGAACTAACTACTTGGACTATTTCACTAAGCATATGGAACAATGGCATAAGAAGGATGAATGGTGGAGTTGATTGTGTTGTTGAATGAACAACTTGACATGAACATATGCATATGTGTGTACATACCCATTGGGATGTAGAACTCAACAAGAACTTTGACATAAGCATAGTAGAATTATTATATGCATATAAGTTGTAAACTCAACAAATAAATCCTTATTCTTTTACTATTTGCTCTCTACTTGATAATTGCTAACTTTGGTTACAAAAGAAAAAGGAAAAAAAGAAACGCATGCTAAGTAGGGCTTGTAACTCATTATGTGTAATTGTAGATCATAAAGAAAGAAAGAAAGAAGGAAAGATAAATGGCCCTTGTAATAGCTAGTAACTAGTTAACCATGCTTAGATGATTAGAAAATACCATGCTTAAATGTTGTTTATGCTTGAGTTAGTAGGTATTCATACTTAATGGTATTCATACTTAATGATATTCATGCTTAAAACATAGTAGATACTCATGCTTAAGTTAAGGTAACTATCCATGGTTAGTTGTAGTAATTTTTATGTTTATGTTCTATCCATGCTAGAATTGTTGTAGAAACTCATGCTGTGTTGTAGGTTGATACTTAACTAGTATACATGTCTAGAATGTTACTAAAATGTACACCATGCTTTATGTTAATGCTTAAAGTAGCATACCATGTTTAGGAATGATGTAGACCCATGCTAAGTATATATTCATGCTTAGAATGTTGTAGGATTTATGTTAAAATTTCCTACCATGTTTAGGAATGATGTAGACCCATGCTAAGTATATATTCATGCTTAGAATGTTGTAGGATTTATGTTAAAATTTTCTACCATGTTTAGGAATGATGTAGACCCATGCTAAGTATATATTCATGCTTAGAATGTTGTAGGATTTATGTTAAAACTTCCTACCATATTTAGGAATGATGTAGACCCATGCTAAGTATATATTCATGCTTAGAATGTTGTAGGATTTATATTAAAATTTCCTACCATGTTTAGGAATGATGTAGACCCATGCTAAGTATATATTCATGCTTAGAATGTTGTAGGATTTATGTTAAAATTTCCTACCATGTTTAGGAATGATGTAGACCCATGCTAAGTATATATTCATGCTTAGAATGTTGTAGGTTGACGTTAAAATACCTACCATGTTTAGGAATGATGTAGTATATATTCATGCTTAGAATGTTGTAGGATTTATGTTAAAATTTTCTACCATGTTTAGGAATGATGTAGACCCATGCTAAGTATATATTCATGCTTAGAATGTTGTAGGGTTGACGTTAAAATACCTACCATGCTTAGGAATGTTGTTTGTTCATACTAATTATATATCCATGCTTGGGTTGTGGTGATTAATCATGTTGAGTAGTGGAGATCCATGCTTAAGGTGGTAGTAGAGATACATGTTCTAAGTAGTAAGCATCCATGCTTAAGTTATAGCTTATGCTCAAATTGTAGTAAGTTTCATGTTTAGATTGTAGTAACTATCCATGCTTAAGATTGTTATAAGTGCATGCTAAATCGCATTCATAAACTAAGAGTGTTGTAAGTTGATGGTTATGTTATATATACCATGATTGGTTGTTGGAGGTTGATGCTTACACTTGCATACCATGCTTAAATTGTCATAGGTTAAATAGAAAGAAAGAATCATGTTATAATTGTAGTAGTAACTACCTTGTTGTAGTTAATGTTAGTAAGGAGCCATACATTCTTGAATGGTATAATGTAGCATCCTAATTACATGTTGAAATGTGCCCATGTTTTATGTTGATTGGGAAAAGAACCCATGGACTCTAGTCGGGTCCTATGCCAAGAGGGCGAACAGGCCATGGACTACGGTCCGACCAGGGGGCGGCAGGGGGCTCCCCTGTTGGCAGTAACCCCAAGGGTTCGTCAGGTTTTTGAGTGAGGTCCGGTGAGCCGGGTAGCAGTGGCAACATGGACACCACTGGCGGACTGCATTAGTGGGACTTGACCACGTCTGCAACCTCATCAGTCACGTTGTATCTGTCATGAACAGGTTGTGTACAATTAGAATTCATAACGCGGGTTCAAATCCCTATATATGGAGAAACGGCTTGAGAAGGGTCGCATGTAGTATGGGCTGCATGTTGCTTCGGAGACTTGCTGACATTAGAATAGGAGTATCCTAGTTTAGTGGACATTGCATTAGAATAGGAGCATCCTAGGTTAGTTAACATTTTATTAGATTCTAGTCCCTGCACTCACGAACACTTAAACTACACCGACATATTTTACCATGCTTGTATATGCTTGTTTTGGAGATCCGCTGCTAAGTCATCAGCCTTAAAGCGTCAGTGAATACTGACGTCCCCACTTTAATAGGTTGTGGATACAAGATCGCGAACCGGAAGGACTCTAGCCGAGGCATGATCCACAAGTGAAAAGCCAATGTTATCTTTTATTTCATGTGTACTCTGATGTAATTTATTGTATTAATGGAAACACTCGGCCTGTAATATTGTGTTAATAAAAAGTTTTAAATTTTCCTGTTTCTGTGTATTGTGACTAATTGAATGAAAAGAACCTGGCTCGTGTCTCGGTGATACCACTCTGTAACGCCCCGGTTTTCATATACTGGGAAACCGAGACACGAGCCAAGACCTTTTCATTCAATTAGTCACAATACACAGAAACAGGAAAATTTAAAACTTTTTATTAATACAATATTACAGGCCGAGTGTTTCCATTAATACAATAAATTACATCAGAGTACACATGAAATAAAAGATAACATTGGCTTTTCACTTGTAGATCATGCCTCGGCTAGAGTCCTTCAGGTTCGCGATCTTGTATCCACAACCTATTAAACATGAATACCTACTAACTCAAGCATAAACAACATCTAAGCATGGTATTTTCTAATCATCTAAGCATGGTTAACTAGTTACTAGCTATTACAAGGGCCATTTATCTTTCCTCTTTCTTTCTTTCTTTATGATCTACAATTACACATAATGAGTTACAAGCCCTACTTAGCATGCCTTTCTTTTTTTCCTTTTTCTTTTGTAACCAAAGTTAGCAATTATCAAGTAGAGAGCAAATAGTAAAAGAATAAGGATTTATTTGTTGAGTTTACAACTTATATGCATATAATAATTCTACTATGCTTATGTCAAAGTTCTTGTTGAGTTCTACATCCCCATGGGTATGTACACACATATGCATATGTTCATGTCAAGTTGTTCATTCAACAACACAATCAACTCCACCATTCATCCTTCTTATGCCATTGTTCCATATGCTTAGTGAAATAGTCCAAGTAGTTAGTTCTTTTATTAGTCAAAACAATAACTACTAACAATTCCTTCTTATGTGTGTTCCATTAAGGTTCTTATCACTCTTTTCCCTTTTTGGTGGTTATGCTACAACATACAAGATAAGAAACACATACAACCACACTACTACAAAAACATCCACACCAAAAGAAAAGTAAACAAGGAGGATAAGAAGAAGAAGAATCACCAAAACAACAGTTCAAACAAACAAACAACCAAAAGAGAAACCCCCACCTTCTTTTCTTGTTGGAAGGACTAGCTAGCACTCCTACTCTTTCCCTTAAGCTCTTAGAACTCCTACTAAACCTACAAAGAAAAACTCTCAAGTTAGTAGTTTACTCATTCTTTTTTCCTTTCTTTCTTTTTGTCTTTCTAAAATGAGACAAAGGTGGAAGGAGGGGGTATTTATAGGTGGAGAGCAGGGTGGAGAGTGCAAATGTGCACACGCACAATTGCCCCCCCACCCCATAAATGGGGCCGGTTTTTACTAGGGAAGGAGTGGATGAGGTGGAGGTATGGTGAGGGTATGGTGCTTAGGTGAGGTGGAGGGTGATGAGAGAGAGTTCTAGAAGAATTCCTTAATCCCTTGCGTCTTTTAACCCTAGGTTTAACTATCCAACAATTCCTAATTATCAATTAGGTTGTCATGGCTAAAAGATAACTCTACATGAAAGAAAATAAAAATAATCAAGTAGTTGATTACTAATAAAATAATATTATTAAAAGTCGATCGGGATATTACAATACTCCCTCCTTAGAATAGTTCTGTCCTCAGAACTGTACTAAGCGGGGCGAGGAGAAAACAACGATACTTAAAATAACTCGGGAAAAGAGAGCTTCATCTGGCTTTCCGTCTCCCAAGTGGCTTCTTCCACGAACTGGTTCCTCCAAAGAATCTTGACCATCGGAATAGTCTTGTTTCTTAGTACTTTATCCCGACGATCGATGATTTTCACCGGTCGCTCCATATATGTAAGGTCCACTTGTAGGTCTTCAGGGACATCTGGCAGCTGATGACTTGGATCTGGTACATATTTCTTCAGCATTGAAACGTGGAACACATCATGTACCTGGGACAATTCGGCTGGTAGCTCTAGTTTGTATGTCGTCTTTCCGATCCTCTTCAAAATCTGGTAGGGTCCAATATACCTTGGTGCTAGCTTGCCGCCTCTTCCGAATCTGACCACTCCCCTTGTAGGTGAGACCTTCATAAATACCGAATCACCTTCCTCGAATTCTAGGTCTCGCCGGCGGTTGTCAGCGTAGCTCTTCTGTCTAGTTTGTGCTGCTTGCATCCTTTTTCTGATTAGTTCGATCTTTTCGGATGTTTGTTGCACTATTTCAGGTCCGAACATCTGTCTTTCACCTACTTCAAACCAGCACACAGGGGTCCTACACCTCCTTCCGTACAACGCTTCATATGGAGCCATCCCAATACTTGCTTGATAGCTGTTATTATACGCAAACTCTACCAATGCTAAGTGTCGTTCCCAGCTTCCTTCGAAGTCCATTATGCACGCCCTCAACATATCCTCGAGAGTCCTACCACTCTGTAGCGCCCCGATTTCCATATACTGGGAAAACCGAGACACGAGCCAAGACCTTTTCTTCAATTAGTCACAATATACAGAAAAACAGGAGAATTTAAAACTTTTTATTCAACACCCAATGTATTACAAGTCTGAATATTATACAACTGCAATACATTTCAATAGAGTTACAATATTACCTTTACATTCTCGAGTATTACAACCTTCAACATCTTACATCAGAGTACAAGGAATGAACAACAACACTTGGTAACTCTCAATTGAGTACTTCTCAACTAATAGATCATCCACATACATGTTACAGCGGAACTAACATGACATTGACTCCTTGCTTTTCTTGCCTCGAGTCCTCCCGAGTCTCGCCCTTGTACTTCGGTGATCCAGTACCTATGGAAGTGGGGATGTCAGTATTCACTGACGCTTAAAGGCTGATAACGAAGCAGCAAATCTCCCAACAACATACAAAACATGGCAATGGTGTCGGTGTAGTTTAAGTGTTCGTGAGTGCTATGACTAGACTCTAATGCGATATTTAACTAAAACTAGAATGCTCCTATTCTAATGTCAGCAAGTCTCCGAAGCAACATGCAGCCCATACTATATGCGCCCCATCTCAAACCGTTTCTCCATATATAGGGATTTGAACCCGCGTTATGAGTTTCTAATTGTACACAACCTGTTCCTGATAGATACAACGTGACTGATGAGGTTGCAGACGTGGTCAAGTCCCACTAATGCAGTCCGCCAGTGGTGTCCATGTTTGCCACTGCTACCCGGCTCTCCGGACCTCACTCAAAAACCCGACGAACCCTCGGGGTTACTGCCAACAGGGGAGCCCCCTGCCGCCCCCTGGTCGGACCGTAGTCCATGGCCTGTTCGCCCTCTTAGCATAGGACCCGACGGAGTTCCGGGGTCCATTTCCCTAGTTCCGCCCGCCTTATCATGGCACTTCAGGATACGCAACCCATGCTCCCAACTCGTGAGAAGGCACCCTGTGTATCCCTTTGACAGGAAGGTACAACCCAATAACACCACCTGCCTCAAGGGACAAGTTGGTCGTAAGGCGCCCCCTACAACTAACTCCTCTCTTTTCGGCAAAGGGTCTAAGTAAATGATCTTTATAAGTCACTATTTTAATGATGTCCCTGACCCGAACAATCCTAGGGATGACAATATTATAAACACAACATGCTAGGCCTTAAATTAGACTTCGCATGACAACTCTACTAGGCTGCTCAACCTAGACTTACCAGAACCCCTCAGGATCCGGTTCCTGGCCCATCGATCCAAGACCCCGGCCGTGCGAACATACATGCATGCCGCTACCCTGAACTTGGATTCCGTCTATACTCCGGTCCTCGATCAACCTACACTGGGGTGCATGTATGTTCGCAGCGGCATGCATGTATGTTCGCACGGCCGGGGTCTTGGATCGATGGGCCAGGAACCTGATCCTGAGGGGTTCTGGTAAGTCTAGGTTGAGCAGCCTAGTAGAGTTGTCTTGCGAAGTCTAATTTAAGACCTAGCATGTTGTGTTTATAATATTTTCATCCCTAGGATTGTTCGGGTCAGGGACATCATTAAGGTAGTGACTTATAAAGATCATTTACTTAGATCCTTTGCCGAAAAGAGAGGAGTTGGTTGTAGGGGCGCCTTACGACCGACTTGTCCCTTGAGGCAGGCCTTAGGTGGTGTTATTGGGTTGTACCTTCCTGTCAAAGGGATACACAGGGTGCCTTCTCACGTGTTGGGAGCATGGGTTGCGTATCTTGATTGTTAATTCCTGAAGTGCCATGATAAGGCGGGCGGAGCTAGGGAAATGGACCCCGGAACTCCGTCGGGTCCTATGCCAAGAGGGCGAACAGGCCATGGACTACGGTCCGACCAGGGGGCTCCCCTGTTGGCAGTAACCCCGAGGGTTCGTCGGGTTTTTGAGTGAGGTCCGGAGAGCCGGGTAGCAGTGGCAAACATGGACACCACTGGCTGACTGCATTAGTGGGACTTGACCACGTCTGCAACCTCATCAGTCACGTTGTATCTGTCAGGAACAGGTTGTGTACAATTAGAAACTCATAACGCGGGTTCAAATCCCTATATATGGAGAAACGGCTTAAGATGGGGCGCATGTAGTAGAGGCTGCATGTTGCTTCGGAGACTTGCTGACATTAGAATAGGAGCATCCTAGTTTTTGTTAAATATCGCATTAGAGTCTAGTCATAGCACTCACGAACACTAACTACACCGACAACATGGCATATATAATTTCTACTAGTGTCTCTTTCCTAATTACGACTTTTTATTTCACATAATCACTTCAACTTATTATGCATAATTAAACAATTAAAACATGATTGGGGGTAAACATACATTTTTCTTGTATGTTTACTCTATATAAACTAAAGTATTTAATACTTTCAACCAACAACATCTTAACAAGAAAAACTTCTAACATAACTTCACTACTTCAATTCAACAATTTTAACAAACACAACTTCTATATAATAAATCATAAAAGTAATCAAAAAGAAAAGGAAAATATCCACTTTCTTTTGTTTGCAAGCTTCAATTGCCTTTTCCTCCTTGCTTCTTCTTGCTCCAATCTAATAGTAGTAGTAGAGTGGTATAGTAGTAGTAGTAGGAGTAGTAGTTGTAGTAGAAGTTGTAGTATTAGCAGTAGCTGTAAGTAGTAATAGTAGTAATATATAGTAGTAGTTGAAGAAGTAGTAGGTAGTAGTAGTTGTTGAAGAAGTAGTAAAGTAGTAGTAGTTGTTGGAAGTAGTTAAGTCGTAGTAAATATATAGAAAAAGAGAGATGGAAAGAAAACTGCTGCTGCTGTTGCTGTCGGCAGTAAAGAGAGGAAAGAGAGAAGAGAGAAGTGTAGGAGTAGTAAGTAGTAGTAAAAGTAAGGTAGTATAGTAGTAGTAGTAGTAGTTGAATGAGGTAAATAAATAGAGAAAAGGGGAAAGGAAAGGCTGCAGCTGCTGTTGTTGCTGTCGGCAGTAAAGAGAGAAAAGAGAGAAGGAGAGAAGTGTGGAAAGGTGTAGAAGGCTTAGGTGTCCTCACTTTTTACACTTAACCCCTCAATCTTTATGTAATTGCACTTAACCATGGATAACCATGCTGGGTTGGGCTTTAAGAAAGAATTGTTGGGCCCTTAAGAAAGCAAACATTTTAGGCTCTTTTTTTAAAAAATAACCATACAAACATAAAAATAATAGTGTAGTGTATGAAAAAATAATAATGTCAATGCATATATATATATATATATATATATATATATATATATATATATATATATAGGGGAAAAGGGGTATGAGCAACTTGCTCATTTAGTAAATAAGCAATTGATGATGTGGCATACATGTGATTGGAAAATCATTAAAAGGGTTAGTTGTCCAATGTATCACATGCATGCCACATAATCAATTGCTCATTTACTAAATGAGCAAGTTGCTCATATCCCTTTTACCCATATATATATATATATATATGTATGTATAACAATGTATATGTATATTTTTATTATAACTAAAAGAAAAACAAATGTTTTTAACCATAAATACTAGGGGTATTACATTGCGTACTTTTTTTGGTTATATAATTTGTCGATTTTGAAAATTTCTAAAATTATTTTTTTTTGGGCACACTTTAGGAGTTATAGTCCATTGTTTGCCAATTTTGGAAAATTTTGAATGTCACCTTTTAAGCCAATTTTTGTGGGTTATAGTCTAACTATTTTTATGTATTGACCGATTTCGAGAAATTTTGAATTTACCATATTAATTAAAGTTTATGGGTTATAGATTTATAGTTCACCGTTTTAGATCAGTTTCGACAAATTTGAATTTCACATTTTTAGTCAATTTTTATTGGTTATTATTCGCTGTTGTTGGTCGTTTTGAGAAATTATGATTTTCACAATTTTATCAAAATTTTATGTTATAGTCCACCATTTATGCAAATTTTGAGACATTCTAAATTTTGTGGGTTATAGACAGTCCACAGATTTTGTCCGATTTAAGAAATTCTTCACTATTTAGGGCAACTATTGTAGGTTATAGTCCAACTTTTTTTACGATTTTGAGAAGTCCTACATTAACATTTTTAGCCGATTTTTGTGGATTATATAATCCACTATTTTGGCCGATTACAGGAGATTCAAAAATTGACATTTTAAATCCAACTTTTGTAGGTAGTCCACCTTTTTTACTCACAGTTTTAGCCAACTTTTCTGGGTTATACAGTCCACCTTTTCTAAAATATTTCAAGAATTCCCATTTTTTAGAAGATGCTCACATTTTTAGCAAACTTTTATAGTGCATTTGACCGATTTGTAATCCATTAATATCAACGATTCAACGTTCATATTTTTACGCTCTGTTTGACATTGTTGTGGGCCAAAAGTACAGAAACCACATTTGTTTGATTTTGTTGTAAAATAGTTGTAAAATAGCTGTCCGAATGAATTGTTTTTTTTAATTATAAATAATTGTTTGGTAAATTTTTTTTATAGAAAACTACTGTGACGTTATAAAAATTCTCTCATGATAAAAATTAAAAATCTCTTGTAACATAATTGATATGTTAAAGAATTTAAAATTTTGTAAGTACTTCTTTTTCAATTTTAATAATTTCTAATTAATTGCATAAACTTAATAATTAATTTTTCTATATTTTAATCACTTAAGAAATTGAAATATTGACTTTGGCATCATGAATTGAATTATAAAATTTGTGTGAGCTTAAGAATTATTTATGAGAAAAAAGTAAGGTGTAAAAAATAGTTTTATCTTATTTGGTTCCTAACCAGATTATGTATTTGATATTTTGGTGTGGTTTAGGTTTAAAAAGAGTTCTTTTTTTTTTTTGAGTAAACATTATAATGTAGTATGGTCTCAAACCTGAGACCTTTTAAAAAAGAGTTTTTTTGGAATCTCAAAGCCTCAAATTGGTGTGGTGGAATTTTGGAGAGAAAGGGAAGATTTTGAAAATCTCTTTGGCCCAAACGAGTTTTAAAATTTTTTTTACCAAACACCTAATTTTTAACCACTGTTTTAAATTTCGGCCGATACGGCGGAAATTTCGTTTTGGTTAGCTTGCCGATACGAAATCACAAATTTTATACTCCATATTGTTTTGGACCGAAATATGTAGATTTCAGCCGAAATTATCGAAATATTGGCTAAAATATTGCCGAAATTGCCAAAATATTAGCCAAAATAGACACTAATGTAATTGTGAATATATAACTTTTTTATTTATTTATTTACATATAAGTCTTTTAATATAGGACCTTAAGCTAAGATAATGTAAGGACTTCATCTCTCTATTGTTTGTCTATATGCAAAGTTAAGTAAGTCTATTAACTAATATATTTTTTCTAATCATTGCAAATTCAATTTAGTTATATATTTATATTACATTCTCTTTTATATTGTTAAATTCTGTGAATATTTACCGTGATTGATTCATGTCATTAGTTACATTATACAATATTTTATATGAAAAATGACATGCATAACATATAATATCTTGTTTGGTAACAAAAAAAAGTTTATTGAATGTTCGAAATGAACATCCGAAATGATCACATTTCCCCGAGATCTCCGATATTTCCGATCCGAGACAAAACTCCCTTTATCGAGACGAGTCTGAAATCCGAGATTTTAAACCTTGTTTTTAACCCAAACCGCTTTTAGGCCTTTAAAATAATTTTTGGGCTCTCCAAAAGCAATGTCAAATGAAACCGTAGTAGACTGTTATAGTTCACCATTTTGCTGAATTTCGAGATATTCCGAATTTAACTTTTTGAGGCAAATTTTGCAGGTTATAATCCATACTTTTTTGGCAGATTTCGTGAAATTATGAATTCATTATTTTACCTAACTATTATGGTTTATTATGTTTTTGTCTATCTCGAAAGATTCTGAATTTCACATTTTTATCCAACTTTTTTTCTGGTCTATACACAATGTTTAACAAAATTTGAAAATTTTGAATTTCAATTTTTTAGCGAACTTCCGCGGGTTATAGACTACCATTTTTGGTTGATTTTGAGGTATTTAAGTTTGCCTTTTTAATCGAATCTTGTGGGTTATAGCCTATTTTTCTCGATTTACAGAAATTATGTTCTCGATTTTAGCCAACTTTTGCGGGATACAGCCCACCTTTTCTGCAGATTTCAAGAAATTCAGCATTTCACATTTGTGGCAAAATTTTGAGGGCTTTAGCCACTGATTCCATCCCATTTTGATGTTATCACTTTTCTATAGCAAACCTTTGAAAGTATATCGTTCATGATTGGCCGATTTCATAAAATTTTGAATTTCACTTGTTTAGCCAACTTTTGTGGGTTATATAGTCCACTTTTTGTTGTTTTAAAAAAATTCTGAATTTGTCCCTTTTAGCCAAATTTTGTGAGTCATAGCCCACTATTTTTTGCTGATTCCGATAATGTTTTACATTTCACGTTTCTAGTCCACCGTTTTTCTCCAATTTTGAGAAATTAAGGTATAAACCCTCTTAACCTTTCTTAGGTTGTAATCCACTTTTTTTTATTGATTTTGAGTATCTTAATTTTACTTTTTTAGCCAACTTCTCTACTTATGTTCTATCATTATTGGCCGATTTTGCGAAATTATGAATTTTAACATTTCAAGCCAACTTTTTCGTTTTCTTTAAGAAATTCTTGATTAACCTTTTTCTCACTTCTATGGCTTACGTTTTGGAGAAATTTAAACTTAAGTTTTTAGCCATTTTTTCTGGGTTATAGTAGTATAGTGCACTGCTTGTGGCCAATTTCGAGTTTATCATTTCAGACAAATTTTGTGGGTAGTTCACCGTTTTTGCCAATTTTATGAAATTGTGAATTCCGTCTTTTTAGCCATTTTTTGAAGGATATAGTCCACCATTTCCGTCCAATTTTGATTAAAAATGGAATTATTTTGCATCCAACTTTTATGTCGTATAGTTCAATGTTGTTTTGCCAATTTCGATATGTTTTTCTTTGCATTTTTAAATTTAACTTTTAAAGATAGTACCCGGTTTTCATCCGATTTCAAGAAATTTGGAATTTCACTTTTTAAGCCAACTTTTGTGGATTTTATAGTCCACAGATAGTGTCCATTTTGTGAAATTTTGAATTTCACATATTTGGCCAACTTGTATGGGTTACATTGAAGCCTCTTTTTTTTGCCGATTTTGAAAAATTCTGAATTGCGTTGTTTTAGCTAATTTTTGCGGATTATAGTTCCACCATTTAAAGCCGATTTTGAAAGATTCCTAATTTTATCTTTTTAGCCAGCTTTAGTGAGAGAGATATGTAGTCCACCGATTTTGGCTGAATTCGCGAAACTGAATTTTTTTTTGCTAATTTCGAGAATTTCTGAATTTCACTTTCTTAGCCAAGTTTTGTGTGTGGATTGTTCACAGGAATGGGTGCTGAACACTGAATTTCCTTGGACTTCTTAAATGGCTTTTCATATGTTTACTTATATTATTTTTGTTGTGCATATGTGGTTGTACATGGTTTCTGTAGACAATATATGGATGCGTTAATTTTATTTTTATTTATTGAATTTCACATTATTATCGTGCAGAATGCAATGATTAGTAGCATCGTACATGTGACGAACCTACCATGGAAGAGAGTGGTTAAATGGTTTGAAGACAAACGAGTCGAAGATGGAGTTCCTGATCAACGTGTCCCTTTCCGCAGACCCATACCAGAAACCATCTCCAGCTAGCTACCTACTGTAAGTACACTTTCCAGCAGCTCGAGCGAGCTCTCCTGTAAAATGACATTACAGCTTTTATTCTTGCCAGTTAGAGAAATGGAGATATTAGACAAAACACAAAAGTTTATCTGAGTTGGTCTTTTTAATCATAATTTGTGCATGTGAATGTTTAGGATTGTAATATAAGCTTCCTGTTTTAATTCAGTTGCCATCTATCTATTGGAGCAATAGTACAACTATGGAGTGAGAGCTGTAATGCCGATTCTATTATAAAAAGTTCTGCCCCAACATCTTTATACGTCTGTTTGAACACTGAGCTATATAGGAAGACTTACATACTTCGATCTTGAGAATTGGAACTAAATTTATGTGGATAGCATGCTGAGAATCTTCAAAATCCATTTCTATTTATGTTACATGTGTAGATGATAAATGTGGTTACATAGAGGAGAGTAGCGTTAAACTGGGACTACAAATTAAACTTAAGATAGAAAGTTGGAATATACTATCATGTTCAGCCAATCAAACCTACAAATGAGAATAATGGGGAAAAAACTCACAATGATAAAGATAAAATTTAAGTTGTGGTGTGAATAAAGAATGATTTTTATCATATTTTGTGGGCTATATAGTCCATTGTTTTATGTTGATTTTGGGAAATTCTTGATTTCACTATTTTGGCCGGATTTTGGAGGTTATATAGTCCATCGTTGTAGGCCAATTTTGAGAATCTATGCATTTTATTGATTTAGCTATATTTTGTGGGTTGTTCAGTGTTTTTGACCAATTTGAGGAGAAATCTGAACGTTTTAATTTTAAGATAAATTCAGAATCTTGCCAAAAAAGTGAAATTCAGAATTTAGAATAGTGGACAGCCCCACAAAATATAGCCGAACGAGTGAATTTCAGAATTTCTCAAAGTCGGACGAAAACGGTGGATGTCTACAAAATTTTGAGAAAAAAGTAAAATTCAGAATTTTTCCTAAATTGGTCGAAAACAGCGGACTATATAGCCCATAAAATCAAGCCAAAATAGTGAAATTAAGAATTTTTCAAAATCGACAAGAAACAGTGGAGTATAGCCCACAAAATCAGGTCAAAACAGTGAAATTTAGAATTCACCAATCAACCGAAACCGGTAGAATATAACCCATAAAATCTATAAAAAACAATAAAATTAAGGATTTTTCATAATCAGCCAAAAAAAGGTGGAGCTCAATAACCTTGCTAAAACAATGAAATTTAAAATTTCTCAAAATTAGCCAAAAATAATGGATTGCCACAAAATCTGGCTAAATCAATGAAACATAAAATTTCTCATAATTGACCGAAAACAGTGGGCTACAACCCACAAAATATGGTCAAAACAGTGAAACTAAAATATGTAAAAAAATCTTGGATTACAAACAAAATCCGGTAAAAATAATGAAATTCATAATTTTTCAAAATGGTGGACTACCCACAAAATCTAGCCAAGACTGTAATATTCATAATTTCACCAAATCGGTCGAAATCGGTCTGACTTTATATAGACACAAAATTTGGTAAGCATGGTTGATTATATATAGCCACATTCAAAATTTCACCAAATCGGCCAAAACCGGTTGACTATGTAGCCCACAAAAATCAGGCTAAAACGGTGAAATTGAGGATTTTACAAAAGCGGTTAGGTGAATATTCATAAGTTCACCAAATCAGCTGAAACTATAGCCCACAATCTGTCAAAATAGTGAAATTAGGTATTTCTTAACTATAGCCGGAAACAATGGAGTACCCCCAAAAAAGTTGGAAAAAAAATGTGAAATGTATTTCTCAAAATCGAAAGAAAACGGTGCCCATAAATATGTTTAAACCGTGGACTATATAACTTACAAAATTTGGTCAAAATAGTGAAATTCAGAATTTCACAGAATTGATCGAATATGGTGGCCCACAAAATTTATCCAAAAAAGTGAAATTCAGAATTTCTCAAGATCGACCTGAAATGAAGGAACCAACAAAATCTGACCAAAACTATGAAATTAAGAATTTATCATAATGGGCAGAAAACGGCAGAGTATAGCCCAGATAGAAACAGTTAAATAACAACAGTGGAATATAAGGCACATATGCATTCCCAATGTAAGACACGTAAATACATAAAGAAAAAAAAATTAGCCTCTTGATTATTTTGAAAACAAGATCAGTGTTCTGGATAAGAGTATTGTAATCAATTTTGTAGTCGTAAAGTATAGGCAATGCCAGGTTTTTCTTTCTTTTTTCGCCTAGTCGTAAATTTAGTTAGATTCTATAAGATCCACTTGCAATCCACTTGTTTTTATGGAACCCATGACTAACAAATGAAGGATTTAGTTTAACTGTCTAAATTCATTAAGTTATCCACTTGAAAACTGGGTTTTAAAATATCCAATTTAAATACTGTTTCCTAGTCCATTAGTTTTTATGTATGTGAATTAAGAATACACTTTAAACACAAGCAATAACTTTTAAATTGAACAAAATTTCTTGACTATATCTAGTAAAGGAAATTAAAATTGAGCATAGATTATAACAAATAATACGAAGTATACTGTGTTTGAATTTTTTTTACAAAAATCTGATGGCTGGTACCAAAGATTATATGGGCATTAGTTGTTATGACTAATAATGTATACTACTTAAGTAACATATAATCTAGATAATTTTATATGGCTATTGGGTTTGGTTCCTTAAGGGTACATATCTAGATCCAGTAAGATAGCCATATTCAAAAACCCATCCGAATGATCTCAGAAGCTTCCTTTCTCCCGTCAGTTTTGTGTATACATCTTATGAAATTCACTGAGTCCAGAGCCCACAGGATTCCTTTTTATATGGATTACATACAACAAAATCCTCAAGCAGCTTCTGCCAAAGATGGTTTTTGGATATACGTTCCTGATTTATATTGAGAATGAAGATAGTTTATTGGTATTAATTTGAAGAAATAATTAAAAATTCATTAGCAAATGTCTACTAGTGTTACCCTCTCTAGAAATTACCACCAGAGGGAAATGTTCCCTTTCTGATCTGCCTGAATTTGTGGAGTAACACTTGGATGCCTATATAGATATACTTGGTTTTGTCTTTCCAATTTTAAAACCATTGAAGTGAAAGTGATATGTTTTTTTTCTTCGAAAACAGATCCCAGATTCCTGTCTTTCCACTCTTTTAAACCTTTAAGCCACCTCAACAAGTGGAGTACTATATATAATGTAAGTCTCTCTTCCTCCACCCAACTTACACAGAAAGTTCTCTACACACACAAAAAAAACTTCCATAGAAAGAGAGATGGCAGTGCTTCAGAGATCTACCGAGAAGTTCAGGAGGTTAGGTTCATCAGGATTAGTATGGGATGATCGATTCTCATCTCAGGATGGAGATCAAATGAATAAGGATGGAAGTGGAAGCGAGCGGAGAGAGTTGAGGACGACTAAGAGCACGGGCTTACCAGCCAGCATGACTGAAAAGCGGAGAGAGTTGAGGACGACTAAGAGCACGGGCTTACCAGCCAGCATGACTGAAACAAACTGTATATCACCTAACTTAGAGCAGAAGGCCTCTACTCGAAGAGTACTAGGAGTTTTCAAGAAATCGTCGAATGCCAATGCTGTTAAGCTATCGTCTTTTCCAGCCACTAAATGAATGGGATATAACTGTAAGGATGTGATCAACATATGTGGGGTTATATTTATGTTAATGTTAATGATCACGTATCAATGAAAGCATTACTATGTTACTTCTAGCTTCCTTTTCGCTGTCCATGTTTTTGTGCAACATTGTTTTTCATTGTGTGTTTTTTTTGTATAACGTAAACTGTATGTTCTGTATCATGGAAAAAATAAAAATACCTGTATAGGTAAATTTTGTTCATATATTATCGTGAACTCTATTCATGGTCCTTGTGCATGTGCACTTAAAAAAATGCTTGTATCAAGATTGTAGTTTTTATATACTCGTTTGTTTATTATGTTTTCTCTGTATTAATTATTAAATCAACTAGGAAAATAATTAAATAAAGTTACAACTACAGTAGTACTAGGCAGTTTGACCTATTAGTCAGCTGTTTGTACCAAACTACCACCATAATTTACATAAAAGACCTTAATTACCCAGTCACAGAGTGTTATATATGTATCAAGGATTTTGGTCATAGTTTTCTCTGATAACTATTACTTAATATATGATTTTTGCTATGTAAATCCTTAGAAATTGTGTGGACCTCAAGATATTACAAGCTGCATATATTGTTTAGTTCTGCAGCATGAAATGGTCGTTACCCTGATCAAGTACTCTGTTTCCATTCAACTTGAAAATTTACGGCATACCAAGTTGCTTCATGTCCATTTGCAGAGGAGTGCAAGGTGCTCTGAATTCTGCCTCCACTTTAGAAAATTATAGAGATTATAAAACGACACGTCTAGGAAATGAACATATTTGAAATAGGATGTTGATATGAATGAGTGGCAAAACATTAAAATAAGGTAAGCAAGGAGTGGATGCCTAAGAAATTAGAGAGAGCTCCAATTGAGTTCTCAAAGAACCAATTGAAATGCTTGGACTATGTGCAATTAGCAACCACTAAGTACGTAGTTATGAATAGAGACACTTTGTTTATAATTAATAGAGCAAAAACGAGAGGTGGACCTCAAAGGATTTGGATCCACAGTTAAAAAAGATTTTGATAGGTGTTAATATTTCGGGGAGTTGACACCTAAAAGAGCTGAATGGAAGAACATAATTAATGTGGCTGTCCTCAATGGTTTGGGATGTACATTACAATTCTGAAATTTTACATTATGGATATTGTCTTTCAAGTTCAGGTAGTAGAACTACAATTTCAATGATCATAAACAGTGTTTAGTTAGGAAAAGATTGATGTTCAAAATAGTTATCAAGAATATATGAAGAGTTACAATAACAAAGGTTGAGCAAGATACAAAAGATAATAAATGAAGGTGACCTGAATGGGATAAATTCTAAGACTAACCTGACAAACAACAGGAACAAGAGAAGAATGCCAAGCAATGATGCCGTAGTTGGCTTTACTAGTAAGTATTATTAAAGGGGAAGAATTGGACCGTTCACGTTGTCGTTATGTTAGGGATTTTCTGTTGGAGTTAGTTGGCTAATGGAAAACCCGAATTCTAGTATAATAATTTTGCAGTAACCACCAATGTATTAGAAGATATCCCGTCGATACAGACCTATACTCTTTAGTCTTCTTAATCTTATGTGTATCAAACCAACATCTTCCGTGCTATATAGACTTACAATACATGTATTGAACGTGTTTTTCTCTTTCCAAAAACAGAATTGATTGATTAAAAACGCATGCTTAGTGATGATGCCAATTCTCAGAAGTATATCGAGAATTGGTAAAGGAATTATGTGTGCTTCCTCATGCAAATAAATCTAATTATTATGTGATAATGTATTAGAGTTTTACATGCATTGTAATAACAGGAAATATCAAGGACATCTTTACTAAATGAATACATTGTGCAAAACCAAAGATAATACATGGATGTTTTCTGCAAATTGCATAATTATGAATCGTCAAAACAGCTGTAGGGTATAGAGAGTATGATATTTACTGCTATTAATTTAAGCAGTCCGACTAATATAATCACCCTTAATCTATCCTTTCCCCTTGTAATCAATCCTAACGGCAGCCATTTTCTTTAATACCATGATGTCACCTCATTATAAAAGACCCCCCTCAAAACCCTCTTCTCTCTTATGCTTGTTTCCTTGTTTGTTTTGAACTAGTCTTGTTTTTGTAACTGTTGTTTAAATTTGTAGAATGGCGGGGCTTCAGCGATCAGTGCAGACGTTCAGGAGATCAGGTTCATCTGGGCTTGTTTGGGATGAAAGGTTTATCGTCGAGAACATGGAGAAGTCAAATAAGGAAGAGCGAAGAACAGGTGAGGCGGTGAAGCCCACAGGGAACAAGTTCAGAGATCTCCGGCCATCTCAGAGCGTGAACATGAAACCACCTGTCGTGCCCGGGTCTGGTTTGCCTCCACTTTCTTCATCTAAGTCCTTTAGCAACAGAGTAATGAAATTTGTAAGGAAAAGCTTGAGTGTAAAGCAACCTAAGGTTAGCAGTTACTAGCTACAGGCTTGTAGCTATATATATATATATATATATATATCAATGTTTGTTGGTAATGATATAAGAGTTTTGAGAGTGTGCAGCTGATATCATTGTTGTTTATTGTGGATTCTTTGATTGATTTTTGGGTCTTCTCTTGAGTATTGTTTGTTAATTTTGGTGGTGCATAGGCAACTGAAGTCTACAACTTTTCTGATCTGGTTATAACTGATAAAAGGTTAATTTGAATGATTGCATCAGAACTTGTTGTCAACATAATTGGTGTAGGCAGGTCCCTTGTTTCATAAGCAGGAGTTTAACGAACAGTAGGAATTGAGACCAAGTTCACAAGGTCCCCTGTTGTCTATTTATTACTCGGTCTCTGATGTTTGTGACACATGCGAACTTATCGCTTGTCTCGCTAGTGTTATTCTTAGAGCATCCACTGTCGTTTGCTTGTTTGCCATTTTTTTTAACTGTAGGGCACACGGTCGTTGCAATTTGTTTTGACTGTAGCGCACATAGTCGTGAGTTATTTTGTCATTTTTTGACAAGTGTAGAAAGGGGAAAATAGCATTCGAAATAGCAAAATGTATCGTCTGGATTATTTAATTATATTTTTAATTGAACTAAAAAACAATTAAAAACCAAATCAAATAACCAGTTAAATGAATTTAAGGCTAGGAATAAACATGATGTTTCGTCCTCTCAATTCAATTTTTTTTAAAAAAATAATTTTCAAAAAAATAATTTGTAAAATTTTAAATTGTTTTTGCAACTTTTTAAATTGGTTTTGCTAAATTTTAAATTGTTTATGCAAATAGTTTTTACAAACTATTTTTTAAAATTGTTTTTGCAATTTCGTTTTGCAAAAAAAAACTTCCTTAAAACACGGACGGGTTATTTTGAAATTTTTTTCTTCTTTGTTTCGTCCCGTATTTTTTATTAATATTTTCTAAGTTTCGGTCTATATAAATTATTTTTTAATGATAGACTGCTTCTTTTTTAACGAATTTATGCATTTTTTTGCCGTTCGACGACTGCAGCGTTTCGTCGAAATAGATTACCAAAAATATGTATTTTGCCAATTTTTTTTACGTTGAACGACTCTGGATGTTCTTATTCGTTGTAAACTCTGACTTGAAATATGAAAATAGTTCCGATGAATCCAAATGTGCATAGCTGATTCTATTGCAGTTGTGATCAGCCAAAAGTAGCCGCATTTGACTGTGGACAATAATAGTTCTGATTCACCATCTTTTTTAAGGAGAAATAATAAATCCAATTTTTTATAAAAACAACCCAAAAAAAAGTGTGGACTATATATAACCCACAAAATTTGGCCGCTGCAGTGAAATCAATAATCTTCAACCTCCATGTTGATAAAAGATTTTTTTATATGGTAAAGATTGTCTCACTTTACTTTGTCCGAATAAAACTTGTGTAAAAAGCTTGTGCACATTGCATTACTCTTTTTCAAGATCGGTTGACCCATAAAATTTGTCCGAAATAGAGAAATCAAGATTTTGCAAAATAGTGAAGTCAATAATTTGACCAAATTAACCCAAAATTGTGGATTATGTAACCCATAAAATCTAGCCAAATAGTGAAATCCAAAATTTCTTGAATATTTTTTTAAAAAAAACTAAGATATATGCTTTGAGGAAAATGATAAAATTAGTAATTTTAGAAAAATACTTCTAATTGAGCACACTTTTGATTATGTTCTAAAATACCAATTTTGAGTATAAAATAGCTTTTATAGACCCAAAGAAACTTTTCAAAAGCAATGACACAACCTTAATATTATAAGTTATTTATAAAATAAAGTTGAATTCTTTAAAATGACTTATATTTCAATTTTGCTATTGAAACAATACAAATACTCATATGTTAATTCGAATTAAAAAGTATGTTGACACAAGTACACTGCATTGCATGAGTCAAATATCTATTCAATCAGAAATCAAATGTTGAGAGCATTGACAAAGAAGTCAAACATGGCCTCGGTCTCGGCCACGACCACCTCATCGACGCCACTCCTCACTATGGGTCGAAACAGCAGGCTATAACTAGTCACAGTAACAAATCCTACTGCCACCAACCTCGCCACATTGGGACTCGGTCGCCACCGTCGCCACCCTCCCTTCCTTCCCTTCACCTCCAACACAGTGCACACCTCCTGCAGCACAAAGAACACCGATGCCTCCCATCTCGGTTTCTCCTCGGTCAAGTAGAAGAACAACACCTCGTGCATTAGCCCTGACACCAGGAACGCTGCCATTATACCGATATACGTCCCAAAACGACGTTGGATAGGTTGGTAGATGGCAGGGTGAAGGATGTCTGTGGCCATGAGGTTCCACCTTCTGCCCCAGAAGTCCTGTAACGAAGTGGAAGTGAGAGGCGCATGGAACTGGGGCTCTACATCGAGGCAGAGCAGATTCGCAGCGATGAATGCAGACGAGGAGAGGATGATGTCCATGGAGAGGTAGAGGTGGAGGCAGTAGCCCGAGAGGAGGACAAAGTTGGGGAGTTGGTGTTTGTATCGGTATAACGCAAGTAGGATTGACAGAGCTAGAACTTTGAGTGCTGCCTCGTTGTATGTTTGAGTGGGCTGGGAATGGGAGGTGGTTTTGAGTTTGATGTGGAGGGAGGCGGCGGCGATGAAGGGGAGGAGGGGGAGGGAAGGGGAGAGGGGGCCGAGGCCGAATGTGAGGAGGAGGAGTTTCAAAGGGGCGAGCCAGACGAGGAGGAATGTGAAGATGGTGCGGAGGTGGACGGTGGAGAAGTACCAAGGGAGGAAGGGGAGGAGGGCGAGGAGGCGGAGTTTGCCTGTAGGGATGGAGGAAGAGACGAAGCGGGCATACAACATTGAGGTGGCGTTGTATGCAGTCACCTTAACGAAGGCGGCCAACTCGCTTGTTCCGGTCATTGTAGAAATTGATTTGGTGAATCGAACTTGGTAGTTAAATGTAAGGGTAGGATTTGGACATGTAAGGGAAATGTGTTTGTTATGCGCAGGCGGAGGAGAAGGGAAAACTTACTTAATTAGTGATCATGCTAAACTGATGGGAGGACATATATATAGAATGGTCATGCCAAGAGAGTGAACAAGATAATTGAAAACATGAATTGTAAATTTAAAACCCTGAGATGAATACCACTTAACTAATATACTGGAGTTTATAAAATATATCAAAATCTCATTAAATTCATAAAAGATCAAATTTTCGACAAATTTTTTTCAAAACAAGAAATATATATATGTATGTGTGTATATGGGTATAAGCATCAACTTAAGCATCAAGAAAATCACTGAATATGAGTAGTATATTGTTTAAATCAACCTCAGTATCAATATAAATCTAGATCTAATCGAAAACTTCACAAAACTTCAACAACAAAAAAACAATTTCAACTGAACACAATCAGTCTGATCAGACCCGAAGCCAAAGTTCAATGAATCCCTTCAAAACTTGATCTTTTTTACTTCAAACCCCCTTTGCAACTTTCTTTAAACCCACATACAACTATTTGCATTAGTTTCCCTATGATTATAAGTAATTACAATATGCATTAGTCAAGTTTTTCTCCATCTATTCCTCAAAAAAAAAAAAGTTTTTCTCCATCTAATGATCAAAACAGAGCATATACGAACATACACAGCAAAGAACTCAACTTTATTCACTTTTGTGCGTTTTAAATCTTACAATCCATTATATATCATCACATCAGCAAATAAATAGCACTTCCATGAGTTATATCAAATTCTTAAAGAGTTTTTCTATTATGCAAATCCATAACTAAAACAAATCTATATTCAGATAGCCCCTTAAACTGTGGGTTCAGTTTTTATCTTTTTCTTAAAAAGGTTATTTTTGTCATTTATTTTTATAACCCAACAGAACAACTGTGAACGCACTAACTGCAGCAGTTCCTTCCTTTCTGCAAATAAATTTCATAGCTACAAATTTATATGATATGATGTAGGAATTTTTTTTTTGAACCATTAGATCAGATCTATGTGATATCATGATGTTTTATATATATGTTCTTTAATATGCTGCATTCATCTTCTCTCCCCTCAACTTCATCTTCTTCCTCATTCAACCACGACATGCATAGAAATAAACCAAAATAACCATGAAAACAAACTTCATCTTCATCCTAATCGCTGTCGATTTTGCCTGCGTGTCCCCGTTGAGTTTATCACTCGAGTTCTCTTCTACTGCCATCGGGTTCATCAACCATTCTTCTCACTTATACAGCTGTCGGGTTCACCTCCCTTTGTCATCGATGTTGCTGCCATCTGCAGTCGATTTTGCACCGGCATCATCTACGACGAACTTGCCACCATCGGTTTTGCCTTACTCCACCATCGAGTTTTAGATCGAAGATGGGCCAGAACGCCGAACTCTAGACCAGAGGTTGCGGCCGCCATGGCCGAGTGATTTTTATCTCCACTATTTTAATGGGAGAGTTGGGGTTTGTAACAAACAAACCCTAACTCTCTGTAAGTATATAAACACGTATAATACACGTCTAAATTTTATCCAACAAATATAAATGTGCAATGCACATGTAGCCCAAATCAAAACATTGAAATATAAAATATTTTTTTTTCTTATTTAATATATATTCATTTAATTTGATGACTTTATTTTTTAGACGTGCATCTCACATATATTATACTAGTTTTATTTTATGAGAAAGAGACGAAAAAAATAGAAAATAAACTAGCATAGCAACTAAATAGGTGTTAAATAACGGCTGAAATTGTTAGTTTATTACGAGTTCGTCATTGTTAACTTTTTAACAGAGATATATCGATCAACGGCTAGGAGTAAAAGTAGGGTTAGTTAAAGAAATAAAATATGGTTATGGGAACCTAAAGGTTTGCAATGAAAAAAAAATCCAAAAAACAATTGAGTATAGTCCACATATTTTGGCAATATAGTGAAATAAAGAATCTGTCAAAATCAGCAAAAACAGTGGACTATATAAGCAATAAAAGGTCGTTAAAATAGTGAAGTCCAAAAAAGATGAAGTTCAAAATTTCTCCAAATCTCATCAAAACGCATAAAATCTAGAATTTATCCAAACTGGCCCCAAAAAATGAACCACAACATCTGGTAAAATAAGGAAATGCATAATTTAAAGAAAACAACTAAAAAATGTGGGCTTGAAAGCCCACAAAATTTGTCTGAAATAGATGAATCCAAAATTTCACTAAATCGACCCAAAGATGTGGATTGTAGTTTGTAGCCTGCAAAATTTAGAGAAGACAATTAAAATATACAATTTTCTGAAAATGACCAAAACCTGTGGACTATACTTGCCCACAAAACTTGGATAAAACAATGAAATCTGGAAGTTCACAAAATTTGCCCCAATATAGTAAAATAAAAAAATTTTCAAAATCAATTAAAAACAGTGGACTAAACCAAAAAATATTGTCAAAACATTGAAATCCAGGATTTCACGAAAAGGCCGAAAACAGTGAATTATAAACCCTAAAATCTACCTAAAATAGTAAAAATGATAATTTTAGGAGAAAATGCAAAAAATTAGAGCCACAATTTGGTCAATATCATGAATTTTTCAAAATCACAAAAAAACGATGGCCAAAAGAGTGAAATCTACAGCTTCACAAAAAACATCAGAAAAATATGGACTATAACCCAAAAAATATGACCAAAACAATGCAATTCATAATTATACCAAAAACATACTAAAACATTGAACTATATCCCAAAAAAATAGCCAAGATGGAAAAAAAAAACAAAGAACTATAGACCACAAAATCTTGCTAAAACTATAAAATCCAAAATTGTAACACCCCATATATATATATATATATATATATATATATATATATATATATATATATATATATATATATATATATATATATATATATATATATATATTTATTGTTGAAAACTAAACCTCTAAATTCAATTCTTTCAATTTCTATATCACTTTAAACATAAATTCAGAAAGGTATATTTCAAATAAAATTTTGGCAGAGTCTCCCTTGAAATTTCTACCCCGAAATACAAAAAACTTACGGAATTCTGCTCTAAATTCCGTAGCTCACAACACAAGCAATATAATCATGGGCTCCCCAGGCCAAAATGAGCAGAATCACACAGACAATATAAATATTATGCACTGGGGGCCAAACTCACAACGGAATACAATTATAATTTAAAAACCATAAATTTCCATTAAAAACTTATATAAGTAATAGAAAAACTGTAGAAAAACTTTCCAAAAATCAAACACAGAACCCAGTACTCCACAACGAGGTGGGTATGGGCTTTCTTACCTCATCACAGTAATATATCTATATATTTTCACTTTAATACAAAATAATACATTAACTGTCTACATTTCTTCATATGCTAAATACATAGATTCTATCATTTCAACAAGGATACAATATCTAACTCTATATCTACCTTACCAGGCTGCTAGCAAACTTGCAGGAGAGTTAGGGTTGTCCACCCTAAAGGAGGAACCCCCCTAACCCCCAGAAAACAACAGGGATTAGCCATTTCTGATGTGAGTCTAATTATTAGTCTAATAAATAAATTAAATTGTATAAAGAAAATGAATTGAACTTACAAACATAAAGATAAGAAGATTTAACCTGGAGTCGAAACATAAAAACATCACCAATACGAGTTTATATCAAAGTACTTTTCAATTCTGCATCCAACTATACACATATCAATAACTTCACACATTTCCCTATATACATCATACTAGCCTCATATATATCCTTATTTTATATTTACATAATACTAATTCACATACAATACATTACTTTTCAGTTTGAATTCCCTAACATAAATATTCATCCTTCCACAGTTATCGTCATATCAGCATTTCTTTATTTTTATATATATTCACATGATGTTACTACATCTTTTCTTCATCTTTATTTAGCCATGCACTTCATTTATTAGTATTATATCAACAACTCACTCATTCACCCTGGAAATTATGCCAGGGCAGGTAGTTCTCACCATTCCCACGGAAATAGCGGGCGAGTAGTTCCCCGACACACTTCCAAGATACACAAACTCATGTCATAACATATTTTTCTTTAATAACCGTTTTCATAACCACTCTCATATTACAGATATTTATTTTATTGTATAACATCGCATCTTAAACATATGCATTCATTCCCATAATACCACATTAATTCATGTTTTATAACACAAAATATACACATTGCAATTTACTTGCATTTCACCACATTATTAACATATCACTTATTTGAATACTCATTCTTATTGCACCAAAAGCATGTTTTATAACTCATTCTCATCCTGTTATATCACTTTAGTTATTACTCAATCTTATTGAGAATTAAACTTACTTTCATTTTCACTTATATCCCAAGCTACCATTAATTTCACTTTCATCCTCATCAATTTATACTCCATATCCCAAACATAGCTTGGGCAATAACATATCACACCCCAAAGCCAATAGCTTGGGTAGTAATCACCGCACCCCAAGTAGAACTTGGGTAATATCACATCACATCTCAAGCCGATAGCTCGGTTATTAATTTACTTTAATTCCTTTTCAACTTACACTTTACTTTATTCTTCATTTCTTTTACACATTACCGATATTAGATTAACCACTCACCAGCTTACCCTGCGAATTATGCCAAGGCAGGTAGTTCCCACCATTTCCACAAAAATAGCGAGCGAGTAGTTCCTCGACACAATTCCAAGGTACATCAACACATATCATACTGTAGTTTACTTTAATAATCATTCTCGTGGTATAATTACTTCATGCTATTCACCATAATACATACTTCTTTTACTTTTTCATTTTAAATTAACCACATACTTCATTTAACATTTCTTTCCATACACAAACTCATAACTCGTATTCCTTTGTATTCAATTTCATTCACAGTCACTTTCTTTCACATTCACAATTCACTTTTCACTTTTTTTACTTTCACATTTCACTTTCTTTACTTTCTCGTTCTTATTTACGCTTATTTATTTTATTAGTTTGTCGACCAGTGAGTCACAGTATCCCAATATACTGAAAACCGACAGCCCAGTAAAATACGCAGACCGATGCTCACACAGTCTTACTCGTCTGAGGCTACGTCTTCCTCCCAGCCTATGCCAGCAAGGGAACTCCGCACCCCCGATAAACTGGGTACTTCCTCCCAGCCGAAGCCAGGAGGGAAAAACTCCGCACCCCAGGTAAACTGGGTACTTCCTCCTAGCCAAAGCCAGGAGGGAAAAACTCCGCACCCCAGGTAAACTGGGTACTGGGTACTTCCTCCCAGCGGAAGCCAGGAGGGAAAAAACTCCGCACCCCAGGTAAACTGGGTACTTCCTCGCGACAGCTGTCATTGAGGGAATAACCGGGCCTCAAGCCAATAGCTTGGGAGATAAAAACTCTGCATCCCAAACATAGTTTGGGTAATAAACTCCACATCCCAAGCCGGTCCTTGGATATTAGAAGGTCTAGCCCAAACTCCCAGGATTGCTGTAGGTACAACTGGTCAACAAAAATTAACTGTTATTAACATTACTCATTTCATCTTTTCATTTCAAATACTAGTCATATCTTTGACTTTAACTACGAGAAATATTATCTCATTTTATTAGCACAAACCATCTTATCTTTTATCTACCATTTTAACACATCTGGTGTCCACCATATTAATTATCATATCATTATACCACATTATGCATACACCATGTCATATAATCATATAACACCGCCATATCATCTTTTTGTATAACATGAATGCACCAAGTTATTTATTTTACCACAACATCACACATTATGAATACCATGTTAATTTATTACCCCATTATATCATATATAGGCATACGCCAAGTTATATCATGAATAAAAGAATGAAATCATGTTATTCCGGATCGTAAGTATATCAAAATATACAATTCATCACATAATAATATCATATTATTGCCCATTAACTCACTTCGAACATAATTATAATATAAACATATACCCATTGACTAATTTCATCAATTCTCACATCACAACTCATTATCATGATATACATATATCACAAACATACACCACATATGCGGGTTTTCAAGAACAGGGACCACAATCACTTATTTCATCTAATTATATCTCATGACATCCATTTATAGCTTACTAACTCATACACAAGGCTCCACATATACAAAATCACCTATAACGGTTTATATACCCTAAAACATGCACGAAACATACACGGGGTAGAAAAATGCATAAAATGTTTAATATATTTAATTTTTATACTTTAACACGTCACATTAATCTATAATATAGGTTTTATATACTTAAAATAGTTAATTTCCCCAAATATCACAAAAACTTATTTTCGGGCCCTTAAAAATTCGTATTTTCCTTCAAAATCAATTTTTAGCATAACTTCAACGAAATATATCAAAAACCACGAAATTTGGCCACAACATAAAATATATGTAGATACAACATACTCACCTGACGGATCGAGCAAACAATGTCCCACGTCCGCCCGGTAGCCAGTCGAAGTTCAACTTTTTCCACCTAAATGGAAAATTATTGGACCGATTAGCATAAACTCGAAACTCGACCTAGGAATCTCCAAATTCGAATCCGTCATCACTTACACGTCGCAAATGACATAAGTAGACGAGATACATTGACGGATTTCAAATTTGGACCCCAATGGACGAACTCACATATTGATCGGAGGTTTTCTAATAAGAAAATTTCATATTTCCTAATTTCTTTAATCCCTTTTTCCTAATCTCTCAAAATTAGGGTTAATACTAATAATAAGACTCAATTACACCTCCAAACCAAACCAATTCTCACCTAAATCTCGCTCAGGCATTTCACCGAACACCCGGCGTGCATATAACTTATACTTTCATTCCCAATCTTTTCCATTTAGTTCTAAGTCTACAAAATTCATTCTAAATTCATATTAACTCTCTCACACTACTCCACAATCTTCTATGCATTTTGAGAAGCAAGTTTCTTACCCAATTTCACCCACTTTTAAAAATTGACTTTATGCCAAAATCGCCACTTCATGACTTTACCAAGATATGCTTAATTTCTAACTCCTAACATGTTATATATGCTCTCTACATCTTCCTACATCAATTTCTACTAAAAGAAATGAAAAGCATACAATTTAATAAACTAACATACAATTTCTTATACCTTCTTGAAATCTTCTTCAAAAACCGACACCGCCACAGGGAAGAGCACCCAAAAATCTCTTAGAAACACCAAAATATTTGAAGTGGGAGGTGGAAGAGAGTTGGGATTCAAAAACCCTAGGATTAGGGTTTCTTGCAATTCCGGCCAGCAGAGGGGGGGGGGGGGGGGAGAAAGAGAGGTGGAAATGGCAACTTAGTAATTTTTTTGGTTTTTTAATAAAGTCAGGGTTTAGGGTTATGGTCTTTAGGCCCAATTACCTAAGAAAAAGACCTACAATAAGCTATTTCAACTCGATTTTGAAAAGTTTACAACCAAATGTCACAAACTAAAAAATCCAGTATTTTATTGACCCCCTATCATGTACAAACGCCCCAAAAAAAATTCGAGTCAAATCGGATTTGTCTCCTATGAGAAAACTCATCCCAAAACTCCTATATTTCCATTTTTTCCCGTTTAACTCCAAATTTCAATTTAATCATTCTAATACACATAAAATCAATTAATAAGGGTAAATATACTCAAAAACATATTTTAAAATAATTTAAACCAAATAATTAAGGAATTTTAAAAAAACAAACAGATGTTACAAAAATTCCTTCAAACATGACCAACACGGTGGACTAGCCCACAAAATATAGCAAAAAAAAGTGAAATATGTTAGTATACGAAAATGGCTGAATAGTGCTACAAAATTTTGCCAAAATAGACAAATCCAAAAATTTTCAAAATCGACTAAAAACACTGAACTAGCCCACAAGATCTTGCCAAAGCAGTGAAATTTGGAATTTCACCATATCGCCCCAAAATTGTGAACCATATAGTCCACAAAATTTGAATAAAATACTTAAAATCTAGAATTTCAGGGAAAAAATGCCAAAAACTACATACAATAGGCCATTAAATTTAGCCATTATAGTAAAATCAAGAAATTCTCAAAATTAGCCAAAAGCGATGGACCATACAACCCAAAAAATATTGGTCGAGTCTATTTGGTTAAGCTTTTTTTTTCAAACCCAAAAACGGGTTTGGTTAGGGTGTTTTGTGAAAAGAGTTCACAAAACTCCAACTTCAGTCATTCTCTCTCTACACGAGCGCAACCTTACAATTTTAGGGTGTTATTTTTGAAAACTCCAACTTATTTGGTTAGGGTGTTTTTAGAAAACTGTTTTCAGAAAACTGTTTTCAAAACAACAAACCAAACACAATAATTTCTCAAAATCAGAAGAAAACAAAAAGGTAAGGTATGATCTACAAAATCAGGCCATAACAGTGAAACCAATAATTTTGCCCTAGCGACCCAAAACTGTGGACTAACCAATCAAATCTAGCCAAAACAGAGAAATACAGAATTTCACGAAAATGGTAGAATATATCACCTACAAATTTTGTCTAAAAACACTGATATCTAGAATTTTACTAAAATGACAAAAAACTGTGGATTATAGTCCAAAAAATTTGACCAATATAGTGAAATCAATAATTTTTCAAAATCGCCCAAAAAATGGATATAGTTCACAAAATATATCCAAAATAATGAAATCCAAAACATCATGAAAACATTGACTATGAGTATTGCAAACAAAAATTACAACAAAAAAAAAGACAATGAAATAATGAATTTCATGAAAACGCCAAAAACTAACCCACAAAATTTTGCCAGTGTAGTGAAATCAATAATTTCTCATAATCGCCAAACACGATGGATAGCTTACTAAATGTATCCAAATTAATGAGTCCAGAATTTCACAAAAAAAATGTCGAAATGTGCGTACAATTTTTTTTTTTTTTTTTGTGGGTGGGTGGGGGGGGGGGGGGGGGGGGATAATGAGATAATGAATTTAACAAAAACACCTGAGAACTAATCCACAAAATTTGGCCAATAACGTGAAATCATTTTTTTGAAAAAAAAAAGGTCAATGGCTTATAACTTGTAAAATTGGTCAAAATAGAGAAATCAATAATTTGTCAAAATCAGCCAATAATTGTGAACAACCAAACTTTTCTGCCAAACCAGTGCGATTCCAAAATTTCCCAAAATCGACCAAAATTATGGACTAAAGCAGACAAAAATTGGACTAAACAATGAAAGTTAAAATTTCACAAAAACAATTGGAAATTGTGGATTAGAGGCCAATAAAATTCGGCAATATAGCAATGTCAAGAATTTGTCAAAATCAACCAAAAAGGGCAAACAAAATTATCTCACAAAATTCCGCCAAAACATTAAAATCCAGAATTTCTCTGAATCGTCCAAAGAATGTGTATTATATGGAGAGAAAAAAGTGCAATCCAAAATTTTGCAGAACAGACGAAATCTTTGGACCATAGCCCACATATTTTGGCCAATACAGAGAAATCAAGAATTTCCCAAAATTGGCCAAAATGGTAGATTATAAGAGCATATGTAGTCGTTCAATCTCAAAATTTGGGTATTTGGCATATAAGAATATGAATTTTGGGTTTGAACTGTAGTCGTTTAAACCAAAATTTTGGTTTTTATTTTTAAAAAATCGACTTACGATAGATGATGTCTCGTCCCAGAATTTTTTATTATAAAAATGTATCGGACGATGAATGATTTCTTGTCCATGGATATAATTTTTTTATTTAAAAAAAAAACAAGAGAAGGAAAATCATTTTCCGTTTTACCATTTTTAAAAAAATGCTCACGGACGAGGAATCATTTCCTGTCCGAGAGTTGTTGAGAGTTGTTTAGATAATTAATTGTTAATTAATAATCCTAATTTAATCTTAATTTAATCTTAACTTTTAATTAAATCCTAATCTATACGCATAATAATTCTATAGGCATTATTCCATAGAATTTCCTCGAAATAAATCTCATGGACAGTCTGATCAATGTAAAATAAAATAAAATAGAAGTGACGAAAGATACTATTTCGTCTGATTTCATTTTTTATATAAAAATGAACGGACAAAAGATCATCGTTCATCGGCAATATTTTCCAAATTCCTATATTTTCTCCCAAATATAGCCTACCACTGTTCCCCTCAAATCCAAATTTTGAGTATTTAGCCAACGACTACAGCTCGATTTTTGCCAAATTTGACAAATTTTGCAAAAAATGGCCAACGACTACAGATGCAACCCAAGCAAATTTTGTAACATCCCGTATACAATTTTTAAATTAAAAATACATTTCTTATTTTTACATGTGCAACGCACGTGCAATTTCATCTTATGATTTTTTATTCTCAATTTTATTTAAAAGTTATGCACAATTTTCTTTCATTCATTTTTGTTGCATATTAGAACCCATAGGCCTAATAGACGACTCTAAGCCCATTAAAATAAATTAAATAAATAAAAATAGACCAAGCCCACAAGAGGAAGCCCACTAAGAAAAATCCTACAATTAGTTGTACACTTGTCATGTAAACAATATGTACAAATAAATAAATAACAACTAACAAATGAGAGTGTGTGCTTGTGGGTTGCACGTGCACGTAGTAACCCAAAAGTCACAAGAAGAGTTAGCCATGCATAAGAATAGAAAGAGTTGGGAGTTTGTGAAAGTAATGGTGAGTGGGCAATTAGTAAAAGGGGGTATGTAGGTTATAAATTAGAACACTTAATTTGAGTAGTAGAAGAGCCTTCTCAAACCCTATAAATACCACCCAATTTCCTTCATAATCTTGCACCCAAGATCAAAAGAAACAAAAGATAAAAATAAGAAAGGGAGGAAAAGAAAAGGAGAATTGTTTGAGTTCTTGCTTGGAAAAATGAGAGCTTGCTAGGAGAAGAAGAAAGTCACATTCTTGGAGCTAGGAGCAACTTCTAGGAGTCTTCTTCTACTTTAGAATCTTCATTTGAGGTGGGTGTCTTCTTGAGCTTTCTAATTTATAGTATCATGTATGTGTAGGTAAATTGATAAATAAACTTGATATGCATATGAGTAGTGATTAAATTGAAATGATGATATTTAGAATGAAGATGCATGCTAATTGAAAGATTTTCATAAAGATAAGTTGAATTGATGTTGTTTAATTGCATGGTAGTACATCTTGATTAGATTAAATGATATTAAAATAGATTTGTACACAAAGTTACTAATCCATGCAAGGAAAGTTACTGTTTTAAATTTTGTTTATACTTCAGAAAAATCATATCTAATAAAATAGTTGGAATCTGGAACAAAAACTTTTTTGGGGAGCATCTTGTATATGTCAGTAGCATCCTTTTAGAATTTCATAAGATTTGGAGTTTGTTTACTATTTTAATAAATTCTAAACTCAAAACTGGTTAGTAGTTGGCTGTTTGCAGGAATTCTGCACACCTTTCGGTTTTTGATTAATTCAGCATTTTAAATAAAATAATTTGATAAAAGTCAGAACTAAGAAATTATAGTAGACACGTTAACCTTTCTAAAAGTCCAAGAACTCAAATTTTCATAAAGAATTGGATTTTATATGAATTTTACAAGACTGTACATTAGCAGTATTTCAGTATCTGGACCCCATTGTATATTTTGAAGAATTCAGGGTTATAGATATGGTATTTTGAGAAAACTTATAATCACAAAATGAAAGTAGACTTGTATACCTTCAGTTTGATATAAAGAACGCTAAGTTTCGTGATGTATACAATTTTCTATGATTTTTACAAATAGCATAAAATGCAGTTTTCTAACTTTGAATTTACTGTTTTGCAATGTTACTTAAACGACTTGATTGAAAATATATTCTCGCTGTTTTAAGTTATATTTTGGGAAAGTAAAAATCATATTCATGAGTTGATGAAATGTGAACTTAAGAAAGACATATATATATATATATATATATATATATATATAGAGAGAGAGAGAGAGAGAGAGAGAGAGAGAGAAATCTTCGGTTGCTCACTACTTTGGTGAGCACTCCGTGAGCACTCACGAAATACAGCACCTATGACAAATCCGAACCGCTCATATTGTTCTATATACCTTAGATAGCCTAACAATAAAAAATCAAGTAATTTGAAGTTCATTTGCCCATGATTTACACCATTACAAAATTGTATGGCTGAAAATTCTAACAGCATGATGGATCGGCAAATGAACTTCAAATTACTTGATTTTTTATTGTTAGGCTATCTAAGGTATATAGAACAATATGAGCGGTTCGGATTTGTCATAGGTGCTCTATTTTATGAGTGCTCACGGAGTGCTCACCAAAAGTAGTGTGCAACCGAAGGATATATATATATATATATATATATATATAGAGAGAGAGAGAGAGAGAGAGAGAGAGAGAGAGAGAGAGAGAGAGAGTCCCCTTCGGTTGCACATTACTTTTGGTGAGCACTCCGTGAGCACTCACGAACTAGAGACCCTATGAAAAATCCGAACCGCTCATATTGTTCTATATGCCTTATATAGCCTAACAATAAAAAATCAAGTAATTTGAAGTTCATTTGCCCATCCATCATGTTGTTAGAATTTTCAGCCATACAATTTTGTGATGATGTAAATCATGGGCAAATGAACTTCAAATTACTTGATTTTTTATTGTTAGGCTATCTACGGCATATAGAACAGCATGAGCGGTTCGGATTTTTCATAGGGTCTCTAGTTCGTAAGTGCTCACGAAGTGCTCACCAAAGTAGTGTGCAACCGAAGATTTCTCTCTCTCTCTCTCTCTCTCTCTCTCTCTATATATATATATATATATATATATATATACATACTAGATTTGCCCGTGGGCACGTGCCTACGGCACGTTTTCGGAACGATAAAGCATATGAAAGTCTTGTAAACAATAAAACAACAATTATATAGCGCAAGTTTGAATAGTAAAACAATAATTAGTTGTAAATAAAAGTCTCTGTTTCCATCAGTATATGTTGAAAAATAATTATAAATGGAGGTGTAAAATCCAACTTCTTAGAACTTTGAGTGTGAAAAATGATGAAATTTAACTGTTGATGAGATATTTGCTATTTTCAATGTAACATGAGCAATAAAAAATGCATAAAATTTTGAAAATTTACAAACCTAAAATCTGAAAATATAAATTTCTGAATAGAGAGAGAATGTGAGAAAGAGAGAGAGAGGGAGAGAAATAAATAAATAAATAAAGGAGTTGTTGTGAGGGATTTGAATTTGAGTTTTGGGGGGAAACTTTTGGGCGGAAAAATGTGTTTTGTGAGGTTGGATCTGGACCATTGATTTCAGCCCTACTAAATGAGAGCCACTTGATAGCTTTCTTTGTGTTTTATTATATATATATATATATATATATATATATATATATATATATATATATATATATATATAGGATTAAGATGTTAAGATTAATTCAAAATAAATCAAAGGAAGATGATGAGATTGATTTTCAAAGATAAATTTTAAAGAGATTATCTCATAATCTTAATTAACTTGATTCAAGAAAGTTTTGGATGAATATGAAAAGTGTTTGTGAAAATGAATAGGTTGAGATTGTACCTGTTGATGAATGAATAAGAATGCATGAAAGAATTTGAATAAATTATGAATACATAAAATTTGCGAATATGAATTATAAAGGGATGAGTGCCCCAGGTTGTTGAACATGGAAAGATGTTGATTCTAGAAGCTTAGTGATACCCAAGTACCGGCAAAAGTAATGGAAATGAATAATTGATTTTTGGAGAAGTGGTCAATATGAGCTGTCGTTCTCGGTATTTTTTCGTAAGACCAGTAAGAGGGTAAACTAGCTCTAGATAGTATTATTTATTCATGTTCAAACTTAAGAATTAGGCACTAAGTGAAGATGGAATAAAATTGGGCAAACGTAAGTGGAGGGCCTCTATATAGTCGGGCAGTGGATTCCGGGACTATAGACCCATTCGGGCGGTGAATTCCGGGACTGTGGTTGCTTGCGATGGAGGCGAGCATTAATTAAATCCGGGATTATAATTGATCGGACGGTGGATTCCATGATCATGAATAGTTGGGCAGATAGTAGGCCATACTCCAGTGTATATGTGTATACCGGGGCTAGAGGGACACTTGGGTGATGTTCGCACGACGAGAATTCTGTATAGTCTGGCAGTGGATCTCCGAAACTGAAATCCGTACTCGTGGAATGTCTAAACTTTGTTTTATTACTGGGTAGTTATCATGGCGAGAGATTAAATCCTTTAATGTGGAGTGCGTAGGTGCTTGCACTCGGACCTATGCAGTATGGGATGCATAGAATCCGAACAAGTATTAGTGTCATTGTAGTATAACACCTGCATTAGGCATTAAGTCATGTCATACACTAACATATATAGGGTATTCACTCTTTACACTTTTATATGCATTCAAGTTTGTGATTTGTTAAAGTAAGAGATTTCATTATAATACAGCATAGAGAGGATCGTTGTTTGTAACATTGCGTCGGTTGTAAGCAACTGACGTGCCCACAGTTTCATATGCAAGACTTGGATCTTACAAAGAGATATAGAAATGAATTTGATGCTTATGATTAGTTACATGTTCAAGTTGTTGAAATTGTATATTTATCATGTTGTACTTCATTTATTTTACGCTGATGTAAAAGAACAATGATGTAATATAAGTTTCAAAATTCCTTGTAAAATTGTACGAAGTGAAGTGTAGATCCTGTTGAGCTACGAATTACCATATTTTGGTATTCGGGGCGTTACAAGTTTGGCCAAGAAAACTAAATCTAGAATTTCTCCAAATCAACCAGACACTAAGAACTATTGCCCAGATGGCCAAAAAATTGAAATCTAGAATTGTACAAAAATGGTAAAAAATTGAAATCCCAAATTTTCTCAAAGTCGGCCAGAAATGGTGGATTATAGCCCACAAAATCTTGATAAAATTAGTGAAATTTAGAATTTCACCAAATCGGGAAAAAAACTGTTGACTACCCACAAAATTTGGACAAAGCAATTGAAATCTAGAATTTCTTAAAAACAGTTGATACTTGTGGACTATATCTGATAATTTTTAAACAATATAGTGAAATTAAGAATTTATCAAAATTGACAAAACACAATGGAATATAGCCCACAAAATCTGGCAACAACTCTGAAATCCATAATATCATAAAAATGGCTAAAATTGTGCATTGAATTTGGACAAAACAATGAATCTATAATTTCATGAAGATAACCAAAATTATGAGCAATAACTAATAAATTATGGTCAAAATAGAAAAATCCAGAATGTCACAAAATCAACAAAAAATGGTGGAATATAACCCTCAAAGGTTTGCAAAAAAGTGCAATTCAGAATTTCACTAAATCGATTGAAAACCGAAAAAAGATGCTCAAAATAGAGAAAATCTAAAATTTCCCTAAAATGGTTGAAACACTAAACAACATCCCAAAAAATTTGATCCGTACAGTGAAGTCAAGAAATGTTCAAATCTGCCAAAAAAAATCAACTATAGCCCACAAGTATTGGACAGAATAGAGAACTCGAGGCCAAAAGCAGTGGACTATGCAAAATCTAGCCAAAATAATACAATCAAGAATTCTGCCAAATCGACTTAATACTATAGACTATATAGTCACAACATACTCGCAAAATAGTGGTATCCAGAACTTCACAAAAACTATTGCAACAGGTGGACTATATTCCACAAAATTTGACTAGTATAATGAAATCAACAAATTTTCAAAATAAGCAGTTGACTATAACTCACAACATCTGAGCAGAACAAAGAAAGCCAAAATTTCACGTGAAAAAACAAAATTAGTGGACTTATAACCCAAAAAATCTACCTAAAACAGTGATATCCAAAATTTCATGCAAATCATCAATAGAGTGAAATTAATAATGTCTAAAAATTAGCAAAAACTATGGATTATATAGCCCATAAATATGGATAAATAGTGAAATTTAGTTTTGTTCGAACTCGAATTTTATAAATTAGAAATTTGCTAACAATATTTGTGAAGAACCAAATTTTACAGGAGGAAAGGAACAAACCAAAAACTTTAATACAGAGTCGAGATTAAGATCTCTGTCCTTAAAGCAAAATTCGCCCCGTAGTATGACAGTGGCTGGCGAATTGCCACCCAGAATACAACTGTATTACCTATTCCCTGAAGAGCAGCACCCTAACTCCTGAGATCTCAGCGAACTTGTTACTGTGTTGTACTCTCAGTGTTTGACACAAAGGAAGAAGAAGTAGAAGAAGAATAATAAGAAGTATAATTCGGATTACCAAAATCTATCTCTTCTGGCAGACAGGACTTACTAGTGTTATAGGAGAAAATAGAGCAACTGATGGGAGGCCCATTACTCTATAACAGCAGAGTAATGGTCCATTACTCTGCAACAGCAGAGTAGTGGTTCAGATTCACAATTGATGAGCCATTACTCTGCTGTTACAGAGTAATGATACCAGTTACTGAATGTGAAAAGCCACAGTGTACTAGGGAAAAAAAATTTGACCGGGGCAAAAAAAATATAAGCCAAGCCAAGCCAAGCCATTCCAGGCCAGCGGGAGCTGGGGTCGGGGACGGGCCGGGCGTGAGCGTGCACGCGTGTGTTTATCATTTTGGCTAAGTTCTCTCTCCACTACACGTTAGTGGTAACCCCCGTGCCACGCCCTTTAGTCTAATTTTTTAGTATATATACTAGAAAAATCTTTTCCCATTTCCGATATGGGGCTATCCATTTTCTCCAAATTTTCAAGTTAGTACATTTCGAGTACCCAACTTTGGACCAACATTTCTCATTCATATGGAATTCGTTTTTGGCAAATGAGTACACCACGGAATAGTACTCGATGAGAGGATCGCAATCCAATCATTTTCCGGTGCCACCGGTGGTCGGAGAAAGCCGGAATCCGGCCCGGAAAATCAGCAAAAATTAATTCCAACAATCTCCCACATGAATAGAAATTACCAGACTATGTAATCCAGACACGACATAAAAAGACATGACAGAAAAAAACTCTGAGAGTACAATCGGAAAATTACTGCCTCAGGAATGGTAGTAATTTTTCAACTTTGAACCACCGTTAGTAAGTAGCTATCGGATTCACTTGACCAGGTAGTGAACATGATGTCTTGAACTATCCGGGTTTTGATGTAAACTTAGACAATAACTAACACACAGTTTCATCTCCTCATAGAACTAGATTCTCTTGTTGTATTCATTTTGGCCTTGAACAACCCTGGTTAATCATGAGTGAACTTGGAGAATGTAGCCTCTCTTCATTCTCCTAGAAACGGCCTCATTTCACACTTACAAGGTGATTGCCCATAAAGAGTATTCTGCCATACCCCACTTTCATTTCAAAGCTATGAGAATCATTAAAAGCCAAGCTTATCCTTACACCTTGCAGGCAGCACTGTTTTATCATCCTAGGAGTGGGTACGAGATTTTAATCTCTCAGTGCTCACGTCGATTCAACAAGATTTAGTTGTCCCCTTGAACCTATATCTTGGGATCTCCAATTCCTAGGTAGGGTTTCCATCAAGTATCCTCTTTCGTCATAGGCTTTAAACCCATTCTTCTTGATGATCTTTCAACTTGCTCTCGCGACAAACCTTTAGTAAATGGATCTACTAGGTTGTTGGTCGATTTTACTCTATAGAGATTACTCCATTTGAGAGCAGTTGTCTAATTATTTTGTGTCGCCTTCTGATATGACGAGACTTACCATTATACATACAACTCAGTACCGGTGCTATAGCCGATTGGCTGTCACAGTGTACACATAAAGCAGGCACTGGTTTTTCTCACATAGGAATATCCTCTAAAAAGTTTCGAAGCCATTGTGCTTCCTCTGCCACTTTGTCTAAAGCAATAAACTCAGATTCCATGGTGGATTTGGCCAATAGCGTTTGTTTAGAGGATTTCCATGACACAGCTGCACCACCAAGTGTGAAGACATATCCACTTGTGGATTTTGAGTTCTTGGATTCCGATATCCAGTTGGCATCACTGTAGCCTTCTAGTACTGCTGGGTATCTGGTGTAATGTAGCGCATAACTCTGAGTATGTCGCAAGTAGTTCAATACTCTAATTATTCCTTTCTAGTGACTTCGTCCTGGATTACTTGTGTATCGGCTCAATTTATTTACTAAATGGGTCAAGTCCGGTCTTGTACAATTTGTTAAGTACATCAGATTACCGATTACATGTGCATATTCCAGTTGTGATATGCTGTCACCCGTGTTTTTGAACAAGTGAAGACTGGGATCCACAAGACTTTTGGCAGTCCCATTCGAGTAATTCTTGAACCTTTCAAGTACTTTCTCAGCATAATAAGCTTGAGACAAAGCAATTCCCACAGACGTCCTGAAAACATTGATTTCTAGTATGACGTCTGCAACTCTCAAATCTTTCATATCAAACTTTCCACTAAGCATGTTCTTAGTTTGTTTGATGATGTCGTTACTGCTTCCAATAATGAGCATGTCATCCACATACAGACACACCAGAATGTATCCATTTTGGAGTATCTTTGATGTAGACACACTTATCGCATTTATTTATTTTGAAACTATTTGACATCATGACATTGTCAAATTTTGTATACCACTACTTTGGAGCTTGTTTCAGTCCGTACAGAAATTTTACAAGCCTGCACACTTTATTTTTTTTTCCAGGAGCTACGTAACCCTCAGATTGTTTCATGTATATTTCTTCTTCTAAATCTCCATTTAGAAATACAATTTTAACATTCATTTGATGTATTTCCAGGTTACGTAGAGCTGCAATAGCTATCAACATTCTTATGAAAGTTATTCTTGTAACTGGAAAATATGTATCAAAGAAGTCTAGACCTTCCTTTTGCCTAAATTCTTGTACCACAAGTCTCGTATTATGTTTCTCTATTGAACCATCTGGTTTCAATTTTTGTTTGAAAATCTATTTGCATCCTAGTGCTTTACATCCAGAAGGCAAATCGACCAACTTCCATGTATAATTTTGCATAATAGAATTTATTTCACTTTTGATTGCTTCCTTCCACATGGGAGCATCAGGCGTAGACTTGGCTTTCTTGAATATTCTGGACTCATTCTCAAACAGAATGGCCGTTACAAAGTCAGGACCAAATGACTTTAATGTTCTAGCCCGTTTACTACGTCTAGGCTCATCATTATCATGTTCTGGTTCATCAACCGAAGTACTTGCATTCCCTTGTTCACGTGTACATTTGGGATACGTAGTATTCTTGCACGGAAAAACGTGTTCAAAGAATGAATCATTCTTTGATTCCATTATTGTATTCACATGGATATCCGGTATATCTGATTTATATACCAAGAACCGATATGCACTACTGTTCTGTGCATAGCCTATGAATATGCAATCAATCGTCTTAAGTCCTATTGTGACCTGTTTTGGATTAGGTACTGCCACTTTTGCTAGACACCCCCACACTTTGAGGTATTTATACGAAGGTATATTTTCTTTCCACAGTTCATATGGTGTCTTACCAGTTTTCTTGTAAGATATTTTATTGAGAATATAGTTGGCAGTCAGCAATGCTTTCCCCCACATGTTTTGGGGTAATCCAGAATTCAACAGAAGGCATTCATCATCTCCTTTAGAGTTCGGTTCTTGCACTCGACAGGTGAGTAAGGAGCAGTTGTTTGATGAACTATTCCATGTTCAGAGCAGAACATATTAAATGGTGCATCATATTCTCCTCCTCTATCACTCCTAACGATTTTAATCGTTTTGCCAAGTTGTTTCTCAACCTCAAGTTTATATTTCATGAATTTATCCAAGGCCTCATTTTTGCTATGTAACAAGTATACATAACAAAATTTTGTGCAATCGTCTATGAATGTCACAAAGTACTTTTTGCCACCTCTGGTTTGCACGTATTTTAAATCACACAGATCTGTGTGAATTAGACCTAGAGTTTCTGTGTTTATTTCTACAGAACGTGATGAAGTTTTAGTGAGTTTGGCCTCCGTGCAAACTTCACATTTTTCAGAGTTGTCTACCTTAAATTTTGGTAGCAAATTTATGTTAATTAATTTACGCATAGAATTGACATTAACATGGTCTAGTCTTTCATTCCAAACAGAAGAAGACTCAACAACATAGGTAATAGGAGTTATTTCATTAACTTTGGGAACAACAGGAACAATAGTTTTAGGGATGACTGTCATTACATTAAACTTGAACAGTGCATCCTTTACATATCCTTTACCCAAGCACACCCCATTTTTAGACAATACAAAATTATCAGAAGCAAGAACAACCTTAAATCCATTCTTACTGAGCAAAGAGCCCGATACCAAGTTCTTTCTAATATCTGGAACATGCAACACATTTGTGAGTGTTAGTTTCTTGCCCGAAGTCATCTTCAGCACTGTCTTTCCTGTTCATGCAATTTTTGAGGTGGAAGAATTATCCATGAACAGTTGTTCATCCTTGTTGCACTTCTGGTATGAAGTGAACATCTCCTTGTCCAAGCAGATGTGTTTGGTGGCCCCAGTGTCGTACCACCACTCTCGAGGATTGCTCTCCACCAGATTTACCTCTGATACAACAGCACAGAGGTTCAGGTCAGAGAGACCGGTGGACAAATTCTCAGCTATGTGTGCATGGGATATGTCAGTTCCTTTTGCCTGTCCAGTTCTAGCATGGTTGTTGTCATTGTTGCGGCATTTAGAAATTCTGTGTCCCAGCTTGCCACACTTGTGACATTTTCCAACAAACCTCTTTGCTGCCGGTTTTTTGTTGGAGGCCTGTGGCAAGAACTTTCTCTTTTTTCCTTTCTGTTCATGCTCCACCATATTTACCTTTTTTGTGGACTGATTTCCATAGGACCTGTCAGCTTTGCGGTTTCCCTCTTCGATACACAACTTGACAATGAGGTCTTCAAGAGACATCTCCTTTCGCTTGTGCTTGAGGTAGTTATTGAAGCCTTTCCATCCAGGTGGAAGCTTCTCGATGAACGCTGCAACCTGGAATGGTTCGCACAGCGTCATGTTCTCTGCAGCGATTTCATGCATTATCACCTGCAGTTCCTGGATTTGACTCACCACTGTTTTGGAGTCAACCATCTTGTAGTCCAGAAATTTGCCGACTACAAACTTCTTGGATCCAGCATCTTCTGTTTTGTACTTCTTTTCCAAGGACCCCCGCATAAGTTTGTACATCTTGAAGACACAGTAAACGTTGTACAATGGGTCTACCAAGCCATTCAGGATATAGTTCCTGCAGAGATAGTCACCCTGAGTCCATGCATCAACTGCAGCAACTGAGTGCGCATCCATTGGTGCCAGCATAAAGGCAGATTCGGTGAGAAACCTGTCCAGCTTCAAGGTGTGCATCTTCCCCTGCCACTTCTTGAATCCAGTTCCATGGAACTTCTCTGATTTTTCCCCCACAGTGATGTGTGTGGGCAGAACGACCGAATGTGCCGCAACCGATTGTGCAATCCCATTTTGGGTCACTGGTGTTTCGGCACTGATAAGCCCATTGACACTTTCGAACTGTGTTTTCCATGTTCTGAAACAGTTAGAATATAACTATTAGTTGTTTTTCCGAAATGATAACATAACCTGTAAAGAATCTTCACAAAAAACTGTTAGAATAGAGAAAAAGATTTTTGGGATGTAGTTTATGGGAGTGAGACCAACAAACCAAATTTTGCTTTAAGATTGTTAGAACTCGAATTTTATAAATTAGAAATTTGCTAACAATATTTGTGAAGAACCAAAATTTACAGGAAGAAAGGAACAAACCAAAAACTTTAATACAGAGTCGAGATTAATATCTCTGTCCTTAAAGAAAAATTCGTCCCGTAGTGTGACGGTGGCTGGCAAATTGCCTCCCATGATACAACTGTATTACCTATTCCCTGAAGAGCAACACCCTAACTCCAGAGATCTCAGCGAACCTATTACTGTGTTGTACTCTCAGTGTTCGGCACAGAGGAAGAAGAAGAAGAAGAAGAAGAATTCGGATTACCAAAATCTGTCTCTTCTGGCATACAAGACTTACTAGTCTTATAGGAGAAAATAGAGCAACTGATGGGAGGCCCATTACTCAGTAATAGCAGAGTAATGGTCCATTACTCTGCAACAGCAGAGTAGTGGTTCAGATTCACAACTGATGAGCCATTACTCTGCTGTTACAGAGTAATGGTACCAGTTACTGAATGTGAAAAGGCACAGTGTACTGGGGAAGAAAATTTTTGACCGGGGCAAAAAAAAAATATAAGCCGAGCCGAGCCAAGCCATTCGGGGCCAGCCGGAACCAGACCGGGCACGCGCGCACGTGTGTGTTTGTCATTTTGGCTAAGTCCTCTCTCCACTACACGTTTGTGGTAACCCCCGGGCCACGCCATTTAGTCTAACTTTTTAGTATATATACTAGAAAAATCTTTTTCCATTTTCGATATGAGACTATCCATTTTCTCCAAATTTTCAAGTTAGTACATTTCGAGTACCCAACTTTGGACAAATATTTCTCATTCATATGGAATTCGTTTTTGGCAAATGAGTACACCACAGAATAGTACTCGACGAGAGGATCGCAATCCAATCATTTTTCGGTGCCACCGGTGGCCGGAGACCGTCTGAATCCGGCCCGAAAAATCAGCAAAAATTAATTCCAACAAGTATATCATGGGGAAAATATATATATAATTGCAACCAAAATTTGAAGAAGAAAAAAATTAAAATCCGAGATTTCACGAAAACAGCTGAAAATAGTGGGCTCCCACAGAATATGGCCGATAAAGTGAAATCAAGAATTTCTTGAGATTGCAAAATTAAAAAACTATGGACAGTGGCATACAAAATTTTGGCTTAGGGGTGTTCGCAGGCAAGGTCTGGCGGCTTTTTGCAGGATTTTTAATTTGAACCCTAAATTTATAGGCGGGTTGTATAAGGGATTAAAACTCGCCCATCCTGGTTCAGGTTGGGTACCGGACGAGTTTATCTGGTTTATGAATGATATATTAGAACATTTGTTTATTTTTTTCGCTCTCAAAAGAAATTCATATGGGTTTATGTATATTAAGAAAATGTGCATCTAATATCTAGTATTATTTAAAATAGGAATGATAAGTACCTCATTACTTTTCTCCAAAAAATTATGCATAAACATATACTAACATAACAAATATTGTGTTCTATGTATAAATACATTTAGGTATACTAAAGTTGATAAGCACATATTGGGCAGGTTGGGTTTTTAAGGTTCGGGTTGGTCGAGTTTAGGGCGGGTTTAGGGAAACATAAAACCCGCCCTCTTTAAATATGGGAGGGTTTTCTACCTCTTCAAAATCCTATTTTCTTGGGTTGGGTTAGGGCGGGTTCAGGCTTGAGCCTGCCCGATGAATACCCCTAATTTGGCAACTTCAAAGAAATAAAAAAATTCTCAAAAATGTCAAAAAATGGTGGACTATTGCCTACAAAATATTGCCAAAAAGATCCAAAACTGTAAAGCCCAATTTGGACAAAATTATTAAATTCCTCAATTTCACGAAAATGGCCAAAAACTGTGAATTATATAGACAACAAAATTTGGCTAATATAGTGAAGTCGAGAATTTCTTAAAATTGACCCACAAAAAAGTTCATTGTAGACTACAAAATCTGCCAAAAATAGTAATAAATCCAGAATTTCACGAAAATGATAGAAACCATAGAGTATAGCCCATAAAATATGGCTGATATATTGAAATAAAAAAATTTCCAAAATCGGCCAAGAACTATGGACGAACCACAAAATATGGCCAAAACAATGCAATCCAGAATTTTACAAAAAGAGCAAAAACATAGTGAAATTTATAATTATCAAAGCATATGGAAAACAGTGAACTATTCTCTGTAGCCCATAAATTCTAGCCAAACATTGAGATTCATGATATCTCAAAATGAACTAAAAATAGTGGACTATAGCCCCACAAAGTCGGACTAAAAATAGTGAAATCAAGAGTCTCTTAGAATCAACTTAAAGGGTGAACTTTATAGCCGACAAAAGCTGGTCAGAACAGTGAAATTCAGAATTTTTAAAATTGAAAGAAATAATGGACTGTATAGCCCCAAAAAATGGTCATAATAATGCAATTAAGAATTTTTCTGAATCGACCAAAAACGATGGACAATAACACACAATATCTGGTCAAAATAGTAAAATAAAATAAAAATTCATGTAATCAATGAAAGTAATGGACTATATAGGCCACAAATTCTGCAAAACAATAGTGAAAATTAAATTTTTTTTATGTACTATATAACTAACAATATAATGACAAAATAGCGGATTTTTGAAATTTCTCAAATTCAAATGAAAATAGTGAAGATAATGGATTATATAACCCACCAAAATTTAGCTAAAATAGTGAGTTTCATAATTATTCAAATTGATGAAACGATGGACTGCAGTCCACAAAATCTACTAATAAGCTAGCTAAAATTTAAAATTCTCGAAATATTTCAAAAAACATTGAATTATAGCCAAAAAAAATATGGCCAAAATTATGAAAATTAAAATTTCTCAATATACCAAAAATGGTAAACATAGTCCAAAACATCTAGCAAAAACATTAATATTCAAAATTTCTCAAAATTGATCGACCAAAAACAGTGAACTCTCTCACCTGCAAAATCTGTCCAAAAGTAGTTAAATTTAAAAAAATTCGAAACACGTGGAAAACGGTGGAATATAGTCCATAGTATCTAACAAAAATATTAAAATATAGAATTTCTTTATGTCGACCGTAAATATTGGACTCTCGTCCACAAAGTATGTCTGAAAATAGCGAAACTTAAAATTCCTAGAAATATATCAAAAACGGTAGACTACAATCCACAACATATGGCAACAACATTAAAATTTAGAAATTTAACGAAATCAAAAAAATAGTGGACTCTCGTCCATAATTTTGTTCAAAAATAGTGTAAATCAAAATTTCTCGAAACATGTTGAAAATGTGGGCTATAAAACCCACAAAATATGGGGAACTTAGTTGGACCCCCTCTTAAATACATAATGAAACGAGCACAAACTAAAATTTTAGAAAGTGTGTAAACAAGTCATACGAGTTCGCCTAACTACTTAAAGCGTCAAAGTGAAGTCAACAAAAACTATGCCAAATTAATAAAAAAAAATTGTGAAATCCATTGCAAAACCGGTAATAAAAATTAGTAGGGGTTCAAAAAATGAACAAAAAATTTTCGAGTTTTTGTTGGGACCAAGGGCAATATGGTCATCTCCCACCCTCCAATTGCAGACACCTAAGAGCATCTACAGTCGTCATTGTTTAAAAAAAATGCATATATGTATAAATGCATATAGCATTCGCCAATTCATTGTAGTCGTCGATTGGTATTTTTTACCAATTTAATAATAAAAAAATTCAAACGGAATTTCAAGTTGCATCGGCCGATTTTTTATGATTTTTTTTATTAATTAAAAACGCTATTTAAGTTTTTATTTTAAAAAAAAATTAGTAGGCCCCTCCGTCGGACGCAACATCATGTTGCGTCCAAGGAGGCCCAGGTTTGTGGAGTTTTATTTAAATGGTCTTTTATTTAAAAAGTCGTCAGACGCAACTTCATATTGCGTCGGACGAATTAAAAAAATTATTTTTTTTTGTCGGACCCAACATCATGTTTCATCGATCTCATATATTATGCATATAGTTATATCTTGTGTCATATATAGCAATCTGCTGTAGCAATTTATGTATAAAATGTACAAATAGCAAACGGACTGCAGCTCACCATTTACTATAAAATCATTTTATGCAAAAATGGCGAAGACTGGATGCTCTTAGAGCATCCACAGTCGTTTTCTATAAATGTCATTTTGCCATATTATAGGCTTATAGCAAACGAAGCTCTGCAATCGTTTCTCATTTTGCCATTTTATGGCAAACGTTCTATTCTTATTTCTCAAATATGAGAAACGAAATGTAGTTTCTCAAATTATAAAGGACGGGATATCATATCCCGTCCCTCCGATTTAATGATTATTTAATCGATTCAGACGGAAGATCATATCCCGTCTTAATAATTTTAATTACTTTTTTTAAAAACAATGGTCGGACGGGGATACATACCCCGGACGGGATATGATACCCCGTCTCTTCACTTTTAAAAAATATATATTTTTTTTTTTTTAATCCCTCCTCAGACGGGGAAACATACCCCGTCCGGGGTATGATACCCCGTCTGTGAAGGAAAAAAATTTTTTGGTTTTTTTAATTGATCTTGGGAACCAATCAAAAGCCTGGGTATGTTTGGTTTTTGGTTTTTTTAAATTGATCAATGTCACTCAGTTGAATGTCTATGTTTCAATGTCAATTAAATAATGTTCACGGAATTTTTTTTTTTTAATTTTTTTGTGGGACGGGAATGTTTCCCGTCTCTCCCTTAAAATTTTGCCACGCATGCATATGAGAAAAATTTAACAAACAACCACTGCACGATCGTTTTCCAATTGCTATTACTGTAGCTGCCATATAATAGCAAATAGCAAACACCACTGTGGATGCTCTAACAATTAAACAATACACCCAAAAGCAGGCCACCAGGGTACAGCTCATCATCCCTCATCCAACGGCCCCAAACTCCTCCACGCTTCCCCTCTCTCCACCTTACGATCCCCCCTCACCTTCATGGCTCCAAACCCCTCCACGTTCACCCCCTCCCCACCATTCGATCCCTCCTCAATCCAACGGCCGAGATCCCATCTCCAAACCCACCACTCCAAAACCTCCAGTTTTACGAACCGTCCAACACTCAACTTCCCCGCTCTTTCCACAAAAGCACCAAAGTTTCTCTCTCTAACCCCCCTCAACTTTGCGACTTTCTCTCTCTAGAAGCCATGCAGGAGCCGGCGACGAGCTCCCTGCTGTCGAGCAGCGAGCGCTCGTCCAGCTCAGCTCCCCAGATGGATATCAAAGAAGGTAATTTTGGGGTCAAATTTCGATTTTGAGTTGTTGGGTTCTTAAAAGATGCGATTTTGATGGTGGGTTTTGTTTATTGTTTGAACATTTTTGGTGGGGTTCAGTTTTCGATTTTACACTGTTTTTTTGGATTTTTTAATAAAAAGTATTAAACTATTCGAAGAATGTCTATTTTTTAAAATTAGTTAATAATAATATTTTTTTTTAAAATTGTTTGAATATTAGGAAATGAGAGTGATGAAGAGATTAGGAGAGTGCCGGAGTTTGGAGGTGAATTGGGTGGTGCATCAACTTCCGGCCGCGAATCGGGTTCGTTGGCTGGGCCCGACCCGACTCAGTCTGCGCAGGCTAGCCAGAGAAAGAGAGGGAGGACCCCAGCTGAGAAGGAGCACAAGAGGCTAAAAAGGTAGTGCTACTTTTTGAGAACTAGTTTAGGCTCGATTTGGTAATAGTGCTGAAAGTACATATATTATGATATATATAATATGACAATACAAGATTCTTGTGCCATAGAGCTGATATTACAAATTATTAAACGACGAAGTTTTAGGGCATCCACATTCGTTTGCTATTTATGCATATTATGCATATTTTAACTAAAAAAGTGCTGGAGTCGTTTGCTATTTATGCATATTTTGACGATTTTGTAACAGTAGATTGCTATACATAGATTGCTATACATGAGAGCGGATATAGAAATTATGCATATTATACAGACTAATTCTTTTTATATAACGATTTTGTAACAGTAGATTGCTATACATAGATTGCTATACATGAGAGCGGATATAGAAATTATGCATATTATACAAACTAATTCTTTTTATATAATTCTCAGACGGATCTTCACCGTCCGTCGCTTTAAAAAATAATTTTTTTATTTTTCAGATGGATCTTTAAAAAAATATTTTTTTTATTTTTTAGACGGATCTTTAAAGTCCTGTCTCTTTGATTTTTTTTTTTATTTCTTATTAATAAAAACCAAAAATAATCCCCTCCCCTTGGACGGATCTTCAAGATCCGTTAGTGAAGGGGGGCCAATTAATTTTTGTTTTTTGTTTTTAACTTTAAAAAATTGTTTTAATTATTAAAAAATTCAAAAAAAAATTATTTAAAAATCGTGAGACGGATCTCGAAAATCCGTCCGATCTTAAATTTTTTTTTTGCTATATTATAGCAATTTACTATTGCAGCAAACTCACTTTGCTATATCTATAATATGCATTTATCCATTTTTTTAGCAAACCACGACTGGGATGCTCTTATGTGTCTATGAATGTATGATGTGTTTTCTGGTACTAGGTTGTTGAGGAATAGGGTGTCGGCGCAGCAGGCGAGGGAGAGGAAGAAGGCGTATCTAAACGATTTGGAGGTGAAGGTGAAGGATTTGGAGAGGAGGAACTCGGAGTTGGAGGAGAGGGTTTCGACGTTGCAGAATGAGAACCAAATGCTTAGACATGTGAGTTCTTTAATTAGTGTTGGTGTTATAATTTTGCATTCAATTCCTTCATTCATCATGCATTGTATGTGAGATCCTAGCCGGTAAGATGACAGATGACAGTTGGGTTGGCAAGTTGAGCATGTTTATTAGGTGTCCTAGATCATGGACCATTGTGGGTAGTTTGGGCAGTAGTGGTTTCTTACTTTGTCAAATTCTTGCATTATTTTGTTAGAATTTTACAATCTTCGTGTTCTGATTTGGTAAAAAAGATTTTGAAGGTTCGTTCGAGTTAGTTCCATTGTAGCTTCATGTCTTCCTCGCTTTGATATATATCCTTATGATAACAAAATAAGAAAAAACAACTTCAGCTTATTTCATTTTCATGACCCATGGGCGAAGAAATGTGAAAATTATATATAGAGAAGCTTATCACTTCTATACTATTTTGTACCTCATAAGTATCAGTTATTACTTGTACCGAATGCTTCAAGGACCACTCTTTGCAAATACTTCTAGGTTGCGCTAGCTCATATGAAAGTAATGAGAAGTTGAAATCTATGTATACCCTCACATCTAATTCTTATATATGGTAAGTATATTATTTCCGGTTTTATAATTTGTGCACAGCTCACTTTCTTCCGCGCGTATGATTCAAAATTGGGGCATATGCCCAGGTATTTGAGGCTCTGCCTTGATTGCCGGGGACTAGCTAGTTCTTCAAAATTTAATTCTCTCTATCGGTTTGTTTGCACAAGTTAATGCAATTAAGTTTCTTCAATTGATGTGTATGTTCTTTGTTGTAAGCTTAGGAGGCGTTTGGTACACGGATTGGAAAATTCCTAGAAATCAAAGGATTTCCGAAAATGTGAGGGTGGGAATGAAGATTCCCGGGAATGTTGCATTATCACGTTTGGTTTAGTATATTGCATTCCCGGCAATCATTTATTATTGTAATTTTTTATTCTAGTTTTTTGGATTTTTTTAATTGTTTGTTATCGAAATTACATGAGAATGTTCAAATCCCATGATTTTATGAAGGAATATATTTTTTTATTGTATTTTTTTTTTGTTATTTTATTGTTTGTTATGAAAATCACATGGGAATCCTCAAATCCCATGGTTTTTTTTTGGAATGAAAATCCTTCCTAACAAATGATTTTTTGATTCCCTTGGTAATCTATCATTTCTTCCAAAACTATGTTTGCCACATACCAAACAAGGTAATCTAAGAGGAAATATGAGATTCCCTTGCATATTTCTACGTACCCAACGCTCCCTTAAGATAATACATGCATCAGTGCTATACTTTCCTTGTGCCTCATCACTTAATCGTGTTTCTTTACCTTGTGCGTGCAGGTATTAAAGAATACCACTGTGAATAGGAGAGGATCTGAGTAGATACTCAGTGCCAATGGTGATGGTCTGTAGAATAACAAAAGCAAATTTAGTCCTATAAAATAAATGCCTTCAAACTTGGGGTGCTGAAATGGTTCTCTGAATTTTAATGAAGCCCATTGAATCATCTGTAATCTATCCTAGCCATTGAAAAAATGCAAGTAATATTTGAAGTTTCAAAAGACTTGTGTTTGGTAATGCATTGTAACTTTGTATTATTAACTCAATTGGATTTTTTAGTAGTACTTTGTGTTTGTATCCTGATTATAGAAATGCTGCGGGTTCTATTTGTATATATTTTTTCTAAGCCTCACAGTGTATATATATATATATATATATATATATATATATATATATAGAGTAAGTCTATTAAGAGATGGAAAGCTGAGCTCCTTATCTGAGCTGGAAGTGATCAGCCGTCTGATCGAACTTGATCAAGATCGGACGGCTGATCTCCCCTCCGCTTTCTCTTCAGATTTTAAGAGGGGTAAAAGTGGTATACCCCTTATCTCAAAGTCAGATTGCGTATACCCTTCGATTCCTTATCCCGCTCTCTCTCTTCTCTCCCGCTCTCTCTCTCTTGTTCCAAACCCTAATCCCCCTCTCTCCCGCTCTCGAATCCCGCTCTCGATCTGTATTTGCTCTCTTTGGATTCCTCTCTTCTCTTCTCACCCTATCTGAAGAGATCGGCACCTTCGAGCACCCTAATCGAAGGTCTCTTCGAAACCCTAATCGGCACCTTCGCTCCTCTCCCGCTCTCCCGCTCTCTCTCTCGTTCCAAACCCTAATCCCCCTCTCTCCCGCTCTCGAATCCCGCTCTCGATCTGTGTTTGCTCTCTTTGGATTCCTCTCTTCTCTTCTCACCCTATCTGAAGAGATCGGCACCTTCGAGCACCCTAATCGAAGGTCTCTTCGAAACCCTAATCGGCACCTTCGCTCCTCTCCCGCTATCTTTCTTCCTCACCTGTGACAAACCCTACCCCTACCACCGATCGAAGTACCTGTGCTTCGCTCATCTTCAAATCGATTTGTTGGGCTGTCGTGAGCTGCACCTTAACAGTGCACTTGAGAGTTTGTTCTCTTCTTCCTGACGGAGAACTCATACTGCGACAAGGGTTTCAATTTCTCACCTTGAATTCAAATTTTATTTCCTTTATAAATGCTTCTAGGTTGTTGTTATATTCTTAGCGCTTAAATTATGCTCTGTTAATATTCGCACTAGTATTCGGACTAGTACATATAGATTAGCAAATATTATTCGTACTGGTATATAGAATTTTTAGATGTGGTTAAAGATTAGAGCAAAATATAGAATTTATAGAATTTTTAAATTGAGTCCCAAATGTACTGGCGAAATTAGCAATCTAAGTATGCTGCTAGCATCCCCATTTTCTTTTTTTATTGTTAGTGAAGCTTATTTTCATGCATCTGATTGTCATCTTGGCATGTTTGACCAAAATGGGTTCACTGAGAACTGAGCATGCTATAGCTCTATGCCAAAATCCTCCGGCTATGTACAACAATTGGTTCACTCTGAAAAATATATGCTTACATACTGGACATTTTCATTTTTCTTTTACTGTTTCTTTTGTTTAGTATTATTATTATTATTATTATTATTATTATTATTATTATTATTATTATAAGATAAGTGATTATTAGTAGTCATGAACAGAATAGTTCATGAGTCATTAGATCTTCTTGTTACCGTAGTTACAGCACGACGCGCTCATTATTCGGCCGATTCCTCTTCATCAGCAAAATACCCTTTACTATCATCATCTCCTTGAACGGAAAGCCAAATACAGGGGAGACTATAGTCGATTTTTTTTTTTATGCTCGAACACCGGGTGTGAGATACAATACCACTAAGGTGGTTGTGATCATTTCCAGAAAAGGTCCTTTAGGGTTTGGTGAATAGAGTAGATTGTGTTAAGATGTAGTTTTTTTTGTACATTTTTTGGGGCCACAATTTCTCTATTTTACAGTTAAAGATTAGAGAGTTTATTTATTTTTAATATTTGTTGTCTCATTCTCCTATGAAGGATGGAGATTGAAAATGAGGAATTACTAAGCCAGGATGTTCAGTCCAGTTGGAGGGATGTTGATGATGCATCTAAACCACTTGTTGGTTTAGTATTTGCAACCTTAGAAGATGGATTTGAATTTTATAAAACATATGCAAAATTATGCGGTTTTTCAGTACGAAAGTCTGCAACGATGGTTGATACTACCACAAAGGAGAGATATTCACAACAATTTGTTTGCTCAAAACAAGGCAAGCCGGTTGATACAACCGGTGATAATGAAGAATCTTCTTCAATTTTGATCAAGAGAAGGAAACGGGCAATAACGAAAGAAGACTGTATGGCTCAAATACGAATCCAAAGGGATGTTGACGGGAGATGGTCAATCCGTAGGATTGTTGAGGAGCACAGTCATATTTGTGTCACACCTCGAAAGCAACAATTTCTAAGACAGAATAGAAATGTATCTGAAGCGCAAAAAAGCTTACTCAGTACTTTCAAAGAGGCTAATATACGAACTTCAGAGTTTATGTCCTTCATGGAAATAGAAAATGAAGGTTTCAGTAATATTAATTGTACTGAAAAAGATATTAGAAATTCCTTGCAAAGAGAGAGGGATGGTATGAGACCTTATGATGTTGATATATTGTTGGAGCACTTCCAAGAGGAAAAAGAGATGAATCCTTCTTTCAGTTTTCATTACAAGGTTGATGAAGACAACAAATTAACTCATGTATTATGGGTTGATGCTATTGCCAGGAAGGCTTTCAAACATTTTGGTGAAGTGCTAATTTTTGACACCACATATGATACCAACGAATACAAGTTGGTTTTTGCGCCGTTCACCGGAGTTAATCATCATGGCCAATCTGTAAATTTTGGTGCGGCATTTATAAATAAGGAGACCACCGATTCTTTTGTTTGGTTGTTTCAAAAATGGGGTGAAATAATGGGTGGGTCTCCACCAAAAGTGATCATCACGGACCAAGATCCTGCAATGGATAATGCAATTCGGATGTGTTTTCCTGGTTCGAGCCACAGGCTTTGCATGTGGCACATTCTTAAAAAGCTTCCCGATAAGCTTGGTGGCCCGGGTTTGAATAGTGATTTTAGCATTCCATTCCACAGTTGCATCTGGGAATCTGAGACCCCAGAAGAGTTTGAGATGAGATGGAATGACGTAATGCACGCTAATGTGCAAATTGCAGGTATTACTTGTTTGAATAAATTATTCTTATGTTTGAACTTTTTTTTTCTTTTTTATTAGTACTTGATACATATCCCAATAACAGGTAGTCCTTGGCTTTCTGACATTTATTTGCTTCGTGAGAAGTGGATACCGGCTTATGCCAAGCATATTTTTACTGCTGGTATTCGCACAACTCAGAGATCAGAAAGCATGAATGCTTTTGTTGATAAGTATGTTAGCAGTAAAAATTCTCTACATGAATTTATGACCAGATTTGAAAGGGCAATAAGGAAACAAAGACAGAATCAGTTGGCAGCTGACTACACTACTCTGCATACCAAACCAAAGCTGCAAACAGGTTTTGAAATTGAGTCCCAAATGTCTGAACAGTACACTAGATCGAAATTTCATATATTTCAGGCTGAACTAGTTGAAAGCTTGAATTATGCATCTTTAATGAAAGCTGACGATGGTAGTGTGCGACACTATATTGTCAGGAGAATGGCTAAGTCGGTACAGCATGATAAAACAAGAGATGTGGTCTACAAGGGGATGGATATTGCTGGGACTTGCACATGTAGTAAATTTGAAGTTGAGGGCATTCCTTGTAGACACATCCTTGTGGTATTGAGGAATGAGTTTGTTGATTCCCTGCCTCAATGTTATATTTTAAAGAGGTGGACCTGCTCTGTAACTACCGAGATTGTATATGATGATGCTGGTGCTGAAATAATCGGTAGTTACGGTAGTCCACAAGATTTGGACATGGTGGAATTGTCCAATGAATTCAACAAAGTGATGAGGATTGCTCGCTCATCAAAGGAGATGCGCCAAAAGGCGAAAACATTACTAGTTGGTGTTGTTGCAGAATTGCAACAAGATATGACCCAAGAATCACAACAACCAACAACTAGTTCACTACCTAGAACAGTCCATATTCAAGTACCCGATATTGCAAAAACCAAGGGTAGTGGGAAGCGCATCAAAGGGGGTAGGGAGAAAGCATTGGAGATGGCTGCGAAACCATTGAGAAAGTGTCGCTTGTGCAATAAAATGGTTAATCATGACAGTCGTACTTGTCCTTTAAAGCAAAGGTTAGTAATTAAATACAAAGTTTATACTTTATTTTTTTTGTAGTTAGTTTAATTTTAATTTGGTTTTGTGAAAATTAAACGTGTAGCTCTACTATAAATGAGTCACAAGCTTCTACTACAGTTTCAACAATGCAACCTATAACAGAGGATCCTCCGAATATAGCATGAACTTTGTTGAGTTATTTCTGTGTCTTTTGCAAGGTAAGTGTCATATATATCTACCGTTATATTAGTTTATTACATTATAACACATTTGTTAACTTAACCAACTTTTTTTTTTGTTTGCAGGTAAATCATTCTCAGAAAAAAAATGATGCTCAATAAGCATCATTTAGTACATGAAAAGTTGGTAAAAAATTTCTAATTTGAAGTTCATATATTCTCTATTTAGTAGGCAATGATGAAAAATATATGCAATTTGAATTTTGTTCCTGAACACTAGCTGGTGTGCCTTAATAAAGCGGCCCTAGTGTCAAATTCAAAATTCCAAATTTGACTCCATATGCAACCTGATTTAACTTCAATGTGGCAGTGATGAAAAGTTTATGCATGATTTCATGTTTCATGATTATTTGATGGTGCTGAACTTCATGTTCATTTTGGTTTTGTTTTGAGCCGAAAAGAGAGGAAGGGTTAATTGATAAGGAATCGAAGTAGTATACGCGATCTGATTTGAGATAAGGGGTATACCCCTTTTACCCCTCTTAAAATCTGAAGAGAAAGGCAGGGTGAAGCTCAGCCGTCCGATCGTGATCAACTTTGATCAGACGGCTGATCTTCTCCAGCTCCGATAAGTCTATTAAGAGCTCAGAAGCTGAATGCTTTTTCGGGAGCTCTGCTCCATTAACAATGCACCATTGTAAGTTTTTACGGGATATTAAAGTGGTAATTGTTGTTTTTCTGAGCCGCCATGAATTTTTAAAGTCTGAGTGAATGAGATAATGTTTTTTGTTGCACTTATTCTGAGCCTACAAGTTTTAACCATGAACGTGTATCATACGTACTTGAATTTTCTTCTATTTGATGAATATTTTGGTGCAGGAATCGAAGAGAAAGAATGAGATGATCGTTAGCGCCGAACACATGATGAATATTTGATGAATGATACAAAGTTTGCATGCTACATGCTCTGTCTGTGTCTGTCTGTGTCTGTACTGGGCTGTTAAAAATTTTAATTCTTGATCTGTCTGTGTCTGTACCCCGAATATCAATTTTTTATACTTCATGATCTATACATCATGATATGTTGGTGTTAGTTCTTGGCTGTTTAAAATGTTTATACTTCAGACTCAAACTGTGTTTGTTCTGGTCTGGCCAAAAAAATGAGACTTCATGTACAAACTGTGTTGTTTATGAGCTTTACAAATTTTGCCCAATTCATGGTCTGCCTGTGCTTGTTCTTGGCTGTTTTATATTTTTATACTTCATGCTCAATCTGTGTTAGCTCTGGTCTGGAGAAAAAAATGAGACTTTATGTTCTGTCCCGGTTGTTTATGAGCTTTACAAATTTTGCTCAATTCATGGTCTGCCTGTGCTTGTTCTTGGCTGTTTTAAATTTTTATACTTCATGCTCAATCTGTGTTAGTTCTGGTCTGGAGGAAAAAATGAGGGTTCATGTTCTGTCTGTGTTGTTTATGAGCCTCACAAATTTGGGTCACTTAATGGTCTGCCTGTGCTTGTTCTCGGCTGTTTAAAATTTTTTTACTTCATGCTCAATCTGTGTTTGCTCTGGTCTGGCAAAAAATTTGAGACTTCATGTTCAGTCTGTGTTGTTTATGAGCTTCACAAATTTTGCCGCTTCATGGTCTGCCTGTGCTTGTTCTTGGCTGTTGCAGAATTTTTTATTTTCATGCTCACTTTGTGTCTGCTCTTGTCTGGCCAAAATTTCAGACTTCATGTTCAGTCTGTGTTGTTTATGAGCTTTACAAATTTTGCAGACATCATGTTATGTCTGCGTTGCTTCTCAGCTTATCTTATTTTGTTAAATTTGTTACTTCAAGCTCTGAGCATGAAAATCAAGTGGACACGCCATACTGCGTAATACAACCAAAAATACACAAAATTTCAATCATTACATTAAGACAATAATGAACAGATTATTTGCAAAAAATTGGATCTTCGTAGAATTGCAAAGTGATAGTTCACAAATTTTGTACAGCATAAGAAATATTAATTTACAGCATAGTACTTTGTTTAATAAATTTCAAGTACATGACAAAATTTACATAATATGCTCCGAATATAAAACTTTGCCGTACTGCAGTCTTCAATCACTCCAAAATACACTTCATGCTGAAATCTACCTGAAATCAAAAGTAAACTGAAATTATTTAACATGGAGAGGACAAAGACAAACAGATAACAGATAGACGATTCCAGAGAGAACAAAATTTCAAATAAATAATGTAGGCTCAGGAAAACAGAGGTAGAACCTGAAGTTCAAAAATCATGTAGTGTTAAATTTTCCTCCTCGATCAAAACCAACACCAAAAAGATCAAGAAGTATGACAAAATTTGTAAGCTTAGAGCTAAGACAAACAAAGCATATGGTTTACAAAATTTGTAATGCTCATAAACAACACAAATAGAGCATGATATCTCAAATTTTTGGCAGACCAGAGCAAACACAAATGGAGCATGAGGTATAAAAATTTTAAACAGCCAAGAACAAGCACAGGCAGACCCTGAAGTGGCAAAATTTGTAAAGCTCATAAACAACACAGACTGAACATAAAGTCTCATTTTTTTCTCCAGACCAGAGCAAACACTGATTGAGCATGAAGTATAAAAATTTAAAACAGCCAAGAACAAGCACAAACAGATCATGATGTATAGAGCATGTTCTTTAAAGATTTTATCAGCCCAGTACAAACACAGATAGATCATGAAGCAAGCAAAATTTGTAAGTTGGGAACAAACACAGACAGAGCATGTAGAATGCAAAATTTGTTATGCTCATACTGAACAACAGAAACTATAAATGTGGTTGAAATAATACTAGTAGGCTCAGAACAGACTATTCATACCTAGGGCTGCATTGGGGTGCCACGCCAACTATGATATGATAGATATACAATCAAGAATAAATACAACAATCCTGAAGTAAATATTCAGATCATAAACTGTATTGCATCACGGCCTACACCAACTTGTGCATTTGAGAGACTCAAAAACCAAAAGGCTTAGATGAGTACCCAACGCATACACATCCAACGTCAGTTACTATAAAATCTAGTTTTCTGTTGTTTGGAGCATTACAAATTTTGCATACTTCATGCTCTGTCTATCCACAATCAAATAGGCTCAGAACAGACTATCCATAACTAGGGCTGCAATTGGGGTGCCGCGCCAACTAGGATATGATAGATATATAATCAACAATATATACAACAAATTGAAATAAGTATTCAGATCATAAAGTGTTTAGCATCACTGCCTAATATACAGTTTGTTTTTGTATACTTCATGATCTGTTTGTGTTTGTTCTGGGCTGAAAAAATTTGATACTTCATGTTCTGTCTATGTTGGTTGGAGCTTATCATCAACTGTGCAGATCATATATTGTAGAACCCCGTATTTTCAAATATTATTTTAATTATTTGAAAATGAATTTAAATAATTTTGAGGATTTAAATAAATATTTTCTAAGAAATTTATCTTTTGTACACGTGCAAAACACGTGCAAATGACTTTTTAGAAGTTTGGAAAAATTAAGTTTTCTCTATGAAAAATCATTATTCATTATTTGAGAATTAATTAGTATTTTTCCAGATTTTTCTGAAATTAATTGGTACTATTTGCAATTTTTGAGAAAAGAAGGACTTATTTGCAAAATCGACATTTTGAGGGTTGGGGTGCAAAATGCATTTGCTGGGCATTCCGATCAGCACTTGTTGAGGTTTAAAAACATATTTTTCTATTAGATCCTAATTTAAATGATATTTGAATTGATTTTCAAGAAAAGAATTATATATGTAAAAAGTATTTTTGGAAAGGATTATTTTTGCAAAGAGGGAATAAAACCCTAATATTTTACTCCGGCATATATAAGGGAATTCTTTTCCCAGCCGTCATTCAGAATATTTAGACTTTTGAGATTTGTTTGAGGAACAAGAAAAGGCTTTTTGGATCTAGCAAGGAGAAGAGCTATTTTGTGGATTTTCTTCAAGAACAATGTGAGTTGGTTTGTTTTGTCTTGTTTGCTTTGTTTGATTTGAATGATGAATGAAGTAAGATCTTTGTTATGCCTTGTTTGTGATCGTTACACTATTGATTTGTTAGTCTTATTGTATGTATGACATGGATCTATTATTTGATATGGATGATTAGAACTTTTAATTGATATTTGGATCATGTGTGAGAAATGTTAAGATTTGTTGAGGAATTGTTGATCTATGAGATCGTATTGTTGGGAGACACATTAAGAACTGATTATGTTGTGATCAGATATTAAACATCTGGATCTAGTGATTACAAACCAATCTTAATTATATGTTGAGGAAGACATTTAGTTTTGTTGAGAAAAACCCTAATGGGAGGATTGAGAGTTTTGATCATGAGGATATGAAATTTGAGTATTTGTTTGATTGAGAAATGTATCCATGATGGAGATTATTGAGAGTTGTTTATTTGTCTGGATACAAGTTAATTTTATGATCAGTGAATCTTTAGAAAACTTCAGTATGATTTTTGTGTTCAGATCTGTAGCCGACAGTCGACTGGTCTACAGAGCAGTCGACTGGTACGAGCCCACTGTGTATTTTTAGTCTTTGAGTTTGTTCGGGACAGTCGACCTGGACTGAGGTCAGTCGACTGGTCCTCTGTTTGTAATTCTGTTCAGTCCTTTTGGGACAGTCGACCTATGAACCATTTCAGTCGACTTATATACTCAGAATATTTTTGATGAAAATTATTTGTTTTTGTCTCGGGGCAGTCGACTGACTCCTAGGTAAGTCGACTGACCATGCCTTAGTTTATTTTTGAGAAATGTTGGATTATGCCCTCTGGACGGTCGACTGGTCCCTTATGCAGTCGACTGGTACTGTAAGATCTTTGTATTTGATTTGAGATATTTTGTTTAGTGTTTGACTTTGAGACGTTTGTTCAGTACTTGATTCTGAGATATTGATCAGTATTCGATGTTGAGATATTTGTTCAGTATTTGATTTTGAGATGTTCAGTTAAGATCATGATTTTGAGATATTTTGTTGAGCCACTTGTTTAGTGGAATTTGTTCAGATATTTGTTTTGAGTCTCTAGAGGTAGGTGACCCTAGTATACCGGTGTTTGTTCAGTTATTTGTTGAGGCCCATCGAGGCAAATTTTCAGTTATTTAGATTTTTAGTCCGGTAGGGTACACTACTCTAGGAGATTTGTTCAGTAACCCAAACTAATAAGGACAGGCATTAGTAGTGTCATGACGAATGAGAACTTGAGTTATGCACCTCAGTATGGCTTTTGATGTAGGATTAGTCTCCTGAATTATCCAAGTAGTTAACTTGAGATGTGTGATGTATCTCCGGAATTATCCAGGTAGTTAACCTGAGATGTGAGGTATTTCTCCGGAATTATCCAAGTAATTATCTTGAGATGTGGGATTGACCTACGGAATGATCGGAGTCGAGGCGACGCTTTTGGGGTATTATTGTGATAAGGAATCTGTGTTTAGATGTGGGATGATCTCCTGAATTATCCAGGGTAAATACCTGTGATGTGGGATCAATCTCCGGAATGATCAAGCATGGACAAATTATCATAGTTTATCTTCATCTCTTAGTAGTCATCGTTGTCAGCATGTAGTCATGATGTTTTTATTGAATCACTTTTATGCATTTGGATTTCCTGACTTTACACACTTGGCTTTTGGTTTTGGTGTCACCTATTACTCTTTTGTCGTATTTCATACTTTAGTGTTCGATCGTTATTCGTTGGATATTATGTTTTAAATTCATTTATGTTATTTGTTTGATTTGTTACCACTCACACCATTTATGGCTGACCCCGTAGTTTTGGGGTTAGGGTTCAACTCTAGCCTCACATGTTGCAGGTTATTGCTTAGATTGGAGGTTGGATGCTCGAGTGGGCATTTTGAGATAGTTGGACTATTTAGTGTTTGTTGTAAAATTGTAATGACATAATGAGTTATTATTGAGTTGTAAATAAAAGATTAATTTGTGTTGAGATGTTTAGACTTCCGCTGTAATTGAAAAGTTTGTTGTAATAAAAGAAAGAAAATCTTAGTGATTTTGGTTGTGACTATTGTTGTATTGCAGTGGATTGCTGGGATTTCGCCACTTATTTTCTAAGCTCTCATATTAGAAATTTGGGGCGCTACAGAGATTGGTATCAGAGCTCCGCTTCAATGTAATAATAGACTTAGTATGACAACCAACCTAGGTGTGGACACTAGAGAGTGAGTACCTAGGTGTGGACATCAGAGCGTGAGTATCACATAGAATTAAATTATGATGTTTGGTTTGAAATTATGGTTTGGGGTATGGTTATGGCTTTGCCATAGGGTAATGATTTGAGTTTGAATTGTGTGTGTGCTCTAACTTTACCCTCGTTTTGCAGTATTCAAAATGGTTGCACCCAGAGGCAGAAATGGTGGCAACAATGAGGATGGTTCGGGTAGTTCTCGAGGAGCGGGAATTGACCTAGAGGCTGAGTTTGCTAAGGTTTATCAGACCTTGAACACATTGATGGCACTCAATGTGGCGCAGCAGCAAGCGCAGCAGCAGAACCCGCCGCCGAATCATGGAGCTGGGCATGGATTGGTGAACGCCGACCCCATCAAGCAGATTGAATCCTTTAAGAGGATGAGGCCGCCAGTCTTTGAGGGGCAAGCTGATCCAACAGCAGCAGACGATTGGATTCGGAAGATGGAGACGATCTTCGAAGTATCGGAGACTCCAGCAGCCAGTAAGGTGAAGTTGGCTTCTATGCAGCTTGAGAAAGACGCTGGTGTCTGGTGGGAGTCACTGAAGAGGACTCTGGGAGATCAGCCTTTGACATGGGATGCTTTTCTGGAGGAGTTCAGAGATCGCTTCTTTCCTCTGGATGTTCAAGAGAAGAAGGCGACTGAGTTCATGAACCTTCAGCAGGGGAGCATGACTGTTCGGGAGTATGAGACGAAATTTGCTCAACTTTCGAGGTATGCACCAGAGTTGGTCATGGATGAAGCAAAGAAGGCCAAAAAGTTTGAGCTAGGATTGAGGCCGAACTTGAGGTCAAGGATGGTTCCGTTGGGTATCAGGAGATTCGAGAAGCTGGTCAGGAGGGCTGCGATGACTGAAGAGGATATGGAACTGTTTCAGAAGAAGCAGGATACATGGAACCAGAACAAGAGGCCAGCATCAGGCCAGAGTGGGAAGGGATTCCCCGCGAAGCAGGCGAAGTTCAGTGGACCGGTGCCGAAGGCATCTGGAGCTCAAGGAGTGACCTGCTACTACTGCAAGGAAGTAGGACACTACAGGTCAGCATGTCCGAAGTTGGCAGAGCATGTTTGTTCTCAGTGTGGGCAGACTGGACACTCAAAGCCCCATTGTCCACAACTGAAGAAAGACGGTTCGGGTGGAAGCAAAGTCCCGAAGAGGCAAGGGCAAGTATTTGCATTGACCGAGGAGGATGCGAGAAACTCGGAAGATGTAATACAGGGTATGCAGGAATTTTGATTTCTTTCATTTTTGAATCAGTGTAATGAATAAAGCTTTTATTTCAGAACAATTTAAGATTGAGTATCATTCTTATTGTAACAGGAGTTGTTTTAATAAATGGAATAAAAGCAAAGGTTTTGTTTGACACTGGATCATCGCATACATTTGTATCGCCAAGTTTTGCAAAGATCTTAGGTTTGGAACCTAAGTTATTTCCAGGCAGGGTTTTGTCTGTGGCAACGCCGTCAGGTGAGGAGCTGATAGCGGATCGATATTACGAGGGCTGTGATATCGAGATTAGTGGAAGGATGTTCGGCATCGACTTGATCGAGCTACAAGTGTTGGGAGTGGATGTCATCGTAGGCATCGATTGGATGGCTATTTATGATGCCACAATTGATTGCAAGCAGAAGGAGGTGTTGGTGAAAGCACCAGGTGGACCTGCAGTAACTTTCCAAGGGAAGAAGAAGATTCCGCAGGTGGCTGCAATGATATCTAAGAAGTCTATTGCAGATGAAGTCAAGGGCATTCCAGTGGTTCGAAAGTTTCCTCAGGTGTTCTTGGATGATTTTCCAGGATTACCGCCGCAGAGAGATGTGGAGTTTTGCATCAATGTTCAGCCGGGGAGTGCGCCGATTTCCAAGGCTCCGTACAGGATGGCACCTGTAGAGCAGGATGAAGTGAAGAAGCAGATTGAAGAGCTTTTGAGCAAAGGGCTTATCAGACCGAGTTCATCTCCGTGGGGAGCGCCAGTGTTGTTGGTCAAGAAGAAGGATGGGTCGATGAGGATGTGCATTGACTACAGGGAGTTGAATAGGGTGACTATTCAGAACAAGTACCCACTGCCGCGGATAGATGATTTGTTCGACAGGCTTCGAGGAGCAGCGGTATTTTCGAAGATTGACTTGAGGTCAGGATATCATCAGGTGCGAGTCAAGGAGGAAGATGTGAGCAAGACAGCGTTCAGGACTCGTCATGGATTGTATGAGTTCTTGGTGATGCCATTCGGGTTGACGAATGCGCCAGCAGTGTTCATGGATATGATGAATCGGGTGTTGAGGCCATTCATTGATTCCTTCGTGGTGGTCTTCATCGATGATATCTTGGTGTATTCGAAGTCGGAGGAGGATCATTCTAAGCACTTGACAGCGATATTACAGACATTGCAGGAGCACAGCTTGTATGCCAAATTGTCGAAGTGTGAATTTTGGAAATCTGAGGTAGCTTTTCTTGGCCATATTCTTTCTAAGGAGGGAGTGGCTACTGATCCTCAGAAAGTGGAAGCAGTGAAGAATTGGCCCAGGCCGACGTCAGTGAAGGAAGTGAGAAGCTTCTTGGGATTAGCTGGTTACTACAGGAGGTTTATTCAGGGGTATTCTCAAATTGCAGTTCCATTGACAGGTTTGACCCGGAAGAGTGTGGCATTTGTGTGGACAGATAAGTGCGAGGAGAGTTTCCTTGAGTTAAAGGAAAGGTTGACTACCGCACCTATATTAGCATTGCCGCAAGCAGGGAGAGATTATGACATCTACAGTGACGCATCTCTCAGAGGTTTGGGTTGTGTCTTGATGCAAGAAGGCAAGGTCATTGCTTATGGTTCGAGGCAGTTGCATCCGCATGAGAAGAATTATCCGACGCATGATTTGGAGCTAGCAGCTATCATTTATGCCTTGAAGCTGTGGAGGCATTATGTTTATGGTGAGAAGGTCAATATGTACACTGACCACAAGAGCCTGAAGTATATCTATCAGCAGAGGGATTTAAATCTTCGTCAGAGAAGATGGTTGGAAGTATTGGAAGACATTCGTCCTGAGATCAAGTATCATCCGGGCAAGGCGAATGTAGTGGCTGATGGACTTAGCAGGAAGAGTAGTTTATCGAGATTGATCACTACTCGAGGGGAGTTGGCAGCAGAGATCGATCAGGCTGGTATCGAGGTGGTACTGCGAGGCTTAGGGGCATCTTTGGCTCAATTGAGGCTGCAGCCGTCCTTGAGAGAGAAGATTGTGGAAGGTCAGAGATCAGATTCGGAGATCCAGAAGATGTTGCAGCAGGTTTCAGAAGGCAAGTTATCAGAATTTCGTGTCCAAGATGGAGTTCTTTGGTTGGGTGAGAGGTTGTGTGTTCCAGATGATGCAGAGTTGAGAGAGAGTATCTTGCAGGAGGCACACAGCACATTGTTATCAGTTCATCCAGGAGGTACGAAGATGTACAGGGATATCAAACCCCACTTTTGGTGGTCTGGCATGAAGCGAGATGTAGCAGATTTTGTGGCAGGGTGTCTGACTTGTCAGCAGATCAAGGCAGAGAATCAGAGACCTGGAGGTTTGTTACAGCCATTACCCATTCCGGAGTGGAAGTGGGAGAACATCAGCATGGACTTTATTACGGGTTTGCCGAGGAGTTCGAAGGGCAATGACTCGATTTGGGTTGTTGTAGACCGATTGACTAAGTCGGCACATTTTCTAGCCATGAAGATTACTTGGTCGATGGAGAAATTGGCTGAGTTATACATTGGAGAGATTGTGAGGCTTCATGGAGTTCCTGTTTCGATTGTGTCTGACAGAGACGCAAGGTTTACTTCGAGGTTTTGGAAGAGCCTACAAGCAGCTTTGGGCACCAGAACTGATTTCAGTACAGCATTTCATCCGCAGACAGATGGACAGACGGAGAGGGTGAATCGAGTGCTGGAAGATATGTTGAGAGCTTGTGTTATGGATTTTGGTGGTAGTTGGGAGAGATACTTGGCATTGGTTGAGTTTGCCTATAACAATAGTTACCATGCAAGTATTGGGATGGCACCGTATGAGGCTTTGTATGGGCGGAGGTGCAGGACACCTGTTTGTTGGTATGAGGTTGGCGAGAGGCAAATGTATGGTCCTGAGATCGTACAGCAGACGTCAGAACAGATTGAGCTGATTCGCAAGAGATTAGTTGAAGCTCAGAGTCGGCAGAAGAGTTATGCTGCAACTCGACGGAGAGATTTGGAATTTGAGGTTGGGGATGCAGTTTTTCTCAAGGTTTCTCCGACCAAAGGAGTGATCAGGTTTGGTAAGGGTGGCAAGTTGGCGCCAAGGTACATTGGTCCGTACAAGATCGTGGAGAGGATTGGCAAGACCGCATACAGATTGAAACTTCCTGAGGAGTTAGCGCAAGTACATGATGTGTTTCATGTGTCGCTATTAAGGAAGTATGTGGCCGATCAGAAGCATCAGTTGGTAGAAGTTCCCGAAGACCTACAGGTGAACTTGAGTTACAAGGAACAGCCTGTTGAGATCGTTGATCGAAGGGAGAAAGTCCTTAGAAGCAAGGTGATACCTATGGTCAAGGTATTGTGGAGGAATCAACAGTTCGAGGAGGCTACTTGGGAGCCAGAGGATCGCATGCTGAATGATTTTCCTGAATTGTTTGAATGAATGTATTTCTTGTATGTGATTGGGATTCTTTGAATGATTGTACTGTTGACTGATATATGATGTATTCTTTGCTTGATTGCGGTGTTATAAGAAATTGTTTGGATTATGTTCTATATATATGAAACACTATTTCCCTGTTTGGTATGTGCTTGAACTCATTAGTAGTAGTTCTGAGGACAGAACTCTTCTAAGGAGGGAGTGATGTAGAACCCCGTATTTTCAAATATTATTTTAATTATTTGAAAATGAATTTAAATAATTTTGAGGATTTAAATAAATATTTTCTAAGAAATTTATCTTTTGTACACGTGCAAAACACGTGCAAATGACTTTTTAGAAGTTTGGAAAAATTAAGTTTTCTCTATGAAAAATCATTATTCATTATTTGAGAATTAATTAGTATTTTTCCAGATTTTTCTGAAATTAATTGGTACTATTTGCAATTTTTGAGAAAAGAAGGACTTATTTGCAAAATCGACATTTTGAGGGTTGGGGTGCAAAATGCATTTGCTGGGCATTCCGATCAGCACTTGTTGAGGTTTAAAAACATATTTTTCTATTAGATCCTAATTTAAATGATATTTGAATTGATTTTCAAGAAAAGAATTATATATGTAAAAAGTATTTTTGGAAAGGATTATTTTTGCAAAGAGGGAATAAAACCCTAATATTTTACTCCGGCATATATAAGGGAATTCTTTTCCCAGCCGTCATTCAGAATATTTAGACTTTTGAGATTTGTTTGAGGAACAAGAAGAGGCTTTTTGGATCTAGCAAGGAGAAGAGCTATTTTGTGGATTTTCTTCAAGAACAATGTGAGTTGGTTTGTTTTGTCTTGTTTGCTTTGTTTGATTTGAATGATGAATGAAGTAAGATCTTTGTTATGCCTTGTTTGTGATCGTTACACTATTGATTTGTTAGTCTTATTGTATGTATGACATGGATCTATTATTTGATATGGATGATTAGAACTTTTAATTGATATTTGGATCATGTGTGAGAAATGTTAAGATTTGTTGAGGAATTGTTGATCTATGAGATCGTATTGTTGGGAGACACATTAAGAACTGATTATGTTGTGATCAGATATTAAACATCTGGATCTAGTGATTACAAACCAATCTTAATTATATGTTGAGGAAGACATTTAGTTTTGTTGAGAAAAACCCTAATGGGAGGATTGAGAGTTTTGATCATGAGGATATGAAATTTGAGTATTTGTTTGATTGAGAAATGTATCCATGATGGAGATTATTGAGAGTTGTTTATTTGCCTGGATACAAGTTAATTTTATGATCAGTGAATCTTTAGAAAACTTCAGTATGATTTTTGTGTTCAGATCTGTAGCCGACAGTCGACTGGTCTACAGAGCAGTCGACTGGTACGAGCCCACTGTGTATTTTTAGTCTTTGAGTTTGTTCGGGACAGTCGACCTGGACTGAGGTCAGTCGACTGGTCCTCTGTTTGTAATTCTGTTCAGTCCTTTTGGGACAGTCGACCTATGAACCATTTCAGTCGACTTATATACTCAGAATATTTTTGATGAAAATTATTTGTTTTTGTCTCGGGGCAGTCGACTGACTCCTAGGTAAGTCGACTGACCATGCCTTAGTTTATTTTTGAGAAATGTTGGATTATGCCCTCTGGACGGTCGACTGGTCCCTTATGCAGTCGACTGGTACTGTAAGATCTTTGTATTTGATTTGAGATATTTTGTTTAGTGTTTGACTTTGAGACGTTTGTTCAGTACTTGATTCTGAGATATTGATCAGTATTCGATGTTGAGATATTTGTTCAGTATTTGATTTTGAGATGTTCAGTTAAGAACATGATTTTGAGATATTTTGTTGAGCCACTTGTTTAGTGGAATTTGTTCAGATATTTGTTGTGAGTCTCTAGAGGTAGGTGACCCTAGTATACCGGTGTTTGTTCAGTTATTTGTTGAGGCCCATCGAGGCAAATTTTCAGTTATTCAGATTTTTAGTCCGGTAGGGTACACTACTCTAGGAGATTTGTTCAGTAACCCAAACTAATAAGGACAGGCATTAGTAGTGTCATGACGAATGAGAACTTGAGTTATGCACCTCAGTATGGCTTTTGATGTAGGATTAGTCTCCTGAATTATCCAAGTAGTTAACTTGAGATGTGTGATGTATCTCCGGAATTATCCAGGTAGTTAACCTGAGATGTGAGGTATTTCTCCGGAATTATCCAAGTAATTATCTTGAGATGTGGGATTGACCTACGGAATGATCGGAGTCGAGGCGACGCTTTTGGGGTATTATTGTGATAAGGAATCTGTGTTTAGATGTGGGATGATCTCCTGAATTATCCAGGGTAAATACCTGTGATGTGGGATCAATCTCCGGAATGATCAAGCATGGACAAATTATCATAGTTTATCTTCATCTCTTAGTAGTCATCGTTGTCAGCATGTAGTCATGATGTTTTTATTGAATCACTTTTATGCATTTGGATTTCCTGACTTTACACACTTGGCTTTTGGTTTTGGTGTCACCTATTACTCTTTTGTCGTATTTCATACTTTAGTGTTCGATCGTTATTCGTTGGATATTATGTTTTAAATTCATTTATGTTATTTGTTTGATTTGTTACCACTCACACCATTTATGGCTGACCCCGTAGTTTTGGGGTTAGGGTTCAACTCTAGCCTCACATGTTGCAGGTTATTGCTTAGATTGGAGGTTGGATGCTCGAGTGGGCATTTTGAGATAGTTGGACTATTTAGTGTTTGTTGTAAAATTGTAATGACATAATGAGTTATTATTGAGTTGTAAATAAAAGATTAATTTGTGTTGAGATGTTTAGACTTCCGCTGTAATTGAAAAGTTTGTTGTAATAAAAGAAAGAAAATCTTAGTGATTTTGGTTGTGACTATTGTTGTATTGAAGTGGATTGCTGGGATTTCGCCACTTATTTTCTAAGCTCTCATATTAGAAATTTGGGGCGCTACATATATAGAGTAAGTCTATTAAGAGCTGGGGAACTGAATGCCTTATCGGGAGCGGGGGGGTTTTATTATAGGCTCAGAAAACAGTAATCATAAGTAGGGCTGCATTGGACTGCCACGCCAACTAGAATATGATAGATATATAATCAAGAATACTTAAAACAGGATTGAAATAATTATTCAGATCATAAAGTGTTTTGCATCACTGCCTAAACCATTGTGAGTCATCCGTGCCCAAAATTTATGTGAATTGAGCTTTTGTTAAAACTCAAAAATTGATACTTTCAAGCCTTCATCTCTTCTCTCCCGCTCAAACCCCAGGTGTGTACTCAACTTTGAATAAATATCATGGTACACAATCAAAAATCTCTTCGAAACCATAATTTCAATGGCCCAAAATTTTTTAACCAACTAATATCCAAATCATTCTCATCATTGCCTACGAACAAAACCGAAAGAAAATACAAGAAATTAAACATATATCATTAAAGCATTTATGAGAGTCAAATACTTCCCTCTGGAATATGAGAGATCAGACGGCTGATCACTTCCACCTCCGATCGATGAGACATTCAGAGCAAAGCTCTACTCCAATAGATGCTTTAATCGATAAGGAATCGAAGTGGTTTACGCGATCTGCTGTGAGATAAGGGGTATACCCCTTTTAACCCTCTTAAAATCTGAAGAGAAAGGCGGAGGGAAGCTCAGCCGGGGAGAGGGGGATTAGGGTTTGGAACGAGAGAGAGCGGGAGAGGAGAGAGAAGAGAGGTAGGCTTAGTCGATAAGGAATCGAAGGGGTATACTCGATTCATGGTAGGGGTAGGGTTTGTCACAGGTGAGGAAGAAAGATAGCGGGAGAGGAGCGAAGGTGCCGATTAGGGTTTCGAAGAGACCTTCGATTAGGGTGCTCGAAGGTGCCGATCTCTTCAGATAGGGTGAGAAGAGAAGAGAGGAATCCAAAGAGAGCAAACACAGATCGAGAGCGGGATTCGAGAGTGGGAGAGAGGGGGATTAGGGTTTGGAACGAGAGAGAGAGAGCGGGAGAGAAGAGAGAGAGCGGGATAAGGAATCGAAGGGTATACGCAATCTGACTTTGAGATAAGGGGTATACCACTTTTACCCCTCTTAAAATCTGAAGAGAAAGCGAAGGGGAGATCAGCCGTCCGATCTTGATCAAGTTCGATCAGACGGCTGATCACTTCCAGCTCAGATAAGGAGCTCAGCTTTCCATCTCTTAATAGACTTACTATATATATATATATATATATATATATATATATATATATATATATATATATATATATATATATATATATATATATATACGTCTTCGGAACGATACAACATAAAGCATTGTAAACAGTAAAACAACAATTATGTAACTCAAGTTTGAATAGTATAACAATAATTAGTTGAAAATAAAAGTCCATGTTTTCATTAGTATATATCGAAAAATAATTAAAATAATTATAAATGAGGGTATAAAATTCAATTTCTTAGAACTTTGAGGGTGGAAAATGATGAAATTTAACTATTGAAGAGATATTTGCTAATTTCAATATAACATGAACAATAAAAAAAACATAAAAAATCTAAAAATTTACAAACTTGAAATCAGAAAATCTAAATTTCTGAGCAAATAGAGAGAGAGAGAGAGGGAAATAATTAAATAAATAAATGAGATTTTTTCCCGGGGGGGGGGGGGGGGGGGGGGGGGGGGGGGGGGGGATGATTTGAATTTGAGTTTTGGGGTTTGAAATTTTGGACAGGAAAAAAATATTTTGTGAGGTTAAATTTGGGCCTTTGATTTTGAGGGGATTGAAGGAGAGCCACTTGATAACTTTCTTTGCGTTTTATAATTGATATACTAGATTTGCCCATGGGCACGTGCCTACGGCACGTTTTCGGAACGATACAACATATGAAAGTCTTGTAAACAGTAAAACAACAATTATGTAGCTCAAGTTTGAATAGTAAAGCAATAATTAGTTGTAAATAAGAGTCCATGTTTCCATTAGTATATGTTAAAAAATAATTAAAATTGGTGGTGTAAAATTTAACTTCTTAAAACTTTGAGTGTGGAAAATGATGAAATTTAACTGTTGATGAGATATTTGCTATTTTCAATGTAACATGAGCAATAAAAAAATTTATAAAAGAACTGTAAATTTACAAACCTGAAATCTGAAAATATAAATTTCTGAGTAAATAGAGAGAGAATGGAAGAGAGAGATAAATAAATAAATAAATAAATAAAGGAGTTGTTTTGGGAATTTGAATTTGAGTTTTGGGAGAAACTTTTGACGAAAAAATATGTTTTATGAGATTAGATCTGGACCATTGATTTCAATTCAATTGAATAAGAACCATTTGATAGCTTTCAATCCAATTGAATGAGAGCCATTTGATAGCTTTCTTTTATATTTTATTATAAATATATATATTTTGCATCATCTGTTTCAATCGATCACATGTGATGTGATTTAGTGGTGAAATTGTTATCTTTAGCTTTCTTCCATCTGAGGAGAGAAAATAGGAAAGCAAGAAGGTAATTTTTGGCATTGTTATCATTGGACGGATGTATAGGCTTTGAATGTCACTTTCACGCAATGCGCATGCGAAGCAATGAGAAGATTTAATGCCCCAATAGGGTTTGGTAAGTGTCCTGTTCATGCCAGGTCAGTCATCATGATAACAATGTTGGGAAAAAATAAAATCGGTAAGAGTAGAATAAAAATACCAACTCAAAACACAAATTGAAATATATAAGAAAATAAAATAACAAAGGATAGAGAACGTCAAATATAACGTGGTTCGGTAAGGGACTTGTGTCTACGAGCCAACAATAACCTCCACTATGAAAGTAATAGGTACAAAGAGATTCAATTTCAAGAACATCACTTGAAGGAAACACTTGCACAATTGTTTTGTTACTATAACACTCAACACTCTCAACGTGGAGTGGAAACTCTTTTATCTCTACTCGGATGAAGATGATTCTCTCACCATGTGTTGTTAGAATGAGCAAATGATCTCTCTTTATATAGGCCAAGAAGGAATCCTCTAGATACATTCATTAATGCTCATTCATGAATCTTCATACTTCTTTCATGAACCTTCCACGCTGATCTAAGTTTATGCACTTGATGATGAATGTACAACCACTAGCATGTTCTAGAATAGCCCAATACTTATGCAAGCCCAAAATATTATTTATGGATTACTTGATATTGGGCCTAGGTATTTTACAATCTCTCCCTCCAGGCCAATCAGGTCAATACGATGAGCGACTTCTACTTGAAGTCCATCTCAGCGTACTTGCTACAATACTCCAACTTCTGCGGCGGAACGACTTTAGTCAACGTATCAAAAGTGTTCTTGTTGGTGTGGACTTTTCTCTACTGAAAAAATTTCTTTGACACTACATCTCGGATCCAATGATAACATAGATCAGTGTACTTAGTGCGAGGGTAATTACTGAATTCTTACTCAGATGAATGACACTCTGACTATCACAATGCACCACATAACTGTCTTGTCTTATACTCAACTCCTGAATAAACCTTTGCAACCATACCATTTTCTTGTTTGCTTCATTTGCAGCAATATACTCAACTTCTGTGGTGGATAAGGCAACATACTTCTGTAACTTGGACTGCCACGAAACAGCTCCCCCCGAAAATGTGAATAAGTAACTAGAAGTGGACTTTCTAGCATCAAGATCCTCTACCAAGTCTGCATCTGTGAAACCTTCTAGAATTGGTTTTGCTCCACCAAAACATAAGCACAACTTTGAAGTGCCTCTAAAATATGTGAGTATCCACTTGACTGTTTTCCAATGCTCTTTGTCAAGGTTAGATAGATATCTACTAACAACATCAATTGCAATTGCTATGTCTGGGTGAGTGCATACCATAGCATACATAAGACTACTGACAGCTGATGAGTAGGGAATACTTGCCATCTTGTCATTATCCTCTTGAGTATCTGGACATAACCTTTTGCTTAACTTGAATTGATTACCTAGAGGTGAGCTCACTGAATTAGCTCCTTGCATGTTGAACCTTTCAAGTACTCGTTCAACGTACCTCTCCTGTGACAACCACAACTTCTTTGTCTTCCTGTCACGAGTAATTTTCATGTCCAAAATCTGCTTAGCTAACCCTAAGTCTTTCATATCATAGGACTTTGACAAATCTTATTTTAACTTGCGAATCATAGTAACATCTTGGCCCACAAACAACATATTATCAACATTGAGCAATAAAATGATGAAGTTGCCTCCAGTGAACTACTGGATGTATACACATGGTTCTGTATTTGTCCTTTATACCCATGACCTACCATGAACGAGTCAAACTTCTTATACCACTGTCTTGGCGCTTTTAGCCCGTACAAGCTTTTCTTCAGCTTACAAACTTTGTGTCATTTTCACTCGACTTCAAAACCTTCTGGTTGCTTCATGTGAATTTTCTCTTCCAAATCACCATGCAGAACTATCGTCTTCGCGTCCAATTGTTCCACCTCACTATCCATGCTAGTTGTCATGCCCAAAATAAGTCGAATAGAAGTCATCTTGATCATTAGTGAGAAGATTTCATCAAAATTTACTCTTTTCTTCTACCTAAAACCTTTGACAACCAAGCGAGCATTGAATTTCGTCAACTGCTTATTCTCATTCCTCTTCAATTTGAACACCCACTTATTCTTGAGTACTTTTCCGCCTTTAGGAGGTTTCACCAACTCATAGGTATCATTCTTTAATAAAGACTTCATTGCCAACATCCATTTGTCATTGTCTACATGAGTTTGCCTCTTCAAAACTTTCAGGCTCTTCATTAGTCAACAAAATATATCTGGAATACGGGTCATCCTCATCACTGGTTATAAGGATATACTGTGTAGAAGGATACTTGGTACTTGGCTTTGCCACTCTAGTTGATTTCCGAACTAGTACTTGGGCAATCTCTAGCTGCTCCCCCAAACTCGACTCACCCTGATTAGGCTCTCCTTGATCATGATCCTCCTGATCATCGTCTTTAGGTTCAGATATTATCTTAGTACCTTTTGCTTCAGTCATCTCAGGAACATCTTCATGTATAGCTTCTTAAGGTTTGTCATTGGGTTCTTGTTACAGTGGTGATTCATAGGTAATCACTGATCTGTATTTTTGACTGTCTGCCACAGTTTGATCTTCAAAGAAGTCCACATTTTTGCTTCAGAATAACTTGTTGGTCTTTGGATCCCACATCTGGTAGCCCATCTCTTCATTACCATACCCGAGGAAGATGCACGGTGTGCCTCTGTCATCGATCTTCAATTTATTCACTTCTGATACACGTGCAAATGCTTTACACCAAAACACTTTCAAGTGCGAATATGAAGCGCTTCTACCGGTCCATACACCTTCAGGAGTCTCAAAGTCCAAAGGTACGTTTAGTGCTTGGTTGATGCGGTAACCAGTGGTTGATACAGCTTCGGCCCAAAAACGTTTTGATAGATTGACCGTCTTTAGCATACACCTGACCTTCTCTAGAATGGTGCAGTTCATCCTTTCAGCTACACAATTATGTTGTGGGATATTAGGAATTGTCTTCTCATGTCTAATGTCATGCTTTGAACAATAATCTCTGAACTCGTTTAAAGTGTACTCTTCGTCATTGTCATTACGGATACCTTTGAGGGCTCTCCCAGTCTCCTTCTCCACCATGGCATGGAATTGCTTGAAGATTTGGAACACTAGGCCTTTTGATTTTAACAAATACATCAAAACATTTCGTGAAGCATCATCAATATAAGTAACAAAATATTTATTACCACCTAGTGATTCAACCTCCATAGAGCCACAAACATCAGACTGTACTAGGTCTAATACATTTTCTTTTCTTGTGAAGGTGCCAGAAAAACTAGCTTTGTGTTGCTTACCAAATAAACAATAATCACAAAAGTCTAGTGAGGTACCTTTGGCAAAGGGAATAAAAGACTTCTTTGCCAGAACTTGCAATCCCTTCTCACTCAAGTGGGGTAACCTCATGTGTCATATGCTTGGAGAAGAATCATCCACGACATTCAATTCTCCTTTGCAAATTTTTCTATATGTCTTGTAGAGGGTGCAACATAACTTTTCTCTCGTCACCACTAGCGACCCCTCAGTAAGCCTCCATTTTTCATCACCTCTATGATTATGAAATCCTTGTTGAACATGCACGCCGGTTGACAATAGATTGAGACGTAGACTAGGAACATGTCTCACATTTTTTAACAACAGCTTATAACCTAAATCAGTCTCAAACCAAACATCACCGATTCCTGCAATCTTGTAATAGCTATCATTGTCCATCTTCACTATCCCAAAGTCTCCGGCTTTGTATGTGGTGAAGAATTCCAAGTGCTCTGTGGCATGGAAAGATGATCCAGAATTAGATACTCATGAATCGCCTTTATCTTCATCAACATGTAGACATTCACCTTTAAGAGCCAACACCTCATATACTTGCTCAAACACGGTAGCGACGGTATTGCTTGTGTCCTCCTTCTTTTGGTAGGTTGAGCCATCTTTTAATCCTTCTTTTTATTCTTCAATATATTGCAATTCTTTATCATGTGACCATAGAGACCACAATGATGGTACTTCCCATTGAAACGTGTCCTCGAATGGCTTGCACTTCTTCCACGATCTCGACTGAGACCTTTACTCTTGCTCCTTCCTTGATTCTCCGCCATAAATACTCGGCTACTATCGGAACTTGTAGACTATCTCCTGGTCTCTTCATTCATCATGTTATCTTTAACATTATCTATAGATAACACACCATTAGGAGCAGAGTTATTTACGGTGATGACAAAGGTCTCCTAGTTACTGGGCAACGGTCCAAGAAGTAACAACGCTTGTAACTCGTCCTCGATTTTCATGTCTATCGTGGCCAATTGGTTAATGATGCTCCGGAAGTTGTTTAGATGCTCAGTCACCTTTATGCATTCCCTATACTTCATGTTGACCAACTCTTTGATGAGGAATGCTATCTTGGAGGCGGTCTTTTGTTCGAACAACGACTCCAACTTCAACCAAAAGGCATGTGTGTTGGTTTCGTTGGATACATGGTGGAACACGCTATCATCCACCCATTCACGAATATTATCAATAGCCTTGCGGTTCAACTTCTTTCATTCGGCATCGGTAGTGTTCTCCGGCTTGCCTTCGACTCCTTCAATAGGTTCATGCAAATCCTTGCAATAAAGAATGTTCTCCATTATTGGCTTTCATATTATCCGATTCGAGTGGTTGAGGTAGACCATAGTGCCCATTGAGCCTTCCATTCTAACGCTAGCACCACAAACCTGATGCTCTGATACCACTGTTGGGAAAAAATAGGATCGATAATAGTAGAATAAAAATACCAACTCAAACCATAAATTAAAATATGCAAGTAAATAAAGAAAAAGGGATAGAGAACACTAAATACAACGTGGTTTGGCATGGTGCCTACATCCACGGACCAACAAACCTCCACTATGAAAGTAATGGGTACTGTTAGATATTATATTAGGTATTATATTATGAGAAAGATTAGTTTAGTCCCACATTGATTATGTATCAGTTTAGTATTCTCTTATCTTCTATATATAGGAGACACATTGTACTCATTTTATTCGATCTATAATCAATAATAAATCCAAGAATTCTATCATTGTATCAGAGCCTCTATTCCCATAAGGCCTATGCTAATTTGATCATCGTCGTCGAGGTGAAGTGATTCTTGTCTTCATCGGAATCACTCCACCTCCCAACATCTCTCTCCCGATCAATAATAGTAGAATGAAAATACTAACTCAAACCACAAATTGAAATATGTAAGAAAATAAAATAACAAGGTATAGTGAACATCAAATATAACGTGGTTCGACAACGTGCTTACATCCACGGGCCAACAAGAACCTTCACTATGAAAGTCATGGGTACAAAGAGATCCAACTTCAAGAACACCACTTGAAGGAATCACTCTATCACAATTGTTTTGCTACTATCACACTCAAAACGCTCAACTAGGAGTGAACACTCTTTTCTCTCTACTTGAATGAAGATGATTCTCTCACCATATGTTGTTGAAATGGGTAAATGACCTCTTCTTATGCAGGCTAAGGAAAATACATTCATTAATGCTCATTTATGAATCTTCATACTTTCTTCATGAACCTTCCACATTGATCTAAGTTTATACACTTGATGATGAATTTAGAACCACTAACATGTTCTAGAAAAGTTCAATCTATATAATAAATTACAAAGAAAGCTATCAAGTGGCTCTCATTCAATCTCCTCTAAAATCAATGGCCTAGATTGGTTCTCACAAAACATATTTTTCCGCCCAAAATTTCAAACCCTAAAATTAAATTTTTCCCCCCAAAACTTAAAAACTCATTACTTTATTACTATCTCTCTTCTTTCTTCACTTTTTCATATTTCTCTCTTTCTCTCTCTCCCTCCCTTCTTTCTTAACTTACTTAGAAATTTAAATTTTAAGATTTCAAGTTTGTAAAATTTTCAGAATTTTTATTATTTTTTTTATTGCACATGTTATATTGAAAATAGCAAATATCTTTTCAACATTTAAATTTCATCATTTTTCACACTTAAAGTTCTAAAAAGTTGAATTTTACACCCTCATTTATAATTATTTTTCAACATATACTAATGGAATAATGGACTTTTATTTACAACTAATTATTGTCATACTATTCAAACGTGAACTACATAATTGTTGTTTTACTGTTTACAAGGCTTTTCGTGTGTTGTATCGTTCCGAAGACGTGCCGTAGGCACGTGTCCACGAGCAAATCTAGTACTTATATAAGTCTAAAATATTATTTATGAATTATCTGATGTTGGGCTCGGATATTTTACAAGATCAAGAGAGGGCCCACTGGTTGAGGAATAAAACTACACCAAGGGCATTGCATTTATTAGTAATAAAACACCAACGGCTTTCATTGTATGGGTCCCCTTGGTTTCAGAGAAAGTCCTGCACCTAATCTAATGCATGGTAGTTGGATAGGAGTACATTGAATGATAGATTGCTGCTCATTATTTGAGGATAGAACTTCAGTAATCATCCGAAATTTTACAGAGTATAATTTGGTTGGATGTAGATTTAGTGTAGTGAAGAAGGAACGTTGTAATGAAAGTAAATTATTGAATTTGATTTTTTAAAATAGTTTTGGTTCGATGTAGATTTACTGCAGCAGAAATAGTTTTTTCATGAAAGATTAGTTTTGTTTAAGTTGTAAGAATACTATAGCGACCGTAATTTAAAATATTTCTTAATTTTTTATTTGATTTAAAATTAATCTCAATTAATTAGGGTTTAAGCTAATTAAACTAAAAACCCTTCCAAGAAGTTGAGCTTCTCAAATATTAATTATGCAAATCTAAAAGAACATTTACACTCAAAATATGTACATGTTAAGATTAAGCGTGCTTAATTAGCCAAAAATATTACTTAACTGGGGTGATCGCCTACATTCGAAATACTTTTGCCCTATACCAAAATTATTGTAGTATTATTTCTCTAGTCAGTGGCGGAGCCAGACACAACAAAATGGGGGTCCCAAATTTTTTTCCAGTATTGACATGATTGTTGCCGAAAATTCCTTACATTTTTTTTTTTTTTGGAAAATTAAAGTGATTGGATCAAAATAAAATCATAATCAAAATAAATATTCGAATTCATGTTCTTAGTATCATGTATTTTTTTGCACCTGTACAGTTAATACTCTAAATTTGGTAAGAGTAATGTTAATCAATAATCATACTGCATTATTTACACTGTTATAATACTAGACGCTAAGAGATACAACTCAATTTATACTTGTAATTTGTGTACACACTAGTTTTTTATTCAAAATTTTATCTAAGGATCGTACAAATCAAATAACAAGCATCACTGATAATTTTTAGCCCAAAGCTCATACCTCTATTTCAGACTATAATAGGAGGATTGGGCTTGGGGGTCCCAAAAAAATTTAATCGGGGGGTGGGGGGGGGGGGGTATATTTCTGGCCTATATAAGGGGGTTTTACAAAAAAAAAGGTCCCAATTGTCCCCGCTATCCTCGAATGTTTTCCCAAAATGGCCCACTTTTTGAAAGTATTTACCAATCCGACCAACTTTCAAAAGTATTATCGAGTTTGGTGGAAAGACCCTCGCTGTTTGAGATAGTGAGTGTGGTTCTATGGTTTTCTCCAACACTTGGAGAAATCTTTCGAATATAGAAAAGTTTAAAGACAGACTCGCTGTCTGAGATAGCGAGTTCATTTGAACTAGCATCGCTATCTCGGATAGCGAGTGTAGTTGTATTCATTTTTTTATAGAAATTTTGAACATGCAATTTCTACCTGAAATGTATATAACTACACTCGCTATCTGAGATAGCGAGATAATTTGAACTAGACTCGCGTAATTGTATTCATTTTTTCAGAGAAATTTTGAACATGCAATTTCCACCATAAATATATATACATATACTCGCTATCTGAGATAGCGAGTTAAATTGAACTAGACTCACTATCTCGGATAGCGAGTGTAGTTGTATTCATTTTTTCAGAAAAAATTTGAACATGCAATTTCTACCATAAATGTATATAACTACACTCGCTATCTAAGATAGCGAGTTAATTTGAACTAGACTCGCGTAGTTGTATTCATTTTTTCAGAGAAATTTCGAACATGCAATTCCAACCATAAATGTATATAACTATACTCGCTATCTGAGATAGCGAGTTAATTTGAATCAGACTCACTATCTCAGATAGCGATCGAGTGTAGTTGTATTCGTTTTTTCAAAAAAATTTTGAACATGCAATTTCTATCATAAATGTATATAACTACGCTCGCTATCTAAGATAGCGAGTTGATTTGAACTATACATGCTATCTTAATGAGTGTAGTTGAACTTATTTTTTTTCAGAAAAATTTTGAACATGTAATTTCTACTTGAAATGTATAAATCTACACTCGCTATACGAGATAGCGATGTTATTTAAACTAGACTCGCTTTCCCAGATTGCGAGTGTGGTTATATTTGTTTTTCAGAGAAATTTTGAACACGCAATTTTTACCTGAAATATATATAACTACACTCGCTATCTGAGATAGCGAGTGTATTTGAACTAGTCTCACTATCTCAAATTGCGAGTGTAGTTGTATTCATTTTTCAGAGAAATTTTAAACATTTAATTTCTACCTGGTATGTATATAACTACATTCGCTATCTGATATAGCGAATTCATTTGAACTAGATTCGCTATCTCAGATAGCGAGTGTAGTTGAACTCATTTTTTCAGAAAAATTTTGAACATGTAACTTTTACTTGAAATGTATAGACCTACACTCGCTATCCGAGATAGCGATGTTATTTGAACTAGACACGGTATCTCAGATAGCAAGTATTTCAGTTTGGTAAATAGTTTCGAAAGTTGGTCAGTTTGGTGAATACTTTCAAAAAGTGGGTTATTTTGGAAAAAATTCCTAACCTCTTACTCTCTCCGCCCCTAGCAGTTGTTTAACCTTTGAAATCTCTCAATTTCATTCCTCCGCATTGGGGCGCAAAGTCTGCGCCATCAATCGGGCAATTCAGTCTTGTGTCGTTAACCTAAATTTGTTACATTTAAACACACGGGAAACAAACTCATCGTAATTAAAAGAGTTGATCCACTTAAGTTAAATTTAAAAAAAGATCAATTCTTTTGTGTTAAGAATTATAATTCGTTTTGTTATACAATCTGTAAAATAACTCATACTAATGGCTCTATGGATAGCGTGAGAACAAGGGAAGAATACTGATTTGTGATAAAGAGAATGATTGCTCATAGAGTAAGTATCATGAAAGCAAAGAATGGACAAAGAATGGAGAGAAGCATGGCTCAATTGGAGGCTCCGAACAGTATGATTGTTTTTTGTTTTTTTTATAAAAAAGTGACGGCGTCACCAATTCATTAATAAAAAAAATAAACGAAACAAAGTAGTATAATGATTATATCTAACTGGTCCTGAACGGAACAACAGAGAAATATTACACAGCTAAGCCTATAACAATAACTTGTCCCTCCTCAAGCTAAACGTGTAGACGAAGACACCCGCAACCTGTTCTCCCACCTATCAGATGGCGCGCCTCCAGTTTCCTATTGATCAATCAGCTGACGACTCATCGAACACTAGTCTTAGTGTCAACTTGCCAATTCACCCGACCACCACACCAGCAAGGACTTTCTGAATCTCATTCGGCGATGCATTGTCTGTACGACACTCCAAGAAACGAATCGCCTAATCTCTATTATGCTAACAACTTTCCTATCCACCCTTTCAGTGACGACTTGTCCCTTCTCTAACCCGGACCGATGAGCTCAATCACCGCCATGATGGCAGTTTCCCTCATCACGACAGCGATGATGACTAGCCCAAGCACCATCTCTCTGACGACTTGGTCATCGTCTAGACCTGTATTGGCTCACACCTCTCTCACCACAGCACTAACTTGCTCAAAATCCTAAACTAGCGACGACTCACGCAATAAACCCTGCCGGCGACAACTTGCACATCTAGCACAACAGTCACAACTTGTATATCCCCCATCATATAGACGACTCGTACAACAAACCTAACGATGTCAACAAACTCATACACCGCATCGATGCGGATTCATCGCTTCACCAATGATCAATCAAAAAGGAGCTACTAAGGCATCTCAAAATGAGTCCTTGAATTCAATCAAGAACCCAACCCAAATCCCGAAATCACGCTCACCACTCCCTAAATCTAATTTGAATTTTTTTATTAAAAAAATATAATTTGAAATTCAAATATCATTAAAAAAATTCTCTCCACACTTCCCCCAATCTGATTTGAATTTCAAAATTCTAGTTTGAAATTCAAATCACTTCAAAAAATTTCCCCTCTATACTCCCCCAAATCTAACTTTGAATTTCAAAAATCCAATTTGAAATTCAAAAAATAAATTTTAATCTCTATCCCTCCATCCACTCTCTCCACGACCAACGTTGTCGTCGATCCTCTCCGTCGATCCATTCGGCATCCCCCAAAGCCCTCAAAGCCACCTCCTCTCCCCCTCACCGGCAGCCCTCATCCACATCACCGCCGACCCCGATGGAAGCATCTTCCAAAGCCCATCTTCCAAATCCGACAGCAACCTGACCTTATCGCCAGCCCCGACGCCACGCCATACACTTCGCCGTCATCCTGACGACCCAACATCGCCGACTCTGATGCTTGCAACATCTAGCTCCAGCTATAACCCACCCGGTGACAACACATCCCGCCGACGATAGCCTTCAAAGCCGCACCACCTCCACTTCTCCCGGCGGCGCAGCACCCACCCCGTCACCAACCAACTTGATGTCGCTCATCCCCACCGCACCGACCGCCTCTAAAAACCATCTCTTAAAAAACTCTAATCGGAAGCTCAGACGACCTCAACTCCGCTCTAGTGGCAGGGTTGGGGGTGGGGGGAAGGAGGAGGATGATGAGATGGCGAGGGAGTCCTCCCCCCTCCCCGCCTGCTCCGAACAGTAACAGTATGATTGTTATATATATCCATGTGAACAAAAGGATATCCTGATGGTAGAAGGAAAGTCTTCTAAAAGTAGGGTTTGTATATAACTATTGAACTCATAGCACATAGACATTCACTCGGTGCAAACAATTTATGAACTGCCAGTAACGAACAAGGTATTCATTCTTGTCGGGGCCGACCCCCACCTTGAGGCTGGTGAGGCGGCCGTCTCAGGCCCCCAAATTTTTTTGCAATTTTAGGATCCCCAAATTAGTAGTCCCCTTATAAATATAGGCATGTATTTTGCGCGTAAAAAAATATATTATTATTAGGGGTCCCAAAAATAATTATTTGAGTCTTCCGCTTCGGACCCCCGGGAACTCAGGGTCGGCCCTGATTCTCGTCAGTAATTCGAAAATATATATGATCAAAATATTGATTAGATAATTTGCTAAAATGTTGTTACTACATACTTCATTCTTCCATTACCAAAACTACATTTCAATTGGTAGGCATGCGCTAAACCGAGTAGAATAGAAAATCAGGATTCATATAGCCGATCCCAACTAGTTGGGATAAAGCCTTTGTTGTTGTTGTAGACATCTATTCATTCTCTGGTTTTGTTTTATGCATGATGATATGAAACTAAAGCTTTGCAAAATAATTTTTTTACCAAACTATCCCCCTTTTTGTAAGTATGTACGAAATTTTCCCTGTTTGAAAATTTAATACCAAAAACTCTCTATCGTTAACGGGGTTAACGAGTCTAGTAGTTTCCCTAGCGTTAACCCCGTTAGCGTGGGTTAGGGGATAACACTTTTACCCTTGAGTAAGAAATTATAGAAAAACTCATCCAACATAGACTCGTTAACCCCGTTAGCAGTAGTATTTAAATCACTCGTGTTAACAGGGTTAACGTTTGCAAAGATTTTGAAGTTGTTGTCAACTTTGTATGATATATGTTAGTTTGAAAGTTAACGACTCCGCAGATGAGAAAATTCAATAATGCTGAAACTTGCTGGAAAATGAAGTTACTATGTCTCGTTAACTCACTTAACGACCTTCTTAAAGCTAAGGCCGTTAACTCGGTTAACGACTGTGGAGATTCTTTACTTTCCAGAAAGTTGAAACTTTCTGGAAATTAAAGTTACCAAGACTCGTTAACTCAGTTAACGGCCTACTTATAATCAGGGTTGTTAACTGAGTAAACGACTGTGGAGATTCTTTACTTCCAAGAAAGTTGAAACTTTCTGGAAATTAAAGTTACCAAGACTTGTTAACTCAATTAACGGCCTTGGTAAAACCAAGACCGTCAACTGAGTTAACGACTGTGAAGATTCTTCACTTTCCAGAAAGTTGAAACTTTCTGAAAATTGAAGTTACTAAGACTCGTTAACTAAGTTAACGGCCTTGGTAAAACCAAGGCCGTCAGCTGAGTTAACGACTGTGGAGATTCTTCACTTTCCAGAAAGTTAAAACTTTCTAGAAATTGAAGTTACTAACACACGTTAACTCAGTTAACGTTCCTCTCTATACTAGGCGCGTTAACTGAGTTAACGTGTGTACCAATCGTCGCAAATAGACTAGTAAAAGCCTGAAGCTGATACCTCAATACACAAAACTCTAATCCCATTTTCAAACATACAGAATCTCCAAACACATACAGCATAAATTTCACACATACTCATACTCCAATCTCAAATGAGCTCAAATTTCACACATACTCAATCTCCAAACACATACAGCTCAAATTTCAAATGAGTTCAAATTTCACTGAGTTACTTGTCACTGAGTTCAAATTTCAAATGAGCTCAATCTCCAAACACATACTCAATCTCAAATGAGCTCAAATTTCACAGAGTTCGGCCAAACACAAAATATCTGCAGCTTTCAACCAGGCAAACACAAATTCTGGTGCCTTCAAAACTCAAATCTGAGTCCATGAGTTCAGCCAAACACAAAAACTCCAACCAAAAACAAATTTCTGAGTTCAAGAGTTCCAACCATACACATTTTACCCAACATTCAACCGAAATATTAACATACAAATTTTACCCAACATTCAAAACTTCCAACTATACACAAATTCAGCCAAAACATTAACATTTTACCAAGCCGACTCAAATCTTAAACATAAACATAAAGTTACTTACGAGGGGGTGAAAAGATTTGGACGTTTCCTTGCTCGTTTAGGATGTGTTGGGGAAGCTTGAGTTAATCCGGAGAGGGAAATATTATCTTCGTCTATTTCTTCTTCATCCTCTTCTTGGATTTCATCGATCGGTGGAGACGGGTTCCTTCATCTTCGCCGTCTTTATTCGTGTATACTTGGACGTGGTCGAGATTTGTAGACGTTGTCTTCTGCCGACCTGTTTGATGCACGGGACCGAACAAGATCACATCAATTTTGGTGCCTTCGCCGACGAGATCTGCTTGTACTCGACATGACTCAAGAATTTTACGCGCGAATACCTTCAACGGTTCGGCTACGTTACTTTTCAATACTTTCGCGCATTCTTTTGCTTGAATCCATGTTTGGGCCATCTACACAAAAACAAAATGAACGTGATAATAAATTGAATAATTAATCGTAGTAATAAATTCAATGTAAGTATGAACAAGCAACTTACAACACTACGAGGCAATGGTGCCTTCGGTTGAAGCATTGGCAGATTAACAGAGTACGTGTCTGCGGGATCGGCGGCATGTCTACGTGTTGGTACTTCGACCCCGGCTGGGAATTGACTTGTTGGGGAAATGTAGAGGCGGGTCATACTCCTATACCACGTCATGCAAGCGAAATGGGTCGATGCTTCGAATGGTGGAATATTCTCAATTACATGATCTAGACAATGATTCCAAATATCCACGTGTGCGTCTAATGAAGCTGCCCAATCGTGAGCTGCTTGTCGACCCATACCGGTTACACTGTGTAGATCGGCATTGTACGGTTGATGGACCAGTATATTCTGACGCAACCCAAATTGACGAAGTACTCTATCTGGAAAATAGGCCTCAACTGTGCAAAAGTGAATAAGCGGTGCTTTGTCAACCACAGTTGAGGAGCCGGCGTACAAACTGGAGGTAACCTCGCTATATGTTTCTCGGTATACGGTTGCCACTTAACACAATCATCTTGCAAGTGGTCAAGCTCATCCCGGTAATACGATAGGCACCTATTTGGGCTCGCCTTCCACGTCAACGAACCCATCCAAAACACACCTTGAGGTGGCCTCATGTTCACGTCCTCGGAAAGGTTCGACCACTTTGGTGACTACTTCGCCACAACGGGATGGCCGATGTGCAGTCGTTCCAACTCCACACCTGGAGCATTAACATTGGACCATTCATTTGCTTGGCACCAAGAGCAATTTCACAATGCGCGATACAAGGTGGCCAACGCAGCACTCCCCCAACTATACCCCCCAACTGCACCAAGATCGGCTATTAGTGGTAGGTACATTAACGGAACGGAATCTCCGGAGGAGTTTGGGAACATTACACCTCCGAACAGTGTCATTATGTACGCCCGACAGTAACAATGTACCTGCAACTCCGTGGAGGCATTACTCAGCGTACCAAAGAATTTTTTTCTTCAACCATTTCAGCCTCAACGATTTGCCTACAAGGGCTGATCGATCCATCTTTACACCGATAAACTCGTGGATAATGAACTCAGGATCAAAGTCCATTGAGCCAGTTACGGTCTCTCCATCAATTGGTAGACCCGTTATTACAGCAACATCTTGTAGTGTCACTGTCGTCTCGTCGACCGGCAAGTGAAAACTATGCATCTCGGGGCACCATCTCTCGAGAAAAGCTGTTAATAAGGGTTGGTCAGCCTTAATGGAGCTCATCAACCCTATGCCGTATACGCCACATTGCTGTAATATCTCATGTAAAAGGGGATGCATCTCTAATGTGTCGTGCCCCCTAAAATTACACTCCGGAGAGTTTCCTTTCCAAACCGCTTTTGATCGATGCTGGCTTTGTAGAGTCAGAAGCTTTGGGTCGATCAGACCGGGAATCACCGGAGGAACATATGAAGAAGAAGGTGGTTTCGGCTGACTAGATGGAGAGGAAGGGCCAGGTTGATTTGGAGGAGGAGGCGGGCCAATTTGAGTTGCCGGAGAAGAAGAAGTACCGGCCTCAACCTATACCAAAAAAATTTGAAATTCAATATATATATTATATAATATTCTTGATGTTAAAATTAAACGTACGAAATTATTGTCAAATCATCTTACATTGGTTCGTCTCTGTCCACCAAGGTGCGTTCTTTTTGGAGGTTGTCCGTGACATGTTCGTGGACCTTTCCGGGTAGTTGGAGGTCTACTACTACTCCCTTCTTCGGAATTACCCATTGTCCGTGCCATATCCTATATCAAATTGAATTCTACATGTTAGATAATATATGTTAACAAATTTAACTTAAAATCGCTATAAATTACTTATACAAAGTCCCCTTCTTCTACACTCCTATTACTCATAATTTAACTTAACAATGTCTAATTTCCAACATTGAAATATCATACATTATTACTCAAAATGTAAAAATGTCTAATTTCAAACAATTGCCTTCGAATAGAGTACAACTTCTACACCCAACCTATCAGAAGCCTAAACCCAAAATCACACCATTGCAAATCACACCATTTCGAATAGAGTACAACTTCGAGCAATTAATTTCTAATTTCCAACATTGCCAATCAAACCCGAGACCCAAAATCACAAAAATTATATAGCATAAATAACGAAGACTTACCAACGATTGTAAGGTGGAAGTAAGAAGTCGATGACAAGCACCACGAGCCTCTCCTTTCGACAATTTGGGGGAAACCCTTTATGGGTTAAATAGGCTATTTTTTGGGGAAATGGTATACTCAGATGAGTGTTTTGGGAGTGAAGAAGAGATTCGACTAAAAATTTCGAGAGATTGGGATGCTTAGAGGGCGGAATCGAAGACTAGGGTTTGGGGGTTTGGGGGTTTGGGTTAAAATCGCTGGATTTAGAAAATCGGAGATAGGAAAAGTGAGATGAGAGTGAGATAGCGTGCTTTAATTAATAAAAGCCCAAATGATACACGTTAACCCGGTTAACGCGTCTAGTATAAAGAGACACGTTAACTGTGTTAACGTGTGTGAGTATCTCAAACTTTTAGAAAGTTTCAACTTTCTGAAAAATTTGAAATCTCAACAGTCGTTAACTCAGTTAACGGCCTTAGTAAAAAGTGGCACGTTAACTGAGTTAACGTATGTGAGTATCTCAAATTTTCAACACATTACTTGGAGTCTTTTGCCTACATCCCTATTGTCCACCTATCACGCTAACCCCATTAGCGCGTGTGGTTTAAACAGGCACGCTAACTGAGTTAGCGTGTCTATATATTGGTGACTTTTTCGCAAACACCTTGCTTAGGGTAAGCTTTAACTCCTAACCCACGCTAACGAGGTTAACGCTAGGGAAACTACTAGACTCGTTAATCCCGTTAGCGATAGGGAGTTTTTGGTATTAAATTTTCAAACAGGGGCAGTTTCGTACATACTTACAAAAGGGGATAGTTTGGTAAAAAAATTCTTGCAAAATTCAAAAAATCTAGATTTAAGATCTCTGTTACTTACATTTAGTGAAGTTATTATTAAGGAGACATAAGTTGGTGCAATGTTTTTATGCTTCTTATGCAGTGGACTTCTTAGTTGTTTGGAATTGGGTGAAATTGGGGACTGTACCGAATTTGGATTTTAGGGTTTTGGTGGAGTGAAGGAGACGATGGGATTTTGATTTGTAACAGTAATGTATGAAAAGAGGGTTCTTGGAATTTGAATGCACTAATCTCTATATTTGTACACTAGACCTTAACAAGTGGTTATTTACATATTAGATCATGCAAAATAATAATGTTTATACAGGTTAGTTATACATATATGAAATGTATTTGGGACTAATATGTTAAACGTCCTCGTCACCGGCTGCAGCTTGCACCATTTAACATTTTAACCACTGAAATTGATCATTAACTCGTCACGGATTTTCCTGTTCAGTTTCTAACCCTAACCGAACCCGAAAACTAACCAGCCAAACAAGAACCTTGCATTATTACTAGGTAGTTGGAATATAGCTAGCTTGTTGTGCACAATGTTTGTATCACCTCACATTATTGTGCGTTGAATGATAAATGACTGACCAAGTAAAGTGAACACATGTATTGTATGTACCATTCATATAAGAACAAAGAAGCACTCAGGTGAAAACGAGCAATTACATGGATATATGCGCTAGCCCTTTTAGCTAGGCACAAACTGTGCCAACACTATGATTAGGTTTACGCCAAATCCATGTCTGCTTGTTGTCTGTTTATAAGTTTACTAGTACTAATAACAACAACAACAACAACAACAAAGACTTTTTTCCCAACTAGTTTGGGTCGGTTGCATGAATCCTCGTTTTTCATTCTGCTCAGTTTAGCGCAATATCTTCTGTAAGGTCGCAAGCTATCAAATCTTTTTTCACCGTTTCCACCCAAGTTAGTTTAGGTCTTTCTCCACCCTCAATACTTGTCAAATCACTTTTTCTAACAGGGGCACTACTAGGTCTACATGTGACGTGTCCAAACTACCTGAGGCGATTCTCTCTTAACTTATATTGGATTGAGTTACTTTTAGCATTTCTCGTATATGCACGTTTCTAATTCTATCCTTCCTTGGTTTACCACACATCCATCTTAACATCATCATCTCTGCTACACTCATTTTTTGGACATGTTGTTTCTTTGTTGCCCAACACTCTGCTCCATACATCATTGCTGGTCTAACAGCCGTTCTATAGAATTTTCCCTTCAACTTCAAAGGTATATGTTTGTCACACAAAACACCACTGGCACTTCTCCACTTAAGCCACCTTACTTGGATCCTATGTATAACATCTTCAAAAATCTCCCCATCACTTTGTATAATCGAGCCTAAATATCGGAAACGATCTCTCTTATGTATCTCTTGATCATCAAGCTTCACTACTTCCTCAGTTGTGTTCCGAATATCACTAAAATTAAACTCCATATACTCTGTTTTAGTTCTGCTTATCTTAAAGCCTCTAGCTAGAGCTGGTATCGGGTCGGGTCGTCCACTGCTCGGACCCGGACCCAGTAAGTACCTCACAGGTCCAAAAATTGGACCCGGACCCGGACTTGCAAGTACCGGGTCCGGGTCCGATTCCTAGTTTAAAAAAATTACATGTCGGATTCGGTAGTAGAGAATAAATATTTGAACTTAAGTATTTTTGCATCCAATACCCTACGATTCTAACAGAATTTGCACTTAAGTACATGAATTAATATTATATTTATACATCTATCTTCAACAATTACTTTTATATGTATATTCCTATAACCCTATTATTCAAATTCTATATGTTCGAGGGTATTTTTTATGGGTCCGGGTCGGTTCTATTTTGAGCGGGCCCGGACCCGGACCCAAAAGTGCATCAGATCTTATTTTAGGACCCGGACCCATATAGATTAGGTCGGTTCCGGTCCAATGCCGGGTATTGGGTAAATGTGACAATGCTACCTCTAGCTTTCAAAGTTTCTCACCACAATTCTAATTTAGCATTGACTTCTGCTCTAGTCTCGTCCACTAAGACGATGTCATCGGCAAAAAACTTACACCAAGACACCTCATCTTGAATTCCCCGCCTCAATTCTTCCATAACCAAAGTAAAGAGGTAGAGGCTTAAAACTGAACATTGATGTAAACCTACTGTAATAGAAAAACCGCTGGTCTCTTATGCGGTCGTTCTAATTGTGGTCGTTGCCAATAAATTTACTTGTACAAAACTATGGACCATGTATAAGATTAGTCATGCAGCAGATGCTTGAAGATGAGCAGCTATTAACTGACCCACGACATGCTTTCCATATACAACAGATGACAACGAGATAAAAGAAACTCTGAAACATGCGCAAACTAGATTGGAAAGAATTCTGAAGCATGTGCATCATAGCCACACCTGCTCAGCAGTTTCAAGCCTGAAACAATATCGGCACATGCATGTGCAAAACAAGTGTCCTAAAATTATAGTAATCTCTAATCTCCAATATTATAATGGGAGAAGGCCTTAGTGTCATTTGTAAATATTTTGTCAATCTACCAACCCGTAAAACACACGTACATAACTATTATAAAGATGTCTTAGATTCAAACTCACACTACATCTAAATTTTTACTTTAAAAAACTATATTTATTAAAACGTACATTGCTCGCACGTGTAAATTACTAGTAATCAATAAACACACAAAAAGGCATAAAATTAAGTGACATAATTTACACAAACTCCATATATATAATTACAAGAAAATGTCTGCATTCGTGTCCCTATTACTTCACAACTTGCAATAAATAAATGATTACTCTAAAATAAATTTTAAAAAATAAAAAATAAAACAAGGAAAGAGAAAGGATTTTGATTCACACATCTTAAATTACATGCATTTACTATGCTCTTAACAACACTCAGAATTTCTCATTTAATCTGCAAAACGAACTTTTTCAATCAGCAGTTGACACCGCACTGTCCAGTGGCAGCCGCCTTCTGGCTAGGGGAGATAAACGGATCAATCCGGACCCACAACAAGGAGAAGATTGACGCGAGAAGAATCGACCACACAATGACAATGGTAGGCGTCCTATTTTGTCGCCCTAACAAACCCTTGAGGAACGGATAGAGATGAACAATGACCCAGATTGCGAAGAACAACTTCCCAAAGAGCGGACCCCAGGACTGGTACCCACTGTTAATTGCGTAAGATACCCCGGCGACAATTCCAACCATGTTGACAACAAGGACAGTTGTGGGGGGTATGAGGAGAGTCGTCCATTTGAACACATAAAGCTCGGCAAAATCACCATCCTCGTCATTGGCCTTGGATGTGACAGTAAAGTTGGTATCAATTCCTGCAAGGACTTTGAGGAGACCTTGGAAGACAGCAAAGAGATGAGCTGATGTGCCACCAATGACCCAGAACTGCTCGTTCCTCCACCAATCTTCGATTCCAACACCACTCCACCGTAGCTCGAGAATTCCAGTTGCGAAGATGGAAATGAAAAGCAGAATGAACCACATACCAGCATAATTACTTATCTGCACAATTTGTACTTCTCTGGTCAAATATTGAAATTCTACTAAGGTACATACCAACATTGTTACAATGTGTTTTAACTGGTACTTTATTGCCTACAAACATTCGACAAATGTTGGTTTGTACCTATTCACTTGTGTGCTGCGAGTTAGAACATAGGTTCTGTATTGTAGTATATTAGTGATTTTTCGAATGCTGAAATCGACGTACTAACTGACACAGCTTCTTGATAGAGTAATCATTTATATATTTTTTGCATTTTTTAATCAAGTGTAAGAATTATATATATAATTCTTATTCATCTAATAGTAACCACGAGACACATTAATTACACTAGGCAAAATTAACTAACATAACAACATGTGGGTTTACATAAATTTTATGTTATAACTCCTTTCAAGACCCCCCATTAAATCATTTTATGTTGAACATAAATTTTTCGTATCTCCAAATGTGTTCATTATGTACTCCAAATGTGTTCATTATGTACTGGCATTCTGAATAAATTGTTGTCGCTTCCTTTTCTGACCATCGGGTGCTAGAGATCCTTATATTTTAATAGAATATCTTTGTTGGAGGGAGAAATAATTAGCAATCAGTTTACAACCAAACACCATCTTGAGGAGGCTCTTCAATACTCGAAATTGCTCTATATTTATAGGCATTCTAAACCAAATGTTTCCCTCTTCCTTTTCTTACCTTCTGGTTTCAAAGATCCTTATATTCTTATTGAATATTTTTGTCGGAGTGAGAAATAATGAGCTATCAGTTTACAACCAAAAACTCCATTTTTCGGGGACTCTTTATGCACTCCGAATGTGCTTAGTATATTTAGGCATTCTAAGTCAAACACCCCTCTTACATAGGGCAAAACGAAATTTAAACAAGGAATAAGAACAATTAAGTTTGCTACTCAGGGCACAAAAGCAACTAAATGTATGCTCAACTAAAGTAGGAATATGGACAGTTGAGTTCATGTACACCTTAAGCATTACAATTGGGGGGGAAACGACCATAGGTGATTAATAAAGCATGTTTCAGTGAATATGAACACGAAAAAGATAGATAGTTCAGAGATTTAAAGATCTTATAAAGCATAAAACAAACAGGAATGCTCCAATAATCAGACTTTTTTTAGGATGAATTATTACTAACCTCTGGGATAATGAACTTATTGGTGAGGAGACAAATGGCTGGAAGCACACAGTATGCAATCAGCGGAATAGATGTGATTGGATAAACAATGGTGTTGATGTATGCTAGTCTCTCCAGAAGCTTCAGTCTGCCGCTATAACCATACCAAATAGGGCAATGTCTACTAAGCAAAATTTCTACCGAACCCAGGGCCCACCGAAGCACTTGATTTAGACGATCAGAAAGATTGATTGGAGCTGAACCCTTGAACGCGGGTCGAGGAGGCATGCAGTAGATCGATATCCACCCCCGAGCATGCATTTTAAATCCAGTCAGAATATCCTCGGTAACGGATCCATAAATCCATCCAATCTGGTAATGGTAACGGGCGCACAAGCTCAGTAAACAGATCATTTAATACCAAATTTTTCTGTATCCCGGTTTCAGCTACTTATACCTACTTAGTTTGAAAATTGAGGATATTAACCATATTTTTGGTAAAATTATAAAAATTGAAGTCAAATATCACATAAAGAAGTTATATATCATTGTTTATAAAACTAATTTGAATTAACAAAACAGGGTATATCCACAATTCTGAAAAGGGAGTAAATATACAAGTTTGTTTTAAAGAGGGGATGAAAGAAAGATTCTAAAGATACTAAATATCGACAGCTACACTAACCTCTTTCCCCCATTCAGATTTATCCTCGTACCCACAACTAATGACATGGATAGCTTCTTTTAGCAGTGAAGCTGGGTTAGTAGATGGTGGAATGCCTCCTTGTTCCATGAATGTTGATGCAATAAAGATTGGAGATTGACCAAAGCGCTTTTCTAATCGCTTCTGAGACATTAGCAATGATCTCTCATCTTCATAACCTGAAATTTCAAATATGGGTGTGAGCAAACATAGAGAGAGATGGGTGTTACCACATTTGTATATGTAGTTTTTTTCTTTTCTTGTGATATGGACTCAAATATGCAATAACCATATTCGATGAAAATGAATTTGAATTAAGATTGAAGGAAAATGGAAGTTATACTAACAAGTCTTTTACAAGAAAATGTAAAACAGTTCAACTCAGTTGTGTTCTTTATTTTAGACAAAAAAGATATATTTAAAAGTCACATTTCAGTGACTGCATTGGTATAAAGTAGAATGCTAAAAAGAATTAACTCTGTGTTCTACAAGTTCTTTTACATTCAATTATGTATCCTTAATTCCTTATATTTGAATATATCTGAATGGTTTAAGACTACCCATATCTGTATCCATATCCTAAACTAGATACAAAATCGGATTCTGACTGTATGTTTCGCATCAATTTGCAGTCTTAGTTCCAGGTCACAACTTGATATTGAAGGACTATAAACAACATCAAGTAAAAAAAGATGTAAAGTGCAACTAAAACATGACGAGTCTGAACATCTCTGTCATATTAATATCATAAATGCTTACCATCTAATCCCTCTTCAACATCCTCCATGTTGAATATGGGAAGTGTTGATTCAGTCCTCTTCATGGCCCGGTTTTTATCAATGTAATCTTTATTCTTACTTTTTCCCTTTTTTCTTGAGCCACAACAGCTCTTAAAGACTATGTTAGGCTCCAAATCAGCCTCTGTCAAGACTGGGTCATACCCGTATAAAGCCTGCCTATTGAAACAACATCCAGTCCCCACGTAAACAGGGCCTTGGATACCATCTAAGCCTTTCAAGTTAATCTACAAAACATAATTAAAATTTATAAGAAACTAGTCCATCCCAAGTATTGATATCAAGAACAAATATAATAGATGGATATCTTACATCAAAAAAGACAATATTGCGATTGGCATATCGATCATGCAAATCAATGCCATCAAATCGTTGAGGAAACTGAACATAACAAGTCTTCTTCCCATAAGCTGGATCCATCATGAAACACATTGCTTCACGAAGAGCTTTGCTGTTATTGAAGTAATGATCACAATCCACATTAAGAAGGTAAGCTCCGTTTGTTAGGACTGCAGACACCCGAATCTGTCCAAAATCAAGGAAAGAAAAGGAGGAAAACGTAAATATCTCCAAAAATTAGAATATAAACAAGTAAAATTTGAATTTTGAAATTCTGTACTTGATACTACCATCTAATAAGAAGATGTGGGTCTAAGTTAAAATCGAGCCGGTTGAGTGGACATGTGACTTCCTGACATTTATTAAATCGTAGTCAACTATTTTAATGAGTTCCCTTATAACTCTAGCGTTGTTTTGATCTCTAAATCCTATCTTCATATATGGATATCCTACCCCAATCCAAAATCTTCTAAATGTTTCCAACTTCCACACAGTCCTCATTTATAGTATGCTTCCTTAGTTGTATGTTCCCTAACAGGGCCCTTTGATTTTCTTCATTTACCAAGTGAATAATTCTTCTACACACATACAGAAAAATTTGGATAACAAACAGAAAGTACACACCAAAGCATTCATTGCACCAGCTTTTTTGTGATGTTGGAAGCCTGGTCTCTTTTCACGAGAAACATAAACAAGGCGAGGCAACTCGTTGCCATCTGTGTCAAGCCCCCCACTCTGCCCTAAAAAGACCTGGAATTCGGAAAAACAGGGAGATAATGAAACTGAACAAAATGGAAAATTTCAAAAAAAAGATATCAACAATAAAGGTAAAAAGATTGAAAAAATCTATACCTGTATCATGCCTGGGTGATCCCGTGGATTATTTCCAGGCCAAGGAGTACCATCCTGCATTGTCCAACCTTCTTCAGGAGTTTTCTGTGCTTTGGCAACTAGAGCATTTATTCGTACTTTGAACTCTTCATACTCCCTCTGCAACAATCAGTTCCGCAAGTAAAAATACAATTATTGGTATAGCTTGCACCTATGACTGTGCTTAGAGTTCGGTTTGAGCTGAACCCGACAAGGCCAACCCTTGATAAGAGTCTTCTTTGGAGGTTCAAAAAACCAAAGGTCAAAATAAATAAGATTTGATTGCCACTTCCCCAGAACCCAAAACCCCACTCATAACCGAGCTTGCCCAAAAAAACCCAAACTATTTCAGTATAATTATATGTTTCATATACGAAGAACCCAAAACCCGACCCCATAACCGAGCTTAACCAAAAAACCCCAAACTATTTCAGTATAATTATATATTTCATTTACGAATTTCAGTGTACATATTAAGATTGAAATTGTCCTTTTCGTAAATGAATATCATATAAAGAGGGAGGAAAGAAAGGTAAAATCTGTACAAACAAACTGCCCATACCAGGCGATAGAAGAAAACCAGCCCGAACCTAAAATTTCTAAAATCCCGATGGGCAGGTCTAGAAACCTTACAAAACTTAAACAAGTTTGGGTCGAAAGGAAAATTACTCGAGCATCGCCAGATGTGGCCCATGCACAAGTAGAAATAATTCATAATCACCTTCATAGCACGCCGCTCCTTAACAAAAGAAGGTTGAACTTTGTCCTTCAAGTAATCAATCTTTTGGGCAAAGTAAAACTCTGGAGCCCTAGGTTCAATGTTGTGCTTTTTGCAAAATGGCACCCACTTTCTCGCAAATTCTGAAGTCTCTGAAAGGGCTTCAAAAGTCAACATTGCTGACCCGTCGTCCGAAACATAGCATGAAACTTTGTCAACCGGGTAATCAACTGAAAGGATCGACAGTACAGTGTTGGCTGTGATAAGTGGAGGTTCTTTGAGAGGATCCACAGTACTGACGAAAATATCAATGGGAGCTAACTGTGAAGGCTCTCCTTCCCTATCAAATCTGTCAAGTAATATAAAAGTTATTAAAAAATATGATTCATCGTTGTGTGCCACAAAAGAAGTCGTATAGGAAACAGTGAGGATGCAGCTAACCTCAACGCAAGCCTGTCAAGGTAAGTCTCGCGGTTTATTGGGCACCATTTTGGGAATTGATCCAAAAGCCACGACAAAGCAAACCAGACCTCGCATATAACGGATGTCAACCATAATGGGTAGGCACCTTTTACAGGATGGGTAATACGGTATTGGAAGAAGAAAAATACGATGATAAGACGTAATATGATGACAATTCGATAAAGGTTTAGTTGGTTAGACGGAATTGGGACTGTTCGGCTTAAAGGTAGGCGAGCATCATCAGCCCTGAACAAAAAAGAAGAAGAAAAAACTATCAATTTGCAAGACTGAGACAATATAAATTCAAAAACTAAAATTTAATTTGAAAATTTTTCCTTATATGCTGCAGTATAAAATTGTCTCTAAATACTTCTCTCCATTATTGTATGTTACGAAAAAACCAGTAAAATTCATATTTTGCAAGACTGCAACAATATAAATTCAAAAACTAAAATTAATTTGAAAAATCTTTCCTTATATGCTGCATTTTAAATTTGTCTCTAAATACTTCTCTCCATCATTGCATGTTAAGAAAATTTATATTTGCATGTATTTTTTAATGTTTTTCCTCCTTCCTCGATATTTTCTGTTCGGATTGTCCCTTAAGAAAAAAATTAAATTGTGTGAAATTACAGAAACAGCAAAAAATGAATTATAAAATATAATAAACAAAAGAAAAAGTTGTCAGTGTGTCCGTACATTTGCAATTCATCGCCATTTGAACCAGTCCCTTCAATATCTCCTTTTGAATCAGGGTACTTATTTGTCATCTGCACAATATTTTTCTCTTGTTTTTGTTTCCAATCCTTGACTCTTTCCTTCCAATCAACACTTCCGAGTCCGTAAGAATTTAAGTCCTTGGAGGGGTCCACAATTCTCACCGGAACTGCATCCATATGAAGTTAGCAGGAAGGAAACAACAAACTTTATTCATTGCATTGCAACATATAATATGTTTCAAAAAAACTTTAACATGAGGAAAGAAATCAAGGTTTACCAGGCAGGCTAGGATCAACACCAGAAAGTGAGGGCGTACGCCTCTCTCCATAACCTAATGGACCTGATGATCTGATGGACTGGCGATCAGGTGAGGCATCAGGCATTTCCCCTGACATCTGAATATAGTGAATTGAGATCAGATTGACTGTATGACGAACAAAGAAATAATACAATGTCCACTAAATGAATATCTTCAATCATAACGAACATAACAAAAGAAAATACAAATTTACAATATTTGGAAGCAGGTGTACCCCTATAACAAATTTCGAACAAGAAGAAGCATGAAACATTATAATGTTCACTGAAAAATTTTCAATCATAATCCATTGTGTATGCAAATGGAAGACCACTAACATGACAATAAAAATTACAAATTTACAATAATAGGAATAGGTATGCCCCTAATAAATTTCAAATAGCAACAAGAAACTCTGTTCCTCTTTTCTTTTTCCTCCAATTCTCATAAACTAGTAATTTTCACAGCATCGCTTAGGTGACAAGATAGGCAGAGGGTCTTCGAGGAAAATTACAAGATTTATCAGTTCGTGTTGTAAATCACTAGCATTGTCAATATCTATATTTTAGTTGTTCCAGAAGCCAGTTATTTAACTATGCTGGTGACTAGATATTTGTGACTTCCAAATACATTATGCATTCATGCACATTGCACACTTCCGAATTTAGAACTGCCTCCTTTTATATAAAAAAATATTTTGTGTTCCTAATACTCACTCTAAGAAAGAAACTTAAATTCTTTAATTTACCTGCTGACCACTGGTGAGACGTGGAATACGGTGTTGAGATTCATGCCGGGAAGATGAAGATAACTCGATATCTTCGTGAGCCTGCTGCCATGGACGCACTGTCTTCCCATTGCCTTGAGCGTAATTGAACTCATTGTCGAGATCATCAACTCCATCTTCTTCATCATCTCCGTCAACTCGAGGACTACCTGAAATAGCATGCAATTCTTATAATGAAACATTTCGGTTTTAGGTTACAACAGCTTAATGTATCCAAAATCAATTAATTATTCAGAGAAGTTAAAAAGTTGACGAATTTCAAGAGCTATCCAAATGATCTCTTTTACAGCATAACCATCTATTTCATGTGCATTGCATTTGCCACAAATGATAAATTTAGTGGCAAATAATTTGAGATCTTTTTCTCCATACTTCTCACAAAAATAAGTAATCAATTTTAATTCATTAATTGTTAACGTTTAATCCAACTCTCAGAGTGGTCATTGACAAAAATATGTATTTTTGAAGACAAGTGGTCCTCATGGCAACAAAAAGAACAAAGGAAGAGAGACAGGAACGAAAATAAAAATAAGAGTATGAATAACTTATTCATGTAACCATGAGATATTTTAAGATTACTTGTAACTTGTTAATGTAAAGCAATAGAAAAAGGAATTCAGACAATGTCTATTATTTGAGTTGAGCTATAGAACTAGGCTACTTTTTAGAAATATCCAAATGCAGATATTCGCAATTGAAATCAGACGATCAACCACCCAAATAGAAAAATAATTCAGCCAAATCTGACATATATTATCAATAGTAGTTAGAAACAAATTTCAAAGGATTTTGAAGAATTTTCCCCTCCATCAAGTAATCTGATCACTATTTTATTTTATTTTTTAATTTATCTCCAAAATTCATGGCAACTTTTTGTATTAGAAAAATGGAATTTACAAAAAAAATCCTTATAACGCGCGAATACAGAGACCACAATTGAGTTAATCTACATATCTAATTTGAAATATTAGTATAACTAAATCCTTTTGGTCTCTATCCTTTTTGTCTCTCTGTAAGTGCAAATTAAGTGTAAAATGTAAATAGAACAAATCATATGGAGTTCATAACCTAACCTTTCTGTCTCTTGTACCTAGTCTTGCATTGAGGACAAGACTGATTCCCATCTTTGCGCTCATACTCATAGCAAGGCCGGCAAACTGGGAACGCACACTCATTGCAAGCAACAAAAATGTCACCTGTTGCTGTAAGCCCTACTGTATCACCACAGATCTGACACACTTGACCATTCAGATTTTTCAGTGGCTTGGACTGCATTGCAAACAAGAACAAATTTAAGGCCAATTAGATAATGAACAAATTTTCGTATTTTTACTACATTATAAATAATTGTGGCGGCTGTTCTAACTCCTAAAGTCCTAAGTCAGAATGTGCAGCTCAATTACTAAAAACCACCAAAATGAGATTTAGACAATAATAGAACTAACTGCATCCATACCCAAATAAGATACTCCAACTCCAATGATATCTCCCAACATCACACCAAAATAATGAAACATTTTGGTTATCTTGTCCATGGAAAATCGTCCACAGAATCTAAAATATACCACTTCTGCATTCAAAGCTATACACAAACAAATCCTTAACTATATATGAAAAGAAATGAAACAAACAATATAACAAATGACCAAATTGGCAAGAAATAAAGCTATATGCTTCACAAGTTCAAAATTCCATATTATTTCAAAACAAATGAAACCCAAATAGTTTCATCAATTGCTAAATATAGTTATTATAGCAATTACCCCATAAATCTATTATTGATAAGGACAAAATTTTTGATTAAAAAATTCCTTTGATTGTAGAATTATTCATTTTGTCATAGAAAAAAAAAATACGACATTGAAACCCGGGCCGATAACCATACCAACGCTAGATTCATAAAAATGTTAAACCAACTACTAGATCACATACAACCTGATCAATACCCATTACTCAATTCCATCTAGAAAAGATTTTGATTATGGAACGAACAAAATTACGATATTGAGGCCGGCCCGGGGCCAATCCGGGGTATCGACAACAAGATTCACAAAAATGCAAAAACCCACTAGTCACTTAGATCCCACACAACCTAATCAACACCCATTACTCAATCCCACAAAAACCCACAAAACTCCTAGCCAACCCAACAGATCTACACGCAAAATTAACAGACTAGAAACTACAAGAAACTCCCCCCTAATCCCAAACCACCACCTCAAAATTTTTGATTAAAAAAATTCCTTTGATTGTAGAATTATTCATTTTGTCATAGAAAAAAAAATACGACATTGAAACCCGGGCCGATAACCATACCAACGCTGGATTCATAAAAATGCTAAACCAACTACTAGATCACATACAACCTGATCAATACCCATTACTCAATTCCATCTAGAAAAGATTTTTATTATGGAACGAACAAAAATGCGATATTGAGGCCGGCCCGGGGCCAATCCGGGGTATCGACAACAAGATTCAAAAAATTGCAAAAACCCACTAGTCACTTAGATCCCACACAACCTAATCAACACCCATTACTCAATCCCACAAAAACCCACAAAACTCCTAGCCAACCCAACAGATCTACACACAAAATTAACAGACTAGAAGCTACAAGAAACTCCCCCCCCCCCCTCCCAAACCACCACCTGAAAACCCTAAACACAAAACCCACATCCCAATCGATTCTACTAACACCAATTACTCCCATTTCAATCCAACCATCTCTCAATTCCCACTAATTTCAACTAAATTCATCAACTAATTGACAAAAAAAAAATCTAAAAATCTAAAAAAATATCTTTTTTATTCCAATCGATCCTACTAACACCAATTCTTCTTACTCCCATTTCAATCCAACCATCTCTCAATTCCACCAATTTCAACTAAATTCATCAACTAATTAACCACAAAAAAAATTCTAAAAAGATATCTTTTTTATTACCCCCGCTTCGGCTTCGTTGCGGATCACGACGAGCTCGTTCCGCTTGTACGACCCTGCCACCATCCCCGCGCTCGCCTCCATTTCTAGAGAGAGAAAGTACAGAGAGAGAGTGTGAGAACCCTTCTACTCTTCTTCTTCTTCCTCTCTTCGAAGAACTTCGAGCTTTTTATTTTTGCTGTAATATTTATGACCGAATAAGCCGGTAACCGAGGATTAAATTTCGAAAAGGATGTGACTGATTACTGATCGTTGGATCGGGGGTTGACGGTGGATGTTTGTTGGGTTGTCTGCGTCTGTAACCGGCTGGTGACAGGCTGGCGCCGATTGAGACCAAGAGTAGCCGGTGGGAACATGCCAGCTCAGATACTGAGCATGTTTTTTGTCGGTGGGGCTTGATGGGGATATGACGAGTTTGCCCTTGTGAGTTTTAACAATTTGGTACATCCAAAATTGAATATTTGCATATTATCTTTGTTTTGCACTATGGAGCGAATGGATGATTTTATTTGTTGCTTTTATGTGATTAGTTTGTATGTTTAGAGTAATACATAGGATTAATGTAAGGGAGGGAGTATGCAGCAAATACGATATTTGTTAAGGACCTGGTATGAAACAAATAAAATTGAAAGTTATGTTCGGACAGCAAGATTTGCGAGCGTGACAAAAAAATAATGAGCACAAATTATCTCAAATCAGCATAAGTTTCATAAGAGATAACCCTATGATAAGAGCCACACGATCTAACTTGAAGAGGAGTTGGCCTTTTCACGAATTAGTCAAACTCAAGATCGAAACCCATCAGCGTCGCGAACGGTCGACCGCACTAACAAGACGGTCGACTGTCCTCCTCTCTGGAAGACTTCGTGCAGGGATCGATCACCGCAACTTCTGCTGTTGCTGCCGCTGACTGTATCTCGCCTCAACTCTATTTTCAATCGTCTCTATCCCTTCATCGACTTATCATCTTCTTATTCAATATCGTATGTAAGATATAAATTCAACATACGTGTCTGTTAATTTGGGGTACAAACAATTAAAGAGTAAAAATAGTGCATGTCTGTTTTTCTTGTAAAGTCATCTATTTATAACATAAAGATTTAAATGTACTTAAAATATATATATGTGATATCACCTTGCCCACCTTTGTTTTAAAAAAAAAATAAAAATGATTAGGCTCCATAAAATATCATTTCTATCGATCTTTCTACCACTTTTCCAGTCACCATGAATTTCAAAACAAGAATCACTGAAAATAAAATAAGGAATTAGGTTTAAGATTCTATTAGTTTCTTTCTCTAGATCTCAGCCCAGTCGATTTCCGGATGAATCAAATTGAACTTGTGATTGATTCTCTTGTATTGGTTGATCCTTAAAGTTTAAACTTATTTTGTTTGATCTATGGAATGCTGATGCTGAAATAAAGCATCAATTATTATTGCATGGGCATTAGGTACATTGTCAATTTTGTAGTTGTTGCGATTCCACTTTCCAAAGAATTGTCGGTGTTAGTAGTTTGCTTGTCCCTTTCATATATGCATCCAAATCCAATCTATATTTGGTATTTAAATATCTCAGCCCAAAGTTACACAAACTTTCTGTTATGCAAAATTGACATCACAACCATACTAAAAGACATCTTATTGAGTTTCTCTCTCTAGAAAATTATAGAGAGAGAAACTAACATCCCAATCCAAAAACTCAAACAAACCCTAGATCTGAAATTTCTGAGGGCGACAGCGGCTAGCCCTCTTCGCCGCCGCCCCGACGTGAGTACCCCCCCCCCCCCCCCCCCCCCCCCGCTACCTTTCCCCCCTTCCTTGAAGTATCGCTCCCCAACCGAAGCACCCTTCCGCCGCGACCAAGCCTTTGGCCAGCGTCATCGTCCCCAGCGCCTTCAACGGGCTCTCCTCCATTCGTGCTCCCCGCCCGTACCTCCATAGATGGCGGTGGGGAGCTCGCGCCGGCGCCTCACCCACCTTCGACCCCGGTGGGCGAAGACCCAGATCTGAGAGACCCCGGGGGCGAAGACCCAGATCTGATCTCTCAGATTTGGGCGACGCCTCCATCTTCTCCTCTTCCTTCCCCATCCTCGTCAAGCCCTAGTGGATCACCTGGATCCTCCTCCTTGCCCTCGCAGTCTATGATTTAGATGTTGGCCCTCATCTGCCCAGCGGCGGCCGTCCCCTTCAATTGCTGGGGTGGAGATCAATCGCCGGCTGTGGCGAGTGAGCATTCTGTCATTGTTATGTGGATATGGATGTGGATGTGGTAGAGGAAGAGAGGAGGCCCATGGTGATGGTGGCGGGGAGCACTGTCGATGGGGATTAGGTTGGGATTGGGAGATTTTGTGATTTACAGTGTGTTGGTGGGGAGGGCGGCGATGTATTGTATTGCACGATTGTGGAACTTGGGCCCGAATAGGGGGTCCCACCATGATGTGCGTTCTCTTATCTCAACTTTCGGGGGGTCAAACGATGTCGTCGGGCAGTCTTCACAGCGTCTACTATCATGCTAATGAGCTTCCTCCATCTTAGGCCACTGCCTCTTACAGCGTGTGTCTGTGTGGTGAGAAATCGCCTGAGAAAGCAAGAGCGTGAGAGATGTGAAGGTATTCTCTCCACGGCTCTCTCTTGGAGCGGGGTTTTTGGGTGGGGGGGCGAGATAGTTGTTTGGTAAGAAATCTCCCGAGAAAGCACAAACGTGATAGAGGTGAAGGTATCCTCTGCACGTCTCTCTCTTTGGTAGTGGCTGTGGGAGCTGTTGCCGCGTTTGTAGGTTGAGTGGAGGAGATTGTGGGAGGTTGCATCCGGGATGCTTATCCTGATGACCACAGTCGACGGGGCATCACCACCACTACGCCCTCATAATAGAAGCTAACGCCCAATGCCATCGCTCGCTGGGGCGAGAGGAGAAGGTGATAGTTCTATCAGCTAGGTCTTGTATTGGCTTTCTGATTGAGAGGGATAATGAGAGAGTGGGTGAGTGAAAATGTTGCTCCTCACTACTCTATGTTGATGTGGGTCTGTATTTATGAGAAATCAATGGAGATAGCAGCAGCGTGAGAGAGGTGAAGGTATCATCTTCACGGCTCTCTCCTTAACTATGGTTTTTGGTGAGGGAGTGATTATTGCAAGATTGTGGGAGGATAAGAGGTATAGACAGAGCTTGGCGGTTGTCAAAACTCTACATGCAGGGCTTGGGCCCAAAGATGAGGTCCCCCCAGTGAGGAGAAGGCAGGACTCAGCGGGTGATAAAATCCTTCCAGACTTGATTCAGGTGGGTGTGCATGTGTCGTGGAGGCAGTGTACGAAGCTAAACTGATGTATATACAATTTTGGTATACCGAGCTTGTTCGTCGGCCCACCCTTTAGGGTTGTTGGAGGGATTTGTTGTTTGTACGGGTCATGTTGCTTCATGTGTGTTTTATTTTCTGTCTGTAGTTTGTAATCTGGACCAGTACTCTGGGTTTGTTTCGTTAAGCTTTTATTAATAAAATATAGTGGCCATATTCCACCTTTTTCCTTCAACAAAAAAAACCATACCAAAAGACTCGGTGGATGTGTCATGCAAATTTGTAGCTTTTATCTTTTTTGTGGGAATTATCACTGATTTAATGATATTTGATAATTTATGATAGACACTCACATTAAAATTAAAATGCGGATAACATACCTACGTACCCAGCCTATGAAGGAAGGCTATAGTCATTTTTATGGATGCCGCTGATAAGTCTAAGAAGCACAAGTTAGCTGAATCGGTTTTGGATAATGGAGAAGGCGAATCTGATAATAAGTTAGTTGAAGAGCTGTGAAAGTTGTGTATTCAAAAGGCGATGACATAGGGAGAAAAATCAAGATCGCAGGATTAACATCTTGTTAGTGATAAATCAATACTATCTTTGCAATAACGTGTTATAGGAAAAAATCTGCAATAGTTTGGCATGAAGACGAAAACAATATACAACAACGGCCAGTTAAATTCCAGAACTAGAAGCTTCCGTCTTCCAAACCAAAAACTCTGCAATCACCAACCTAATCGACCATACTACAATCACCCCAGAAGGTAACATCTAATGGAGGGATGTCTATGAACACTCTGGCGGCACAACGGAACTGATTAGAGCAATGAGGATGGCGAAGTAGATAAGACGAGTCAATCGAACAACCAAACAAAATAGATCCACCAATTCAACACAAACACAACAAGAATTTATCTTAGTTAGTTTTTACTTAATCCGGGGGGAAATATAGGGAGATGTAATATTCAACTAGAAAATATTACAAGAAGTTAATGATTCACTCAATACAATGAATTAAACTCACTCACTAAGAATTATCTCTCTCAAATCTCTTTTTTCAATGGAGAAAATAATGTCAATAAAGTATGCTCTTATTCTCTTACATCTCATATTGGAGGCTACAACAATATATAGAAGAAGAATAAAGAGAACCTTATGTTAATCTTGATCCTCAGTCGTCTGATTTATCCTGTTGAATTAGTAACTGTATAGGAGTCGTAAGATCTGATTTGGAGTTGAAGATTAGGCTAAAACAACCTAACAAATCGAGGCCCAAAATAACACAGCGTTGCGGTGGTCTACTGCACCCACAAGTGCGGTCGATTGTCTTCTTCTTGGGAAAAGCCTTGTACATGGTGCCGGTTGATGTGGGTGAAAATCCAGTGCGATCTGAGTCGTCTGATCCCCTCAGGATCCGCGAATTCCTAATGATCATGTCTGATTATTTCTACGTGCTTTCTGTTAATCCAGCCTGCCAAGCAAGCCCAAGAGAGAGGGTCAACCCGACCTATTAGGGTTGGGGTTGACCTCTCTCTACCTATAAATACCATACCCCTCTCCCTTTCAGAAGGTAATCAACTTCTCTCCACCTGAATCTTAGCTTTCATTTCTTTCCAGGGACTGACTAGATCGTCAGGGAGCCTGTCTACAGGATCTCTCCCGGTGTTTCTAGGCATTTTTGTAGGTGCTAAGGGCGGCCAGCTACCAGCAGCACCCCCCTATCTAGCCGCACATAACATACACATCTCAAATTAGATATGTGGCTGAGATTTGTTGCAGACCTGTCTCTTATACTATAAATTACAAGAACTCACATCTGTTGTTCCCACCTAAAAATCAGCAATATCAAATTGGTACCATATGTGGGAAATGACTGGCTGACTCGATCCCAAACTCAGGTCTCACCCTGAAGTCGAACCCTCCCATGGTTCCTAAAGCCAGAAGAGCTCTCACGGTTGGACGTCATCCCAACCCTCATCCTTCTCGAAATCACGTGAACAGTGAACATACAGGGGCCTCGAAGACAACAAGCCGAGGGTTCATCGGGACCTGGTATGAGCTCTTCACACTCAGTCGTCAATGACCTTCGGCATATCATCAATCACCGACAACCCGTGAATGATCTCCGACACCAGCTCAGCTGATTGAGGGCAGAGCTGCCCCCTCCAACCCGGCTCCGATCCACAGCACTTACCCATCCCTGGGCCGGGAGCAAAGGCACATACACTCCCCGAAGGATCGTCCACCCCCCCGCAGTCAAGGCGAACAAGCCCCGGTCACGCGAGCCGAGTTCCAAGATTTTAGGAACGAGGTCCTCTGAGCCTTTCGAGGCGGTCCCAGAACCGAGCAGCAAAACGATAGCCCTTGGCAGGAGGAAGCCTAAGGCACCGAGTCTCACAGCTCGACTCATCCACCGAGACACAACGAGTTCGTCCTTCGGCGCCTCCAAGAAATAGAGAATCGCCTCGCTCGCATCGGCGAGGGTAGACTGCAATCCAGTCAGGGGTATCAACCTAGCCAACCCTCATTCTCCACTCAAATCCTTAATGCTCAGATTCCAAGGAATTTCAAACCGCCTCCATTCGAGACGTACAATGGAGAGAGTGATCATGCTCGTCACATGGAAGGGTTCAGAACCCTCGTGATAATTCACAGCGGATTGGATCCTCTCCTATGTCACGCATTCTCATCCACCATGTGTGGTCCTGCACGTGAATGGTTCTCAAAACTCACCCTCAACTCGGTGTTCTCAATGAACCAGCTTGAGGCGAACTTCTTAGCTCACTTCGTGATCAGTCGGATGGTCAAGAAGACGAGTGTGTCCCTTCTGGACCTCAAGCAGAAGGAAAGAGAGCTCCTTCGGGAATTCGTGTGGAGGTTCATTACCAAGGCTAGGGTGGTCTCTTCTCTCCACGCTAGTGTCACGTCCATGGCTTTCTGACACAATATTCGCCGCGACCAGTTGAATGCCTCCTTAGCCAATAAACCACCCCCTTGATTTTCCTGACCTTCTCAACAGGGTCGAGAAGTATATCCAAGCCGACGAGGCTCTGCACCCTTGACATGCCCCGCTTCTCAAAAGAGAATACGGAATACGATACGTGACTAGTATAAGATACATTTATTCAAAATATGAAATAATAATAATAGCAGGAAATCATGATAGCAAAACTCCAGTATCTAGAATCTCATATCACCTACTCCATCAGGCAGCTGATCTCCAAAATATGCAATTTAATAAATTGCAGGAAGAAGGAAAAAAAAGAAAACAAAATGTCTGTCAATACATGTTACGGGCCGCTTGTAGTGCATGCACAAGTACATGGGAAAGATAAATAAATATAGTATAATAGTGGAAGCGGGCATAACATGGAATAAACATGATAATAAAATAAAAAAACTAGCATAGCAAGATGAACGAGTGTAAGTGACATGTAACAAGTGTCAAGTATCAATTATCATGCAAACGAGTAACGAGTAACAAGTGTCAAGTATCAAGTATCATGTACAAGTCTTGTATCTAATCCTATCTATGTAGCACTTCATGTATCCCAGGTTTTTACCACATGGTTGCTACATTCAAATAATTTTGTTTTAGATTTCATAGTGGATCATATAGGGCAGTGTACTCAGGGATAAGTATCAAGTATCAAGTGTCAAGCTCCAAATACCAAGTATCACGTGTCAAGTGTGCAAGTGGCAAGTAATCACGTGTCAAGTGTGCAAGTGTCGAGAAATCACGTGTCAAGTTCCAAGTATCAAGTATCAAATAATCACGTAGGATCTATAGATCCCCTTCTGAGTATACGTTTCTGTATTTTCCACTATTTGATCTTTCCCTTTAAACCCTAGCATGGTAATTTATTATTATTATCAAACATGCATGTATGTGTCTCAAACAGGGCAAGTATAACATGGCATGAACATGTAACAGGTTCAGATTGAAAGATAAACATGTACAGGTGAAAGACAACTCATAAAAGGACAGAACAACGAAAATTCTAGTTCAGGACAGCAAGACAGTGCTTCACTAAATCTGGAATTCCCGTTGCCACAAACATGAAAACCTAGATCCATTAGAGAATCTGGAAAATAGACTCCCAACCGAATCCAGCAAATATATATAAGTCATATGGTATTTCACAACAACATGACTCAAAACAGATTTGTATACAGAAAATGTGCTCAGCCATAAATCAGAAATTTGTATTCATAATTAGGAAAACAACATAAAAACTTACTAATTAAATCCACGAAAAATCAAAGTATTTCCTAGTATGTTTAGTAACAGAAAATAAAGTTTCATAATTTTCCAGCATAAATGGAATAGTCAAGTAAAATCAAAAAGTAGCAAGATATAGTAGTTTTGTAAATCTGGAATCATAAACACTACAGTACTAAAACAGCAATATCTCACAAAATACAAATCGAAATCCAGATCCATCAAAAGGGTGATAAAATAGATGCAGTAGGCTACAAATCATATTCACAAAGTTTTTATAGAAAGCAAATAGAATTAGGTCCAAATTATGTATCTTTACTGAATAGTATGAAAATTATGCATGTATAATAATTGTTCACATTCACAAAATGGTTTATAAAGTTTATCAATTAAATCAACAAAAATTTGGGGTTAATTCCAATCAAGTACAGTTGTAACCAGAAAAATACTGGACCAAAATAGTATCTTTAACATCAGTAGAAAAATAAATAATCATACAAAATTTAAAGAAAACAGAATCTGGAATTTTTAAACGCATCTGTAGTAAAATAGTTGTAGCTCGCAACTCATAAATCGAAACTGAGATCTGTCAGAAAATCTGAAAAATAGACAGAATTCTCTATAATTCATATTCACAAATATTTTTCATATACTGACCTTAATAGGGTCTAAAATACTAATAAAAAACGGGGTAAAAAAAAGACAGAAATATCCCTCATATATAAAATCCACATTGATCATATGAAATACATCCAAATCATAACAAACGTGAAATATGGTGTACTGGATATCCAAGCAACATGTAATACTCCAGATTTTTAAATAATGTTTTTAAGATTAATAAATAAATTAAAATGATTTTTGGAGATTTAATAAATATTTTTCTGAAGATTATCTTTTTACATGTGCAAAACACGTGCAAATGTTTTTTTGGGAAGTTCAAAGTCAAAATTTATTTTGTGGAAAATCATTACTTATTATTATATATTATTTATGAATTTTCTTGATTTTTCTGATAATTATTGAACCTATTTGCAAATATTACAAAAAGTTTGACTTTTGTGCAATATTACCAATTGGAATGAAAACTCCAGATTTTTGAATTTTTGGACTGGGTATGATGCCTAGTCAACTCAGGGTTAAAAAGTTTACTTTTTGTCTTGATGAATTTGATTTATTTAACAAGTTTCGATAAAATATGATCTTTTTGCAAAATTGCTATTTGAAGGGATGAAAGTGCAAAATTATTTTCTAGGTTCTCCCTACAATGCCGACTGACTTTATGATGGTTTTTTTGTTTTTAAATCTCAAATAAATTAGTTTTATCAAGTTTCCAAGTATATGGATCTATTTACGTAAAGTTATATTTAAAAGGAGTATTTTTGCAAATGTGTTCAAAACCCTAAAAAACTATATTCCGGCCCATTTAAAAGGTGGAGTGCAGCCATCTTTTGCTGCATAACACAAGGGATTTCTTATTTATTATTATTTTTGGAGTTGTAAAGAGAAGATCTTGGATTTCTTGCGAAGGATAGGCTTTTCTTATTTTCTATTTGTCTTCATTCGATTTCTTCAACAAGGTAAGTGATATATTTGTTTTAGTTTTGTTCTTTAAATGTTGTATGTGGTGTTTCATCTACTAGAAGGCATGCTAGGGTTTGGGTATGAATTTATATGATGGATTGGATGAATTGGTGAATTAAAATTGGATCTTTTATGAAAACCTAATTATTTATAAGTAGAATTGCATGTGGATGATTTGAGATTGTTGAATGACCTATTATAAATCATGAGTAGGCTATTTCTTTTGGATTAATGTTGATTTGATTGAGTATGGTGGACATTATGCATAATTTGATTTAAATATGAGATTTTAATTAAGTTTGGATGAACTCAACTTGATTTTTGAAATGTTAAATTTGTTTATGTTCTTGAGTTAATTATGGTGATTAAGTTTGAGAAAGTTTGATGAAGTTTAGGAGGACCAATGAATTAAGAGATCATGTCTTGAGAATTGGATATGGGATAAATTGAATCGAATTTGATGTAATACAACTAAATTGGGGATTTGTGATTTGTGATTGGTTTTATTTAAATTTGAATTTCTCAAATACTAAGATTAAATATGAATATGTTTTTATTTTTAATCGATGGATTTGTGAAGTTTTCTTTGGTGCACGAACATGCACAAACAATTTAATGAATATCGTATTTTCATTGTTTTTGAAGAAATTGGGTCTTTATGTGTCTTCGGAGGATTTGACTATATCTCAACTTATTTTGATATTGATAAGGTTTGGAATATAAAACGAAGTTATTTTGATGTATGATTGATTCTTAAAAACTATACTTTTTTATGTATACACAAATTCGTTTTCTTTTGTAGAGAATCAACAAATTTGCTATTTTGATTAATTCAAGTGGTTTTGATTGGTTTTTATGGATCTTTGTGTATCTTAAAAGTTGTATTTTATCATATCATAAATATGTTTTTTACAAATTTCATTTTCATAAAGTAAAGCTCTGTATCGGTTGAAAAGTGCACAACTAAAAACTGTAGTCTGCAGGTCGACAGTCGACCAGTTGAATTTTATAGTCGACCGTCGCTATATGACTGCTGTGTTTTCTCGTTTTCTTGAAATTTCGTGTGGAACAGTCGACTGACCCATTTGTACAGTCGACTGTCTCTGCTCTGTTTTGATGTTTTCTCGAAGTTTTGGATTTTCGCGCAGGACAGTCGACCGATGACTTTTATAGTCGACTGCTACTACTTAGAATTTTATTTCTTGAAGTGTTGGGTTTTTGCTCTGGATAGTCGACCAACTGCTGTTTACAGTCGACTGTTACCGCTCTGACTGATGTTTGCATAGTTTTTCTGATGTTTCTTCGAATGATTGTTCCTTTAATATTATATTATTTCGAAAGATGTTTTACTACATATTTAAATGTTTTATAAAAATTTATGTTGGAACTTTGAATGTGTTCTTTTGGACCTTATTGAGATATACGTGTTTTCAAAGGAGTTGATGTTTTGTGATATTCTGCAACTTAAAAATATGGCTTTCAGTTATTTAATAGATTTAATATTTATTGGAATTCTGGAATTTTATAAAAGATTTGGGTTTTTTTTTATTGGAGAAGTTTCTTCATGTGATCATTTTGACGATGGATTTGTGAGTTTTGGTCTTGATGGTATCTCTAGGAGTTGAGTGGGAGCCTTATGAACCGGCAGTTGAGATTTTGTTGATTTAGACCAGCGGGGTCTTGGGGTTGTTGTTGAGTATTTAAGTCCGGCAGGATACACTAACTCTAGAGATGAGGATTTTTGTGTTTTAATAATAACCAACTTAAGGACAGGCACTAGTGGGGATGTGATGGAACTTGAGAAATGTGAGTATATGCTCTTGGTCTGTTTAGTCCAACGGATGCGTTCCAGGACTGTTTGCTGTCCTATCTCGAGAGGACATTTGTATGTTCGCGCGTCGAGGGTTTGCAGGCTTATTCACGGAGCATGCAGGGTGCATTCGAGTGTCGAGGGTCGGCAGGCCTATTCACGGAATGTACCTGGTGTATCTGCACGTCGAGGGCCTTGCAAGCCTATTCGTGGGGTACACGGTTGGGAGGTGATTCTCCGGTTTTAGAGCTATTCTTGCATGATGCTTGCACGTCGAGGGCTGTGGTGCCTATTCGCAGAGTATTCTGGATCTTGTTTTCCATCACCGTAGTAAGATTAGCTGCATAACGAGCGATTTAACCCTATAAAGTGGAGATCGTTAAGGGCTTGCACCGGACCTATGTACTATGGAATACATAGAATCCGACAAGTATGCATTAGAGAGTCAGCATATAGCATTGGTATTTCTTGACTTGGTTTTATGCTTGTTGTTTTATGTTTTCCTACACTTGACACTTAGGCTAGATTCACTTGATGTTTTCATGTATTACTTAATACTATCTTATATTCCTTGATTATTTCATGTTTTACTTATTATTATTTCTCATTTCATTTATTCTTGCTGTTAATACATGTTGTTGATGACTATGTTTTATGGTTTATTTATGTTGTTTTCTTTTTATGACACTCACGCCGTTATGGCTGACCTCTGTAGTTTTGGAGGTTAGGGTTATCTCTAGCCTTATGTTTTACAGGTAGGTGCTTGTAGCTTGGGATTTGGATTCTTGAGATAGAATGATGTTATAGAGCTTATGTAAATTTGTAAAATAAAGTGTTGTAAAGAAAGTTTTGTAATTCAAGGTATTTTGTATTCCGCTGTATTTTGTAAGCAGTTGTTGGAATAAAAGTTTGAAATAAAAATTATTTGTGTTTTTGGCTATGTTAACTATTGCAATTGAAATTGATGCTGGGAATTGTGCCACGTATTTCTGAGATATCATATTGGAAATTCGGGGCTCTGCACAACATGGTATAGGGTATGTAGCAAGTCTACAACAAGTATACTATAACTAACATAACCAATCACACGATATCATACGAACAACATGCATGTATACAACAATAAGTGGTCATCCCTAAGTTATTTCATATCATGTGTGTAATAAGGCAACTACGGGCGGGTCAAAGTAATAGAGACAACATATAACATGGGTTTAACACAAGAATTGTCTCTATAACACAACTACACTACATGCGGTATTTAGTACTTGTATTACACAAAGAAAAGAATACAAGTTACTTGCCCGAGAGACGACGAAAACGATGATGACAAGAGAATAATGGGAACGGATCCCCGGGCACGAACACAATACCAATGAATCACGAACGAGATGATCACGAATAAGATGAACAACTGATAGTGAACAAGATGAAGACGATCGAGATCACGAACACAATCAGACGACTAGATCCAAGAGATCAAAATCGATCGGATGGCTAGATCAATACTGATGATGAAGCTCACAATCGGGATGGTGATCGGATGATCCAGATCAAATGATGAAGATGATGATGATCAAGCAGATCTGACGGTCAAGATCAAGGGATCAAGTAATCAACGACTGAGATCAAGAGATCAAGATCACGAGTGATCGACAGCCAGGATCCAACATGATCAAGAACCCTGATCAACAGCAAACGGCAATGGGTGCACTGGGTTGGCTCTGACGGCGGGCGGGGACGACAACGGACACGCGACAACTACGGCGCGATGACGGCCAGGGGACAACGGCGAGGGGTTTAATGATAAGGGAAGAGAGAACAGGCAGGGTGTATATATATGAATAGGGTTAGGGTGGTGATGGTGTGGGTAACGGGTATGCAAACAGGTTTGGGTTTTTGAGTTAAAAATCCATTAGGGAAATAAAAATACCCAATAAAAATATAATTAAACTTAGATAAAATTTGGGGGCATTAAAATGCAAAATTTAGTAACAATAATAATAATAGTAACAATAACAATAGTAATAATCGAAATCAAAGTAATAATAACAATAATAATATTTGTATTAAAATCATCGGAAATAGTTACAAATAAAATTATTGATAAAAAAAATAGGCTTTAATGGAAGATTTTTTTTTTACTAGTAAAAATAGGCTTTAATGGAAGATTCAAAAATGCATTTTAACAAAAAAGAATTTGAAAGAGGAAAACAAATTTATAAAAATTTTAAATACAGAAAATACGTATTTACGAAAACATGGGTTACAACCCCGAAGACTCTAAAGAAACTCCAGCCGAGGGGAAGAGAAAAATTGAAGACTTCGAGCCTATGAAGAAGGCTCAGAAAGATGTGTTCGGTTAGAAACGACCACCTTTGGTCCTCCGCTTCGAGAGATATTGTAACACCCTAGAATTTTAAATAATGTTTTTGAGATTAATAAATGAATTAAAGTAATTTTTTGTGATTTAATAAACAATTTTTCTGAAATTTATCTTTTTTGCACGTGCAAATATTTTCTTAGGAATTTTAAAGTCAGAAATTATTTTGGGAAAACCTAATATTTATTAGTAGGTATTATTCATGATTTTTATGCATTTTTCTGATATTTATTCGATATATTTGCAAATATTACAAAAAATGGGCTTTTGTGCAAAATTACCACTTAGAGTAAAAACACAATTTCGATTTTCTTGGCTGAGCATGATGGCTAGCCAACTCAGAGGTAAAGATTTCAATTTTTATTCTACTAGATTTCGTTTATTTCGCAAATTTGTTAAAGAAGAACTTTTTTGCAAAATTGCCACTTAGAGGCAAAAAATTATAAAATTTATTTTCCGGGTTTGAAACCAGTGCCGGCCAAGTTTGGAGAGTTATTTTTTATTTTAAATCCCAACTATATTGGTTAACCTAATTTCCTAGTATAAAGATTTATATATGTAAATATATATTCTAAAGGAATATTTTGCAAAATCTTCTCAAAACCCTAGGAACTGAATTTCGGTTATTAAAAGTGCAATAGCAGTTGTCCCCCTCCTCTGCAAAACAAAAGTCTATTTTTACTATTGGTTTTCTCGGGGTTTCGAAGCGAGGATTTTCGATATTTGTGAGCGGAATGACTTTTCTTAATTCTTTATTATCTTCAATTGATTCTTCAATAAGGTGAGTGACATATATTTCATTTCTTGTTTATCTATGTATGTTAAATATGATTATTTGTTTAGTAGAATGCATGCTAGAAGATAGTATGATGATATAATGAATATAAAGATGGATGGATGGTTAAAAGTGGGATTTTTATGAATGTTATGATTAAAATCTCTATATAAATGACTTAAGAATGTTAAATAATTTGATATAACTCATGGGTGTGTTATTTATTTGTTGTTTTGATGATATATAATAGATTGTAAGATTTAAGATGCATAAAAGTGAATAAAGTTGAGTTCTTTACTGTGTATGTATATGCTCTGTTTTGATGATTAGATGGAGAAAAACTTGACTAATGTTGTTGTAATTGCTTATAATCATGGGCAAACTAATGCAAAATAGTTGTATGTGGATATAAAGAAAGTTGCAAAGGGGTTTTGAAGTCAAAAAGATCAAGTTTTGAAGGGGTTCATTGATCTTTGGCTTTGGGTCTAATTGTGTTCAGTCGAAATTGTTTTTTTTTTTTTTTGAAGTTTTGTGAAGTTTTCGATTAGATCTTGATTTATATTGATATTGAGGTTGATTTAAACAATATACTACTCATATTCAGTGATTTTCTTGATGCTTTAGTTGATGCTTATACCCATATACACACATACATATATATATTTCCTATTTTGAAGAAGTTCTGTCAAAATTTTGATCTTTTATGAATTTAATGAGATTTTGATATGTTTTATAAACTCCAGTATATTAGTTAAGTGGTATTTGATCATTTGAGGGTTTTAAATTTACAATTCATGTTTTCAAATAGTTAAATCACGTATCAGTCGAAATGGGCACAATTTTTCAAAACTGGTTGTGTGGCAGCTGTCGGTCGACCATCTCACATTTTGAACTAAGATGTACAGTCGACTATCATTTGAATTTTGCATTTTTCTGCTTGTGCGGTCAATCGTCATTATTTTGAACTGTTTTGACAGTCGACCGACACCTACTGTATGTGTTGTTTCGTCGAGTTTTTTTTTTTGATTTCTTGAACGATTGATTGTTCGAAGTTATGAATTATTGATCTACTGTTTTAAATGAAATTCTTACTATAGATTACTGTATTTTATGAAGAGTTATAATTTGATTTTAATAGAATTTAATTTGTGTTTCTACGACTCTAAAAATGTGAAATATATATGGCTTTCAAAGAAGTTATTGTTTTTGTGATTTTCTATGATTTCAAAATGTGAAACTCAGTTGTTTAAAGAGATTTAATTTCATATTTTAATTTCTGAAAATTTGTGAGTATTTGGATAAATTTGGATTTGTTTTATTAGGTTTTTCTTGAATATAAACGATTTGGTGATGGAATTAAGAGTTTTAATGAAAGGTTTTGTGTTGATATTTAATTTGAGAGTCTCTAGGGGTTGAGTGGGATTCCTGTAAACCGGCAGATATGTTTTTTGTGGATTTTGACCAGTTGAGTCTTGGGGTTGTTTTGTGGAATTAAGTGAGGCAGGATGCACCAACTCTAGAGGGGGGGGATTTGTGTATTAATAATAATCAACCTAAGGACAAGCACTAGTGGAGATGTATTGGAACTTGGAAAACGTAAGTATATGCTATATTGTTAGTCCAACGGATGCATTCCAGGACTGTGTGTTGTTGTGTCCCGAGAGAAAAGTTGGTATGTTCGCGTGTCGAGGGTCGGCAAGCCTATTCATGGAACATACGGTGCATTCATGTGTCGAGGGTCGGCGGGCCTATTCATGAGATGTACTGTGTATCTGCACGTCGAGGGTCGGCAGGCCTATTCGTGGAGTACATGGCAGGGAGGTGATTCTCCGGTTTTTAGAGCTATGCTGCATGATGCTTGCATGTCAAAGGTTGTCAGACCTATTCGCAGAGTAATCTATATATTGTTTCCATCACCATAGTAGGATTAGTTGCATAACGAGGAATTTAACCCTATAAAGTGGAGAGGTTCAAAAGTCAAAATGTTTTCCCAAGAGGTTCAAAAGTCAAAATTATATTGGGGAAACTCATTATTTATTATTTGAGATTATTTGTGATTATTCTAGATTTTTCTGAAAATTATTGGACTCATTTGCAAATATTTCAAAAAGAAGGACTTTTGTGCAAAATTACCAAATGAGGGGTGAAACTCCAGATTTTCGGATTTTGGGCTGGACATAATGCCTAGTTAACTCAGGAGTAAAGAGTTTACCTTTTGTTTCAACACATTTGATAAAAGATGATCTTTTTGCAAAATTGCTATTTGACGGGGTGAAATTGCAAATTTGTTTTCTGGGTTTTTCGTACAGTGCCGAATAATGCTAGTGGGGGATCTTTTGAATTTTGAACCCAATTAAATTAGTTTTAATTAATTTTCCATTATGCGGACCTATTTATGTAAATGTATATTTGATAGGGAATATTTTGCAAATGTATTCAAAAACCCTAGAATCATTAATCCCGGCCTATTTGGGGTGTAGTGCAGCCGTCATCTTGCTGCGCAACCGTCATCTTGCTGCACAACACAGGGGATTTCTTATTTCTTATTATTTTGGAGTTCTAAAGAGAAGATCTTGGATTTCTCGTTAAGGAGGGGTTTTTCTTACTTTCTTTTCGTCTTCGTTCGATTTTTTCAACAAGGTGAGTGATGTAATTTGTTTTGTATTGTTCTTTGAATGTTGTTTGTGGTGTTTCATCTATTAGAAAGCATGATAGGGTTTGGTGAGAATACATGTATATGATGGATAGGATGGATTGATGGATTAAAATTGGATCTTTTATGAAACCCTAAGTTATTTATGAGTAGAAATTTGCATGTGGATGATTTGAGATTGTTAAATAATCTAATATAAACCATGAGTAAGCTATTTCTTTTGGGTTAATGTTGATTTGATTGAGTATGGGAAATGTTACGCCTAAATTGATTTAAAGAAGATATTTTGACTATTTATGAGGTTGGATGAGTGCATCTTAATTATGGTAATGTTAAATTGGTTTATGTTCATGAGTTAACCATTGAAAATAATTGTGAATGAGTTTGAGGAATTTTGAGAATGACTAATGAATTAAAGATCATGTCTTAAGGATTGGAGTTGTGATAACGAGATTTGGATTTGATGCTTTATGACTAAATTGGAGATTTCGCGATTTTATGAAGTTTTTACTTGGATTTGAATTGCTCAATTATTAGAGATCTAATCTGAACATTTATCTATTTTCTAGATTGAGGATTTGTGAATTTTCTTTGGTGCACAAACATGCACGAACACTATTACATGAATATCTTATTTTGTTGTATTGAAGATTTTGGTTAATCTCAACTTATTTTGGTATTAATATGGTTTGGAACGTAATATGAAGGTTTTTTGATGTATGATTGATTCTTAAAAACTCTGTTTGTTATATACACACGCATTCATGTTCTATTTTGAAGAAATTCATCAAAAAGCTATTTTATAAATTGGAAGTGGTTTTGATTGGTTTTTGTGGACTCTTATATACTCTACAAGTCATATTTGATCATATCAGACATATACTTTTTGTAGGTTCATTTTTATAAAGTAAATCTTCGTATCGGTTGAAACATGCACAACCCAAACTGTAGCCTGTAGGTGTGACAGTCGACTGGTATGTTTCGACAGTCGATCGTTGTGATCCTAGATGTAGTGTTTTCTTGAAGTTTTGGATTTTTGTGAGGAATAGTGGACTGACCCGTTTTTACAGTCGACTGACTCTGCTCTGCTTTGACGATTCTCGAAGTTTTAGATTTTTGCTCTAGATAGTCGACCGATGGCTTTTACAATCGATCGATACTACTTAGAATTATTTTAAATGAAGTTTTGAAATTTTTTTGCTCTGGACAGTCGACCAACGACCTTTTGCAGTCGACTGCTAATACTTAGAATTATTTTCTCGAAGTATTGGGTTTTCGCTCTAGACAGTCGACCGACTCTGGTTTGCAGTCGACTGTTACTTATGTGTTTTGAGATATTTTGATGTTATTTTAAAATGATTGAGGCTTTAAATGATTTGATCTATAATTACTATCCTATACCTTATCTCCTAATGAACATATGTTTTCAAGTTGTTTTTAATTAAGAATTGATAATGGGAGTTTGGTTCAGATATTTGAGCGTGAGTCTCTAAAGGGTGTGTGTGACCCTAGTATACCGGCAGTTGAGATATTTGTGGTTAGTCCTGTTGAGGCATATTGTTGATCAGTTGTTGAGTAAGTCCGGTAGGGTACACCATCTCTAGGAGGTTCGAAATTAAATTAATTAACATAAGAAAATAAGGACATGCATTAGTGGTGATATAATGAACGAGAACATAGGTTATGGACCTCAGTATGGCTTGCAGTGTGAGATAATCCCCGAAATTATCCAGGTGTGAGTGAAATAGTCTCCGGAATTACCTTTGGTGTGGGATTGATCTCCGGAATTATCGGGGTCGAGGCGACGCTCATGTGGTATTCGTGTGATGAGGTGTCATAGCTTGCGGTGTATGGTATTCTCGAAGATTCCCAAGTGTGAGTGAAATTGTCTCCAGAATTATCTGTGGATAGAGTTTGACCTCCGGAATTATCGGGACATGGGCTAATACTCACAGTTTATCTATATCTCGTAGTAATCATCGTGGTATGACTAGTTGCATGGCGGGAGATTTAACCCTATAAAGTGGAGACGTTAAGGGCTTGCACCGGACCTATGTAGAGTGGGATGCATAGAATCCGACAAGTACGCATTAGAGAGTCAACATGTAGTACTGTGTTTCCTTGATTTGGTTTATGCATGTGTTTTTCTGTTTTCTACACTTGACACTTAGTCTAGCTACACTTGATGTTTTTCATGTTTCGTTGTTATTTTCTTAATTCATTTATTCTTGTTCTTATTACATGTTGTTTATGATTCCATGCTTCATGTTTATTTATATTGTTTTTGTTTTTATGTCACTCACACCGTTATGGCTGACCCATGTAGTTTTGGGGATTAGGGTTATCTCTTGCCTCTTGTTTTACATGTGTTTACTTATAGCATTAGGACTTGGATGCATGAGATAGAATGATAATGAAGCTTATGAAAATTGTAAAGAAGGTGTTGTGATGAAAAGACTGTAATTCAAGGTGTTTGTTTTTCCGCTGTGTTATGTAATGAACTAATGTGATAAGATTGAAAGAAAAATTTATCTGCATTTTTTGGCTATGTTTAATATTTTAATTTTGATGCTGGGAATTGTGTCACGTATTTCTAAGATATCATATTGAAAATTCGGGGTGCTACAGATACACACCACTGACTCAGAACGTGTCGACTAACCTCATGGAGATTGAGGACAGGGGGACGTCTGTCTTCCTCCCTGGCCTAACAACAACAAGGAAAAGGAATCACAAATTCTACTATCGGTTCCATCGATACCACGGTCACGAGACTAATAATTGTCGCGCCCTTAAAAACGAGATTGAAACCCTCATCCAGAGGGGATGCCTACGTAATTTCACTCGAACTAATCCGAGTAACCCGAGAGACCCGAGGCCTTCGCCTCCTCCTCGAACTAATCCGAGTAACCCGAGAGACCCGAGGCCTTTGCCTCCTCCTCGAACGGTCGACAAGCAACCTGAGCCGGAGCCAGAACCTGAAGAAGCGGGGGGGGGGGGGGGGGGGGTCATTCTTCACTGTGTCCATGGCGAACCAATTGGGGAAGAATAGAATACCTCCCTTAATGCCTTCGTGCGGGAGGTAAACTCGGTCTACAACTATCTGCCCCCGAGGATCGGAGACTAGCGGTCTCATTCTCCAATGAAGACCTGGAAGGTGTCCGACTTCCTTATTGTAACGCCCTCATCGTCAGCCTCAACATGGTCAATCACAAGGTTCACCGCATTCTAGTGGACAACAGAAGTTTAATCAATATCCTATTTTTGGCCGCATTCGAAAACCCCAAGCTCCCTCGCGATAGGTTAAAACGATCAGGTATACGCTTGATGGGTTCTCCGGCATCCCTGTCCAAATTGAGGGAATCGTCACACTTGATGTGACTGCCGACACGACCCAGTTCTTCGGACCGAAACAATGGACTTCATGGTGGTCGATGTCAAGGCCGCATATAATGTCATCCTCGACAGAACCGGTCTCTGCTCCCTCCAGGCGGTGCCCTCCGCCTATCACTTGAAGCTGAAATTTCTTATTGACCATGGGGTCGGTGTTGTCCGAGGTAACCAAGAATCTGCACGTTCGCGCTACATGGCCGCAGCGGGTGGCAGAGTTTTCTCCCTTGACACGGTAAAGCTTTCATCTGATAGGAGTCAGCTCAACTCGGAGCCCGTAAAAGAATTTGAGGAGGTCTCCTTCTCTAGGGAAGACAAATCCATATGGTTCCGAGTGAGCCAATCTCTGGCTCCATACCTGAAGCTGACCATCATTGGCTGCATCCGTTGAACTGCCGACCTCTTCGCCTAGACGCCATCTGATGTGCCCGAGATTTCTGAAGACATCGTTGTGCACAAGCTAAGTGTCCACCCAGACTCAAGGCCAGTCCAGTAGAAGCAACGTAAGTTCGTTCTCGACAGGTAACAGGCGGTAAAGGAAGAAGTAGAAAAACATCTATCGGCTCGGTTCATACAGGAGGTCAGCTATCCAGAGTGGCTAGCAAACATCCTAATGGCAAAAAAATGACCGATAAGTGAAGGATCTGGATAGATTTCACATACCTCAATAAGGCCTGTCTCAAAGATCCATTCCCCCTCCCTAGCATCGATGCGCTGATCGACGCAACCTCAGGTTATGAGCTACAAAGCTTCATGGATGCCTTTTCAGGACATCGTCAAGACATCTTTCGTGACCGACTAAGGCCTCTACTGTTACCGGGTCATACCCTTCGAGCTGAAGAACGCCGGTGACACGTATCAAAGGCTTGTCAATCGGATCTTCAAAGAACATGTAGGCTGAAACATGGAGGTATATGTCGACGATATGCTCATCAAGAGTTGCAGAGGGCAGGATCATGTCAGTGATCTCGGTGAGGCTTTTGGGAACTTGTGATCCACAACCTGAGACTCAACCCCTCCAAATGCGCCTTCGGCGTCTCCTCGATGAAGTTTCTCGGATTAGTGGTGAGCCAGCGTGACATTGAGGCGAACCCCAAAAATATTCAAGCCATACTGGACATGGCCCCTCCAAGAAATGTTAAGGAAGTTCAACAGCTCACAAGTCGACTGGCGGCCATCGGCCATTTCCTCTCCAAGTCCGGAGAGAAGTCACTCTCATTCTTCAAATCCCTTCAAGGGGTGAAAAGCATCGAGTGGAGAGATTCTCACCAATAAGCTTTCGACCAATTGAAGTGTTACCTGGCTAACCCGCCGCTCCTCAGCAAGCCAAAACCGGTCGAGTCCCTTTTCCTCTATCTGGTCACTTCAGAACACGCGCTCAGCGCCATGTTAGTTAGGGAGGAAGACGAGGTTCAGAGGCCCCTCTATTATGTCGGCAAGATCATGCACGATGCTGAAACTCGATACACAAGGATGGAGAAGGTAGCCTATGTATTGGTGATGGCCGCTCAAAAACATAGACCATACTTTCAGGGCCACTATGTCCAAGTCCTTACAGATCAGCCCCTCAAGGTAGTACTCAACAAGCCCAAGAACTCCGGTCGCTTGATCAAGTGGTCAATCGAGCCGAGCCAGCACGACAGCAGCTATCGACCCCGAATGGCCATCAAAGGAAGGCCCTCGCATAATTCATTATAGAGTGCACCATCCCTGAGTCCACTTAAATCCAAGAAGGCAAATCAGTATGGGAAGTCTATGTCGATGGATCATCCTGCGAAGTCGGAAGCGGAGCTGGCGTCATACTTAGGGGGCTCGATGATTTCGTCCTTTAGTATTCCCTATGTCTTAATTTCCAGGCCTCCAACAACGAGGCGGAAAACGAAGCGATGATCTTCGGGCTCACACTGGCCTACAAGGTGGGTGCAAGGCGAATATAGGCCTTTAACGACTCCCAGCTCGTGGTTAATCAGATCACCAAGGATTATGAAGCCCGCGATGCTCGGATGGTCCAATACTTGGCATGCGTGAAACAACTCTTGTCAGTTTTCGAGTGCACTACGGTCGAGCGCATCTTGAGAGAACAAAACGGCCAAGCCGACTCCTTGTCCGAACTCGCCTCGTCATCTTATGAAGGCTTAGATCCCACTATCCTAGTCGAGGTCCTCCTCAAGCATAGTATCAAGAACCCTGAAGTCTTTTGCCTCAGTCCGGGCATTCAAGCGGGGACATGGATGGATCTTATCCAAAAGTTCTTGGTAGAGGGCGAACTCCCACAGGACCTGCCCGAAGCCAGAAAGATAAGGATCCGATTAGAGAGGTTCGCATGGATCGACAAGGTGCTCTTCAAGCACTCGTACACTAAGGTGGACGGGAGACTATATCTCCGATGTCTGAGTCCTGAGTCCCGAGAAAGCCCAGTACGCGCTAGAAGAGCTACATGGTGGAATTGGGGGGGTGCCATATAGGTAGCAGGTCGCTCGCGTGGAAAATTCTCAACCACAACTACTATTGGCCGACCATATTGCAAGACGCCCAAGATCTAGTGAAAAGGTGTGATCCCTGTCAGAGATTTTCTCCGATCAAGCGCTTGCCACAAGCTGAACTCAAGTCACTGACCAGTCCGGCCCTCTTTGCCATGTGGGGGATGGACCTAGTCGGTCTTTGTCGGCCCCTTTCAGAAGGCCACAGGCCAAAGGTGCTTCCTTATAGTGGTCGCCGACTATTTCACTAAATGGGTCGAGGCAGAACCCCTGGCCACATCATAGAACATCAAGCCCAACATTTTTTTAGAAACACATCATATGTCGATTCGGGATACCGCGCGTGCTCATCACAGATAATAGAACTCAATTTGCCGGCAGAAGTTTCCAAAAATTCTACGAGGACCTCGGGGTCCAGCAATGCTTCTCGTCAATATCCCACCCCAGTCGAATAGCCAAGCTGAAAACGTCAACAACCAAATTCTTGAAGGTCTTACAAAATGGTTGGATAAATCTCTCAAGGGACCGTGGGTCGACAAGTTGCCGAGCATCCTTTGGTCGTATTGAACAACCAAGAGGATCCCGACAGGCGAGTCCCCATTCAACCTAACCTATGGGACGGAGGCTGTCATCCCGCTAGAAATCGGACTTCCGTCACCTAGAATCATGGGCTTCAGTGAAGAATCAAACTCGAACAACCTCAGGACCAACCTGGACCTAGTTGACGATATCTGTGAGAAATCCATCATCAGGAGAAATGTCTATCAACAGCGAATTGAAAGGTTCTACAATAAAAAGGTTCGTCCGACCGACATCAAAGAGGGCGACCTCGTACTCAGGAAGCTTGCTTTTTCTGACCCCCAACGAGAAGGGCAAACTATGTAGTACCCCGAATTTCCAATATGATATCTTAGAAATACGTGGCACAATTCCCAGCATCAACCTCAATTGTAATAGTAAATATAGCCAAAACACAAATAAAATTTTTCGACATTTATTACATTAATTCTTTACAAAGCATAGCGAAAAAACAAACACCTTGAATTACAAATTATTTCTTTTACAACACATTCTTTTATAATTTACATAAGCCATAACATCATTCTATCTCATGGATCCAAATCCCAAGCTATAGGTACCTACCTGTAAAACACGAGGCTAGAGATAACCCTAACCCTCAAAACTACAGGGGGGCAGGCATAACGCTGTGAGTGACATAAAAATAAATGCAACATAATTAAAACATAAAGGATAAAGTCTTAAATAATATGTATCGACATCAAGAATAAAAGAAATAAGAAATAACAATAATTAAAATATGAAAACATCAAGTGAAACTATGCTAAGTGTCAAGTGTGAAAAAACAGGTAAACAACATGCATAAAATCAAGCCAAGAAAACATCAATGCTATATGTTGACTCTCTAATGCATACTTGTCGGATTTTATGCATCTCACTCTACATAGGTCCGGTGCAAGCCCTTATAATTTTCCACTTGATAGAGTTAAATCCTTCGCTATGCAACTAATCCTACTACGATGACTACCATGAGATTTAGACATTCTGCAAGTATCGGTTCTCGGCCTTGGAATAGTAGAGGCCAATCCTACCCGCAGATCATTCTGTGGCCCTTACGTCCATCATCCCAGAAACTGGAGATTACCTCACTCCGCAGGTCATCCTGGAACCTTCATTGCACAAACATCCCATGAGCATCGCTCTCGTCATCGGAATACTATAGATCAATCTCACTCTGCAGATCACTCTGTGGCTCATATGTCCATCGTCCCGGAACACTGGGGAATATCTCACTCCTTGGATCATCCTGGAGTCTATAGCTCACGTTTGCACTCATTTCATCATATCATCATCTAGTGCCTGTCCTTATCTTGTTAAGTTAATTAATTATTTACGAATCTCCTAGAGTTGGTGTACCCTACCGGACTGAACTCAACCGATCAACAACACAACCACAACTGGCCAAACCACAAAACCTCAACTGCTGGTACCTAGGGTCCCACACATCCTCTAGAGACTCACAACTCAACCATCACACCAAAACTTTCAATAAAGCTCACAAATCCATCATCAAAATGTTTATAATACGAAAACTTCTTAAATCAACAAAATCCGAGTCTATATAATGTACTCATAAAATTTCAGAATTCAAATAAATGTTAAATCCCTTAAATAACAGAAAACCATATTTTGAAGTCGCAGAATATCACAGAACGTCAATTTCTTTAAATAAAGTACATATATATATGTTTTACTATACGAAGTTATAGAAGTCCAAGTTAGAAGTCTATTATAAACAAAATACAACTCTTTGCAAAGTATTGTAATCTGTAGCAAAACCTCATCTATAATAGTATATTAATAATCAATAATATCGAAGAACCAATCGTTTAACGAAAACATCAAAAAACTTGAAAAACCCATCAGCCAGAGAAATGACAGTCGACTGTCGCAAATGGCAGTTGACTGTCCCGCGAAATTTTGAAACTCAAGAAACCATCAGTCAGGACGGTGGTAGTCGACTATTGAACATTGCCAGTCGACTATCCTGTGAAAATTCAAAACTCGAGAACCGATAGTCGACTTAGTTCAAAGACGAAGCAGTCGACTGTTATTGCAAACAAAAATATGAAATTTAGTAACTGACCAGTCGACTGTCGACTTTAGTTCGGTCGACTGTCAACTATAGCAGATTGCAGTTTGAAAATATGTGCATGATTTAAACTAATGCATCGATAAATCTTTGTAAAATAAAAATTAAACTTCCTGAGATGGTCAAATATAACTTATATAACATATAGGAGTTTATAAAACACATCAAAACACATCAAGATCTCAAAAGAGTAATTCTTTCCAAAAATTTCTCAAAATCAGTAAAAGTGTATATATGTGTATTTGTGCATCTGTTAAGCATCAAGATCTCTTCAATTAGAGGTGGTATAATGTTTAGATTTAGTCTCAGGGTTAAAGTAAATCAAATCCCATCGAAATTCATCACAAAAATCACAATCCAAATATCGGTCTGTGTATAATCAGACCCGAAAACATAAAAAACTCCATTTTCCCTCAAAACCTGATATTTTCAACTTCAAAACCCCTTTTGTAATTGATTAAACACACATACAACTAATTACAATAGTTACCCATGAATACATTTAATTATAACAATTATCCATAAAGTTTATACTCGTCAAGGTCATACAACAGTTCATATACAAATCTATACACAATAAAGATTTAGTTTTTATTCACTTTTGCAATACATATCATACAACCTCATAGTACATGTTCAAATCAGTAACAACATGAAGGAAAACAACCTACTCATGGTTTCTATTGGGTTCTTAATAATCTCAATTCATCAATTATAGTTTTTAGTTATCAAGAGCATAGTTTCATGAAAAGATTCAATTTTTAGTTCATCTACTCATCAAAATTTATTATATCATCATAAAATACCTAATCATGCTTTATAATACACAACCATCACATACAACATGCTTAGAACAATAAGAAAATCTGGGGTATTAAAAACTAGGCCCGAACTGGGAAGGTCCGTCTTTGTATATGATATTCATTGAACACTACATTCCTGCTATGAATGACCTTGTTACCCACAAAATCTCAATGTCTGTAACTGTTACCACTGATTTTGGTGTGGGGGTAAACAGATAGAATTTGTGGGTTCGTGGAAAAATCTGAATAGCGAGTCCAAGCATGTTCGTCGGAGTTGGGATGCCGACTCCCGCCGTTCACCTGCAAGGAAGTGCGATACACCGGGGTTGATCCCGGCGACGCACCCTCCGACGCTCTTGTCAGTAACCAGTGATGATTAAGAAAGAGCTTAAGTTGGCAAAAGAGTCATTACCTTGTAACAGTGGTAGGTCGGAGGTATTTATAGTCGCCATGGGAATTTGATTAGGGATCGGATTTCCTGTGATACCGTTAGGAGTAAAATCCTCATAATTAGTTTAGGAAACTGATCCCTGATTCCCGGTGAGAGGATAACCGCGAATCAGGCCCGTTGATTTAGTCAAATCAGAGACCCTGATTTCCTTTTGCTGGTCTGGATTTGTCTTGGGTCGGGACCCGTACCCAGCTGGAGTGGATCCGTTCGCGGGTTATTGGATCTGTAAAGGGGAGATCCAGTGCCCGCTTCGGGCCCATCTATATGCGAAATTACCGTTTTACCCCTGAGCTTCAAGATTCGTGCCCAATCTGGACGGTTCCGATTTAACCCCATTTTTAGCCATATCACGAGCCCCCCACTCCTAAAGACTGAGTGTGATTAGCCTTTGAGGAGTAGTTTAACTATTTCAGTGGCTAGTGGAGTTGTATCGGAGTCCGAATGGAGGGTTTTGAATCTCGAAGGGGGTAGTGAGGTGATTTTTGAAGCTGTAAGCTGTTCTTAAGCCTTGTTGAATATCCGACGGTTTTTATCTATTTTTTCGGATTATTTATTTAATTTTGCAATGTGTTAACTAGTCGTTCGGGGGCCTTAACAATACATTCTAGGCAATAATTGTTCGTTCAGGGGCTCAAAAATATTTCCCCGAATTTATAATTATTTTCTAGAGTTTCTAGTTAATTTTTCCGAATTTTTAGTAATTTTTTTGTAATTTTTAAATAAATAAAACGATTAAAATAAATAAAAACTGATTTTTATTACCTATTTATGGCGTGGCTTGATCTGGACCATTCATCACCAGAAGCGCGAATTTCTGGAAGATCCAACGGTTGTGGTCGTTCGGCAGTCATTTTCTCGCTTTTGGAGCTCGGATGGGCACTTGCTCGGTTAGCCGACCATGGGTATAAGGGTTCGGATGTCCGAGCGACGTGGCGCGATCTGAGCCGTTGGATGGTGGCACGAATCTCGAGACAGGCTCAGTTCCCAAGAAAATGCTATCTTGTCGTTTAGCGCACGTGGCACGATCTGGACCGTTCATCATCAGAAGTGCGAATTTCTGGAAGATCCAACGGTCGTGGTCGCTCGACGCCTTTTTTTCTCTATTTTGGAGCTCGGATGGGCACTTGCTCGGTTAGCCGACCGGAGGTCTAAGTGTTCGGCTATCCGAGCGGCGTGGCGCGATCTGAGCCGTTGGATGGTGGCGCGAATCTCGAGATGGGCTCAGTTCCCAAGAAAATACTATCTTGTCGTTTAGCGCACGTGGCACGATCTGGATCGTTCATCATCAGAAGCGCGAATTTCTGGAAGATCCAACGGTCGTGGTCGCTCGGCGCCTTTTTTCTCTGTTTTGGGGCTCGGATGGGCACGTGCTCGGTTAGCTGACAGGGCATCTAAGGATTCGGCTGTCCGAGCGACGTGGCGCGATCTGAGCCGTTGGATGGTGGCACGAATCTCGAGGTAGGCTCAATTTCCAAGAAAACGCTATCTTGTCGTTTAGCGACGCTGGCAAGATCTGGGCCGTTGGATGCTGGCACGAATCTCGAGACGGACTCAGTTCCCAAGAAAACACTATCTTGTCGTTTAGCGACGCTGGCAAGATTTGGGCCGTCTGATCGAGATCTTACACGAATGTTGAGGTGAAAGTGAATTTTCTCCGTTTTGGGGCTCGGATGGGCACTTGCTCGGTCAGCCGACCAGGAGTCTGAGGGTTTATGGGTCAGCAAGGGCGATGGCGAGCCGTCGGGCCTTCGTGAGAAGGCCGAGCTGAGCTACTGGCTGCCCTCAGGGAGCATTAATGGCGCCCCAGGATTTGTGCGGCGTTCCAACTTCCCGGGGTCATTAAAATGGCGTCCTCTAATTAATGCATGGCACTTCAGCTCCCTAGGCGTGACTGCTGGGCTTCCGTCGCTTGGCCTCCCGAGGGCCATAATGGCTGGTCCTTGGGGGGAGGTTATAAATACCCCGCTCCCCCTGTAGCTTCGATCACATCAATGGTGGTTCGTCGACCATCGGAGGTGTCTGCCTTGGGCGGATGCCTGTTTTTTGAAAAATTCTAACCCTGAGAGCGTCTGATGGGTGGTCACTCTTCCGCCGTGATCTTCTCCTGACTCTGACGGCCCCGATGCGGATGTCAGGGCCAGGGGAGATCAGGGCAGAAGGGGTGACGATCGGAGTTCGAACCCGGGGGACAAAGTGCCTCAGACGGATGGGTCTTCTCCGATCTCAGTCTTCCTTCCGGGCTGACGGCTTCTGATGGTTGTCAGCCCGAAGGAGCTAGAGATGGGAGGTGGGCCGATCTGCCTTCTGACTGGGCCTCACGCGATGGTGGTTTTTCTCCCACCCTTGAACGATTTGTGGTTTCGGCTTCCGAGGCAGTAAGCCTCGAGTTGCTCACGGGTGAGAGGGGAACCGACCGAGTCCTGGGGCCCGGGGTGCTCGCCGAGGGCGGGTGCCTTAAAACTTTTAATCCAAATTTTCTCTTGCTTCCTGGGACAGATGCGGGGTGTCCGGGTCCGAAGTGCTTCATCCGGGCAATGTGGCGTGATCTGAACCGGTGGATGGTGGCACGAATCTCGAGACGGGCTCTTGTTCGGTAGCCGATCGGGCTCTTTGATGTTGGGGTCGGATCGCACGTCGCTCGGATTTTGATCCCGTGTGTGCCGAGCTATTTGACTTGTATCGAAACGTTTTGCATGTTTGCCAACCGCTGCTGCTCGGTTACAAAGTCGTTTGGGCTTTCGTAACGCTTCAAGAGCCGCTCAAGAGTCGCGCCCTTACGTTACGAAGTCCAAGGGACTTTTTCTTTTACTATAAATCTTCACTCCCCCACCCCAAATCTCATTATTCACTTTTACTTTCTTACTCAAGTTTTTACTCCTCACCATCAAAGTTTTTAGCTCCCGGGTGGTGCTGCTAGCTGTCGCGGCAAGGTGTTTCTTTGCTCTAACGAACTTTTCCGACCGTAACAGTCACTTCAAGGTCAGTCTTTCTCCTCTCTCTCTTTAGAAAAAAATGGTTAAGATTACTTCTTCGGATGAGACCCCCGCCTCGGACCGAGTCGTCAGCCGAGCGGGTAAAGAGAAGGAGGTGGTAGAGCCGACCGAGCAGACCGTGGTCCGGCCGAGCAAGAGTGGGGAGGTCGCCGAGCTACCCCAGGATGTTGCAGCGAGCTCCCGGAAGGGTAAGGGAGTCGTGACGGTCATAGAGCAGCCGAAGACGGCAGGGGAGTTCGGTCGGCAGCCAATCGTTCTGTCGAGCGTGGGGGGAGTTCGGAGCTACTCCGAGGAGATGCTGGAGAAGGTGACCCAGGGCACTGCCAAGTCGGTAGAGGAGAACGAGCCGAGAGAGTTGTCCGAGGTGGACCAGATCACTTCGGTCCTTACGGAGGTTGATCTGCATCAGATCCGGACCGGATTCCAGATCCCTGCCGAGTACGGGCTACTTGTCCCTGGACCAGGTTTCCAAGCCTGCACGTCGTCTTCGGCCGACACGTGCGTTTTTCCACTTGACTCCTTGGCCGTCGGGCTTCGTTTGCCGCTGCATCCGTTCATTGTCGAGGTCCTCAATTGGTACGGCTTGTGCCCTGCCCAACTGATGCCGAACACTTGGAGGCACGTCTTGGCGTTTGTTCTTCAGTGTCAAGAGATCGACGCCGAGCCAAGTCTGTTTCTCCTTCGGAGCCTTTACCGTCCTTGACAGCCGAACAGGAACGAGCAGAGGTTTTACCTTTCGCCGCGGACAGGCGTGAAGTTGATCGAGAACCCGGGCTTGATCAAGCATTGGAAGGAGAAGTACTTCATTGTCCGAGCTCCCGAACCCTGGGCAATTCCGATAGCTTGGTCGAGGGAGGGCCTGCCCAAGCGAGCGAAGAAGGAGCCAGTGCTTGGTGACGAGGAGACGGAAGCCCTCAAGAAACTCCTCGGCCTGCCGATGCTTAGTTGGAAGGACATCACCGAGGAGGCTCTATTCCGAGGGGGTCTCAGTCCGATCGACCCCAGTACGCCTCTGGTATTTTTACTTTTTGCTTGAAGTTCTTGAAAATTTTTCTAAGTTTTTTCATTCGGTTTGTGCAGAGTCTTCCAAGATGGACTATAGGGCGTTGATGGCGAAGGCCAAGGCGGCTAGGGAGCAGGAGACGAGAAAGAAGAAGAGACCCTCGACAGGGCCTCAGGGAGGCCGAGCGCCGAAGATACCTTTGGTCCCGAAGACTGCCGACCTGTAGGTGGTCGTGGTCCCGGATGCCGATCCCGAGCAAGACCAGGTCGCGACCTCCGACCCTCCTGCCTCGGATGCACTGACTCCAGTGGTGAAGACAGATGCCCCCGGCTCGTCGAGCGGCGCGTTCAACGTGAGCGCGGCGTTAGCCCTTCAAGTTCCGCCCCTCACTACTGAAGCGGAGAAGATTCTGACCGAGGAGCATAAGCGGATCTTCGTCCCCGACTGGCAAGTAATGAAGGTCGACGGCTTTTTGGGGGACGACAACATTTGTATACAGGCGGTGAAGCACCTGCTGACCCCAAAGGACCGAGCAGCGCTTAAGTCCAGAGAGGTCGGGGATGCTACAATGCAGATCGCTCGGAACACGATGTCGGTAAGTAGACCGAACACTTTCTTCTTGAAGCATTTCTTTCGAAATTTTCTAAGTTTTTAGGTCCGGATTCTAACTGTTTGTTTTCTTTCCAGACCCTCTGCCACTTCAACTTTTTGCTCGAAGAGTTCGCGAGCAAAGAACAGGAGCTGTCGGCACTGTGCGACCGGGAGAGGTCGAAGCGCGCGAAAGCTGTGAAGCTGTTTGAAGCCAAGCAACTCCTCTCGGCAAAGCGCGGTGCCGAAGTGGTGGGGTTGGAGGCGAAGCTGGCCGAAATTATGCAGCGGTCGGCGGACGAGGCGGCCAAGCTCGAGGCCTCGGAGAAGGAGAATGCCGAGCTCAAGGAGGAGCTGGCCAAAGCCCGGTCGGAGGCGGAGAAAGCTCAGAAGGAGACCGAGAGGATTAGGGCCAAGCACCAATCGAAGGTTGCGAAGGTGAAGAGGGCTGTCCAGCAAGAGGCCGAGCAGCACATGTCTAAGAACATGGAGGACGCGTACGGCCGAGCCCTGCTTCATATCGCTGCTCGGAACCCGGGGTTCGACACATCCTCCCACCACTTCTACGACCCCGTGGAGGGGGAGGAGGAGCTTCCCTCGGCAATGCTCAGCCCCGAGGGATAGGCCGACGGTGTCGAAGGCACAGGCGAGACAGAGGCCGAGGGTGAGGAGGAGGACGACTCCGAGGACGAGGACGTGGACGAGGACATGGGAATCGTCGGGGGGTCGGAAGACCCGAGCGACAAAAAGGTCGACCCCTGACTTGGTTGAGTCTTTAGTCTTCTTTTTGTTCTTTTTTTGTAATGCCTGACCGCGGACTGGCCACCGCTCTTGTAATGCTTTTTTGAGTTTTGAATGAAAACACTTTTTGTTTGGCCAAAAATTCTCCAAGTGTTAGACCTCGGATTTTGTGTTTGACTAGCGGCAAAATTTCTCCAAGTATTGGGCATCGGATTTATCTTTGCTTTTCAGGTGAAGTTTGGTCCGATCACGAAGGTTTCGTACCTTCGTAAGGAGCTGAAAGAAACGAAGCGAGCACTTTCCCATAGCCGAGAGAGGCGATTCTTTATGCTATTGAAGTTGGAGGAGATAAAAGCGGCTGCAAGGGGGTACTGCCGTGAGTTGAAGCAACTACGGAAGCAACCTCAAGCTTCTCGTCTCGAAGGTGAGATGGAGCGGCTTCGTAAGAAGCTTTTCGTCGTTGAGCAAAAGAAAAACGAGCTCTTGACCGAGATCCGTCACTTGGAGGTAACGGAGAAAGAACATTCGGCGGAAGGAGAGAAGTTAGCTTCTGAGTTGGAGAAGTTGTCATCCGAGCGCCAAAAGTTGTTGGCCGAGGTCGACAAGCTTAGGAGGATTACGATAGACAGGGGGATCGAGGTCACCCATTATCGACGTCTTGTAGCCGATAGTGCCAACGTTGCGGGCTCGTCAAGACCTCCTCATTTGAAGATGTAACAAAGGATGATGTTCTGAGGGATAGGATTATCGAGCTGGAGGAAGAGGTCGCGGCGCTCAAGCCTCTGCCTGAGAGAGCCAACGTTCGTAGTACGTCGTGTACTCGCGAAGAGAGCGAGATAGGGATAACTTTCTACGAACTTACGACTCGTTTGCCTGCGGTGAGGCGGAGTCCTGCTGACGCTCAGAGTAGTGTAGCTGTCTCATCTAGCGGCGCCTCAGTTGGCGCCACAGTTAGAGTTAGCGGCGAAGGGGGGTCTCGCTTCGCTGGTTTGGAATCGAGCTCGGAGGGCAGGCGTCGCCGCCGCCGCATTTCCTTGAACCGGAGCGTTCCCCTTCCGAAGAGGCACTAAACAAGTTGTATTATGTCCCTTTAAGTTGTTGTAAAACCCTGTTGTAGCGTTGGTCTAGTTGTATGTAGGGCTACTTTATCTGAATAAAAACTTTTGCTTTGCTTCTGATGCTGCGTTGGGAATCATGTATTGGCCTTCGGCGATGTTTGAATTTTTCTTGTTTGTCTCTTCTTCTTTTCAGTTCGTGGTGGCAGCTCAAGACGTCGAGCCCAATCGCTCGGATGACCACGCTCGAGCCGAGACTGGCTCGGGGGTGACGAGGCCATGCTCGGCAAGGTGCCGAGAGCGGCTCTATGAAGTCGAGCTGGGATTGCACCGAGCCGAAAGCGAGCAGAACCATCTTCAGCTCATCCTAGGTCGGCGAGACATCGAGATCCGGCATCTGGAGAGCAGGACCGCCGAGATGACCCGCATAGGAGAGGACGAGGGTTCGCCGACCGCCTTTAGTGATGCCCTTCGGATCCAGTGCATTCAGCACAATTTGTCGAAAATAACAACGGAGAGGGACGATCTGCTTTCTGAGATCCGTCACTTGCAGACTGTAGAGGCGGAGCTTCGGACGGAGGGAGAGGAACTGACGGCCAAGGTTGCCAAACTGACGACCGAACGGGACATTGATGGTCGTTTTTAAAGCCAAGTGTAGTGGGTCAGCATTGTAATTTTTGTACTTTAAGGCCTTGTAACCTTGTTGTATGGACGAGTCGCTTTGTACTGTATCCCAATTATTAATAACATTCTTTTCTCGAATTTTGCATGTCCTTTGTGACTTTGTGTAATCGTTTTGTTTGTAACTGCGTTCATCGCGTCGAGGTCCCTGAGCCGGCCTCTTGCTCGTCCGCAGTTCGGCGACATGAGCGTTCGGCCAGTAGTGCCGAGCAGCGCTTCGGTCTTCTATTCTTGCGAAGTTGCGAGATGAGTCAAGCCTTACCCAATGGTGGGCTCGCCGACCATCATGAGAGTTCAACGGTCGTCGGAGCAATTCCGAATGGCGACCCACTCCTAGCCGCTTAGAAGCGAGCTTGCGGAGCAGAATCGAGCCAAGTGTTGGACTCCAGAACCATCGTTAGAGTTCAACGGTCGTGGGAGCAATTCTGAATGGCGACCCACTCCTAGCCCGCTTAGAAGCGAGCTTGCAGAGTAGAATCGAGCCAAGTGTTGGACTCCGGAGCCATCGTTAGAGTTCAACGGTCGTGGGAGCAATTCCGAATGGCGACCTACTCCTAGCCCGCTTAGAAGCGAGCTTGCGAAGTAGAATCGAGCCAAGTATTGGACTCCGGAACCATCGTTAGAGTTCAACAGTCGTGGGAGCAATTCCGAATGGCAACCCACTCCTAGCCCGCTTAGAAGCGAGCTTGCAGAGTAGAATCGAGCCAAGTGTTGGACTCTGGAACCATCGTAAGAGTTCAACGGTCGTGGGAGCAATTCCGAATGGCGACCCACTCCTAGCCCGCTTAGAAGCGAGCTTGCGGAGTAGAATCGAGCCAAGTGTTGGACTCCGGAACCATCGTTAGAGTTCAACGATCGTGGGAGCAATTCCGAATGGCGACCCACTCCTAGCCCGCTTAAAAGCGAGCTTGCGGAGTAGAATCGAGCCAAGTGTTGGACTCCGGAACCATCGTTAGAGTTCAACGGTCGTGGGAGCAATTCCGAATGGTGACCCACTCCTAGCCCGCTTAGAAGCGAGCTTGCGGAGTAGAATCGAGCCAGGTATTGAACTCCGAACTATTGATTGAATAAAGAATAAAGGCGGAGAGATACAAGCAATTTTATAAGTACGAAAAAGCATTCTTTATTGATAACTGATGGCGAGCCGTTTTTACATATGACAACTTAAGAGAGGAATTACAAGTTAGAGGAGAGGAACGGTTCGACACCCTGGGATACTCAGAGAGGCGCCGGGGCGCTTTCTTGGTATTTTAAAAGGTGGTCGGCATTCCAGGTCCTCGGAATCTCCCTGCCTTCGAGGTCTTCTAGATGATAAGCTCCGGGCCGAACTACCCTTGCGATCTTGTAAGGTACTTCCCAATTCGGAGCTAGTTTGCTCTTCTGATTGGGGAAGGAGATGGCTAGTTTTTTGAGGACCAAGTCGCCCTCCTTGAGATCGGTGGGTCGAACTCTCTTGTTGTATTCCAACTCGATTTCCCTCCGGTAGTTCTGTTGGCGGATTGACGCTCTTTCCCTCAGTTCGTCCACCAGGTCTACGTTTGCCCGGAGTTCTCTGGCGTTCTGTTCCTCGTTGTAGGCTGAGAGGCGAGGAGAAGGTATTCCGACTTCGAGAGGTATCACTGCCTCAGACCCATAGGTGAGGTTGAACGGGGACTCTCTTGTGGGGGTCCATTTGTTAGTGTGATAGTTCCATAGCACGTTGGGGAGCTGGTCGACCCATAAGCCTTTAGAACACTTGTCCAGTCTCTTCTTGATACCAGAGAGGATCTGCCGGTTAGCGTTCTCTGCCTGGCCATTCGATTGTGGGTGGGAGACGGAGGAGAAGCGTTGTTGGATGGCAAGATCTTCACATAGAGCTCGGAAAGCGGCCCCAGTAAACTGAGTTCCGTTGTCTGTTACGAGGACACGGGGGATGCAGAATCGGCAGATGACGTTCTTCCAAAAGAATTGAAGCACCTTGTTCTCGGTGATAGTGGCTAGGGGCTCGGCCTCAATCCACTTCGAAAAGTAGTCGATGGCTACAACCAAGAACTTGAACTGGCCCGGAGCCGGAGGGAATGGCCCTAGTAAATCTATCCCCCACATTGCGAAGGGGATAGGACATGATAGGGAGGCGAGGTTAGCTTGGGGGAGGCGACGAATGTTGGAATGTCTCTGACAAGAGCCACATTGCCGAACGTGTCGCTCGGCGTCTTGGAGGAGAGTCGGCCAGAAGTATCCGTAATTCAGAGCTTTCCGAGCTAAGGACCTAGACCCTGAATGTGCCCCGCCGATGCCTTCATGGAGCTCCCGTAAGGCATAGTCGGCTTGTTCCGGGGAAAGGCATCTCAGGTATGGTCGGCCGTCTATCTGTGAGAAGGAGCGCTTGTACAAGATCTCCTCGACCAAGACGTACCGCTCGGCCCTGGTTCTTACTCGGCGCGCTTCCTTGGGGTCCTCAGGGAGGAGCCCGTCCCTTAGGAATTCCACTAACGGTTTCATCCAGTTGTCTTGCAGTAGGATCGACAGCGACTCCACTGAGTCGGAGGCTTCGTTTTCGATGCTTGGTTTCAAGAGGACCTCGATCAAGACAGCCTGCTCGAAACCCTGGAGGGAGGAGGAGGCTAGCTTAGAGAGGGCGTCGGCCTGGGAATTCTCCTCTCGGGGGATCCGCTGGATGAGCGCTTCTTGGAACTGGGTCATGAGACTTCGGACTTTAGCAAGATATTTCGCCATTCGACCGTCTCGTGCCTCGTACTCGCCCAATACTTGGTTTACCACCAATTAAGAGTCACTGAAGATTCGGAGGCGCTGTGCCCCCGCCCTTCGGGCCATTTTGAGACTGGCTATTAGTGCCTCATATTCTGCTTCGTTGTTGGAGGCTTCGAAGTTGATGCAGAGGGAGTATTGCAGAACGAAGTCATCTGGGCCTGCCAGAATGACCCCGGCTCCGCTTCCCTCATTGCACGAAGAACCATCTACAGAAACCGTCCAGATGGGTGGTCCGTTCTCTGCTTGGCTGACCTCGGGGATGGTGCTCTCAACGATGAATTTCGCTAAGGCCTGAGCCTTTATCGCGGTTCGAGGCTGGCAGGAGATGTCGTGTTGGCTCAGCTCGATGGACCATTTCATAAGCCGGCCTGAGGTTTCCGGCTTGTGGAGTACTTGTTTCAGCGGTTGGTCAGTGAGGACCACAACCGAGTGGGACTGAAAGTATGTGCAGAGCTTCCTCGCTGCCATAATTAGGGCGTAGGCCATCTTTTCTATCGTCGGGTAGCGGAGCTCGACGTCTCGAAGCACCTTGCTCACATAGTAGATTGGCCTCTGAGCCCGGTCTTATTCCCTCAGCAAAACAACACTTAGGGTCTGCTCGGAAGCAGCTAAGTAGATGAAGAGGGTTTCCCCTGGAACGGGCTTGCTGAGCAGGGGAGGGTTGACTAAGTAGGCCTTCAGTTGGTTGAACGACTCATGTTGCAGTTCGCCCCATTCGAAACCCTTGGCCCCCCTGAGAGCCTTGAAGAAGGGGAGGCACTTTTCCCCAGACTTCGAAAGGAATCGCCCAATAGCGGCGAGGCGACCCGTAAGCCTCTGCACTTCCTTGATGTTCCGGGGTGGGGCCATGTCCGATATGGCCTTAATTTTTTCAGGATTTGCTTCGATCCCTCGCTGGCTGACCATGAAACCGAGAAACTTTCCTGACGAGACCCCGAACGCACACTTGTTCGGATTAAGCCTCATGTTGTGCCTTCTCAGTACGTCGAATGCCTCATGTAGGTCGGCCACGTGGTCGGTACCTCGGATGCTCTTCACGAGCATGTCGTCGACGTATACTTCCATGTTGCGGCCTATCTAGCTTTGGAAGACTTTATTGACGAGGCGCTGGTAGGTGGCTCCAGCGTTCTTTAATCCGAACGGCATAACTCTATAACAGTAGAGGCCCTAGTCGGTAATGAAGGAAGTCTTTGGGATGTCTGGGGGGAACATTCGTATCTGGTTGTAGCCGGAGAAGGCGTCCATGAAGCTGAGGAGCTCATGGCCCGAGGTGGCATCGATGAGGGTGTCAATATTCGGGAGAGGGAACGGATCCTTCGGACATGCCTTATTCAAGTCTGTGAAGTCGATGCATATCCTCCAGGAACCATTGGACTTCTTAACCATGACGACATTGGAGAGCCACTCGGGGTAGTTCACCTCCTGTATGAACCGAGCTTTTAGGAGTTTGTCCACCTCCTCCTTGATGACTTGTTGTCGCTCGGAAGCGAATTTACGCCTCTTCTGCTGAACCGGTCTGCACCCCGGTTCGACGCTGAGGCGGTGCACTAGAAGCTCCTCGGAAATCCCGGGCATATCCACGACGGACTAAGCAAATAGGTCGCGGTTCTTCCGAATGCACTGCACCAAGTCGGAACATAGGGCAGTCAGTAGGGATTTGCTGATGAGGAACTTTCGGCTCGGGTCCTCGTCCGAGAAGAGCACTTCTTCCAATTCATCCGCCACCTCGGACGTTGGTCGGACGTTCGGCTCGGGGATCTCTAGAGTCTCGAGGGAGAGCACCGGACCCCCAGTGGAAGTCATGGGTAGTATTTCCAAGCCGTCACTTGGCTGCCCTTGACTTCTCCCACTCCCACCCGGGTGGGGAACTTCATCTTGAGGTGGTACGCCGAAGGAACGGCTTCTAGGGCAGCTAGGCCAGGTCGGCCCAAGATGACATTGTATGCAGCCGGGACATCGACGACCATAAAGTCCATCGGCTCTGTCTGGGTGGTAGGGGTCTTCCCAGCAGTTACGTCCAGGGTGATAACCCCTTCGACAGTTACTGGCACCCCCGTGAACCCATGGAACGTGTAGCCGGCCGATTTGAGGCGATCCCGGGATAGTTGCAGCCCTCGGAAGGCCGAGAGAAAGAGGATATTCACGGAGCTCCCGTTGTCTACCAGGATCCTCTGCACTTTGAAGTTTGTCATGCGGAGGTCGATAACAAGTGCGTCGTAGTGGGGAGTTCGGACCCCCTCGAGGTCTTCATCAGAGAAAGTTACTGGGACGCTGAGGCCTTTGGGGGGAGGGGCACCGTGAACTGAATTGACCTCTCGGACAAAGGCCTTCCGAGAGGAGTTGGAAGAGCCCCCCCTGGGGCCGCCGTGGATAAGGTGCAGAACACTCTCCTCCTCGAACTCGGGGGTTTCATCGCGTCGCTCGGAGCGCTTGTTAGCCCCCCGAGGCAGAGGAGTGGCGCGATCTCCCTGATCATTTGTTCTCACAAACTTAGCCAACTGCCCCCTCTGGATGAGGGCCTCTATCTCATTCTTCAGCGCCCGGCAGTCGTTGGTGTCGTGGCCATGATCTCGGTTGTAATGGCACCACTTCTCCTTGTTCCTCTTCTTGGCTGGGGTGTTCATCCTCAGAGCGGGAGGTATAACTCCCTCCTTCTCGACTTCCATCAGGATGGTGGAGACGCTGGTGGTGAGAGGAGTAAATTTTTCAAACCTGGGAGGAGGACGGCGCTGACCGCTATTATCCTTTTGTAGCTTCTTGGCCCCTTCCTCTTCCGTCGTCTTTCTCTTCGACCCGGAAGCGGATCCTCAGAAACCCGGGAAGCACTCGGCTTCCTCCGCCCGAATATATTTCTCGCATCTAAGGAGAAGGTCTGCAAAGTTGTGCGGGGGCTTTTTGGCAAGGGACGACCGAAGGTCAGAGTTGAGGACGTTGGATTGGAATGCGACGGTCACCACTGACTGGTCGAGGGAGGCGATGGACCTGACCTCCGCAATAAACCTCCTCACATAGTCCCTCAACTTTTCTCCCCTCTCCTGTCGGAGGTGGAGTAGAGAGAGGCTGGTCTTCTCCGTTCGTCTACTGCTCACAAAGTGGGTTATGAAGAGCGTTTCGAACTGCTCAAAAGAGAAGATGGAAGAGGGAGCGAGCAGGAAGTACCATTCCCGAGCCGAACCCTTGAGAGTGGCGGGGAAGGTTTTGCAAAGCATGGCGTCGGAAGCTTGGTGGATTAGCATCAAGGTCTTGAAGCTTTCGACATGGTCAACGAGATCCGACTCTCCCGAGTAAGTTTCAAACTGCGGAGGTTTGAAGCCCTTCAGGATAGGAGCCTCCATTATGGTCCGGGAGAAGGGGGGTCTGCTTGGGCAGATGGTCCTTCCTCTCGACTCCTCCTCCTTGTCCATTCGACTGAGGCGCCTCTCCATCTCGTGGAGACGGCGGTAGAGGGCATCGTCCCTCTGGTGGTAGTCAAATGATCCCCTGGACTCGTCTTCATAGGAAGGGGAGTGGGGACTGCGGCGACGATAGTCCTAAGATCGGCGAGGAATATGATTGTGTTGCTGGTGACTAGGAGCCGGGGGAGGAGTAATGGACCGGTGGCGAGGACTTGGGACCCGTGGGGGTGTTGGAACCCTTTGGGCATTATTGTTGTTGGGGCGAAGGTTGAGGGCCTGCAACACTGTTGCCTGGAATTGTTGGAACTCGGCACGAGTGATGGGTGCCTCATCGTTCCTCGGATGATGTCGACCAGCAGGGGAATGTGGCCTCCTTCTACGATGCTCGGGAGATCCCCCCGTCCTCTTCGGTCCGGAGACCTCCTGCCATCCCGGCATGAGGAGATCGCTCACCTTGATGTTGGCGGGAGACTCCCTCCCGGGCCCTCTTCTCATCTAGGCGGCGGCGAAGGTCCTCATCCTTCTGTCGATTTAGGACGGTGTTGCGGAGGTCGGAAGCTCGGGGGTTATGGGAGGCCATAGAATCTGAGGAGGCATTGTGGATGGAGACATGGTCAGGATGGAAAGCTTGTTTCTGCGGGTCGGGGCGAGAGACCCCCGCTCCGGTGGGACCATTGGGATGTTGCTGATTTGGAAGAGGAGGTAGATCCTCGCTCTGCGGCGGAAGCTGCCCCTGTTGATGAGTGGGTTGGAGGGGTACTTCCTGTTGCTGATCGGGATTGGGTCCACGATTGGACCCCCGGGATCTTACCTTCCTAGGCGGCATGGCCGGAGAATATCTTTCCGACGGGAAGAGGAGGAGCTGTTATTCGTCTGATTTTCCCACGGATGGCGCCAATCTGTTACCGCTGATTCTAGTGTGGGGGTAAACAGATAGAATTTGTGGGTTCGTGGAAAAACCTGAATAGCGAGTCCAAGCCTGTTCGTCGGAGTTGGGATGCCGACTCCCGCCGTTCACCTGCAAGGAAGTGCGATACACCGGGGTTAATCCCGGCGACGCACCCTCCGACGCTCTTGTCAGTAACCAGTGATGATTAAGAAAGAGCTTAAGTTGGCAAAAGAGTCATTACCTTGTAACAGTGGTAGGTCGGAGGTATTTATAGTCGCCATGGGAATTTGATTAGGGATCGGATTTCCTGTGATACCGTTAGGAGTAAAATCCTCATAATTAGTTTAGGAAACTGATCCCTGATTCCCGGTGAGAGGATAACCGCGAATCAGGCCCGTTGATTTAGTCAAATCAGAGACCCTGATTTCCTCTTGCTGGTCTGGGTTTGTCTTGGGTCGGGACCCGTACCCAGCTGGAGTGGATCCGTTCGCGGGTTATTGGATCTGTGAAGGGGAGATCCAGTGCCCGCTTCGGGCCCATCTATATGCAAAATTACCGTTTTACCCCTAAGCTTCAAGATTCGTGCCCAATCTGGATGGTTCCGATTTAACCCCATTTTTAGCCATATCAGTAACCATTCTGATCGCCGTCGTAGCCAATGAACACACACCTTCTGAACTTAGAATCCAGTTTTTTTCGTTCTTCCCTGCCAATTAGTGATTATGCAATACAACTAAAAACTTTCAAATGCGAATAATTGATAGTTTTTTCTGATCATAGTTCTTGCGTAATGACCCTATCAACGGCATTAGACGGGCAACATCTGATCAAGTGCATTGTTGTATCCACTGTAGCGATCCAAATATGGACCTGAAGACCTACATAAAGTCTCATGCATTTCGCTCTTTCGAGTATCGTGCAGTTCATTCTTTATGCTACCCAATTCTCTTGTGGAGTCCTATGAACTCTCATGATTCCTTATATATCTTTCTTTGCCAGATAGTCAACAAACTTTTTACCTGTGTACTCACCACCATTATCTGACTTTAATGATTTCATCTTGCAACCTGTCTCATTCTCAACCCTAACTTTCCAAGCTTCGAATGCCTCAAACAATTCTAATTTCTCGTGAATTGTATAAACCCAAACTTTTCTTGTAGCATCGTCGATGAATGTGACGAAATATCTCTTACCACCATAAGATAATTCCTGAGTCGAATTCTACACATTTGTATGTACCAACTCTAGCTTCCTAAACCTCTTCTCACGCTCACTCAACTGAAAGCTAATTGTCTTCTGTTTTCCCATCACGTAGTTCTCACAGAAATCCATCTCAACCTTCTTAAGCCCGACAAAAGATCCCTATAACAAAGCTGCTTAACACCACTTTCACCAAGGTGCTCCAACATGACATGCCATAGAATTAAAGAAGAACTACCTGCTGATGTTGTCGCAATGATAACATCTGAACCACCTCCTCTGATTAAGTACAACGTGTCACCATGCTTTTCTTTTGCCACCAACCTGGCACCCATAGTCACCTTCCATTCTCCAAGCCCAAAAGTTGTTGTGTGTCAATCTTTGTCTAGTTTGCTAGTTGAGATTAAGTTTTTTTTTCATACTTGGAATATGTCTTGTATCATTCAAAACCAATTCCCACCATTGTGAGTCTTCGCTCTCACTGTGCATCTACCTACAACTGGACATATTTGTCCATTACCAACTGAAATTGCACCAAAATCATCTGTCCTGTAATTCTAAAAAAACATCCCTTAAGGGTGTATAATGATAAGAAGCACCTGAATCTATACACCAATCATCATGCATAATATTAAATCCGATAAATAAACACAATTCATCTAAATGAGGTTTAATACTTACTACATTGGCTACCTATGACCCTGTTTGTGCTTTTTTATGCTTCTCGCATTGGTCTTTCCTGTGTCACGACTTCTTGCAGTACCAACACTCACATTTGCGATGTCTTGTTATTGACTTGGACATGTGATTCCTGCTTTGCGACTTCCCTCTGTTGTTACTTCTACCGCGGCTATCAACTGACAACGTGACATTGCTAGAATATGACACTGAAGTCTCTCCATGTATATTCCCTTTTCCACCCTCATTCATAATGTTGCATATAACATCCTTAAGAGTTGTCGTATTAGTCATGGTGCTTATAATAGTCTGCTCTACTGTGCCATAACTATCGGGAAGACTGGATAGCAACAACAATAATTGTGCCCTTTCCTCAAACTTTAAACCCGACTATTCAATCTGATTATAAACCATACAGAAATTGTTGATGTGCTTTGCAATCGAACATCTTTTCGACAACTTCAAGTTGACAAACTTCTTTAGGTGAAGGATCTGGTTCGCTGCATTTGGTTTCTCAAATATATCTGTCAAAAACTTCAGTGTCTGCTTTGCAGTCTTTGCCTTCTTAATGTGGAATAGCGACTTCCTATCCAGCGACAGCTGAATCTGTCCAAGTACTTGATGATCCAATCTATTTCAAGTCGCCAATGCAACCGGATCGACCTCCGCACCTTATGGCTTCAAACCAAACAATGGATCATCTAGATCATTCTGTTGGAGATAAGCAGTCATTTGGATCTTCTACATTGTGAAATATGTACCATCGAACTCCTTAACTCTACTCTTGTCCCCCATCTCAATCAACGCTACCAACATGATGCTCTAATACCACTTTGTTGAGTTCTAATTGCGGAATAACTCACCAACGAGATGCAAAACAATATAATCAGAAGCAAGATAACAAAAGCAATCACATAAGAACACATGAGATTTTTTTCAAGGTTCGCCGAATACAATGGCTACTTCCCCGTGCAGAGACAATCATGTGATTTCCACTAGAAATATGAAGAATAAGTTTACAAATATCTCAATAATTCACCCCCAATGTGTATGATTTCTCTCTTTCTCCCTTTTCTCTCTCTCACGACTGGTAGATCTCTTTTTCTTTTCACTTTTTTTCATCATAACCCTTAAATCGTACAGAATACAATATTTATAGGTTTTCACAACTTCTAATCTCAGCCGCTCATCAATCAGCGTCGCGGTGGTCGATCGCAACTCTTTGATGGTCGACCGGTTCATGCCTTCAACTGTACAAGGATCTAAAAGAGGGTGTGTTGGTCGACTGCACGATTGACCGATTGTTCCTTTAAGAATATGGGGTGGGAACAGGATGCGGGATGGCCGACCGTGCGATTGGTCGGGTAGTCGGTCGGTCAACTGCACCTTGCTTGCTGCTTTGATTTGCTTGCTCCATCTTCCATTCTTCTTCTCATCTATCTTCTTCAACTCCATTATCGTGTATTTGGATCCACAAACCCCAACAAGATCTCCGTTAGGTGGCTGTAGAGAATTTGGAGACTCTGGACTCCTCGATCGCCCGCCCAACAGAACTCGGTGTCTTGGCCCGCGGCTACAAGCATCAGTGAACCCTCAGATCTCCGTGCATATCTCTATTATTTGAATGCTTGCCCCACACTTGCAGATGCTTAAGGCTCGACACAGGAAAACTCCGAGGAGCAATTACGCAAGCTAGAAAAGGAAATTAATTTGCTATTCCTCTACTTTTCATTATTAGTTCTATATAACATACAAGTTAAAAAACGTATAAATAATATCAAAGTAGTACAAATGAGGAGCATACTTATGTACTAGAATAGCTTGTGCAAATTGCAATACATACTATAATAATAATATTACACGTACTTTTTTGGAGTATATCTCTGTGCACAAACAGAGAATTTTCTAAAGATGTTTTAGATATGTAAATATTGTCTACCATAACTGCATTTTCCTATTTTATTATCTTTTGTTCCGTTTTGAAATTTAAAATTTTCAATTTGAATATATACTTTTACCATACTTTCCTTCTCCTTGCTTTATTCAAAATAGAAAAAGAATAAAGGGGCAGACTCATTAGCTTAATATATAGTTTTAATACAATTATAACTGTATAGATACCAACTAATTAAAAAAATTTGAATCTAAATTTGATAGCCCTGATATATGTACACACATATTCATAGTTATCTTTCTCTAACTGGGCTAAAATTTATTGGCTAATCAAAGTGGTTGGCTAACCAAAGTGGAAAATGTAATTGATATATAATTCTCATCTGAATTTTTTGTTTGAATTTCCTCCATTTGTTTTCGGCCAAGTTAACAAAATATGTTGTGCTGTCAAATGCAACGCATTAAAAATATGACTACAGAAAAATCAATCCGTACGGCCCATTTTATAATTCGTGAAAGAAAGACCCACATTTCAAAGTCCAACTAAGCACATCCTAAGCCCATGACACATTTTTAAAAATATGGAATATTAGGCCAACAAAGGAGCCCCAAAAACCACACATACACATAGAGGATTTAGCTAAAAGGATCATTTCTCCTTACCAAGCACGTGTTAGTTCATACTTTTATTTTAATTTCTCTATTTCAAAATAAAGGAATTGAAGAGGTGGTAGACCTATTAGTTTAACACTAGTAATTTACACGTGTGATGCACGTCTTTATATATATATATATATATATATATATATATATATATATATATATGTTTATAAAAAAATGCGACATTGTCTCGCATCAAACCTAAGACCTTCTTTATATTAGTTATGCATGTGTATTGTACGTTTTTCTTTATATTAGTTATGCATGTGTATTGTACATTTTTGTTGAGTTATAATGCACATGTGTTGTTTGGATACAAATAAAGTTTGTTTGGTGACAAACTATCTCGTTAAAATAGTAGACATGTAGTCATTGTAATCGAAAAGCATTATATGTGTGTGTGTGCCGGGGGGGGGGGGGGGGGGGGGGGGTTAAATTGGTATTTGCATATGATCAATATCATTTTCTTTATTTTATTTTATTTTGTTTTGTTTTATTTTCAGTTTTGAAAGAAAAGGCTATAAAGGAAATATACGGATTAATGTAAAAGGTAAAGGAAAATGTGAGAAATAAAAGAAACTTATTTATATTTATTTTGAATCCAAGCTATAAAAAATTAATTTACTTGAATACCTACCATATAAATTTACTTAAGTACTAGCAAGGGGACATGCCGTTGTTCTTCTAGAATTCATTATCTTGTTCACTCTCTTGGCATGACCATTTCTTCTAGAATTCATTATCTTGTCCATTCTCTTGGCATGACCATTCGACACATATGTCCTCCCATCAATTTAGCATGATCACTAAGTAAGTTTTCCCTTCTCCTCCGCCTGCGCATAACAAATACATTTCCCTTGCATGTCCAAACCCTACCCTTACATTTAACAACCAAGTTGGATTCACCAAATCAATTTCTACAATGGCCGGAACAAGCGAGTTGGCCGCCTTCATTAAGGTGACCACATACACCGTCACCTCAATGTGGTATGCCCGTTTCGTCTCCTCCTCCATCCCTGCAGGCAAACTCCGCCTCCTCGCCCTCCTCCCCTCCCTCACCCTCCTCCCCTTCCTCCCTTGGTACTTCTCCACCGTCCACCTCCGCATCACCTCCACATTCCTCCTCGTTTGGCTCGCCCCTTTCAAACTCCTCCTCCTCGCATTCGGCCTCGGCCCCCTCTCCCCATCCCTTCCCCTCATCCCCTTCATTGCCGCCGCCTCCCTCCACATCAAACTCAAAACAACCTCCCATTCCCAGCCCACTCAAACATACAACGAGGCAGCACTCAAAGTTCTAGTTCTGTCAATCCTACTTGCACTGTACCGATACAAACACCAACTCCCTAACTTCGTCCTCCTCTCGGGCTACTGCCTCTACCTCTACCTCTCCATGGACATCATCCTCTCCTCGTCTGCATTCATCGCTGCGAATCTGCTCTGCCTCGATGTAGAGCCCCAATTTCATGCGCCTCTCACTTCGACTTCGTTACAGGACTTCTGGGGCAGAAGGTGGAACCTTATGGCCACAGACATCCTTCGCCCTGCCGTCTACCAACCTGTCCGACGTCGTTTTGGGACGTATATCGGTATAATGGCAGCCTTCCTGGTGTCAGGGCTAATGCACGAGGTGTTGTTCTACTACTTGACCGAGGATAAACCGAGATGGGAGGCATCGTGGTTCTTTGTGCTGCAGGGGGTGTGCACTGTGTTGGAGGTGAAGGGGAAGAAGGGAGGGTGGCAGCGGTGGCGACCGAGTCCCAATGTGGCGAGGCTGGCGGCAGTAGGATTTGTTACTGTGACTGGTTATAGCCTGCTATTTCGGCCCGTGGTGAGGAGTGGCGTCGATGAGGTGGTCGTGGCCGAGACCGAGGCCATGTTCGACTTCTTTTTCAATGCTCTCAATATTTGATGTTGATTTCCGATTGAATAGATATTTGACATATGCAATGCAATGTACTAATGTCAACATACTTTTTACTTCGAATTAACATATAAGTATTTGTATTGTTTCAATAGCAAAAATGAAATATACTAATTTTAAGAATTCAACTTTTTATTTATCAATAGCTTATAAATATTAAGGTTGTGTGTGTCGTTGCTTTTGAAAAGTTTCGGTGGGTCTAAAAGCTATTTTATACTCAAAATTGGTGTTTCACAGCATAATAAAAAGCGTGTTAAATTAGAACTAGTTTTCTAAAATTACTAATTTTATCATTTTCCTCACAGCATATATTTAGCATTCTAAAAAGTGATTTTACTTTTTTTTTTTTCAAAGTTAAATATAATTGTTTCTAATAAGATTGTTAATACCAATAATTTTAAACAAAAGTACTTTTGGCTTAGAACAATATCAACACAAAGCTTAATCACTAATTATAATTAGTAATATGCACGTGCAATGCATGTTCCAATAAAAAATTAAAGAGTAAATAGTAGGACATAATTTGGCATCAAATATGAGATCTCCTTTAACTCATATATACTTTTTATAAATTATCTATAGTGGAACAAACTTTTATTTTATATAAGTAACATTTTTGTAGATAATTATGTCATGAATAAATTTGAGCTTAGAGAATGTTATAGTAACTAACAACAATAACAACAGTTGAGTAAATAAATGATCAATATAACTTATACTTAAAATGAATGATTAAGATTAGATTATTGATTATTTACGATCTCAACTCTTCCTTATAATATTTGCGCTTAGAGATTAGAGATAATATTCATTTCATGCCCACAGTGCATTGCAAATCAAATATTCCAAATTTAGATTTGTTTCGCTTAACCTACACCAAAGCATCAAATACTTGACTTCGTTCCAAAAGTAGCGAATGATACTGCTCCTTAACGTGTTCCTTCACCCAACCCGCAGTCCACCACACCGCTACCAAAAGGCGTGCACACTGCATCAGAAACCTCCTGACTCAATCCCCACCGTCCATTTCCACCAAACCTTTTGAGATTCCCGAGTCCACAACGCCTCGAGTGGGCCCCACCACGCGCGGGAAAGAAAATAACTTTTTACGCACTCCCGAGAATACCCCTCGACTCTCTTCATATTCCCCATTCCTGCCCACCCTTCAACCTTCATTTCTTCTTCATTCTCCAAATCACACCAACTTCTAGGGTTTTAAAATGCTCTCTTTCTAGAAGATTCGTAGAAGATTCCATCTGCAATGTCGTCGTCGTCGTTCTCCGATCCCCGCCGCCAGTCGTACGTCCCGCCGCACCTCCGATCGAAGCCGCTCTCCGCCTCCGCCGCAGAGTTCACCCCCCGGTACCCTAACCCTAACCCTAAGTCCAGATCGTTCCAGAACCTTCCAGAGCCTCCGGCGAGTTCTGCGATCAACTTCGAGGCGTACGACGAGATTCCGGTGGAGACGAGCGGGTCGGAGATTCCGGCGCCGGTGGTGAGGTTCGAGGATGTGGATTTGGGGGAGGCGGTGAAGCGGAACATCCGGATGTGTAGGTACGAGCGGCCGACGCCGGTTCAGCGGTACGCGATTCCGATCGCGGTGGCGGGGAGGGATCTGATGGCGTGCGCACAGACGGGGTCGGGAAAGACGGCCGCGTTCTGTTTTCCGATTATAAGCGGGATCGCGAAGGAGAGGATGGGGGTTGGAAACGGACTGCAGAAGAGGAACTGGATGGCGGTTCCGGTAGGGTTGATTCTGTCGCCGACAAGGGAGCTGGCTTCTCAGGTGAGAAGTTGCACGTGCATTGCACATGGTAGATTTGTTCATTTGAACGTGTGATGGGTGCAGTTGATAAGTGTTGGCATTTAATGATATTTCATATTTTTTAGTAGATGTTAGCTTATATTAGGACTTGCCACTTTAGAGAAAGCGAAAGATCTGGTTAGAAAATGTTCTTATTTTAGTTTATGTGAGCATGTGATGCAACTAGTTGATGTTAGCTGCACTCTGTTTGTTGTTACTACTTTGGTATTGGAAGATGAAGGATGTGGACCTCACTAGGCAAGTAGTGACTGGGGATTTTGTATGGTTCTATATGTTATGAATTTTTGCTGAGTTATGCGATACGATCACTACGAGAAAACCACCAAGCAAATAGTAGACCAAATCAAACACCCAAAATGCACAATTTTATCCCGGTTTGGAGGAACCTTAATTCGGGTGAGAAATAACAGAGATGATATTCAACTTGAGAAAAATTCAAGAGTTTACATCCACTATCATCATGAACTTATCTATTTCTCAGGTCTCACCAGAAGATACTTGTTTACAATGGAAAACTCCCAAACTTTCTACAATGAAGTACTTTCTCTTACCTCTCAAAGAAGGCCGTTACAATGTATATATAGAGATCTAGAGAAACTCTAGGTTGTATTTTTGATACAATAGACATTCAATATTCTTAAAGAGATAACCATACAATAAGAGCCGTTTGATCTAACTTGGAGAAGAAGCTGGGCCCAAAACAGATCACCTAGACCCAACCTAATTGCTACTTGCCGTCGTTGTCGGTCAACTGCCAAAAATGGCAGTCAATTGCGTTGGTCATTCTCAAAAATAGAGAGCATAAGCAGTCATGTTGTTGTAGCGGCTAGCTGCTTACCTTCTCGCCTCCAAAAATCGCTTCGATCTCGTCTCTCATCCATCGGCTTCTTTTCTCATTGAACATATTATGCAAGACATAAACCTAACAATCTCTGTCTTGGATTGCATACTCATGTTTTCAAACTTGTGTTTTAAATTTTTCTAGATTCTTTTCATATCCTCTTGCAAACACCTGGTTCAATAGCTTCTTCTGCTAGTTGAATTTTCACATGTTTTTTCCCAATCGTATATCCCCTTCAAGGGCATACCCTAGTTGGTATCAACATGGAGGCTACACATGAACTCCACCTACCTCGAGACACTCTCTACCTACCGACGATATTTGAATGTTGCAATCTTGCTTTGGTGATTCTAGTGGTGACAATCTTGCAATCTTGCTTTAGGAACGCAATGCTTCAATCACTTGTACAAGGTTTTTCTGTTCCCACAAAGCTATTGGAGGTCGTGCTGACTCTGTTCAATACCCATTTTTTCCTTCATCACTTTACAATGACTTTTCTAAATTGATAGAACTTTGCCTCGAGCTGTGTACCTACAACTCTGTGTTTCCAGAGTTATCTTAGATATCAAACACTGTTTCAATAAAAGAATATGCATGACATTCTCTAGTGTGTACCCCTTTCTGTCTGGCATCTTCGACCCCACTGTTCCCTCATCCACTATGTCATAGATCTCACTAATCTCCGACTCTCCGTTCTCATACAACGATCTGTTATAGACTTGTAAGTCGAAACCATCACCCTCTCGGAACAAATATGAGAACTTTCTGAATAAAAAATCCAGTTAGAATCCACTTCTAAAGAACTTGAAATAAGAAGACAGTTTCAGTTATCATCTGATTTAGCTGCATTGACTACGTTCAGTATGTTGGCACTCAACTGATTCAACAACTTGCAACAATCTCTTTTGTAAAGTCTAATATTTCTGCGACAGTGGCAACATACCCCACCCTTACGTGCACTTTTTCTTCCAAATGAAGTACCATGCACCGCCAACAAACTGACAGAAGTAAACGTCGGTTTCTGATTCTCCTTCCTAATTGCATCCTCCTCGAAGCCCTCTATCACACTTGCTACCGAAAACTTTTCATCAACAGATTTTTTGTTTAGCATGGTGGTTATCAAGTTAGATACATTTGCCAGTGAATATATCAAGTTGTAAAATTTAAGATCATCTGCATTCATTGCCCTCAGTTCAGATAACTTCGTAGTGAACTCTACTACATGATCTTGAATAGTGATATTTTTCTTGATTGAGAAATACTACAATTTTCTCTTCCAGTACATCAGTACATCTGATCCTGTAACAGTGATTCCGAGTAATCAATTATGAGTCTCGCCTATAGACTCGCCACACTTTGCATGCACCTGACTTTGCTTGTCAATAATTGCCAGATTAAACCCAACGCTTCTGAACAAATCTCATCTCAATTCTCCTGCTTTATGCCGATTGGTCTCCATTTATCTCATTCTAGGACTAGATTCAAGCCCTGCTGAACCAAACTGATGCTTCGTGGATGTCCACCTTGTAGAGATCAAAGTTGATCTTACCCTCGAACTGCTTGATCTTTGTGAACTGATCTGTCATCTCCAAGGAACTCGAGCAACGCCTTTTTGCAACTTGACGGTTTGATACCAATTGTTAGGAATTTCTGCCGAGTTTTGCGACACGATCACTACAAACAAATCACCAAGCAAATAGCAGACCAAATCAAATACATAAAACACACAATTTTGTCCCGGTTTGGACGAATTTTAATATGAGGGAGAAATAATTGAGATAATATTCATCTAGAGAAAGATACAAGAGTTAAAATCACTCACCATAAACCTATCTACCTCTCAAGCCTAACTAGAAGATACTTGTTTATAATGGAAAACTCTCAAGCTCTCTGCAATGAAGTACTTCATCTTACCTCACAAAGGAGGCCGTTACGATGTAAATATAGAGATCTAGAGAAATCTTAGGTTGTATTCTTGATACAATAGCCGTTCGATATTTATGAAGAGATAACCATACAATAAAAGATGTACAATCTAACTTGGAGAAGAAGTTGAGCCCAAAATAAACTACCCAGACCCGACCCTACTGTCGCTGTCAGTCGACTACCTAAAGTGGCAATCAACCGCTTTGGTCATTCCCTAAAACAGAGAGCTTAAGTAGTCGACTGCAAATGTTGCAGTCGACTTCTTTACGTAGTCTTGCTGGTGTAGCTGCTGGTGGTTGCTGCTTACCTTCTCGCTTCCAATATTCGCTTCGACCTCCTTTTGCATCCATTGTCTTCTATTCTCATCGAACATAGTATGCAAGACATAAACCCAACACTATATTCTTGCGTTTTGGTAGTATGGAAGTGTGACTAGCAATACTCAGTGCAATTGCTATAAATGCTATAAATGCTATAAATGCAACACAGATGTGTGGAAATTGACATTGGTACGGGGATATAGCATTATAGATACTCTAATTAGGTAATTTTGGTTGTTCTACTTTTGTTGTTACTACATTGCAAGTGCAACATGCAAGAGTGTGGAACCACTGAGGAGTTAATGATTGGGGATTTCATATAGTTCCACACTTTTGCTTTTTGGTAGTAGGAAAGTAGTATCACTAGCATTACTGATGTAAAACGTAATCCTAAATAGAGAATTTCTAAGAATTTTAAAGGATTAATTTTATCAACATGTAATGCGGATTAAGTTAGATTAAAACAGTTAATCGGTTCGATGGATTTTCAAGAACTGAATTATGTTTAACAAGCCCAATTAAAAGTTCAATCCTATTAATCAACAATAATACTTAATTGTACTTAGCATGTAAGATATTCAATAAAGATTTGTATACTAATCGGCAAGTAGAACATACACTCTTAATATTTGTGGATGACAGATAAATCAGATAATATAATAGAGATGATAAAGTAGTAACACAAATATTAGAAAAGTGGAAAGAGTATACCAAGTTGCGATGAAAACGTCGTGAATTTGCTGGATTTGAACAATGGGTAGCACTAGGGGTGCGGACGATCGTCGATGGAGGCCGCAAAGTGGCGGTGCTGAGATAGGAAAGAGGAGCAGCGAGGGGGCCTCGGGGTGGCTGTAGGCGTTGTCGGCAAGGGGAAAAGGGGGGTCCCGCGGTTGCTGGCGACGGAGGGAGGCGGGGCGAGTGTTGTCCATGTGGTGGTAGTGGCGATGAGCGGAGGAGGGAGGTCGGCTAGGGGTTGGGTGAGGGCGATGGAGAGGGTGTTGGGAGGCAGAGGAGGGGAGGAAGGGGAAGACGGTGGTGGGGGTCGACTGGCGAGGAGAGAGGAGCGGAGGGGTCGCAGGGTGACGATGGCTGGCGGTGGTGGTTAAGGTGCTGACGACGGTGAAGGTCGACAGTAGGGGTCGGTCGGGAGTTGGAGGAAGAAGGAGAGAGAAGGATATTAGGGTTTGGGTTAATTTTATTTGGGTTTTTTAAAAAAATTGGAGTAGATTTTAGAGTTTTTCACAAATGCTAAAATTTTATTAGGATTTATCGCAAACCCTAATAATTGGATTTCAATTGTATCACACAAAAGAGGGATGAAGAGCAACAATTCTAACACAATATTTTTTTTAATATCAAGAATGATATATCTTCTCATTAATCTCAAGGCCTATATATAGGCTCAAAACAAATCTTGATACAAATCTCAAAATATTCTAAAATCTCAGATTTATTCTAATGCTAAAAGAAAGATTACATATGACTATAATTGCCAAAAACAAATATGATACTGAAATAAAATACTAAACTAAACAGAATTGATATCCTCATCAATTACCCAATGCAGTTGCTTTTGCTTGCAAGTTGAGTTGTCATGCAGCACTAGTATATGCTATGAATGCTACAGACTTGACAACTCAACTTGCTTTTGCTTGCAAGTTGAGTTGTCATGCAGCACTAGTATATGCTATGAATGCTACAGACATGAGTGGAAGGTGATATTTGTATGGGAATATTGCTACATGGGTTGCAGCTACTTTTTAGTGTAGTTGCAATGTATCCAAAGGTTTACAACTAGGCTCAATCTTAGACTGGAGTTGCAACATACTCTGTTGCAAGATTCAATTTTAGTGTTCAATATATGATCTGAAAAGAGATGAATTGTTTGCTTAGGAAAGAGAAGCATGATTGCGTTTGTGGTTTTTTTGTTGGAGATTGGAGCTGGATTTTTGTTTTTGTTCTCGAAAGTTAGGGTTTGTACTGATGCGGTTCTCGTTTTTGCTATTTTCTTTGTAGATTCACGAGGAAGCTAAGAAGTTTGCATTCCAGACTGGGGTGAAGGTTGTTGTGGCTTATGGAGGAGCACCTATGCACCTACAGGTTTGCTTCTTGTTTTCTTTTTGTTAAGAGTAATGTTAGTTTTACTAAAGATACAATTGTACTATAGGAGCAAGTCCTCAGGGAACCCCTACATTGTTGGATAGATAGACTACTGGTAGTCAGTAATCAGTTCAGTTTTGCTGTTTGTTCAATATCTTTTGCGTATTGGGTAGATGCACATTTTAGTTCTTCGGTTATTAGGAAAGGATGTGTTTACTGTTGCGGCCTTTAGGGATTTTCCCTCTAGTGACAGAATATTTCTAACTGCTGAAAGAATTTTAAATGGAATATAACATGTTGATACTTTTGAGTATATTTCATAGTTTCATAAATATATAGTCAGTGCAAAGTAGTGAACGGCTAGATACTTCACGAGTAATGCCATTCTAGTTTATTCAGTTTGCACTTTGTACAAGTAAATATCAAATGTGTATCTCTTGTTCTCTACTTGATCCATTGTGTTTTGCTAGGGAGGCGATACTCTTCTAGTACTTACAATCTGAACATACTATTAGCTTTTGATACTAAACATCTGAACCTTTATGTATACAAAGTCATTTGGTTGAACCTATCAAAGTTCATCAAAATAATATGTTTGCTTTGGCATGATAAACTTTAGTTTATAATGATCATCTGATACTTTGCATTCACTCATACATTGTGAGCCTGTGATCAACTATGGATACATATGATCAGCCATAAACCCTCACTATCAGTAATTTTCCTCAAACTTTTACACTAGTGAGTAATTTAGTTATGCAGGTATTACTATCGACAACTGTGATGTTAGGATTTGTATAATTTACTTACAGAAAAGAGGATCTTGTAAACACACAAATATAAGCAGGATCATCTCATCTATTAGTATCTATTATAGTCTAGCCAATTCTTATTTTTGGATATGATTGAGGATAATTCACTTAAAGAGATGTAATTGATCCTTCTACAACTAAATACGCATTGGACTTGATGATTAACAAGATCCTCTCCTCCATTGGAACTTAAACATAATCCTCAGTAGCCACACCAATTCGATTTTTTGTTAGGATTGAGGATCATCATACACTATTGATGGTGAGGTGAGACTTAAAGTTTGTATTAGATGGTCAGTTGCGAATATATTCTCAAATGATCTATGCTGTGTCTATATATCTAATAAAATATACTTACACATAAAATATATCTAATACAACATCTAATAAAATATATCTAATAAAATATACTTACACATACACACAAGTCATTTGTTTGATATATAATTGCTCTACCCTTACTGCTAATAAATCATATGTAATAGAAAATTATTATCATAATGTGATACATAAACTTTTTCGCTGCTGTGCTACAGATTTAGTAACTAGAGCTCATACATTCTCGTAGATTTAAGATCTACTGTTGGTTTGTTTTTTAATTGCGTGAGTTTAAGATAGCCCAGACACATGTCAATGTAAATGAATACAGGCACTGTCTAGAATAACACACTTGAAGCACTTCATTTTTTATTATAAAGAATTCATGAAGCAAGATAAGGGCTTTCTTAGTTACTAAAAAAGTTATCAAGTACAACACCTAAAACGTCTACAAAGTTAACTTGCATGTTTGTGGCTTACTTTATTTTATTCATGTTCTCAATAAATCGATTTGAGCACTCGTTTTAGCATAGTTGGTTAATTTGCCGTTACTAGTACAACCATCCTTCTTGGAGCATCTTTCTGTAGATTTCTGTGGAAAATTTCTTGTTCTATATTAGTTGGAGAACTGCCTGGTTAGAGCATCCACAGCCGTTTGCTTTTTTGCCATTTTTGCCATTTTTTGTATACTGTAGCGCACACAGTCGTTTGCTATTTTGCCATTTTTTGGCAATTCGTCAACAGTAGAAAGGGATAAATAGCATTCAAAATAGCAAAATGCATATTATAGCTGACGAAACATCATGTTTCGTCTGGATTATTTAATTATATTTTTAATTGATCGGACGAAACATTCATGTTTCGTCTGAATTATTTAATTATATTTTTAATTAATCAGACGAAACATGATGTTTCGTCCGAATTAAAAAAAATTAAAAACCAAATAAATTAACTGGTTAATTGAATTTAATGGTGGGAATAAAACATGACGTTTATTCCCATGTGGGACAAAACAGCATGTTTTGTCCCAATCCATTTTTTTTAAAAATAATTTTTAAAATTAAATTTGTAAAGTTTTAAATTGTTTTTGCAATTGTTAAATTGTTTTTGCAAATTTTTAAATTGTTTTTGCAAATATTTTTTACAAACTATTTTTAAAATTGTTTTTGCAATTTTTTTTGCAAAAAAAAACTACCTTAAAACCCGGACGAAACATCATGTTTCGTACGGTTATTTTGAATTTTTTTCTTTGGTTCGTCCCGTATTTTTTATTATTAATTTCTAAGTATAAATTATTTCTTATTAACAGACGAAACATCATGTTTCGTCTGTTCCTTTTTTAACGAATTTATGCATTTTTTACCATTCAACGATTGCAGCATTTCTTTGAAATGCAATGCTAAAATATGCATTTTGCCATTTTTTCCATTGAACGACTGTGGATGCTCTTAATAGCTTGTTATAAATTTTCTTAGTTTATGTGGTAAATTGTTTTGTTGTATAATAGAGTGCCTATATTATCAAGTTCTTGCTCTCCCTCGTAGCAGGTTACTGTCACCTTTTAGATGTGATGATCGTTAATGTTTGTTACATCTACTAATTCTATTGTCGACTTATTGGTTCTACTCTTATACTCTTAAGCTTCGTGAATTGGAGAGAGGTGTTGATATTCTGGTTGCCACCCCTGGACGTTTGGTAGATCTGATTGAAAGAGGTAGGGTCTCACTTCGGAATATCAAATACTTGGCTCTAGATGAGGCTGATAGGATGCTGGACATGGGATTTGAGCCTCAGATTCGAAAAATAGTCCTGCAAATGGACATGCCGCCTCCTGGCACAAGGCAGACAATGCTATTTAGTGCAACTTTTCCAAATGAGATACAGGTTAGCAATGTAACTTGCTTTTCCTTACTGAAGCAAAGGTGTGCAGTACTATTTTTTGCGTGATCTTGATAAAATTTAATTTGTGGATATTTAGTGTACAAGAACCTTATTTTCAGCATTTTTATTTTATTTTATTGCTACAAGTGACCATAGAAATTGATGTAGGATCAATAAGTTTAAGAAGATATGACAGAGAAAGTGGAATTAGGGGAGGAGGGGAGAGGGGTAAGTAAATAGTTGGAGAGTGTAACTGCCAACTGCCAAGAAGCAATTAATCATTCAAGTTTCATTAAGTTTCGTTCTCCAAAATCAACTCACTATTACTAGAGAAGGCATGGCTTATTATCACTTAGGAAAAGGATGAACTAGAATTAGGGGAAAAGGGGCAGTGTAATTGCCAACTGCCAAGAAGCAGTTAATTATTCATGTTTCATTAAGTTTCATTCTCCAAGATCAACTGAATATTACCAGAGAAGGCATGGCTTATTATCACTTACCAAACATGATGCTTAAAAGTTAATAATCCTAACTTATACCCTATTTAATTTACTACAAAAAAGAAGACTGATAACTAAAATATATACTAATCTATATTAATCTACATGGTACTTTGATTTATCTATTAAATGGCAACATGGCTCTAGAATATCGTCTATTAAAATATTTGACTACATTGCCGTCGTCTAAAAGTTTACTTATGAATAACGCTTTGAAAGAAGAGTAATGCTTCATCCACTACCAATTTCACTACCATTTTGTTCGCTACCTGAGGTGGCATATTCCTATTGGAGAGTTCTCCCACCTACTCTATCTTTCTCTACCTATTGAAGTGTGCCACCTAAGGTAGTGAACAAAATGGTAGTGGATGTAGCATTACTCTTGAAAGAATAAGCTGGCAAAAATAGGGGTAACTGTATTTAATGTCATGACCATCTTTTGGTAAGCAACTTGTTCTTTCCTTCCATGTTTTCTTTATGGAGAAAAGATCTACTGAATACTGTTCTGGCTGTCATTTTTCTTCTTAATGTGACTTCTTTCCATTAGTTTGTTTTTTGATTAGTTAATCATTCTCTTGTAGCGGTTAGCTTCAGACTTCCTATTGAATTACATATTTTTGGCTGTTGGGAGAGTTGGATCAAGCACAGATTTAATCACCCAAAGGGTTGAATATGTTCCTGATCTGGATAAGAGAAGCCACCTAATGGATCTTCTTCATGCCGAAAAAGTGAATGGAACTCAGGGCAAGGTATCAGTTCCTCCACATGTACATCTCCATGTGAAATAATTTTTTTTAACGTTTTTAGATGGAGTAGTTTTTTGTGTTCTCAACAAAACATAATCAGTATCAAATTGACTTTAATCATCAACTGTTTATGATGCAGCATTCTTTAACATTGGTTTTTGTTGAAACAAAACGAGGAGCAGATTCATTAGAGAACTGGTTGTCTGTGAATGGCTTTCATGCAACAGTTATACATGGAGATCGAACTCAGCCTGTAAGATGAATTACGTTTTTTTATTGAAAATTTCAGACTGTTTAGCTGCTTCTGTTTATGTTAAAATTGCAATTTTGATCAAAAAAATTATGTTAAAATGTTATAAACCAGAAACAAAAGTAAGATGAAATACTGCTATATACTGTGCTGTTGGATTGATTGATTGATTGATTTTATTTTAGTATTTAATTTTTTGAATAAGGTCGCAGTCACATACATCCACTTTACCCCGAATATATATTAAATGGAGATTTTTTGGTGCAAGGGGATTCGAACTCCCAACCTTTTGCTCACCAGCAAAGATGATTTATTTTAAAGTTGATGATAATGATACTGTATGATAAATATACACTTATCATAGCTGTTTTTAGTTTTACTAGCCGTATTGATATTTTTTTTAAGCATACCTTTTCTACGGGCTGAGTGGTGCACAGAATTTTGTTTAATTTTAGTTATGAATACAAAATACTACGACAAAAAAACTTCTTTGAGCTGCAGAATTTTCCGTGCCTGTTGTTTCTCTGACGTATTTCTAGTTTCCCTAAATTTTGACTCATTGAATTCTAATATTGTGGGGTTACTTGGAGGTATCTTCCCTAATGTATGTTTTAAGTTATTTATTTATTTATTTAAAAGAAACGATGCATGTCTAAGTTGAGGCTCTACAATGTTGTGGATAAGAAGAGAAGCTTCAAATTCAAATATATAACATTCATAATTGACTCTATTTCCAGTTTATAGCGCTCTTTGCTTTCTGAGATCATAACTTAGTGTATGTATTCATGTTGTTAAGCTTACAATGACACGGGCACAAAATACTCGGTTCTTTTTTTCTTTCAATTTAATGGGTGTTAAGTGTTTAAAAATATTCTTTAGGTGAGTGTTTTTGCTGTCCTCTAAAATTTGAAAGAAGTTTTTTGCAATTTAGTTTTATTGTTATATTTTTATTTAAGTGTTTTGTGCAATCTTTGTAGGAGCGTGAACGAGCTTTGAACTCCTTTAAACGTGGATGGACCCCCATCATGGTTGCAACCGATGTTGCTGCTCGTGGTCTTGATATCCCACATGTTTCACACGTCATCAATTTTGATTTACCTAAAGACATTGACGACTATGTCCACCGAATTGGCCGTACTGGTCGTGCTGGCAAGTCTGGCTTAGCAACTGCCTTCTTCAACGACGGAAACCTATCAATGGCCAAGGCTCTGGCTGAACTTATGCAGGAAGCAAACCAAGAGGTTCCTGAATGGCTTTCTAAATGTGCTGAAAGGGCTTCTCTTGGCGGTGGTGGGAGAAATCGTAGATCTGGTGGAGGTCGATTTGGGGGCCATGATTTTCGGAAGGATGCTTCCTCAAGGAGAGGAGGTAACTATTACTGTCCACCTTATGGAGATGATGGTGGTGTTAATAATCTGGGGGTTGCTGCCGAGCCGTACTATACTAATGGGTACGATTTTGGTCATGGAACAATCGTTGCAACTGGCTGGGAGTAAAGCCTGAGGGTTTTCATCTCTTCTGACAGTACATAGTTGTTAAATATAGTAGTACTGGTAGATGCTGGTCTTTTCTCATTTGACGGAGTGGGTATAGTTCCTTAATGTTATAACTTGGTTTACTTCAGGCTCTGCAGTCTTTTTTGGTGGAATTTTCATTTTGTAGAGAGCCTCATTTGGATCCGGAGGGGGTCACTGTTTCTAACTTTGTCGATAGTTTTGTCAGTGATGATCATCATTGATATCTACTGCTTATTTTGTGCTATTTAGCAAGCTTTCATCTTTCTTGTTCTTAATCCTGAATGCTTATGTTCCTAAGTTCCAAACAGGTGTGTTATGTTGTGATGGTCTTAACCTGATAAGTTTGTGTTAGTTTCATTATCATGTTGCTGCTATTTATCGGTTATTTCATTTAGTCTCTTAATCTGATGAACCGTAATGTCTCTTAGTACTGCATAGATTGTAATGATGATTGCTTTCTAAACTAGCATTTGATGGTAATGTCGAGAGGAATAATGTGTTAGAAATTTTCCTTGTGGGATCTACTGAGTTTAGGATGCAATCACTATGAACAACTACCAAGCAAATAGTAGATCAAATTAAATACACAGAAGTACACAATTTTATTCCAGTTTGGAATAACCCTAATTCTGGCGTGCGGGGGGTGGGCAACTATTGAAAGATAAAAGAGTTTCAATACTCCTCTGGAGCTTCTCTTAAACCTTACTAGAAATATCGTTCATTACAATGGAGAAATCTCTCACCTCTCAAATGAAGCACTCGCCTTTTCTATTCTGCAATTCTATTTTATCGAGTGAGCTGTTACAAATATGTTGAGAAACATTAGTTTGATATTTTAATACAATAACTATTTGATATATCATGAAGAAATAATCATAGGTACGATCTAATGTTGGAAAAGAAGTTGATCTTCAATTGAATTCCCACGACCCGCCGCCTGCATATTGTGGCTGACTGCCACAAAAGGTAGTCACAGCTGTCATTTCCTTGTTGCTGTTGTCCTTTTGTCGTTGCTGCCGCTCTTATCTTCTTCGTCCCCCGTTTGATTTTCGAACCTCTTCTTGCTTCACCCGCTCGCAAACCTAACATAATGTCAGTCAATCCTGAAGGATCAGTCCACCTATTATGCTGCAGACAATTTTATGTTCCATTTTCAGTCGGCGTACCTTTTTTCAGCGTCCGTTAACCTATTGTGTTCCGGACAGTTTGATGTACCAGAATTCTAGTTTGACGTACCAGAATTCAGATAAGAATAGTTAGCTTGAACTTGAAGAAATAGTTTAACAGTATCTGCCAGCTCTTCCTCTCTTCTCTCTTTTCCTTATACCTGTACTACTAAGTACTGACTACTAGTGGCATGTTTTCTGCTGCTCTGTCCACCACTGCTCCTTTCGTGGGCTCATCACCTCCTCCACATCCGTTTGGTGGTGCCGATCGTTGGCTACTCGAACCCTTACTACTGAAGAAGAAGAACAAGAAGAAGAAGAAGAAGAGCGAACAACAAAACAAAACCATGGTTGATATTGTCCTCCCCTCAAAACCCTGAAGACCGCTACCTCTACGTCGACATTGTTCATCAACAAGAAGGCGGTATCAACATCAAGTACTTGAACCTCAAAACTGTTTTTTTTCTCCTTAGTTTCTTATTTTGAAAGGATAATGCTACACCTACAACATTTTCTTACAACCTTTCTTTTACAACCTTAGGTGGCACAATTTCATTGGAATGTATTGTAGAGTAGGTTGTAGTGGGTTGTACACATCTCTAACGAGATTGCGCCACCTAAGATTGTAAGGTTGTAAAGGTTGTAGGTGTAGCATTACCCTTTGAAAAATATATGGTGTTATATAGCTAAGACACTCATCAGTGATCCTTGGAATTTTGAAATACCAACCAAATAAACATAATACTACGTAAGGGAACATTAAAAAAAAAAAAAAGAAAAAGAAAAAGAAAAGCATTGCTATTATTAGAACAAGACAAAATGAAAATTGGCAAAATGAGTGTTTAGATGCAGTCGTCGTTTACTATAATTTGACAAAACAATCAGAAAATGATGATCAGACAGAACATGTTGTTCTATCATAGAGGTTTTTAAATTTTTTTTATAGAAGGATTTAAATGGTATTAGGATTTAAGCAGTCATTAGTGATTTAATTAGTTATTAAAATAACACTAAAACATAATTAAATTAAGAAATTTAGTTAAATTAACACTAAAACATTATTAATGCAAGTGATTTGGATGGACAATTCTCAAACGGCACATGTTGTCGTGTTTGAGAAATTTTTTGTTTCGGACGGGACAACATGTCCCATCCGATCCCTTTTTAAAAAAAGTTTCTTTTTTTGGGACGGTACAACATGTACCGTCCGATATTTTTTAAATTAAAAAAAAACCACCGACAAAACAACAAGATGTGTCCGATCGTTGTAAAAAATATTTAAAAAATGAGACAAAATATGGTGTGTCGTCTGCAATATTTGGCAATTGACAAATCCGTTTCTCATCTATGAGAAGCTAATCTTTCTCATTTGCTAAAAATTGACAAATTAGCAAACGACTGCAGCACTATTTTGCTACTCATTTTGCCAAATTAGCAAAATAGCAAACAAAGTGTGGATGCTCTAAGGGCTAAGGGTATTAAATACGTCACAGCCAAGAAAAATTAAGGGATTAGTATAGAAACATCAAGATTTGATAAACTAATTTCAAATTAGAATTATTTTAGGAACCCAATTATCTAAAAAAAAAGTCTAAAGAAAATTAACATTGAGAGACTGTTTGTTTCAAGAGAATAATATTATAGAAACTCAGAATTAGGTTTCTGAGATGTTTAAAATTTTAATCTCTTTTATATGTTTGACTTGAAAATAAGTAGGAAAACCCCAAAAAATTAATATCTTTTGTTTGGATGTCATTTTAAAAAACTAGAAAATAGTTTTCCATAATTATTTTTTCCTTGTTTGGTGGAGAAAGATAAATGAAAAAAAAAAACATTTTAAAAATACACGATAGAGGGTAATCACATCCATTTATGATTTTTGTCAGAATAAGTATAGCCACGATTTCTTCAAAAAAAGTATAGCCACGCAACCTTTTAAAAGACTATGTTTATCAATTTTCTAATGTTATCCTTCATTTTAAAAAGAAAAGCAAATTTACTTTAAATCTGATGTGACACATTATTTTCTTGTCAACTTTTCTTTCCAAATAAAGATACAAAAAACATCATCAAATGAAAAAAGAAACCAAATTGGCTGATTGTTTCCACCATATTTCTATCGAAACAAACAGCTCAAAAATACCTTTAAGAGCATCCACTATATTCTAGTTTCCTCAACATTCCCTTCATTGTAGAGGTTGAACTGAACATTAGTGTGCTTCTCCGTATTAGTTTGTTGCATTCAGACTTTTCCTTATTATATGTGATGACCTAGTAATTACTTTGCACATCATGTCAGTTTGTATTCAATCTTCATGGCGATGTCATCTCACATATACCTTCAGTTAAGTTGATTTTTCTAATCAAACATTTTTTAGATTAGAGGACATTGATAGTGATGCCCAACATAAGTTTGTTCATTTGATGATCAGTAGAGTGGGAGGAACTGAAACTTAGGGGTTTCTAGCTTTATCTTATACTAGTATTATACACGTGCTGTGCACGTGGGGGAAAATTGAGGGAATGAAAAGAGGAAAAAAAATTACCTGCACGTGCGCTGCACGGGTTGGGTTATGGACAAAGGCCTTCTCCTATTATAGTAGTAGAGAGTAGAGATTATACACGTGCTGTGCACGTGGGGGAAAATTGGGGGAATGAAAAGGGAAAAAAATTTACCTGCACGTGCGCTGCACGGATTGGGTTATGGACAAAGGCCTTCTCCCATTAGAGCATCCACAGTCGTTTTCTATAATTCCCATTTTCTCAACTTATAGCAAACGAATAGAAAAGTAGCGCTGCAGTCGTTTCTCATATTTCCATATTTTGGCAAGGTTTCTATTTCCATTTCTCAAATATGAGAAACGAACTGAGCTTTCTCAAATTATAAAGGACGGGGTATGATACTCCGTCTCTTTGATATAATAATTTTTTAATCGTATCAGAGGGACGATCATATACCGTCTCAGTAATTTTCAATTTTTTTTTTTTAAAATGAGGTCGGACGGGGATACATACCCCGGACGGGGTATGATACCCCGTCTGCAAATGGAAGATTTTTTTTTTTTTTTTTTAATTGATTGAACGGCTATGATTGGCCGATTAGAAAAATAATAATAATAATAATAATAATGGGTGGGACGGGGATACATACCCCGGACGGGGTATGGTACCCCGTCCATGAAAGGGGAGGCCATTTAATGCTGCTGATTAGGTTTAGTTTGTATATTAGGAGTTGTTTATTAGGTTTAAGGTAGTGTATTAATTAGGTTTAGTTTTATTATATTATTTAATTTAGTTAATTAATTTAGTTTAATAGTTAATTAGTAATTCTGTTTTTTTTAATTTATTTTAAACGATCAGACGGTATATCATATACCGTCGCTCGCTTTTTTCAAAAAAATGAGAACAATATAGTAAATGACGACTGCAGCGAACGATCATATTTGCTATTACTGTAGCTGCCATTTTATAGCAAATGAGAAAAACGACTGTGGATGCTCTTATAGTAGTAGAGATATGTTGTTTTCCCATTTTGTGATCTAACATGCTACACCAAAGCAAGCACAGGAAATTTGTTTATGTCTTACTCTGTCAATTGCACCAAACCAGACAACCTACTCTCTACTCTAATTTCGTGCTGTAGTTGCACTTCATGAAGTTTGATCTTTGAAGATTATTATACTTCCAACTTAATTAAATTAGACAGTCCCTAATTCTTTTCTACTAATCAGAGTATGGAGACAGTGAAGCTAGAAAATACTACAGTTCAGTTCCTCCTCTGATGGAGGACATCGATAATGATGCTCAGTTGAAGTTTATTGGTTCTGTTACTGACATTAGGAAGGATTTTGTTTTATATCTTATCTGATGTTTTGGCTCCTGAAGATTGACAAGGATGTCTTGTTGAAAGCCATTAACACTGCTCATCTTTAAGTTGTTCCATGTTGTCTTATGTCATTGAATACACCCGATTATTCCTTCAGAGTTGTAAACTTCTGGCTTCAGTGTAATATACTTAAGCATAGAGGACATTCAACATGCTTGTTTCGTTAGAATCAGCATGAATGAACAGTTTGTTGGGATCTTGATGATTGAAACGAAAAGAGATTCTATATTGCACTCCCTCTGTTCAAAGCTAAATAACCGCGATGCACGGTATCATTTCATAGCTTGATGGCACAACTTTTGCTTCAACTCTTGTATAATTACAACCCTCCAATTTGTCTTGTTTCATGGACACGTGATCATCGTCGATGTTAATGTATCTCTGAATTTACTGCTGGTCATTGCTAGGTTTCTTGCAAACAGCGAGATAGTCGATGTTAACATACCCTAGACATTCTTGCAGCATGCATACCTAATGAGTTCAACAATATATATAACTATATGCAATGCCAGCATATCAGTACTTCTCGCATTCACAGAACAACAACACAGCACGCATCAATATATATCATCAAACCAAACAGAATTTGCTTCACGTTTTGATAACAAAGCAAAATAAACTTCTATTACTGTTTGAATCACTGTCATCATTCATTCATTGTGCAAAGTTCAACATACACTTTTCAGTTGGTATCATCAACAAGTCTATAGAACCAATCTATCCAACCTCTTTAATAAAACTAAGACGAAATAAGAAACAAATTCAAACCATATAAAGAAAGGCTCTAATGTAAAACCCTATGGATAGTAATAGTAATGTATCAAAAAAAACTCTGGGGTTCTCATCTTTCGTGGATCCTTCCTCCTCAAGGATCGTCCTCTTTATCTTTATCGATTAATACCTTCTTGCAAGCTTCGTAGCACATGAATGAAATCCCGGCAGCAGGGACGAGCTTCACACAGCTGGGGCCCAACCCTTTGTAGAGACCGCCGATCCCTTCCTTCTCCAATATGCTGACGAGAGCATGAAGCATATTCTTATACACCTGCCTCCCACCTACAGCGCCCACCTGCATGTGCTTGCGAGCAACTTCAAGAGGGAATGTGGTGCTGCTGGATAAAGCACCGGCTGTCGATCCGATCAGAAGCGTCGCAATATTGCCAATGTCGTCGGTTTTGAAGGCTTTCTTATACGCTTTTCTCAAGGTCTCATATGCAAAGTAGTTGGTGGCGGCGTACGGTACTATTCCTATAAGACTCGGCATAAGTCCTCGGTAGAGCTCCGCTGGTCCTTCCTCCCGAACAATTTTGACGAAGGCATGCATGAGATTGTCGTACACATCTCTCTGTTATTACATTAGTTTTAAAAGACGAGGAAACCTCAGTACATGAAACTATTATGCAATTCTTTTTTAAAACCTACCATTAAAATTATGTCAAAAAAGTCTTGTTAGCATCAGGAAATCTTAATTGTTTCTTACACCTGAAATCTTTGGTGATGGGACAAATCAACCCTTACGTCCTCCCTGTTTTTTTACATACCCAATGTTCTACCAATTTCAGTCCTCCAACCATTCCTCAATATTGCAGTCCAAAACGACCTCTCCATTTTCAATCCTCTTCATCTTGGACAACAGCGAAGGTACAAGATTTAGTATAAAGCAGAGTGAGATATGTTAAGGCTCTGAAGGAGAAGAAGAGGGGTAATTTGGGAAGAGAACTCGCTTGTTAATGGAGGAGAGTGAGATATGTTAAGGATGTGAGGAAGAAGACCAAGGAGAAGAGGGGGTAGTTTGGGAAGAAAATTCACTTGTTATTGGAAACTGACCTAGTATAAGGATATTTCCTCCAATCTTCTAGTTGGGAAACAAAGTCCATTAGAGAGGAGGTGTGGACTTATCATACTTACAAACAATTTTAGGTGTGAGTATGAAAACATCAAGATAGTCACATGCTACTGTGAAATTTTAGATGATGTAGGACATATATGTTGCCTTGAACTACTGACCTCTATTGTTAACCGTGTCTTGAGTAATTCTAGAGGATATGTCAGCAGGGTTGAGCTGACCCCGGCACATGCTCCAGCAAATAGTGAGACGGGGACCGGAAGCTTTGGTGGTTCACCAATGTTGGGGGTCAGAGCCTTCTTCAATGTATCATAGGCAAACAGCTGCAACAAAGCAACATTACAAAAACTATTAACTACGAAACAGATATCTGCAGCTAAGAAATGTTTGTGATGCATATTTTGATGGTGTTGCTACTTGGAGGAACAAGTTCTAGTTTTAGTTATATTGGTCATTGTCGAATCAGTGCCCTTAATACATGAACACAAGAGGGATCCCACTACAAGAAAAGAGCCTGCGTGTTTGTGTTGTGGTCGGGTGGATGAAACCTAAATTAATTTATCGGTTACATTGACATTTCTTGCAGAATACACTAGTCCATGTCACATTAAGCATATTTTACTACAAGTAACATGCCGGTCCAAGTCTCAGATGAAGAATATAAGAAGGTAGTCACGCTAGTGAAGATGCAAAACATCACCATCAAAGATAAACAACAAAGCAGTAGAAACCGCCCAGGGAGAATATAGAGATGTAACGAACAATAAAGGGATGCTACATCGCATATCCAAACAATTAAAATTCAAAAGAAGTAAATAACCAGGCCAGTGTTTACAGATGTTGTTCTTGTAAAGATGATTGCCATATGCAAGCAAATTCCAGTGTAGTACTTAACTAGAAATAGTGCATTCTGAGATGGATATGTTGCAAAAAATAAGAACAAAGATCAAATTATCAAATTTAAGGCAATGCACATTCTGATAGATGATAGATGCGGCAGCATCAGTAATGGACCGATCGTGATGACAATGCATAGATGGTGCAAACACTGAAAGCAAACAAAAGAAGTAACAAATTTGGTGCTAACCGTACCCAAGTTTAAATGAAGAAAAAACCACATGCTAATGCGCGTATAAATCAAAATAGAATCATGTAATGTAGGACACATTGAAATGCTTTTTTCTCTTCTTGATTATGAGTAACACATAATATTCTAATATTCCAATTAATTTATGATATTTCACTTTCCTTTATCATCTTAGTTTAGATGGTGAACCCTATGATGCAATCAAGCAATTTAAAAAGGGAAGTCATATCAAATAATAATACTATTCCCATAACATTTAACTTTGTAAGTTGTAACAACTTAACTCTATCAACCGACAAACATCAAAACAAATATAAACCATATAAATACAATGACTTTACCTCTAAAGCTTTGCTCGGAGCCACACGAATGACATTGACAAAATTACCCCTAAACAATCCCTTCCACCCATCAGCCTTCATAATATTCTCAAACACTTCCGTCGTCGAATTCCCACCACTTCCCACCATCAAATGCGTCCGAATCGTCTCTAATGGAGCGACCACTGTTCTAGAAACTGCCCCCGCAATTGCCCCACTTGTCAGCCTCCTCAAAGAAGGATTCCGAATCCTTATCTTCAACCCACTCTTCTTCTTACCCTTCTTCTCTTTCCCCAAACTCGCTGCTTCCACCACTGCCTCCATTGGAAGACCAATAGCCCGAAACGCGAACTCGGGCGAAACATAGTTGACTAAAAGGTCAGTTGATGGGTTGTGGCTTATGCTTGCAAACAAGCCTCCACTTGGGTATGATGAATCTTCTAGACGGTTCCAAGAGAGACCCATTTGTGGGAATGGGGACAACCCATCTCTTGGTTCTCCTAGTCCTTCTAATCTCTTAATTCCCATTGAGTTTTTCTTACTTAAATAAATCCAATGCTTGAAAATAATTTAATCCCACACAAAATGGGTATTCAGTGAAAAAAAATGTGATTTTTAGGCTCCTAATCTCTAAATTCCAATGGGTTTCTCTGATTTCATTAAATCTAATGCATGAAAATAAACAAATCCCACAAAATGGGAATTGAGAAAAGCTATTAAAAAGATGGTTAGTTGGGTAAAAAAGTGATCTTTGGTGGGAATTGGTGAAGAACAGGAAGAACCGAGAGATGGGTAACCAAAAAAAATGGATTTTTATGCCAAAAACATGGAGAAAAAAGGGTGTCGATGATAAAGAGATAGTTACCTTGGTAGTTTTGTTAGTGAAATTTGAATAAATTGATGAAATTGAAGAGGATTAAACAAGAAGGGGAGAGTAGTAAATTCCCCTCCTTGTTCTTGCTCTTCTTCTTTTATCCTTCTTTTTGGGTTTGATGAGAGTAACAGAAGAATCCCACTGTTGGGCTTTGAAGAGCCAATGTGATATTTTCAGTTTACTATAATATCCCTGGTACTTTTTAAGGTTCCATTATTCTTTTTTTTGATGAAACGGATAGAGTCCAGAGACTCCAGCCATACGATCAAATAAATAAATAATTGTTTACAAGAGAGGTTTTACCAGCGGTAAAACAATAAATACAGTAAGACATGACTATAAACATGTAGCAGAATGAAAACAACAAACGGAGAGAACAAATAAGTTAACTAAGCTTCCGAGGGGGAGTCCTTAAGGGATAGACCGCAAGGGAAGCCCAGCCCCGAAGCTGCGCCAGAAGCCGGCAAGTCTGAAGCCACGGGCCGGAGGCAAACGCACACCGACGACAAGGTCCACACAGACTGCTAAGAAGCAGCCTACCAAACGACAGAGGACCAAAGAGCAGACCACATGAAGAAAACCTCCACTGGAGCTCCGCAGAGACACACGCAGAACGAAACCCAACCCAGAGCCAAGAATGGTATGCATCCCACTCAGGCAAGAAGAGATAACTCAAAAGCTCCAGGGGAGCACCCTGAAAATCAAAACAAAGGGCATAGCCTAGAAGAGACTATCAAAATGAAGCAATAACAAAGCTGCACTGAGAATAACCAACATCACCCAGCTACGCAGACAGCGAAAAGAACACAAGCCGACCAATAGCACAACACAGCAAATAAGACAATAACATAGAAGAGAAGAGAAATACTGAACTCCAGAAAAGTAAAACTAGGGATAGCAGAACGTATCAAAAATATCCCAACTAGACTATTCCATCAAAAATATACAATCAGAACAAGAAGAGCAGAAAGAAAAAGTAAAAAACAGCCATCACCACTGAAACCAGGCTTCGCAAACCCCATCCCCTGGGGGAAAACAAAAGTCCACAGAGGGACCAAAAAGGCAAAGCTAGAGAACAACCAGCCACCACAAACAGCCAGCTACAGCGCAAACCAGAAAGGAATCAACCCTCCAAAGAAAATAACACAAGAGAACTTAAAAGATGTAAGAAAGAAAGAGGGAAAGAAAACTGAGCGGAAGAAAGCTATAATAAGAAACTATAAAGCCTGAAGATTTTTAAGGCAAATAAAAGATTGCTGTAGTTTATCAACCGCCGATGCGGCATTCTCTTTGAAGGTTGGGCTAGAAGCCCAGAGATTAAAAAGAAAAAAGAACTCGTCGATAAAAGCCGCTATCGGCTTGCAATGATGACGGAATAGCCTACTATTTCTTTCCTTCCAAGTGATCCAAATAATGATATGGATAGTTAAAATCCACGCACTTCGAAACATGCTGTTCGAAGGTGTGAGGGCCCATACTGAAGATAATGAGAGGGGGGTCACTCTCAAATTCCAAGCTAAAGTGACAATCTTCCAAAGAGGAAGGATGAACGAACACCGGGTGAAGAGGTGATGGTTGTCTTCTGGGAACAGATCGCACAGCGGGCAAAGTTGCCCCCATGCGAGATTTCTTTTGTTGAGGATTTCGACAGTGAGGAGTTTGTTGTTAAAGGCTAACCAAGAATTAATTTTGACTTTGATAGGAACACAAGATTCCCAAATGAACTGCGATAACGTAGAACGCGTTCCTCTGGAATTGAGGAAACGATAAAAGGAGTGAACCGAAAAGGCACCCGACGCGGTCCATCGCCAGGAGATCCCTTCAAGGGGGAACCAAACGTAGCCATTCAGGAGGCTTAAGAGATTATTGAACTGATCTATGAGCGGAATGGGGATCTCAGAAATGAAAGGGATTGACCAGTGTCTCACGTTATCAATAACAATAAAGGAATCAGCTACAGTGGCCGCTGGGAGCGCCGCCAAGCGGAATAAAGAAGGGAAAGCCGAAGCTAGTTTAATGTTACCAATCCACAAGTCGGACCAAAAGAGCGCTGTAACCCCTTCGGAGCACGAGCGAGATATGCTACAAAGGAAAGCATTAGACGCTTTCCAAACACCTTTCCAAAAAGGAGAGGCGTGACGAGAGGTCGACTGAGGAAATTCCCACCAGTTAGAAGAGGATCGGTAATTTTTGATACATTGAATCCAAGGGAGGTGATTAAAATTATGGAGTCTCCAAATCCACTTGCCGAGAAGGACGATATTATGATCTCTAAGGTTCAGGACTCCTAGCCCTCCCTCCTCTCTAGGAGAGCAGACGAGTTTCCAATTGGCAAGATGCGAGCCGGAATTGTAGGAAGCGGATCCCGACCAGAGGAAATTACTCCTGATCTGATCAATCCTATTGATCACCCAGGAGGGGAGGAAAAAGAAAGACATCATATATTGGGGCATCGCTGAAAGAACCGAATTGATGAGAATCAATCTACCACCTCGAGATAGGAATTTACCCGACCAGACAGAAAGTCTAGACTCGACTTTGTCGATCAGAGGAATCCAGTCAGCTCTGAGGAGTTTACCCCATCTAAGAGGGATACCTAAGTAAGAGATAGGGAAGTTGGCAATAGGGCAATTAAAGACATTGGAAACTTCAGTCTGACGGTTGGGGGATCCGCTCAGCCAAATCACCGAAGATTTTTGAAAATTGATAGATAAGCCTGAAGCCAATTCAAAGCAATAAAGGAGCAATTTCAAGTTACGCAGAGAGGGAAGGTTAGGCTTGGAAAAAATAATCGTGTCATTAGCGTATTGAAGATTAAGAACGCCCTCGAAATGGGGGGAAGAACCCAGACCCTGAATCATATGCGTGTTCCAAGCATTCCTGAGAAGTCTGCTAAAAACGTCCGCAACAAGGGAAAAAAGAAGGGAGGAGAGAGGGTCTCCTTGACGGAGACCACATTTTACTTTGAATTTGTGTCCCTCTGAGCCATTGATATAGATGGCAGAGGTACCAGAGTAAAGACTGGATTTGATCCAGGCTATCCATTTGGGGCCAAAACTCCTGAAGGAGAGAATATCGAAGAGGAAGTCCCAATTGACATTGTCATAAGCTTTTTGAAAATCAAGTTTCAGAAGGATTCCCTCCTCTCGCGATCGGTGACAATGGGAAATGATTTCCTGAGCTGAGGCAACGCTATCAAGGATGAAACGGTCCTTGATGAAGCCCGACTGCGCGGGGTCAATGAGGGGAGAAATGATGGAACTTAGCCTAGTCGAAAGAACTTTCATAATAATTTTAAAAGAAGTGTTAATCAGACTGATCGGCCTAAAATTGGTCAACAAATGAGCTCCCGCGACTTTAGGGATAAGAACAATGTGAGCGTAATTAATGCGGTCAAAAGAGAAATGACCTTGATGGAGGTCTTGGAATAATTTGAAGAGGTCATCCTTAAGCCCATTCCAAAATTTTTGAAAAAAGAAGGCAGGGAATCCATCCGGTCCTGGGGAGGAATCGCTTTTTAAGGCAAAAACCGCCGCATGAATCTCTTCAATAGTGAAAGGTGCTTCAAGGGAGGAAAGATCGTGAGATTGATTTCCATAAAGATGGAGCCAATCAAGCTCAAGAGAACGGGGTTTATTAGAACCAATGAGATTTTTATAGAAATTAAGGAATTCCCTATGGATTTCTCCATCGGAGGACACCTCTCTCCCTTGGACAGAGAGAGAGGCAATGTGATTACTACGTTGCCTATGGGAAGCAAAGTTATGGAAAAAAGCGGTGTTAGCGTCGCCCTCTTTCAGCCATTTAATACGAGCCCTTTGGGCCCATTTAGAGTGATCTTGCTGAAGGATATTAGCATAGTCCTGCTTGCAAGAAAGACGTTCGGCACGGGCGTCTTCCGATAAGGGATAAGATTCTTCCATCCTGTCAAAGGATTCAATAGAATGGAGGAGAAAATTTTTGAGAAAAGTAGTATTTTGATGCCTCTCAGAACGCCAAATTTTGCATCCGTGCTTGATAGCATGGAGTTTGAGGAGAATGTTACCCAGACCTAAGGAGCCTGTGACCGTGGCAAGACATTCCCCCACCAGTCTAACAAAAACCTCGTCTTGCAACCAAAATTTTTCGAATCGAAATTTGTGCTGGTGTTGGAAAGAGAAATTGGAAGATAGTGAGATCGGACAATGGTCAGAAACAGGATTAGGAAGTGCCCGAGCTAAAGTCTGGGGGAAGCGGTTAAGCCAAGATAGAGATACAAGGAAACGATCCAACTTGGCTAGGGAGGGAGATTGACGCTGGTTGGACCAAGTAAAAGATCTACCAGAGATCGGTAGATCGTATAATTGTAGGTTGTGGATACAATCGTTGAAACGGCAAGATTGGTGAAAAGAAAAAACCGAGGAGGATCTTTCGGAGGCGTAACGGGTGACGTTAAAATCACCGCATAAGAAACAGAGGTCAGCTAAGAAGGGTTGTAAGGATTGAAATTCCTCCCAAAATAAGGGACGTCTCTCCGCGGTAGAAGGACCGTATACCGAAATAACATTGAGCGGACAATTAAAACAGGACCATTGAAGTTGAACAATGAGAAAAAAGTTAAGGCGATGAGTTGCAACAAGGGAGAAGGTCGATTCTTTGAACCCGACGAGAATGCCTCCTCTCGAACCAATAGCATCTAGCGAGATCCACTTCGAAATAAAGGACCCGCCAAGATTTCGATAGATAGGGGTGGAAGGAGAATCCAATTTAGATTCTTGAATGGCGATTAAGTCGCAACGGGAAGAAGATATGAGGTCAAATATTGCCCGTTGTTTAAACGGGCAATGTAAACCCCGAATATTCCATGAGATGCTAATCATTGGGCTGACTATGCTCCCTGACTCTACGACGTTCTAAATTTCTAATGGTACAGATATTGTGAGAGTCGGAAGGGTTGAGGAGAAAGCCCATATCACGCGCAAGAGAAGCAATTTCACAATCGGAAAGAGAGTCGAAGATGGGGAGGTAAAGAGATCCAAACTGGTTATTGGTATTAGAGAAATTGGCTGATGAAGTTAGAGAAGGAGAGGAGAGAGCTCCGCTCGGGAAAGACTCACTTGCAAAAGGAATACCGGATTCCGACGGTCTTTTCTTTTTTAAAGCCCTCAGCCGAGCGCTGGTTCTAATGAAACGAGGAGGAGATTTTGAAGGATAACAACTCTCTGAAACAATGCTTTTAGACTGTAATGAAATCGAGGAGAGGGAGGGAGAGGAGTTCGAAGAGGAAAGTCGGGAAGTGACGGGGGTAAACAAAGATGATATAACAGGCACTTTGCGATAATGTAGAGATAGAGGAGAGAATAGAGTCTGAGACTCTAAGGAGCTTAGATACTTTATATCGGTGGTCGAAGAATACCACAACCGATATAAAGGTCCAAGACGAGCAGGAATATAGAGGACTGAGTCCCGGTGAGAAATGTTTACTAAATGGACTAACACAGCCAGGTGAATTAATTTAAATAAGCAAAAACCGTAGATGAGAATGAAAAAATCTGAAAGGTAGGAAGACGGGTAAAAACATACCAGTTTGTCTTTCGACGCTCTATTAAGATCCTCTTCCTCTTCCAGAAGCAGAGGGTCCTGGTCAATCCAAGAAGGAGCTTTAGACGACTTGGAGGCCTTGAGAATGGCCTGTTCGAAGGCTGGTTCCGCACGCTTGGGGGTGGGAAAATGAGCGATCTGGATAAATTGCTCCCAATCCGAAGCAAAGTTGGGATTGACCTCCCACGCAGGCCAAGGAGAAGAAGGCAACTTGCCTTTAGCAACATAAGAAGAGGTGGCAGGAGCAGTCGCCGATAAGGGGGCAGACGACTGGAAGATTTTCGGGGGAGAAGGAGAGGTTGGGGATTTAACCGGAGTAGCAAGAGTGGCAGAAGACGAAACTTTAGCAATATCAGGGTTGATTCACACTAGGTTAGGAGCTTTGGAAGGGGAAATCTTAGTAGCTGATGGGGGAGGAGCCGGCCTGTGGTGGTGAGGGAATTTGCTCCGCGCAGAGCCCCCGCGAGGAGTTTTGATCGCAGGAGGAGAAGAAATCGCCGGAGAGTCAAGGCCCGGATGAAAAGAGGCTTTCGGATCAGCTACAAAGCTCGGAACAATAGCCTCAGATAAGGAAAATATTTAATAATAATATTTAATAATAAGGTTCCATTATTCTTATTCTCTGTCTTTTCTTAAAAAAATATTTAATAATAATAATAAATAAATAAATAAATTTATAAGAGCATCTATAGTCGTTGTTTCTCAAATTTTGGATATTTAGCATATGGCAATAGAAAATTTATTTTGAGCTCTAGTCGTTTTAACCCAAAATTTATCTTTTAATTTAAAAAAATCGACTGACGAAAGATAAAGTCTCGTCCCAACAAAAAAAAATTAAAGTTTAAATGTGTCGGACGATGGATGATTTTTCGTCCATAGAATTTTTTATTTAAAAAACCAGCGGTTGGGAAATCATTTCCCGTCTGTGTTTTTTTCAAAGAAAAATTAATAATTCACACACGAGGAATGATTTATTTTTTTTTTGAATTAATTTGTGGGATGGGAAATGATTTCCTGTCCAATCTTTAAAAAATATTATTATTGAAAACAGGAAAATGGGAAATGATTGATTTTTTTTTAAAACGATGGCCGGCGATATATTTCTATTTTTTTTAAAAAAATAAGCGACGAAAGATGATATTTCCTCTGATTCTTTTAAATAAAAAAAATTAACAGATGAAATATCATCGTTCGTCGCCTATAATTTTCAAATTTTTATATCTTCTTCCAAATATAGCAGACTACTGTTCTCCAAATATTCAAAATTTAGGTATATAGCCAATGACTACAGTTTTTTTTTTCTTTTTTAAATTTGGCTTTTTAGTCAACGAACTGCAGATGCTCTTAAGCACTTACTATGAAGTTCGATCTCGTAGTAGATAACATCGCTCACTTTTGAAAATTTGGACTCGTGTTAGGTAACCTCGGTCACTTTTCATTTTCATTACTGGAATCTCTAAATTTTGGTTTTGCTGAAAATATGTTTAATTTCAGAACAAGTCGCATCTAAACGTCAACCTGCATCTTTTTTAAGGGTAATGCTACACCTATTACTAAATTTACGAACTTTCCCTTACTACCTTAGCTAACACACTATTAGTAGATGATATTATAGAGTATGTGTAGAGTATGTGGTAGAAACCTTTAATAGTAGTGTGTCACTAAGGTAGTAAAGGAAAATGTTATAAATTTGATAGTAGGTGTAGCATTATCCCTTTTTAAATCCAGTTGGCCGTTAATTATACTAACTTTTCTGTCTATTTAGATTATATTAATTAAAACTTAACAATTTTTTTTTACATTTCTTTTTCTTTATTCTCTGTGTTTCCCTCCCTTTGGTTTCAAAATTTTAGCTTTTTCTTTAATTCTATTTCCTCATTTAATTTAATCTGATGGAAAATTGAACTTAATGACCTGTTATTATTATAAAAAAGATAGTTGTTTATTAAAAAATATTAAAAAGGTAAGACTCAGTCACTCAGGAAAAATTTAAATTTCAGCGTGCACATGCGATTAACATATGAAAACTTTGTCTCAGTTATAAGAAACAAAACGAGGAACGTTAAAAATTATGTTTGTCTTTTGGGGCCGTTTCAAGAGAATAATATTATAGAAACTCATAAAACAGATTTCTTGCACGTTTATAGGCTGTGTTTGGTTCGTTATTTTGAAAATTCATTTTAAACATAGTTTCTAGAAGAAAAAAAATTATAAAGTTGTTTTTTGTGATTTTCGAAAACAGAGTATTGTTTGGTAAACTTTTTTCATAAAATTGTTTTTTTCAAAATTAAAGTTTAAAAGGTTTGGTAAACTGTATACAGTATGTAGCTGTATATATATAACCCGTATTCATGAATATATGTATATACATAAATACTTTATATTTTATTCTATTATATATAATGTATGTATAGGTTTGGTTGTATGTATATACTATATACAATATATATACTCTGATACATACATGTTGTATACATATACATACATACTGATATATAATAATATATAATAATTTATTATAATAAATATATTTAATAATATACATATATATAATAATATATAATACTTATAATAATATATATGTAATAATAATATATTATAATTAGATATTAAACAATTTATAATAATAATAATAAATTATATAATAATATATATAATAATATATAATAGTAATATATAATAATAATAATGTATATTATAATAATAGTATATATATATATTAAATAATAATATTAATAATAATATTAATAATAATAATAATATATATATGTAACAGTAATATATTATAAGTACATATATAACAACTAGTTGAAATTTACCGTGCACCATGTGCACGTGGCTTGGTGTACATGAATGTTGAATATTTTAACAATATTTTATGTTGTTGAGAAAATGAATCATAGAATAAATTTTATTAAGAATTGAAATGAATATATAGTATAATCTATATATATTAATTATGTACACAAAATACATAAAATTTTAAAACAAAAGACTCAATGTTAAAAATCAATTAATGTGAATGTCTCTCCATTATCCCATGATCTCCATGTTCTCCACTCACCATTTACTCCATGTTTGTCCTTTCAACTTCTTTTGTAAGCCTATAAATATGTTTATAAAGACTTGAAGAAATGAAGGAAATAAAAATTATACTCTAGTCTCTTGTCTCTTATACTTTCTAGCATCTCCTCAATTATTTTTACAACATCGTCTCTATTATTTTTATAATACGTTATCAGCACGAGGCTCTACTTCAACTATTCAAGATTATGAATATGTATCAATCCAAGATCCAAGTTGGGGATATATGTCTTGCAGACAGTGCTACTACACACACCACCATTCTTAAAGATAAGAAATATTTTTCTAATTTAAGAAATGATCAAGCACATGTCAATACCATATCAGGTTGTGCAAAGATAATTGAAGGCTCCGGAAGAGCAAATTTTATAATGCCAGAAGACACAAAATTCATAATTGAAAATGCATTATTTTCGCCTAAGTGTCAAAGAAACTTATTAAGTTTTAAAGATATTCGTCTAAATGGATATCATATTGAGACTATGACTGAAAAAGGTATTGAATATCTTTGTATTACCTCAACTATGATGGGCAAAAAGTGTGTTAGAAAAATTACCAGCTTTCTCATCTGGATTGTATTATACAACTATAAGAATGGTTGAATCATATAATACAGTAAATATGAAGTTTACTGATACTGTAAACCAGAAGTTTACAAATATATTTAAGGTTTGGCATAATCGGTTAGGTCATCCCGGTTCAACGATGATGCGGAAAATTATCGAGAAATCATGTGGTCATTCATTGAAAAACGAGAAGATTTTTCAATCCCATGAATTTTCTTGTGTTGCTTGTTCCAAAAGAAAGTTAATTACAATGCCCTCACCAGCCAAAATAAAGAACGAATCACTATCATTTTTAGAACGGATTCATGGTGATATATGTGGTCTGATTCATCCCCTGTGTGGACCGTTTCGGTATTTTATGGTTCTAATTGACGCATCAACTCGATGGTCACATGTGTGTTTATTATCATCTCGTAATTTGGCTTTTGCAAGATTACTTGCACAAATAATTCAGTTGCGAGCACATTTTCCTTACTATCCGATAAAGTCAATTCGTCTTGATAATGCTGGTGAATTTACATCCCAATCTTTTATGAATTATTGTATGTCAATTGGGATAAAAGTGAAACATCCAGTAGCCTATGTTCACACTCAAAATGGTTTGGCAGAATCATTTATAAAACAGATCCAATAGATTGCTAGACCAACGCTTATGAAATCAAATCTCCCCGTTTGGGCCTGGGGACATGCTGTTTTACATGCAGCATAACTTATACGCATCTGGCCTATAGCGCCCCGAATTTCTAATATAATCTCTTAGAAAATACGTGGCACAATCCCAGCATCAACTTCAAAGTAACATTAAACACAACCAACACCAATAAAATTTTCAACTTTTATTACAATAATCTTTTACATAGCACAGCGGAATTTAAAACATCTCAGTCATAATTTTCTTTTATTCACAACACAGTCTTTTTACAACACTGTTTTTACAAAGTTACACAAAACTCTATTAAATCGATTTATCTCAAAACTATCTCAAGCATCCAAACCTCCAAACTCTAAGCAACAACCTGCAACACATGAGGCTAGAGATAACCCTAACCCCCCAAACTAAAGAGGTCAGCCATAAATGGTGAGAGTGACATAAAAGCAAACAACATAAATGAACAGTAGGCATGGATTCTTAAACAACATGTAATAAACAAGAATACATAAAATATGACGTAGCAAGGAAACATGTAAACAAAAAGTGAAACTAAACTAGGTGTCAAGTGTAGAAACAGGAAAACCACATGCGTAAAACCAAGTCAAGAAAACACAATTTCTATATGCGGACTCTCTAATGCGTACTTGTCGAGGTCTATGCATCCCACTCTACATAGGTTCGGTGCAAGTCCTTAACGTCTCCACTTCATAGGGTTCAATCCCCGCTATGCAACTAATCCTAACACGATGACTACTACGAGATAATGATAAACTGTGAGTATTAGCCCATGCCCCGATAATTTCGGAGATGAATCCCACACCACAGGTAATTTACCTAGATAATTCTGAAGATTATCTCACACCGCAGCAATGACCCTCATCACATGAATACCACATGTGCGTCGCCTCGTCCCCGATAATTCCGGAGATCAATCCCACACCACAAGTAATTTACCTGGATAATTCCGGAGATATATCCCACACCACAGGTAATTTACCTGGATAATTCCGGAGATAAATCCCACACCACAAGTAATTTACCTGGATAATTTCGGAGATGAATCCCACACCGAAAGCCATACTGAGGTACATAACCCATGTTCCCGTTCATCATATCACCACTAGTGTCTGTCCTTATCATTTTTGGGTTATTTAATTACTTAACGAATCTCCTAGAGTTGATGTACCCTACCGGACTTAACTCAATAACTGAACAACTAAAATGCCTCAACAGGCCTCAACAAAAATGAACTCAACCGCCGGTATACTAGGGTCACACACATTCTCTAGAGACTCAAACTCAAATGTCTAAACCAACTTTCCACCATAAATAGCTCAACTTAACATCTTGAAATCATATGTTTAATAGAAGATAAAGTATAGATTAAAACATTTGAAGGAACATTCAAGTTTATGAGAACACATCAGCACCAGTCGACTAATACAGAAGTAAGTCGACTGTCCAGAGGGAAAATTCCATGATTTTAAGAAAATAAGTTAAGTATTATAAGTCGACTTAAAAAGTCGTAGGTCGACTTACCAGAGAGAAATTTTAGTAATTTTTAAGAATATATTCTAAGTGTTATAAGTCGACTTAAAATGTCATAGGTCGACTGTCCAGAAAGGAATCTACAATGACTTTGAAAAATAAACTCTAAGTGTGCTAGTCGACTGAAAAGGTCTTAAGTCGACTATCCAGAACTGATTTTCAAAAAAAAAGCTAAAGATCTTAGGAGCCGGGTCGTACCAGTCGACTGAAAGGTCAAGCCAGTCGACTGTCGGCCTACAGACTGCATAGTTTTGGTTGTACACGATAATCAAAATTTGAGTTTCTAAAAATTCATTAGTCATTGAAATAGTTTGTACTCAGCTCCAAAACACACAATTGTCAAATCTTAAGAGAATCCCCAATTTGGGTACATTTCCTCAATTCAACTAAATTCTCAAATTCCAATTTTTGATGACATGATCTCTTGATCCAAAATTCTTCCACAAAATTCTCAAAACTGAACTATACCACAACTCATAACCATGTTCAGATTGTATCCCATAACACTAGGTTTCACAAGATCCAATTTTTCATCCAATACAAAATGTGCATTATCATGTTCAAATCAATCCAAACATTCATATCATTCTCATATGATATACACAAATCAAAGAGAAACAAACAAAATAACCAAACAATTATATCAACTCACAAAACAAAATAAAACAAATCATTGTCACTCACATACATAGAACAAAACAACAAAACAAATTTACATCACTCACCCTAAATGAAGAAATCCCTTGACAAGAAGTCCCTTTCTTTGTGAGATCCAAAATCTTCTCCCAATCCTCCGAAATAAGAAAAATTAATGTTGTGCAGCGAAAGACGGCTGCACTTAATTCCTTTAAATACCCGGATAAGAGGTTTGGGGTTTTCCAAACACTTTTACAAAATATCCCCTTGAAATACAACTTTTCATAACTGGATCCCTTATGTTGGAAACTTGATAAAAATCATTTAAATTAGGATTTAAAAGTAAAATATACTCATTAATCTCAACCAGTACTGTTCAAAAAGTCCAAAAAATAAATTTTGCACTTTCGCCCCTCAAAATGACAAATTTGCAAAAAGGTCCTTCTTTTTTCAAAATTTGCAAATAGGTCCAATTAATTTCAGAAAAATCTGAAAAAATTATAAATAAATCCCAAATATTAAATAATGATTTTTCATGAAGAAATTTTGACTTTTGAACTTCTCAAGAAAGTATTTGCACGTGTAAAAAGATATATTTTCCTGAAAATATTTATTAAATCCCCAAAATCATTTTAATCATTTATAAACATTTAAAAATAATATTTTAAAAATACGGGGTTCTACACGACCAACCAGTTATAATGACAATTCTCCCTTACAATTGGTTCATGGTCAAGAACCAAATATTTTCCATTTACGAATTTTCGGATGTGCGGTATATGTCCCAATTAATCCACCACAATGCACAAAAATGGGACCTCAAAGGAGGACGGGAATATGTTGGGTATGAATCTCCATCTATAATCAAGTATATTGAACCGACGACTGGAGATTTGTTACTGCAAAGTTTGCAGATTGTCACTTTGATGAATCACTGTTCCCAACATTAGGGGGAGATAATAAATAGTTGGAAAAAGAGATTTCATGGAATGAATTATCATTGAAAAGTTTAGATCCTCGAACAAAAGAAAGTGAATTAGAAGTTCAAAGGATAATTCATTTGCAAGGTATTGCAAATCAACTGCCAGACGCATTTACTGACCACAAAAGAGTAACAAAATCTCATATTCCAGCGGTAAATGCTCCTGTCAAAATTGATGTCCCTGAAGGACAACTTATAATTGCTAGTAAGTCTAAGGCACGCTTGAAGCATCGTAGACCACTTGGTTCCAAAGATAAATATCCTCGAAAAAGAAAAGGAGAAAATAACCATGATTGTCAAATCGAGGATGTCTCTCCAGAAGAGACTGTTGACATAGTTAATAATGAAGAGAATCAGGTACCTGAAATTAATGAAAATGAAGAGATCTCGATTAACTATGTCATTACGGGAAGAAGATGGGACCGGAATAATATAATTGTTGACAATATTTTTGTATATAATATAGCGCGCGATATCATAAATGAAAACGAGGATCATGAACCTACCTCTGTGGAAGAGTGTAGAAATAGAAATGATTGGTCAAAATGGAAAGAGACAATTAAGTCTGAATTAGACGCGTTTAAAAAACGAAGAGTTTTTGGACCTGTAGTCCGAACACCAAAAGAGATCAAACCAGTAGGTTATAAATGGGAATTTGTACGAAAAAGAAATGAACGAAATGAGATTACTAGATATATAGCACGGCTTGTCACACAAGGTTTTACCCAGATGCCTGGTGTTGATTATGAAGAGACATATTCTCCTGTGGTGGATGCAATAACATTTCGATATTTGATATGTCTGGCAGTGTATGAAAGACTTGAAATGCACCTCATGGATGTGGTCACGGCCTATTTGTATGGTTCGTTAGACCATGATATATATATGAAAATCCCTGAAGGATTTAAAGTGCCAGAAGCACATAATGATAATTCCCGGGAAATTTACTCAGTTAAGTTAAACAAAGCGTTATATGGATTGAAACAATCAGGACGGATGTGGTATAACCGTCTAAGTGAATTTTTAATAAAAGAGGGTTATAATAATGATCCTATATGCCCATGTGTGTTTATAAAAAGTTTAGGATCAAAATTTGTTATAATTGTTGTTTATGTTGATGATTTAAATATCATCGGAACTCCTAAAGAGTTATTAAAGTCGTGCAATGTTTAAAGAGAGAATTTGAAATGAAAGACCTTGGAAAACAAGATATTGTTTAGGTCTTGAAATTGAACATTTGAAAGATGAAATTTTCTTGCATTAATCCACTTATCTAGAAAAAGTACTTAAAAGGTTTTACATGGATAAATCTCATTCCTTAAATACTCCCATGGTAGTGAGGTCATTAGATGTTAATAAAGATGTGTTTAGACCTCGTGAGAAACATGAAGAACTACTTGGTCCTGAAGTACCATATCTGAGTGCCATTGGAGCATTGATGTATCTTGCTAACAATACGCATCCTGATATATCTTTTGCGGTAAATTTACTGGCAAGATATAGTTCCTCACCAACTCGAAGACATTGGATTGGTGTGAAACATATATTTAGATATCTTCGAGGGACCATGGATATGGGCTTGTATTATTCTAACCTTTCCAAATCAGATTTAATTGGGTATGTAGATGCAGGATATTTATCTGATCCACATAAAGCCTGATCTCAATCAAGATATGTGTTCACCTGCGGAGGACCAGCAATTTCATGGCGTTCTACAAAGCAAACACCAGTAGCAACTTCAACTAATCATGCAGAAATATTGGCAATCCACAAGGCAAGTCGAGAATGTGTTTGGTTGAGGTCAATATCTCAATATATCTGGGGAACATGTGACCTTTCAGTCGATAAAGATATCCCCACAACCTTATTTGAAGATAATACAACATGCATAGCTCAGCTAAAGGATGACTACATCAAAGGTGATAAAACGAAGCATATCTCACCAAAGTTCTTCTTCACTCATGATCTTCAACAAAAGGGTGAAATAAGTGTTCAGCAGATAAAGTCAAGTGAGAATCCAGCAGATTTGTTCACGGCTCTACCCACGACAACATTTGAAAAGATGGTAAACATGATTGGGATGTGTCGTTTGAAAGATCTAAAAGGATGATCTTTTCAGGGGGAGAAAAGATATGCACTGCACTCTTTTTTCCTTCACCAAGTTTTGTCACATTGGGTTTGCTTGGTAAGGTTTTTAATGAGGCAGTATCGAGGCATATTCTTATCCACAATTACGAGACATTCAAGGGGGATTGTTAAAAATCAATTAATGTGAATGTCTCTCCATAATCCCATATTCTCCACTCACCATTTACTCCATGTTTGTCCTTTCAAGTTCTTTTGTAAGCCTATAAATAGGCTTGTACAGACTTGAAGAAATGAAGGGAATAAAAATTATACTCTATTCTCTTGTCTCTTATACTTTCTAGCATCGCCTCTATTATCTTTACAACATCATCTCTATTATTTTTATAATACTCAATATTATCATGAGTAAACAAAATAACATGTAAATAATATTTTCATCTGGAACATAAAGATATAATCATTGTATTTTTCATAAGAATGATCATCATTTTCGACTTTAATTTTCTTGAACTTAAAAGTGATATTAAAAAAATATATTAAAAAGAGCAAATTAGTAAATCCTAAACCGATATCATTGAATTTTTCATAAGATCATTATCACTTTCGACTTTAACTTTCGTGAACTTAAGACTGCTCGTAACTTCTTGTTCATCCTTTTTTATTTTACATCCAGTCAATGTTCTTGTAGTTTTTCTTTCATACGTGACATCTTGTAATTTGATAAAATAAAAAGTATACTCATCTCCAATGCATTTTTTTGTCCTTCTACCCAATTCTTCAATATATTTTTTCCTGCATATAGAATTAAATAATTAGCTCTTAATCATTTTTAATTCTATGGGAATAACATATTATACCTTATTCTTAATATGTTCTAGGACTTTGCGGAACAACCGATGATGTGTCTTGCTTCCTCATCAAATAAAGTCAATTCTGCATCCGCACTTGTATCTTTTATTGTAATTTTGAATACATATCTGAAACAATTTATTCTTAGTTTGTTTTTATTTTTTTTAAAATTTTATTGAAGAATGGAAAAATGGAAAACTAACAATATGGTTTTTTGTATATTTTGGCTCATATTCAACATTTTTTTTTTACATTTCCGACAATATACTTCATCATTTTCAGCATTGACTTTTGTTGAACAGGCTTTGTATGCAATGTACCATGGATCGCTAACGTCTTTGACATTTTTTATCCAATCTTTCCAATAGTAGTATTTTGCCTTAAAATATTAAATAAAATTTAAAGTCATCAAAAATATTTGTAGACACAGAGAGAATTGAACAAAATATTTAAAAATAATTTTATTATTTATAATACATCAGAAGAATCCTCGTATGCACAATGGAGAATATCAGTTAGTTTCACTTCTTCCTCATCCATTACTTTTCTTTTGTTTATTTGCAAGGAATTACTTTTTAATAAAATTTCATTACAATTTATCCTGGAACAAACAAAAAAAATATGGTAAATGATACTCCAAAAGACAACAATTAAAGAATTAAATATACAAAATGAATTATACCGTTCTCAAATTTTGTCTGCTTCTGGTTCATTCAGATTTATCTCTATTGTAGTGTTGTTTGTTGATGTGAGAAAGAATCATGTATTAAAAAAATTAGTAATAAATAAATAAAATAAATAATAAATAGCATTATTATTTTTTGTTGTATATAATTACCTCCACTGTTTGAGGTTTTTATAGAGATAATTGGAATAATTGGCATGTTGGGTGATAATTCTTTAAAAGGTTTTCCTTCCTTGATCGCTAGTTCTCCCCATAATGTAAGTAAAATTGATTTTGGCCTTAAATTAAGACAAAGCATATGAATTTCAAAGCAATTTTGTAAATTATTATACAATTTAATTAATCGATATTACTTGAATCGTACAACTGTAAGATTTCGCTTCTCTACTTCATTACCAAATTTTGAGTCTACCTTATCTACATCTCCTGCATTAATTACTGTTAAACAAAGATATGCAGTTCACTGTAATTAGTATTTGATATCATGTATCAGTAATAGCCAATTTGATATATATAATAAAAATGAGTAACATAATTTTTTACCTTTGAAGGCAGTAGAAGATGTACTTTGAAATTCGTCTACAGTTACAAATTTGTACCTATCCTTATCAATGATGAGATATTTCTCAACTTCATCTACAACACTTCCCAACTTCAAAATGATGTCAAATTTATCGTGCATTGGGTTATATCTTTAGTTGAAAATTTTCAGTATTCCATTAGAAATTAAGTACGTTTTGTGCTCCTCAAGCGTATGTTGGAACGCTTCCACCACTTCATTAAACATTATCGCCAGTATTCTAGTTCCCTACAAAATATGAAAATTTAGTAGTAATAATTATTTATGTATGTATATGTATGAATATTTTTAACAATATTTAAAGTATCTTACCCAATCATCTATAAGTGCCACTTTTGAGATTTTTCTTGTGCCTTTATTATTTTTTTATTCTTTCACACCATAATGTTTCATAACTAAAACTTTAATAGTCCACAATTATTGATTTTCTTAAAAGGAATTGATAAAGTAATATTCATAGTGGGAATTGTCCATTGATATAGAAAATCTTCAAAAAATATAATTATTAATAAGTTAATTTTTATCAAATAAAATTCATTAATAAGTCATTAGTTGAAGTTTTAGTTTTAGCATGATGATATAGACAATCTACAGAAATCATATGAATAAAGGATCAATAATCTATTTACAATATCTTAATATACTATAAATAATCCAAAATTTCAGAAACAATTTAATGATGATGAATAAAAGTTGGCAAAAAAAACAATAATAATTATAATCAAATTGAGAGATGGGTTATTTAAAAAATTAAACTTTAGACAAGAGTAAACTATTTGGTGCAAAACTTTTTTCCTTCTTCTTCTATGAAGTTTTTATTAACTTGTTTTAGGGCTAATCCTCATAGCACATTTATTAACTGGGTACTATTTTTGTAAATATTTTATACACTAGTCTTATCAAATACATGTAAAACCATAATGATGATTTTGTTGATCTTTGTTTTCAATAGTGTGGACGACCCTTTAATGATACCTAATGGAATTACCACTTTAACAAAATTGTAGTTTGTGATCCTAAGGTCTTTTCTGAATTGAAGAAATACGCATCAGAAACATGATATCAAATACTAATTACAATAAACTATTGTGCCACAATTACTAATTGCAATGAATTTCACTTTATGAGAAGAACAAATATTGAAAAGATGTGAGTTTTTACTGAACTTACAGTGCCACAAACAATTAGCTCAAGTTTTTTTATTATATCAAATACATATAAAACCACAATGATGTTTTATTTGATCTTTGTTCGATTAGTGGGGAGGGTTCTCTAATGATACCTAATGGAATTGACACTTTAACAAAATAAATTTAGATAAGGAAAAAAAGTAGCATCATTAGCGAAGAATTAGTCACATATTAATAGGATCGTTCTTTTTCTCTCCTGATGTTCCAACGTGCACCCAAAAAAAGAGATAACGAAGATTATGGTTCTGTGCTTTCAAACCCTAGCCCCATATGTTGTTTTTATAGGAGAGTAAATTGGCAAGAAAAAAAAGTTGTTGAAATTAGTAAAACAAATATTTTATTGGTTAAAAAAACATTCAATCAATATTCATCTGAAAATTTTAGAACTATTCTTAACAGTGAAACTGTTTAGTTCATTCAAATTCAAATTTGATATCTTATCTACTAAAAAAAATTTTAATTTGTAAAATAAGCACAAATTTCGAATTTCTACAGTTTTGTTTAGACTAATATAAATATAATTACATTTACATGATGCATATATAAATCTGTATTATTGAGAAATAACCAAATTCGCAAAAAAGAAAGTTATATTTCTTATCACTATCCTGACTATTTCCTTCTTATGATACTTTAAAATCCATATTCATATCTATATTAAAATTTTATCTACCTTTCTATCCGTGTTAGTTACAGTTTTTAAACTAAGTAGATATAAGAGGCTGAATTTCAAATAGAGTACTTAACTCATTTTTCTCCCAACCAAATCTATCTATGTCAAAATTTCTCTTAACATGTTTATTTTCTACCATGTTTTAAAAAGAAAGAACATATAACTCAATAATGCCGTTCTAAACTGACTTTTAAATCTATCATACATGCATCATAAGAGAGTATTGCAAGTATAATTTATTCAGTCGATACATGTTATTAACTGTAAACAACTCCTCATCTTGATTTGCAATAATATGATCCAAATGAAAATACTTCTCTCCTGTCTCACATTGACCCTATAACCTCCTCTATGCAGTCACCGTCATACTTACCTTTAAACCTCTCCCCGTGATTACCATCTGTTGATTCTTGATTTTGATGATCACAACACAGTGCATCATGTGTCTATATTATACAGCTAACATTGCAGTTCAGAGACAAAAGAATTCAAGCTGATCAAATAAACAAGCTCCAACAGATATAGATGAAGAAGACAAGGATCAAACTCAAGACTCAAGACTCAAGACTTCAAGCACAAATGTGTATATTGTTGTGTCTTGTAAAACATTGTTTTTTACATTTTGTTGAGTCTTAGTATGATGTAAAGCCTTGTCAACACACACACACACATACTCAAAATTTCATAATGTGTGTCTCTTAAAAAACCCCCAAAAATAAGTCAAAACAGTTTGAACAATTTTAACTTTTAAGTACCAGTCGACTTAAGCTTTTGCCAGTCGATTGATAAGTACAAAACTGTTTAAAATTATTCAAACTCTGATCAGTCGACTCATATGGCAACCCAGTCGACTGTTCGAGAGTTTTTGACCGTTTTCTGATTTTCAAAAACGAATTTTTTCAAACTCAAACGGTCTGATCCGTTGGTTGACAGTTATGTAACTGCTTTCCAACGTTCAGAAGATCAAAACTCTTTATATAGAGTTTCTTATCTAACAGAAAAATTTACTTGATCTTTACATACACCCGAGCACTCTTGAGAAAAACAATTTTAAGTGATTTTCTGTGAAGAACAAAGCTTTCAAGTTCACACACTTTGGTTCTCTACATTCAGTCCAGTATAGCATTGAATTCGCTTTGGACTGAGTATAGAAGTCAACCTATTCTTTTAGCCACGTGCATCAACACATACAACAACAAGGCTATAGGTTGATTGTAAAATTTCCTCTTGTACTCTTGCTCTCGGTTGGAGAGTGTTTTTGACTCTTGGTTGTAGAGTCGGTGTCTTTTCACTCTTGGTTGTAGAGTGGGTCTGCTTTCTCTGGTTGAGAGAAAGGACTACGGGTTAGACAAGGTTGTTGTCGTAACGCCGTAGGGTATTCTTGTAATTTTTCAAGAATAGTGGAAATCTCAAGTGGGTTGCTTGGGGACTGGATGTAGATCGGGAGGACCGAACCAGGATATATCTTGTGTACTCTGTGATTGATTATCTTGTGATTGCACTTACTTTTGTTAACTTAAATTCTGCAAAACTTGTCTGGCCAGTCGACTCAGCTTCGTATCAGTCGACTGATCAGTCTCGTATTAGTTATTCTCTTTGTCTCATCAGTCACCTGCCTTATCTATAAGTCGACTGCATCGAGAGTTTAAAATTTCCGTTATTTTGGCTATAACAGTCGACTGGTTCACCACTAAGTCGACTGTGCCGAGAGAAATTATTTATTCCGCAATTTAATTTTGATAAACACCATTCACCCCCCCTCTAGTGTTTGTTGCTTAGCCTACAGGATCCTACACTTGGTATCAGAGCAAGGTTACAGGCTATGGCAACTACTTCAAACACAAATCAGTACCATGAAGGCCAATCTACACAACGGCCACCACTATTTGATGGAACGAACTACAATTATTGGAAGTGCCGAATGCGAATCTATCTCCAATCAATCAACTATGAGATATGGCAAATGACAGAGACGGAATATACTGCCCCTACCATTCCATATGCACAATGGAATGATGATCAAAAGAGTCAGACTATGAACAATGCCAAAGCAATGAATGCTTTATTCTGTGCACTGACGAAGGAAGAATTCAACCGTGTATCCAATGCTACAACCGCATATCAAATTTGGCATACACTCGAGGTAACACATGAAGGAACAAATAAAGTAAAGAAGTCTAAAATTTCTGTTCTTGTTCACAGGTTTGAGATGTTCAGAATGAAGGACAATGAGACTGTGTCTGAGATGATTACAAGATTCACAGACATTACCAACTCTCTTGTGGCGCTTGGAAAGACTTATACCCAAGCAGAGATGGTCAGAAAAGTTCTACGAGCACTCACTCCAGAATGGGAGAAGAAAACCACAGCAATAGAGGAGGCAAATGACTTGTCAACACTTACTCTCGAGAATCTTGTTGGTAATCTCATGGCATATGAGGTCCAACTTGAAGATCGAAAGAAAGATACTGAATCACAACAAGCAAAGAAAAAATCATTGGCTTTTAAAGCTATGACAGACTCAGAAGATGATGAAGAAGATGAAGAAGAAATAGCAATGTTCACTCGGAAGTTCAAGAAGTTCTTAAAGAAGGGTAAGTTTCATTCTAAAATAAAAGATTCTAATGACCCTCCTACATGTTTCAGGTGCAATAAAATAGGTCACATGAAGAAAGATTGTCCCTTGGAAAATGCAAAGAACAAGGGAAAAACATCCAACTTCAAGAAGGACAAATATCCAAAGAACAAATTTGCCAAGAACAAAAAGGCGTATCAAGCCACATGGGATGATAGTGATTCATCTTTCGAAGAAGAAACGGATGAAAATAACGAAGTGGCAAATGTATGTTTTATGGCTGCACAACAAGAGCATGTAAGTAATGATTATGATTCCGAAGATCTTCTTGATGCTTTTAATGAAATATTTCAGGAGTTAAAGAAAGAAAAGATTAGAGTTAAGAATCTTGAGAAAGTGAATCAAACACTTAATCAAGAAAATCTTAACCTTGATAAAGAAGTAAAATCCTTAAATTCTCGCATTGCAAATTTAGATACTGATCTTGAAACTCTCAAAAAGAATTATGAAGAGATTTCAAAGAACGTGTCTAAGTTTAACAAAGGCAAAGAGAATTTAAATGATATGCTTCATCATCAAGTTACATCTAGTCAAAAATTTGGACTTGGTTTTAAGAAATCTTCTATAAAAGAATCTCCTATTTTAAACACTAGTAAGAATAAGTCAGCATCTATTTCTAGTGTTACACACAAGTTATATGATTTCTTTGCAAAACCAAAGGTTGTTCAATTCAGTAATACTAACATTCGGTTAAGTCGACTGAACCATACCACCAGTCGTCTGTCCAGAGAAAGTGGATCTTATTCCACGAGATCAAAACCTCTTCTAAGTCGACCCAGCGCATCTACCAGTCAACTGATGTACACCAACAGTCGACTGAGAAACACTGGTAAGTCGACTGGACAGAACAAACTAGTATGGGTTCCAGTCAATCTTAATCAGAATGATAGAATTGCTTATATCAATTCTTATATGCTGAATGTGTGTACTTCTACCAATTATATTCCTGCTTATGGAGGAAGATCAAACTCTTCATGGGTTTGGTTTCCCCCAAACTAATGTGCTTTGGACCCAATAAAAAGGGTACCATATTTACCTCAAATTTTTTATAGGTACCCAAGAAAGAACGCTGGATATTAGACAGCGGATGTTCAAAACACATGACAGGGCATGCCAACTTACTATCCACCATTCAAAATATAGATGGAGGAACCGTCACCTTTGGAGATAACAACAAAGGCAAAGTCATCGGTATTGGCATGGTCGGTAAAATATCTAACCCTATTATAGAAAATGTGCTTTTAGTTAATGGTTTAAAGCATAATCTCTTAAGTATTAGTCAATTGTGTGATAAAGGTTATAAAATAGTTTTTGAAAAAGATGCATGCTTAATTTATGATTCTACTATGCAAAATATTATTTTTCAAGGCTTTCGTAAAAATAATATTTATGAATTATGTTTGAATGCAATTGATTTTTCAAATGATTTTTGTTTGATAGCCTCTAACAATGAATCTTGGTTATGGCATAGAAGATTTGGACATGTGAACATGAAAAATCTCTCAAAATTATCTAAATATAACATAGTTAAAGGACTGCCAAAACTATCCTTTAAAAAGGATAAGTTATGTGATGCATGTCAACTAGGAAAACAAATCAAATCCACTTTTAAAACAAAAGATGTAATCTCTACTAGTAGGCCACTTGAATTAATTCATATGGATTTATTTGGCCCTACTAGAGTTGCTTCTTTAAATAAAAGTAGATATGTGTTTGTTTTAGTAGATGATTTTTCAAGATTCACTTGGACATTCTTTTTAAAACATAAAAACGATGCTTTTGAAGAATTTGCACATTTTTGTAAACGTGTTCAAAATCAAAGATCTCTAACCATAGTCACTATTAGAAGTGATCATGGTGGAGAATTTGAAAATGAAACATTTACAGAATATTGCAACAAGAATGGTATAACACATTCATTTGCATTTCCTAGAGCTTCACCACAAAATGGTGTGGTTGAAAGGAAAAATAGGACTTTGCAAGAATGCGCACGTACTATGCTTGTTGAAAGCAATCTACCAAAGCATTTTTGGGCTGAAGCTGTTGCTACAGCTTGTTATGTTTTGAATAGAATTCTTCTAAGACCAAAACTAAAGAAGACTTGTTACGAGTTATTTTTTAATAAAATTCCTAAAGTTTCTTACTTTAAGACATTTGGTTGCAAGTGTTTTATTCTAAACACAAAAGATAATTTAGACAAATTTGATCCTAGATCTAATGAGGGTATCTTTTTAGGATACTCAAATAGGAATAAAGCATATAGAATTTTCAATAAGTCTACAATGACTATTGAAGAATCAATGCATGTTACATTCGATGAATCCTTACCTTCATCAACATTAAATAAAGATGATGAAACTGAGTTATCACCTTTAGAAAATGTGATTAAATCCTTAGAGCAAACTAATCTGTCTGATAAGTCGACTGATAAGGTCTCCCAGTCGACTGACTTAAAGCAATCGACTGAAGAACAAATCAAGTCGACTGATCCGATTGAGATATCTTCAACTTTACCAAAGTCATTTGTTGAAGTTAAAGATCATCCTCATGACTTAATAATTGGTGACATCTCCCATGGTATTCAGACACGTTCACATGTTAATATGATCTCTCATACAGCATTCTTGTCGGATTTTGAACCGAAAAATATACAAGAAGCTTGTGAGAATGAATATTGGATGAATGCCATGCAAGATGAACTAAACCAATTTATAAGGAATGATGTATGGGATTTAGTTCCTAGACCTCCTGATCAGACTATCATTGGTACCAAATGGGTATTCAAGAATAAGTTAGATGAATCAGGACAAGTTGTAAGGAACAAGGCTAGATTAGTTGCCCAAGGATATAATCAAGAAGAAGGTATAGATTTTGATGAAACATATGCTCCTGTTGTTAGACTAGAGTCTATTCGTATTTTATTATCTTTTGCTTGCTTTATGAATTTTATACTTTATCAAATGGATGTGAAAAGTGCCTTTCTTAATGGGTTTATTAAGGAAAATGTTTGTGTTAAACAACCACCAGGTTTTGAACATGAACAATTTCCAGATCATGTTTATAAATTGAAAAAGGCTTTATACGGTCTTAAACAAGCATCTCGTGCTTGGTATGATCGTCTAAAAACTTTTCTTTTAGAAACAGGATTTGAAATAGGTAAAGTAGACACTACTTTGTTTATCAAAAGAGTTGAGAATGATATCTTAATCATACAAATATATGTTGATGATATAATTTTTGGTTCTACAAATAATAATCTATGTCAAGAATTTGCTAATACCATGAAAAATGAATTTGAGATGAGTCACATGGGTGAACTCAATTATTTCCTTGGATTGCAAATTAAACAGTCCTCAAATGGCATATTTATCAATCAAGGCAAATATGCAAAGGAATTACTCAAACGTTTTCACATGGATAGTACTAGTAGTAAATCCACACCTATGGCTACTACTACTACTCTTGACAAAGATTTATTAGGTAAGAGTGTTGACCAAAAACTCTATCGAGGTATGATCGGTTCACTCTTATATATTACTGCAAGTAGACCAGATATTATGTTCAGCGTATGTTTATGTGCTAGATATCAATCTAGTCCTAAAGAATCTCATTTAAAAGCAGTGAAACGAATTTTAAGATATATTAAAGGCACATCTGAATATGGTTTATTTTATCCACGCACCGATAACTTTCAACTTTTGTCTTATAGCAATGCCGATTTTGCTGGAAGCAAAACTGATCGCAAGAGTACTAGTGGTACATGTCACTTTTTGGGACATTCCCTAGTATCTTGGTGCAGTAAAAAGCAAAACTCCGTATCCCTATCAACCACAGAAGCTGAATATATCGCTGCAAGTTTGGCATGTGCACAAATTTTATGGATGAAACAAACCCTGTTAGATTATGGTATTTCATTTGAGAAACCCTCAATTATGTGTGATAATACCAGTGCAATTAATCTATCTAAAAATCCGATTCAACATTCACGTACGAAACATATTGATATTCGACATCATTTTCTACGTGATCATGTTTTAAAAGGAGATATTTCTTTAGACTTTATCTCTACTGATAAACAAGTAGCAGATATATTTACCAAGCCCCTTAAAGAAGATACTTTCATTAAGTTAAGAAGAGAACTTGGAATTTGTGATTTTATTGATACTTGTTGAAAATGGTTTCTGTTAAGTCGACTATTTTTGTGTATAAGTCGACTGAACTACTTTTTAAACATATATTTATGCTCTTCTCGACTCAGTCGACTGATATCCCCTACCAGTCGACTGTCGCGAGATAAATTGTCTTCAGCGAGTCTTCATCAAAATTTTTGAGATAAAACCCTTCGATTCCTCACCCGTGACTTCGGATCTCAGCCGTTGATATCTTTACATTGAATCTGAGCCGTCTATTCTCAGTTAAAACCACCTCTTACCAGCCACTCTCTTTCACTTCTACCGATTCCAATTTACCCCCAATTTGCAAACCCTAAGGCAAGAGAAGAAAAAGAAGAAGCTCCAAATACCTCCAAATTCCGACTGATTTCAAGTCGACTGCTGTTTGCATTTGTCTCTCTTCCATCTTGGTAACATATCCTCTTCTTGTTTCCTTTCAAAACTCTAATGGCACCCAAGAGATCAAAAAGAACTCATGAGGGTACATCCTCTTCCCAAGAGTATACCCAATACCTCTTATGTCCCGATCTGCTTGATCGTTGGTACCTCTTTTGTACCATTCAAATCTTCCCTGGAAGATTTGTAAATTTTAATGACTTAGATCGTTTTAACCTCATTCCCCTTTTCCAAAACTGTAGTCTTTATGACTTTTTATCATTATCTAACCAACCCAATTACTATCCCCAACTCATTTATTTGTTTTATACAAATATGAGAATTGTGCAAAGACCTAATGGGGAAGTCCTAATCCGGTCATCAGTGAAGCATGTTAGAATGCAACTCACACCGACTAGGATTAATGAAATTTTGGGTATTGATGATGTCAGATCACCTCTTGATGACATTGTGTTAGATAATCCCTCTATTTTGTCTAGAATTCTTTTACCAAATTCTCGACTTCCAATGACAAGCAGAAATCTACAACCAATTGCTAAGCTTGTCGGTAAAATATTAGCTTATAACATCCTTCCTAAAAAGGGAAGTTATGACCAATATTCTATTGAACTACAAAAAGCTATATATGCAATTTTTGGTAGAATAGCTGTTAATTGGGGTCATGTTATCTTTTCCAGACTCAATCAAGATCATACTCACTTTTTACCCTTTGGAGGACTTCTAACTAGAGTCTTTATCGCTTATAAAATTGATCTTGAGTCTGAGACACATGTTGTCTCTAGATTTGAGTGTTTCGATCGTGCTAGTTTGGCACGAATGAAACTTCTTGATACACCTCCTCGCTCACCCCCTAGGTCTCCTCCAATGTCCCAAGCTCCTTTAGGTTCATCGTCTAGACCTAGAGCCCCTCAACCTTCTACTTCTGATGATCCACCTCTCCCTCAAGCTAATTATGATGATCCAAGAACCATGTACGACTGTGTGTCCTACCTAATGAACCACTCAGTCTCTGTAGATACCCAACTCCATACCCTCAACTCCAAACTAGACAACCTAACTCATCTCTTCACTTCTCAGTTTCATCCTCCTTCTCAAGATCTAGATGAAGACTCTGACGAAGATGATGATTGAAGACTTTTTACTTTTTATGTATTTGCTTTTTTTTTTTTTTAAAAAAAAAATGGATTTCCTTTCTATGTATTAAACTTTCCTTTTAAATGCATTATCTTGTTATTTTATGCTTTTTGATGATTCCAAAGGGGGAGAGATAGTGTTATAGTTTCTGTGTTATGTTTTATTATCTGTGAGTTCTGTGTTATGTTTTATTATCTGTTGTTTTATTATCTGTGAGTTCTGTGAAACAACTGTTCAGTATTATCTCTCTGGTCAGTCGACTTAACCAAGAATATAGTCGACTGATGCTACAGCTTTGAAACTTGCTGCATCTGTGATATTTGATATAATGTATGCATGTTCTGGTCAGTCGCCTGATCTATTTTCCAGTCGACTGATACATTCTGTATATCAGAATTTATCTTTGAGTATGCATATTGTGTTTTTAACAGGGGGAGTTTTCAAAATCTATGCTTGTATGTCTGTTTATAAATTGTTATCAGCTATTGTGTTGTCATCATCAAAAAGGGGGAGAATGTTGATTCTTGCTTTTGATGATCACAACACAGTGCATCATGTGTCTATATTATACAGCTAACATTGCAGTTCAGAGACAAAAGAATTCTAGCTGATCAAATAAACAAGCTCCAACAGATATAGATGAAGAAGACAAGGATCAAACTCAAGACTCAAGACTCAAGACTTCAAGCTCAAATGTGTATATTGTTGTGTCTTGTAAAACATTGTTTTTTACATTTTGTTGAGTCTTAGTATGATGTAAAGCCTTGTCAACATACACACACACACATACTCAAAATTTCATAATGTGTGTCTCTTAAAAAACCCCCAAAAATAAGTCAAAACAGTTTGAACAATTTTAACTTTTAAGTACCAGTCGACTTAAGCTTTTGCCAGTCGACTGATAAGTACAAAACTGTTTAAAATTATTCAAACTCTGATCAGTCGACTCATATGGCAACCCAGTCGACTGTTCGAGAGTTTTTGACCGTTTTCTGATTTTCAAAAACGAATTTTTTCAAACTCAAACGGTCTGATCCGTTGGTTGACAGTTATGTAACTGCTTTCCAACGTTCAGAAGATCAAAACTCTTTATATAGAGTTTCTTATTTAACAGAAAAATTTACTTGATCTTTACATACACCCGAGCACTCTTGAGAAAAACAATTTTAAGTAATTTTCTGTGAAGAACAAAGCTTTCAAGTTCACACACTTTGGTTCTCTACATTCAGTCAAGTATAGCATTGAACGCTTTGGACTGAGTATAGAAGTCAACCTATTCTTTTAGCCACGTGCATCAACACATACAACAACAAGGCTATAGGTTGATTGTAAAATTTCCTCTTGTACTCTTGCTCTCAGTTGGAGAGTGTTTTTGACTCTTGGTTGTAGAGTCGGTGTCTTTTCACTCTTGGTTGTAGAGTGGGTCTGCTTTCTCTGGTTGAGAGAAAGGACTACGGGTTAGACAAGGTTGTTGTCGTAACGCCGTAGGGTATTCTTGTAATTTTTCAAGAATAGTGGAAATCTCAAGTGGGTTGCTTGGGGACTGGATGTAGGTCGGGAGGACCGAACCAGGATATATCTTGTGTACTCTGTGATTGATTATCTTGTGATTGCATTTACTTTTGTTAACTTAAGTTCTGCAAAACTTGTCTGGCCAGTCGACTCAGCTTCGTATCAGTCGACTGATCAGTCTCGTATTAGTTATTCTTTTTGTCTCATCAGTCGCCTGCCTTATCTATAAGTCGACTGCATCGAGAGTTTAAAATTTCCGTTATTTTGGCTATAACAGTCGACTGGTTCACCACTAAGTCGACTGTGCCGAGAGAAATTATTTATTCCGCAATTTAATTTTGATAAACACTATTCACCCCCCCTCTAATGTTTGTTGCTTAGCCTACAGGATCCTACACCATCACCCTAAAACCTCCTCGTCATCATATAATCTCCACCATCAACATCATAATGACCCAACACCTCTTCCCCTCCACCACCATCACCCAACAACATTTTTTCCGCTTACATCATTTTCTCTACCTAGTTCACCACTCTTAACCTCTTTTTTCCCTTTCAATTATTCAACATCAATACAATTTAAATACATAAGCAAATCAAAACCGAAAACCAAGATTACATATTTTCTATAAAAATTTTGGTAGTTATAAGTAAAATGAAAATATGACTACAACATGTTTTTTCAGCACATGTATTTTTGGAAATACACATCAAAACACTGTCAAGAGAAAGGATCATAAAGTCACCCACTAAACATTGGTACAAACAAAATAACCAGTTAATGAATGCAATTACTTGAATAGAAAAAAATATATATGCAATTAATTTCAGTTAATTAATAGTTAATTCAATGATGACTATATACTCTAGAAACATAACAAATGGAAATCACATTTAGCACACAATATTTTTTCCTGATTGGTAAACAAATCAATTCACAATATAATATATCTTCAAATAAATTCAAAATAAATTAACAACAAAACAGAACTGTATGCTCAATTATATACATGTGACCAAGGTGGTAGCTATCTTCCTGACACGACGATCACTCTCAAATTTGCCCAGTCGCCGAAATGAGTTACTACATGCTAAATATAGCATGTATATATTAGTTTATTTCATGTTATGACAGAAATTATTTGTAGATTGGAATAATTAGATAATTCTCTGAATATTTTGAAAATGAGCATGATTTTCTAATTAATTGAGAAAAAGTTATAATTCCAAACAAAGATCTTATTTATGCCCAACTATATGCACTATCAGATATGAAATAAAAGAAATTCATGAAAATAAAACTTGGGTTATCCTATCCCGCATCTTAGAGCTTCCAGGTTTGAAGCAGCACAACTTATGCACAACATAAACCAGATTTTGATTTTCAGTGAGCAATTTATCATGGCAAAATAGAAGATGAAGAACTACATCATTTAGCATAAAGTGACTTTGAGACTTGGACATATTTTTCCAATTAAAAATGTGTTAAATAGAGGCATTAGTTCCCAACTGCGGCTTAATTAAATCAGAGTCACAACTGCGGCTTCAGTTATATATATATATATATATATATATATATATAGAGAGAGAGAGAGAGAGAGAGAGAGAGAGAGAGAGAGAGAGAGAGAGTAATGTGAGCCTCATATTTGTATGAGGAAATTTTCCTTATACAAAGTGATTATATTCACTTGGTGGGGCCCTCATGGAAGATCCATTCCATCCATCATGTTTATCATGCCAATAGATGTATGTGTAGAAAAAATCAAGTGGTTTGGATGTCATTCATCCATGCATCATGTGGGTCCAATTTGTGCTTCGATTTGTATTACTATTGAAATCGTTCATTTTTCAACCACATGATGCATGGGTAAATGATCTCCAAACCATTTGATTTTTTTTACACATACATCTATTAGCATGAGAAACATGATGCACGGAGTGGATCTTCCATAATGGTCCCACCAAGTGAGTATAATCACTTTGTATGAGGAAAATTTCTTCGTACTCTATACGAGGCTCACTTTTCTCATATATATATATATATATATATATATAGAGAGAGAGAGAGAGAGAGAGAGAGAGAGAGAGAGAGATAAATAAAAAAAATTATAACAGATACCGCAGTTCCCAACTGCGGTCTCGGTTAATTTTATGCTACAGTTGAGAACTACGACCTCTATTTAACACATTTTTACTTGGACTGATCAGTTCATCATTTGAAAACAAGCTCTTCACAACAACTACATCATTTGAAAGTGCAGCTATGAACTGATCTTTGTTATAAAGATATGAGAAACTCTTGAACTTGGGACTATCAAAGAGAGGGTAAAATGAATGACCTTAGCATCCAGGAAAAAGAAATTGAACTGTATCATAATAGTTAAGACTTAAGACAAACAGAACCTGATTGCTGATTCCTTTTGAGCAAAGACTTTGTTGAAGTTCTGGGATAACAAGGGTAGCATTTAAAAGCCTGGAAATTGTGACAAGATCACAGATCTAAAAAAATGAAAACACATATTATATTATAAACTTTTTTAGGAAGAGTACATAAACTATAAAGTTTTAATGAGAAATTTTAAAGAGAATACCCCAAGCTAAAAGAAGCTTACCGAAGGTCTAATTTGACCAAATCCAACATGAATTTTGCATAAATGTAACCATTATGCTCGTTTGGAGCTATAAAAAGGAAGGACACATCACTACTGAAACATTTATGGGAAGAAAAATGAAAAATAGCTGAAACAAATTACAGACACTTCAACATACTTGAAATTAATGGAGCATCAAATGGATCTCATGTTTTTTAATCCATAATAAAAGACAAAAACATTATATTGTACAGAAGGAAAGTGTCCTGATCACGTCATACATGGGACTGTGAGTTGTTTTAATATCACAAAAACCGGAGCATCAGTTCTAAGGGTATCAACAACAAATGTTGTGTAAATGGAAATCTGAGATCCCCCATCACCCTCCGCCCCTAACACCCCCCCCCCCCCCCCCCCCCTCCCCCCTCTCTTCCAAGTGTTAAGCAAATCAATCTTCTTGCTGGATGGGTTCAAAAACTTACAATGATGCAGTAAAAAAATGAATGAGGTTTACTGATTACATTTGTAACAGGAAATCCATGGAACATCCAATGAATACTTTTTTATCACAAGTTTGACTTCATTTATGCCAAAGTACTCAAATTCATTTTATAGGCAAATCTTCTGGAAGGAAGTAACACGACTGAGCAGTCGACTCCAGAAACGGAAAGAAGGGTAACCTCCAGAACCAGCAATCAACAAACCATGTAAAGGATCATACAGAGTTCCCACTAATGCAGATTATGGGAAAAAGTTGAACGTAATAAGACAGAAGGCATAATTACTAATACTAACACCAATTGTTGCATTAACGCATACATAAACATCTAGTTCGATATAATGACATTAATCACATGTCATTTTTACCCATAATTGTTGTTCTTTGAACTTGAACATAAAGAATTGTTTAGAAGGCACCTGCTCCACATTAATCACATCAGGGTTCTCACATCTATCTTCTAAGTTCTTTTTTTTATTTCCCACTTTTAAATAGTAAAATTCAAGCTAGGGGAAATAACTATACACAATTGAACTATATCATATTTAATCTATGATGAAAAATGAAAATGGCTTCCTACCTCCAACTGTACTTAAATGGTTGCAATTTTCTCCAAAGAGCTAGCTCCCCTTATATTTTGATTGAAAATTTGAATACCCTTATATACATGACTGTGCCAACACAATTACTCCAAAAATTTATACATTGCATTGGAGAACTAACTAATCAAGCATATGAATGACCCAGAAGAGGCTTTAGGTACTATAATTATTTTCAACAAATAAAAAAATCAGTCGGATTATAGAAAATAACAAAAGAAACGTAGATGCAACGAGAAAGTTACAAGGGATGTGGCTCCTAGGGTTAGCATAAGGTTGTAGGGAAGCCAGAGTGCTCACAGCGCCCCATAATCTTCGATTCACGTGCTTCTATATGCAATTTCAAAAAAACATATTATCAACAAGGACATTATTAAATAGAATAATGTATAGTAAATCAGATGTACATGCCCAGCTAGATAGAAGTTATCCACTGTTGGAACTGCGGCCTCGAAAAAAACACATTTTTGAAGATTCCGCAATTCCCAACAGAGACCTCACAATTGAATAGGCGCAGTTCTCAACTGCGAGTGGTCTATCTTCGGAATTAGTTTCAAAAGGTGGCTTAATTTGGGGGGAAAATCCCAAAATTGATCCTAATGTAAACAATGAAGCCATTATATACAAAACCGCGAATTAGGCATCAACAATCAATAAACACTACAACTGAACTATTAAGATCCAACTCAGATTCATACAAAATAACAGTTACATGGAAGACCCATGTAAGAATATGAGCAATAAATTACATTAAATATCAAATTAGGCTAAATTAGTAAAAACCCATGAAATAAATGAAGAGATTAGGGATTTAAGATGTCCAAAAAAACCCATAAAAATGTACCTGAAATGTGTGAGGGCGAAGAGGGGGAGGCTGTGAGCGGGTGTGCGATTTACAGGGGACAGAAGGCTTCAGACATGGGAAGGATTTTGGGGAGAGATCGAGAGAGAAGAATTTGGAATAGTTAGGGTTTGAATTTTGAGATAGATCGGAATTTTGGGGAAGAAAGATTGGGAGAGAACAGATGGAGGGGATAGATAATTAGATATTGGTAATTTTAGTTAGATAAATATATGAGTATTTTGGATGGCTGAGATTTGATATAGAAATATAAGATCTACCGTTTGGATCTGTTCTGGACAGATTTATTTTGAATGGTTGAGACTTGATATAGAAATATAAGATCTATGGTCCAAATCTACTCTGGACAGATTTACTATGGCTTTTATAATAGAAAATAGATATATTATAATAATAGTATATTATATAATAATATATATATATAATATATAATACTAATATATTATATATTAATATATATATATATATAATAATATATAATACTAAGATATAATAATAATAATAATAATAATATATAAAATAGTATATATGAAATAATAATATATTATAATAATAGTAATAATAATATATACATACTATTATATATACATACATATACATACATACTATATACATACTATATACATACATACTGTATATGTACATAATGTATACATATATACATATACAAATACAGTATGTTGGTTGAGAAATGAAAGAACTTATCTCAGAAAACAGGTTTTTTTTGTTTTCTAAAAACGCACTTTAAAACGACACATTTCGGAAAAAATTTCAGAACCAATTTTGCAAAAACACTTATCCATACATGATTTTTTCATTTTTAATTTTCAAAAAACTGAAAACGGTTTTTAAAATGCTATCCAAACGCAACCTAGATTTTAATATCAGATCGACTTAAAAATAAGTAGAAAACCCTACAAAATCAATTTCCTTTGTTTGGATGTCATTTTAACAAAGTATAAAATAGTTTTCTATAATTGTTTTTCCTTATTGGGTGGAAAAAAGCTATATTTATATATATATTTTTAAATACACTATCTCCACAATTTTAATGGGAGAGCTGGGGTTTGTAACAAACAAATCCTAACTTTGTAACTATATAAACACGTATAATACACGCCCAAACTATATCTAAGAAATATAAATATGCACCACACGTGTAGTCCAAATAAAAACATTCAAATATAAACTATTTTTTTCTTATTCAATATATATTCATTTAATTTGATGATTTTACTTTTTTAGACGTGTATCGCACGTATATTATACTAGTAGAGAGTAATCACAACCATTTAAGTTTTATGTCAGAAGAAATATAACCACACAATCTTTTAAAAGATGGTGTTTATCAATTTTCTAGCGTTTTCCTTCCTTTATATATACTAGTGAAAATTTTCCGTGCACCAAGTGCACGTTACTTGGCGCATACCAGCAATATTGTTTATTTGTTAAACAAAATTAATTTTAGATATACAAGGAAAAAGAAAACAGATTTATGAGGAGGAATAGGATAAAAAAGATTTAGTAGGAATGGGAACAAAAAAAAAGGCAAGATAAGCTCTAGAGACCAAATATTCAAAGACCAGCCAAATACATCTCAAGATAAGTTTAAACATGTAGTTTAGGAGAAAAGGAAACCTCATACTTGTGTTTGGTGATTTCCTTCTATTGAGTCTTTATTACTTGGGGGGTTACGGTTTGATTAGAATTTGATTAGATAAGTTATTTCTTTTAATTTGAAATCTATTCGACTGAAGTTTGTAAATTTACTATTACCTATTTATGATAGGAATTGCCTAATTAGTGAAAAAAATGATCATAAGAAAATGGGGAAAAAAGTGACGGACACATTTACACCGATAGCCTAAAAAGTAATTTAAAGATTAAGTTGAATTAGATGCTTGGAGAACAAATTTGATTATTATGAACTACAATTCAAATTCAAACCATAAAAGATGTATAAATAAAATCACTTTAAGAATAAAAACTTGCTAAGATTCTACTCCATTTATATTTCTTATATGTCATAATATTAGTTACCCAAGAAATTTCCTAAAAGAGAGTGAATAAGAATAACATGGAGAACAATTACATGAGTGATAAAGGTGCAACTTCCATACTTAGGGAAGAAACAATGCACGACTTACTTTCATTTAGAATACAGAATGAATACAATGGTCAACGACCATTGCTTTACACTACAGTCAGTAGTTAACTCGTCAAAAAATTTGCTTGTACCGGTGAAAGCTCCATTATCTACTTCGATGCTCTTCACCACCTAAGAATATGACAATATATTAAGACACTGCACAAATATATATCTAGTGGTGATTCTCTGCTAGCTTAATGCACATCAGAAGTTAAATAATCTAGAAATTTGAAGGTTGAAGAAGCTTATAATAAAATATAATGCTTGAGAAGACATAATGTAGTAGAGAAGAGATATAATGCACTTCTTCAACGTTATTTTAGTTTAAAGGGTTATCAAGGTCTACATGCATATGACTCATATGGTATTTGAATTTGTTGATTTTAGTAAGCATACTAAGAATGCACTTGATAACTGTTCAGGTTTTGCTACATCATAAACTTCCACTGAGTTTCTGAAGCAATGCTATATTAACTAGGAGGGTAATCAGCACAAGCTTATCGGCCTACTTCCTAAAGAAAAGTATTTACTAAACTTTTCTGTAAGTACATCAAAATGAACTATCAAATTATTTATCTCCAGCACAGACCAAAACATAGCTTCTCATCTTGCTTAGAGCATCCACAATCGTTTGCTATATTTGCCGTTTTCTCATATTTTGAGAAACGATGGCCTGCAGTCGTTTGCTATTTTGCCATATTTTGGCCAAATCGCTACAGTCGCTCTCATATTTGAGAAACGAATTAGCAATTCTCAAATTATAGGGGACGGTTGTTCCGTCCCTATTTTTTTAATTTTTTAATGGAATCAGACGGAACATGTTGTTTCGTCTAACCTTTTTTTTAATGACCAGACGGTACAACATGTATCGTCTCGAAAATAAATAAATAAATAAAATAATCAAAAATCGCTCAAACGGGACAACATGCCCCGTTCTAATCTTTTTTGGCTTGGACGGGACATGTTCCGTCCAGCCCAAAGTTTTGATTAGGTTAGTGTATAATGGTTAGGTTAGTGTATACTTAAGTAGGTTAGAATATATTTTATTATTTAATTTATTTAATTAACATATTTTAATATCTAATCATTAATTAATTAACTTTTAAAAAAACGGACGAACCAACATGTATCGTCTTTCTCAAATTTTAGCAAACCGTTGCACTAAAATTTTCATATTGCTATTTTTATTTTCCATTTTGACATATTTTTTAGCAAACAATTGTGGATGCTCTTAATTTACTTTACGAGATGAATCTAACTTCTATTCCTTCCAAACTCTTATCACACACATGTATCAAATCAGCATTCAATTATCAACATTGTATAAATAAACCCTACAAGAATAAAACATATTATTTCTCTGAAATCTATAGCTTAAGGTAATATTACTTTAATTTTTAAAAAATGTTCTTAAAATTGCTAAGCCGACCAGTAGCTTGAAGATCAAAGTACAATCCTTGTATCTAAGAGGGGAGAACATTTACCACGTGAAGTTTCATAGTGTAACTTGACATATTTCTATATACCATTACTATCCTAATATATAAGTATTATAACAGGTCCACAAAAATAAGTTTGATTTCTCTAATAAATAATGTGCTCGAAAAAGCTACTCAAGATTATGTTTCTCCATACAAGTTTTGACTCAAATCTCTCGACAAACAAATTGATATTGGCCTTGCTTTCTCTTTCTATGTTTGTAGGTTCTCTCATTTTTTATTAGAGCTCACATGATGGGATAAGAACACATATTTGTATGGTCGTTTAAATAATGGCTCGTTCAAACAGATTGACTGATAAGCATATACCATCCATTGATAGATAATCCATAAACTTGGCAAATGAGTATTCCACCAATTTTTGATAGAACAACTTTTTCATTTTATGTATTTCGAATAGCATCAAGATATTATGGTGATTATTCATCGTACTCTATAAACCCAATTCTGATTGAAGTTTGATATTTTTCTGCTCAATGAGCTATAAGTAGTTTTGCATTATAGTACATTGGCTAATTTATCACAAACTACCCCATACAATTTGATTTATTGAACCTTTTCCTCAACAAAAATAATCAAATGCCAATAGGGGCATATGATTTCATATGAAATGACACGTGACTTTTTGAATCTCCAATGAAATAGTGCCCTTACATAATTACCCCAATTTTCCAGGATATCCTGCAGGGGCACAGCAGGAGCACAGGTCTTAAAGAGATCGAATGAAACCCCTGCCATTTCCTGTGACTAAAGTAAGTAGGCCTATGGCATTTTTCTTTTTCAATTACAAGAAATAAAAGGCGGCAGATTCATATACACATTAAAGTTTACAAAATGTAGGTAAGTTATATATACGCACATTATTCATGCAGTTAATGAGTAGTGCAAATAATAAGTAACCATTATACCTGAAATTTCAATAACAAACTAACATAAAGTTTGATAATTAACATTAACTATGGTCATGTTCACAACAGATCACAAAGCTAATTTGGGATGCAAATAGTCAACTCATGCAATACATTGACAACCATCTTAAACATCTTTCCAAGTTTCAACACCTGCCTCTACCAAAAAATTGGGAGGTGTGCCATATATGGTGGTGTAAAAGCTCATTTAGGCCAATTAGTATATCTTTTATAATAAAAAAAAAACTAAAGCATGAAAGATGTGTACATCTAGAAATATGAAAATAAAGCATGCACATACTGGACAATCTGGAAGACAGATTTTGAAGTAAGCATGCACACAAGAATAAAAGTATAGTCAGACCCACATATAAGGAAATTCTTGCTGTAGTTAACAATAGAACAAACAGTAACAGTACAAGTTACACAATCTGATATAAGAATTGATATACCATTGACCTATAGCGAGAAGTAGGATATTGCGCTGTTTACATGAAGTATGTCCGCTGCGAAAACTCTTGTGCCCTTCCTTAACGTCACTCTTTTTCCCATGGCAGATAACATTTTGGGTAACTTTGTCATAAACTTGGACATGACATAAGTCAGAAAGATCTAAGTTAGGAATCATTCAACAAAATTTGGAAACTAATTGCATCAATAAAATAAACAGCTCAAAGGGAAAAGATTGTTCTCACTCTTATTCCATCAGGGAAACAACGCCAGAAGAAGTCTGGCTGTGGCCGGCCAACACCATCCTTGATCGTATCCGTTATGACCGTAGTTATAAGCACAGAAAACAGAAGACCTAATTTTGCACAGGACCACCAGTCTAGTATTAAACTCATTAATTTCTTGTAGGATCTTGCACGTGCCTTCTTTTACCAATTTCAAGTAATATATAGAACATGGTCATCATTAATAATGAGCAAATTAATGGTCTTGACCACTGATTCCCAACATATGCCAACAAGGGGAAAAAATACATTATTTACTTGAGTAAAGAAGTAGGCATACCCAGTATAGCCTGTTGCAAATCATACACATTCTTCTTTTTGAAGTAAATGCCGGTAAAGATTGCAAAAGGTAGTCAAAATGCCATTTTCTGTGAAAATAATGCAGTAAATATATTCAACACTTAGAAAAAAAATTCTTAAGATAAATTTACATAGTGAAAGAACGATCCCGAAATATCCCATAATGAAAATATGTTTCCTTTGAATGGGTATCTAATATCTGTCATCATGTCTCTACCAACAAAGCGGCGTAAAGGATGTATAACATTCAATATTATATATATAGCCACAAGAAGCACAAGTATAACTGAGTCATTAATATGGAACCTAAGTACTTTGGTTCCATGGAACCTGACTGTGTGAGCACCCAACTGGATATCTGCCATAATCCCCTTCTAGAGGAATTGAAAATTGAAAAAACAAAGATAATATTTAAATGTAAACAATTTTTATAGTACCAAACAATGAAATTAATAAGGCATCTGGAAAAGAGGATGGTGTAGTTTACCATTTTTCTTAGGTTTCCAAAGTAAGATTATGAAAAACAACATAACATTTCTAAGAATAGGCTTGTCATATCATTAATTTTTTCACGATTTTAAATGATGTTATAAAATTCTTTTAGAAACACATTTCAATTAAATAAGGAAGAATTAATCAACCTAGCTTTCCAATGAATCTAATAATCACGATAGAAAGTGGTGAACCTAATTATTAGTACAATGTAAGAACATGTGAATGTATATTTCATTATAGTGTAAAACATATTGTATACTTGTATAGGAACATAATATACATTTACATTATTCGACACAAGAAAATTTTCTTCTCATAAAAATCTTATTAAACACCACATGTGCTAACAAATTTGAGTATGATTATAATTGTGGGTTAGGTTTTTGCCTTCAACTTATTTACTCTAGCATTGAAAGAACAAAAAAATCTAGAAGAAAAAAATTGCAATGACATTTTCTTTTCAAAAGGATTTTATCAAACTCCACATTTGCTAACCAATTTTAGTATGATTAGAATCATGGGTTATGTTTTTGTTCACCTTCAACCCATTTACTCTTGCATCAATCACCAAAGGTATTCAAAAACAACTAAAAAAAATTGTTATTTTTATACCTTGGGCTTAAAAAATTACCACAGAAGAGTAGTGTGGTTGTTTCAATGAATGTTTCAGTTTTTTTAAGCTTAATGTAGTTTGTTTGTAATCAAGGAAGATGTGATAACTGTACTTTTGAAGTTTGCAAAAATCATAGGAAAGCAGTCATTCTTTGAGTTAGTACTCGGTAGTGCTTTGTGTGTTTGTTATCTTTTTGTTTGTTGTCTATTTTTCGCAGGTTGCTAAATTATGTATAGTTTTATGTGCTGCCTTTTGATTCCGTCTCTACTACTAAAAAAAAGGAACAAAAAGAAAATGTTGACTGTATTTGCAAACTTTGGTCGTGAGAAACATGAACAAAAAGTTGATGGAAAAGGATAAATTTTCGGGCTTAAGTAACTAAAGGAGTTTGGAAGAGGTCATCTCATCTTAGTCAATGAACGAACTAAGAGACAAACACAAGGGTCAGAATCATCATGTAGCCCTAGAGGCGTGCACATTGCTTTAACAACTATAGAATGCGAAAGTAGTGATTATGAAGAAGAGATTGATAGTGTAGTGTAGGGTCAATTGTGTAAGAGCATGCATGGTCCATACTCCAACCAACATCACAGATATTAGCATAATCATGACCTTAACATGTTGCATATGAATAAGTAGTAGATAGGTGTTTGTAATGTGAACCTAGCAATGAGATATTTCATCAAACACTTGATGTGCGCATAAAAGAGTTACAAAAGAACCTTATACATCAAAGAGGGATTTTGATCAGTGCTTGCCTGACATATTTTATGTTGTCTGTCCGCTTATATTCAGAAGAGGGCCACACCAGTAGGAACTCGACAATCTCTATCATGATTTCCATCAAACATTCAAATTACATTCAAATGGTTAGGGTTAAGGATAGGGCAAGAACTGAAAATACGAAAAGGAAAATGGGTAACCTGTGCCCGATTCGATGACTCGAAGGCCGATCACTCTGGCAACCGCCTCGTCAAAATACGAAAGATCGTCGGTTTGGTAAGACGAGAAGAAGAGTAAGGAGAGCTAGAACGTCATTAAAATTGGGGGATTTTCGAAAACCCTAATTTCTGAGGAGAACGACAATTTGGAAGAAGGATTTGAATCAAAAGATCATGTCCGGCTGCGGGGGATTGGAGGGGGTTGAGGGACTACGAAGGGAGAAGTGAGACCGAACGAGGGGCATCGACAGCTAGAGGAAAATAAAGTGGCTTGGGTTTTGAGGATAATCGTGAGTAATCAACGGCCAAGATCTAATTGTTACATAGATCAAATGAACGATCTAGATTAGATCTGTAGATCTAAATAAAATAAGATAGACGGCTCAGATCACATATGAACAGATTTATTCTTGCTTTTATAATAGAAAATAGATATATAATTCTAAATTTGACATGACACAATATTTTCTGGTAACCTCTTTTTTCCAAACAAATATTTAAAAATCTCTTCTAAAAGAATGATATCAAATTGTGGGGGGAAAAAAAAAAAAAAGGAGGTTTGCACCGTATTTATATCGCAACAAATAACCTCTTAAATAAAAAAGATAAGTTTCATACGAAGGGTATAGTTGTCTTCTAACTTGATTCCCCACCTAGCCCATGTTGGCGTCTTGGTTGGTGGGGTTATAGGTAGGTGAATGAACCAAAGGGCCAAATTGCTTTCTTGTTTGGGACAATGGGATTAATTAAGCCTTGATACATCACAATTAAGGGTCAAGATTAGTACCTTTGTGACTAATTTAATATAAATTATACTTTTTGGCATCAAATGCTTATAAGAATAAACTTTATTCTTTTTTGGTTACTTAAAATTGGGATGGCATTCAGGTCGAGTCATCCCGCGATCTGCATGCCCCGACCCGAACTGATATGACCTAGTCCGGGTTCGAGTCAAACCCACGAAAATTATCGGGTCGAATTGGGTTCGGTTTTCCACCAAGTTCAACCGCTCTACCCGACCAGAAAACCCGCCAACCCGATCAAACCCATCCAAACCTGACTTGCAAACCCGTGGGTTCGAGACCATTCGACCCGAACGGGTCAGTCAACCGTTGGAGCAGCCAGAGGCCCAGAGTTGTTGCTTTTGTTATTTTTTATTTTTTTAATATATATATATTTTGGGTTTTTGGAGGGATTTGTGCTTATGAAAAGCTCCTAATTTCACTTCAATTTTTTCACATATCCATCTATCTACTCTCTTACGCTATCTACTACTACTCAATTCAATCAAAAAAAAATTCAACAAAGAAGTGAACAATTTTGATCGTACTGAATTCGTGTTGATTCAACACTCTCAACTACGTCTACAACAAAACTCTCTCATCAAAGAAGTTCTCTCTCTTTCTACGACTACGTAACTACGTCTACTACAAACTCCATCAACTACGTCTACTTCTACTATTATTTTTTCTCTCATTTCTATATATGATTATTCACGAAGTATAGTATCTAAATTTCTCAACCCTATTAACTCTTTATTTTTGTTGTAGCTTTAACTTTTTTTAATCATATTTGTTTATTATTTTTTCGCTACTCTCTTTCTTTCAACCCTCCTTTTATACTTCTAGTAGTATTTAAATTTATGATTCTACTTCTAATAGTATTTTTATTTCACTAATTACTAATGATGCAAACTTTTTAAGAAATGATTGATGACAATTACATTGGTCATATTGTTAAACCCGCATACACTAAATTTTTGAAGTATTTTAGTCCTCCTTCTATATCGTATTGTATTGCTACAGTTACTGATTCTCGTATCAAATTAGCGGGTACGAGGAGTTTGATTGAAATATATTGTACTTTTACTTGGAGATGAATCTGAAATTGATTGCGACACATTTTTAGCTAGCTTTGAATCGATATTGAATAACTTGTATGATTATTATGATAGAATTTTTGTATCTAGTAGTACAACTAGTATAGTTACTTCTACTACTTCAAGAGATAAGGATAAAAGTAAATTAGACTGATGTCACTTTTAATGTACTTGCTCAAATTCAATCAAAAAAATTTAGGACTAATCAACCTAATGAATTGAATTTGTATAATCAACAAGATAGTGAGATTTTTAATGCTAAAATTGATGTGTTACAATGATGGAAAGAACATGAATATGTTTATAATATTCTTAAACATATGGCTAAATATCTACTAATTCCTCATGTCTCTACAGTTGTTTCAGAAAGTGCATTTTCTACAAGTGGCATGGTTCTAACAGATTACAGGAATCGATTGAAGTCGGATTCGTTGGAGATGCTCGTATGCATCGAATATTGGATGAAAGATGAAGATAAGACACAAGAAAAAGCGGTCGACACCTCAACGAGTGGAAGCAACTCGCCTGAAGATCAACAACAAGGAGTCCCCTTCGGTTGCACACTACTTTTGGTGAGCACTCCGTGAGCACTCACGAACTAGAGACCCTATGAAAAATCCGAACCGCTCATATTGTTCTATATGCCTTAGATAGCCTAACAATAAAAAATCAAGTAATTTGAAGTTCATTTGCCCATCCATCATGTTGTTAGAATTTTCAGCCATACAATTTTGTGATGATGTAAATCATGGGCAAATGAACTTCAAATTACTTGATTTTTTATTGTTAGGCTATCTAAGGCATACAGAACAATATGAGCGGTTCGGATTTTTCATAGAGTCTCTAGTTCGTGAGTGCTCACGGAGTGCTCACCAAAGTAGTGTGCAACCGAAGATTTCTCTCTCTCTATATATAGATATATTGGGGGGGGGGGGGGGGGGTTATTACTTGTATTTGTATGGAAAAAATTTGTAAAAAATTCATAGAAGTTGAAATGAATAATATATGCAATTTTATCTCTCTTACATATTGTACTTTTTTTAGGGAGTTTCAAAAAAACTCAAGATAAACCCGGACCAATCCGCGACCCGGCCCGACCCGAAATGGGTACAACCAGCACGGGTTCGCTGGTCGACCGGGTCGAGTTTTGAAGTTTCCAACCCGGTTAATGACACAACCCGCCCCGAGCCTGCCCGCAACATGGGCCAACCCGAGCAGGTTGGGCCCGATGGACCCGAATGCCATCCCAAACTTATTAGAATCATAGGCTCCTTGAAGAATCAAAAATAAAAACTACTATGTAATTGAATGGGATAATTAGTGCCTAATATGATAATTTCTTCCTTGTTTTATATATAGAGAGAGTTAGTCTATTATGAGATGGTGAGATGGGCTCTTTATCATGAGCGGGAGTTCTCAGCCATCCGATCGCGTTTGATTGCGATCGAACGGCTCAGATTTGATCCTGCTTATCTTCAGAAAGTTGAGGGGTAAAAGAGGTTAAATCGAAAACCCCCATCTCTATCTCTCTTTCTTTCTCACGATCTGAAGAACCTCCTCTCCCTCCCGCTCTCTTTCTTCGTCGAGCAAAACCCTACTTCGATGCCTCTCCCTCCTGCTCTGTCTCCGACTCTTCGTCGAAACCATTCTCTCCTCGACGACAAACCCAGCTCAGCTTATAAACTACTCTACAAGAAGGATCTTCAATTCTGAACATCTCATATAGTCACCTATTTTGTACCATTTTATCTACATAAAATTCTAATCATGCAGATAGAGACTCAATTTTTCATAGTGAAACTTGAAAGAAGAAAACAAAATGTAATTTGAAATTGAGATTACCTGATAAAATGATTGGGGGCTAGGGTTTCTCTTCGAATCGCTCAGGAATCGAAACCCTAATCGCAATTTGGGTTTGTCGTCGAAGAGAGAGAGAGCCTCGAAACCCTAATCGCGATTTGGTTTTTTCATCGCAGAGAGAGAGAAAGAGACCACTGAGAGTAGAAATCGAAATCGAAATCGAAACCCACCTTGCGATTTGGGTTTGTCCTCGAAGAGTGAGGCAGAACCCACTGAGAGTGGTTTCGATGAAGAGTCGGAGACAGAGAAGGAGGGAGAGGCGTCGAAGTAGGGTTTTGCTCGACGAAGAAAGAGAGCGGGAAGGGGAGGAGGTTCTTCAAATCGTGAGAAAGAAAGAGAGATAGAGATGGAGGTTTTCAATTTTACCACTTTTACCCCTCAACTTTCTGAAGATAAGCGGGATCAAATCTGAGCCGTTCGATCGCGATCAAACACGATCGGACGGCTGAGAACTCCCGCTCACGATAAGGAGCCCATCTCACCATCTCATAATAGACTAACTTTGGTGATCAAATCTGAGCCGTTCGATAGGACGGCTGAGAACTCTCTCTCTCTCTCTCTCTCTCTCTCTCTATATATATATAGAGAGAGAGAGAGAGAGAGAGAGAGTGAAATCTTCGGTTGCATACTACTTTGGTGAGCACTCCGTGAGCACTCACGAAGTAGAGCACTCACGAAGTAGAGCACCTATGAAAAATTCGATTCTTCGTGTGAGATGCGCTCTTCATATCATTATCAAAACACATCATCATCAAAACACCTTTGTTCGCTTTTCTCAAAATAGAGAAATACTATGATTCTTCGTGTCAAAAACGGTCCGACAATCATAGCTGTAGCTAGCAACAGTAATATCTCTATTGCTATAACAAAAAAGTTGAAGATAGATGGTAACTCTCGTATGCCCTTAGTTTTTGAATTTTTTACCAAACTATCCCACTTTTTGTAAGTACATACGAAACTTTACTGTTTGATACCAAAACATCCATGTCGCTAACTGAGTTAGCGCGCCTAGTAATTTTCTTCGCGCTAACTCAGTTAGCGTGCTGCAGGGATACAACTTTCCCCTCTTGTTTGGGTATGGCAAAAAACTCACCCAATATCCACACGCTAACTCCGTTAGCGCGCCTCTTTATACCAAGGCCGTTAACTGGATTAGCGTGTGTCGATTATTAGTCTGTTTATGAGGATAGACATACACGTTAACTCAGTTAACGGCCTTGGTAAAACAAGGCACGTTAACTGTATTAACGTGTGTGAGTATCTCCAATTTCCAGAAAGTTTTAACTTTCTGGAAACTTAAAATCTTCACATTTGTTAACTCAGTTAACAGCTTTGGTAAGAATAGGCACATTAACTGAGTTAACGTGTGTGAGTATCTCTAATTTTCAGAAAGTTTCAATTTTCTGGAAACTTGAAATCTTCACAGTCGTTAACTCAGTTAATTGTTTTGATAATAATAGGCACGTTAACTGAGCTAACGTGTCTATACTTAATGATTTTTTACCCACACCCCTCTTTGAGGTAGTGGCCCATACTGTCCCATCTACGAATGCTAACCCCGTTTGCGCGAGTGGTTTAAACACACACGCTAACAGAGTTAGCGTGTCTATATTGGGTGAGTTTTTTCGCACACCCAAACTAGAGGGGGAAAGTTGTATCCCATGAAGCACGCTAACTGAGTTAGCTCGAAGAATATTACTAGGCGCGCTAACTCAGTTAGCGACAAGAATGTTTTGGTATTAAATTTTTCAAACAGGGATAGTTTCGTACATACTTACAAAAAGTGGGATAGTTTGGTAAAAAAAATCTTAGTTTTGAAAAGCCCATTCTATGTTTATCAAAAAACACACATTCACAATCATTTGGACATCTGAACCAGAAGATATGCAAGTTGATTGCAAATTATCAAAAAATGAGAACTTTCATCTCAATGAGTACAAAACCCAATATAGTGAAGATATCTCAATAAATCTGGCCATTACAGAACTATAAGTAGAACATCGCTTGAGACGATTAAGCTCTTAACAAAGCCTATGTTGCCTAATGAAAAAGGGTATAACTTAGAACTGACACTACACGCCATCGTATATCAGATGCTGTTAATGCTGCTGCTTCTTTGACGATTTCTTCATCGGTTTCCCTTTGCCTTTCAACTTGCTCGAGGATTTTGTAGACGAATCCCTCTTCCCCTTGTTATCCCACTTCTTTTTGGGGTTGGACTTACTCGATTTAAAAGATGACCCCTCTGACTTTTCCTTCCTGCGCTTGTTCTCCCCCTTAATTTTGAACATCGTCACAGCCTGTTTGAACAGTACAGGAATCAGTAGGCAATAAAATTTCTTAGTTGTTAAATGTGAAGGAAACTCATCAAATGAAAATTGGATAGAACTAACATGAGCTCAGACTGATGTTCAAATCACTACTATAAGTTCACTGATTTTTTTAGTTTAATATCGTAAGCTTGCTTCATTACACACAACACCCATGAATTTTCTTCTAAGTTCTTAATAAGATATCGGCAACGTTAGAACAGTCTAAGAAGTTAACGTGCTGAAAACTGGTAAACCAGAAACCAAAGGGTAATGGTGCGTGCACAAAACTGTACTCCAGAACCTGGTGTGGCCTCATCTCCAACCACCAATTTATTTCTAAGAATTGATGGAGTGCAGTTTGTGCAAAATAATAGTGACTATAGCACTACTCATAACCAAATCAAGTAAATACTGTTATGTGCACCAAGAGTAATCAAGCTAATCTATGGTTTAAAAAAATGTATCCAATGCCAATCAAAGGTCACAGTAGTAGTTCTATTCAATTTAGCGGGTTTACAAGAACTGAAGAACTTGCCTTGTCAACATCAAGTATATCATGTGATGCTTTGGCCATCAGCTTATTTAGAATCTTCTCTGTTTGCTGCTGCTCCTGTGAGCCCATCCCTTTCCCTTCAACAACAGGAAGGAACTACACACAAAAAACGTAATCAATAAATAAGCTAGTCTTCAACCTATACTAAATAAAAATATAATTATCTAAAAGTAGTGGTGAGGTGGTGGGTTTGCATTCAAAGTTCAAACCTTGCGGTATTTCCCAGTATGTTTTGGGGGCTTCTCTCCTGGCAGTTTCTTGTCAAATTTGCCACCACTAGCTGTTGATGTTGCCGCCATCCCAGCTACACTCTCGAGCTCTTGTTTACTAGCTTTCTTAGGTGCGTCTCTTTGAGTTCCTGTAATGGGCAATGCAGTTGCAGCAAGTTGCACATGACTGCACAGAAAACACGAGGTGTGGGTAAAAAAAAGAGGTGCTGTAAATTTGTCAACACAAAAAAACCAAGTTGCACAGTTACAGTCAGTCGCACAATTATTTAAAAGAATAGCCCTAGGATGAGAAGAAATAGGCTTTACCACACACGATCATTTAACTTCGAAAAGTGGCAAGGAAAAAGGAACTCCTAACCCAGATAACTCATGAGTTCAACAATTAATTTAAAAAGAAAATGCTACAATAGCTAGAAAGTTCAGAACAAGGAATAACCTTGGCAAAGCATCTGCTTTCAAGGCTTGTTTAAGGTTTTGCAGCCGATTCTTCTCTTGTTTTTCCACTTTTTGCTTCTTTTCAGCAATTCTCTTAGTGAAAGGATCCACTCCGGGTTCTGAAAGCACAGTAGTATTAACTCTCAGTGAACAAGAAAATCAGACATTAAAATTGTATCAATAGATCTTAATCAATATTTATAGCAACTTGGTTAAGTATAAGTAACATGATATTTTAAAATATGTATCCTAGAGTATCATGAAAAATGGAAGTATATGCTGTGAGACTTAAATTGATAAATTTTTCTCATATGGTGGTCATAGTTTGTTTTCGAAAATAACAGTTTTAACTAAGAAATAGAATCCTAATATGACCATAATCTATATAATAAATTACAAAGAAAGCTATCAAGTGGCTCTCCTTCAATCTCCCCCAAAATCAATGGCCCAGATCAAATATCACAAAACACATTTTCTCCCCAAAACTCAAATTCAAATCCCCCACCCAAAACAATTCCTATATTTATTTAATTATTCTCTCTCTCTCTCCCCCTCCCTCCCTCCCTCCCTCCCTCCCTCTATTCAAAAAATTAAGAAAATAAAAAAAAAATTAAAATAAAAAACTAAAAAACCGAAAAAAAATAAAATTTAAAAACTTTAAAAATAATTCAAAATAAAATAAAATCATATATTATGTTTTTTGCTCTATGTTTGCTACTTCAATTAATTAATAAAAAAAATTTAAAATAAAAAACTAAAAAACCAAAAAAATAAAAAATAAAAACTTTAAAAATAATTCAAAATAAAATAAAATCATATATTATGTTTTTTGCTCTATGTTTGCTACTTCAATTAATTTGCTGCACCTCCAAAACTATTTTATATGATCAAACAAGGTGCACTGTTCCGAAGACGTGCCGTAGGCACGTGTCAACGGGCAAACCTAGTCTTATTACAAGATCACAAAATGTTTAGTCTGTTACTGCTGTAGCTATTCTTCTTGGAAACAGCACCAAATTTGGTTTCTCACAAAACTCTACTCACGCATCTTTTATGGAGATGATGATCATTACTAACATTAAATCCCGGACAAGATGCACTCGTCTAGTTCTGAAAATATAACTACAATATAACTTAATTTTACTCAGAAGAAGAAAACATTTACATTCCATTCGCAAGCACTAAGAAAATCATAAATGCAAAGGATTACGTGGATAGACACCAGGCAGAACCTTGGGCTTGAATGGTTTCTATTCGAAGTGGGTTATTGTAAACCATGATAGACGATGTTTAATGCATATGAGAAAAGAAACACAGAAAGGGGAAATTTTTCAAAAAGAAAAAATGATGTATAGAAATTGCAGCAGAAAGCTTCATTACAAAAGTATATAAAAACCATTACCATCTGTCATTTTAGCTTCAATGATGGGTATATCTTTGTCATCATTCACACGATCATAGCCATGGCGTCTCTTCCAAGTATGAGTGGTTTCATCAAATACACGCTTCTCCTTTTTGCGGTTCTTTATTCCTGCACAATTCAATTACGTTAAGCAGGACAAAGATATATATTAAATGCTATGATTTCAAGCTTTTCAATTTTGTCACCACCAAAACATATTCAATTTATACTCTAGAAGAAATCTGACCTTTCGCCTTGGCAAATTGTTCCCATTTTGTAGGAGGCTTAGGCCTAGGAAACTGAAAATACCAAAGTAACTCACATTAGATGTGTATGAAATAGGTACTGTTACACAAAAATTGATTTACAATGGGAAGGCCATTGCAAAAAGACACAGAAAAGGGGAAGAAAGGAAAACCACAACAAAAAACTGGAACTGATAAAATTCCTGAAGCCCACAATATCACCCAATTCAAACAACGAAGCAGCATGATAGTGCAAAGAACTGGATAAAATCCTACAATACCATATGAGAATTTAAAAAATAGAGGCATATGTTTCTAATACTCATTGAATTTATATTGTGCCATGTGATTAATCTAAACGATGTTAAGATATGAAGGTGATATTAAGAGAGGTGAAGAAATAACTTGATAAGTTTTCAAATGAGGTCCCTCCATAAAGATTAGGGGAAAATTAAGTAAGTTAATCAACAGTAACTACGGGTACTTTCTAGGCCGTTACAATCAGTTTTTGGAACTAATCGGTCTAGGAACGATTAGTGATTAATCGGTTAATCGAAAAATAAACGAGGATTAAATTGGAACAATCGTGCATATATATATATATATATATATATATAATGATCTATCCTCATTATGTAGCAACCTTAAACCCTAACATAAAACTATTTTGAGATTATCAAATAAGAACATATAGTTATAGATAGAAAAAAAAGAGTACTTTGGTTGAGCTGAGTTTAGATTCTGGATGTGGGTCAGGTCATATTTGGTGGTCGGTTCCAGCAAACAAAAACAATCAGGGAGGAGGAGGAGCAACACAAGTAGCAAGAGGAGGAGGAGGTGCAACAGATGCAGATCATGTCAAGTTTGTGACGATGCAGGGGGAGCAGCGTCGAGTCGGGTTTGGGTTTGCTCGAAGAAGAAAATCGGTTTGAGTTTTGGTTTGCACGAGGAAGAAGAAGAGAGCAGCGACGGATCGGGTTTGGATTTGCGCGAGGAAGAAAAGAGCGGTGACAGGTCGAGTTTGGGTTACGCGAGAATAGAAGGGCTTTGAATTTTGGATTTGGATTTGAGTTTGGGCAGGACTGATCCCAAAAAATGCAAGCGAGCATGAAAATTAAAGAAGATAATTTAATTGGTTAATCTGCCACTAAAAATCGGCCAATTAACCACTAATCGGCCGATTATACCCGATTAAATCGCTAACTATTGAAATATTGAAAGCTGCTAAAAAAATAATCACTTAGCATCTAGCGATTAATCAGGGATTAATTGGATGGTTAATCAGATTTTAACTGCTTAGGGTACTTTAATAATCTTAGGCAGCACGCTTAATGATTCTTCAAAAGAAAATGAAAAGCAGGAAGGTGGTTGGACTTATTATATCCTTATCTCATTTTTGCTAGGATCAAGCATAGAACATAATGAGGAAATTGAAAATCATATGTTGTTCACAAAATCAAAGAGCGGTTCTTGAGTATTATGTGATCACAAATTACACTTAAGAATAAGATAGTTACTAGTTTAAACAGGAATGAAGAATGACTTGTGACTTCAACCTATACACCCAAATATTTAGGCTGGACACTAGGTTTTTGTTGTCGTTGTAGTTGATTGCACTTCACAACTTGAGCCACAACATTTTATCAAATCAAACTATAATCTTCTCTATACATAGCACATATAATCTGTATCCATAACTCCTTCACAATCCTATCAACAATAATTCCTTTTTTAAAATAACTACATTCCACCCCAATAAATCGACCTAAAGAAGCCAACCCTTACATATTAGTTTACGACAAGTTATCCCTAATAATTCTATCTCCAAACTAAACACATTCCTTACTAATTTATCCACCCGAAAAAGTCGACCCTAGCTTACCATAGTTTAGTACAAGTAACGCATTTTCACTCAGCTTATCAAACGAAACCTCATCCCCTAAATCACCTACCACAAACGCCCTCTCCAACAGTCAATATATCCACAACAAGGTCCATCCATTAACCTAACTTAAAAATTCCCTATACACTATCGACCACCAATCCCAAATTTACTTCCTAAGAGCATCCACAGTGGTTTCTTATATTTGACAAATTGCCATTTTATAGCAAATCGATCGCTGCAGTTGTTGCCGCTAAATTTGGTGTGGGGGCAAACAGATGAATTTGTGGATTCTTAGGGAAACTGAATAGTAAACCTGTATACATGTTCAGTCGGGCTTTGGTCGTCGATCCCGCCGTAGACCTGCAAAAAGTGCGAGACACCGGGGTTGTTCCCGGCGACGCACCCTCCGACGCTCAAGTCAGTAACCAGGAAGACTATGAAAGAGCGCAAAAACTGGTGGAAGATTGATTATCTCTTAATGGAGATGGATGGGAGGTATTTATAGGCGTCTTAGAGAACAGATTAGGAATGTAATCCCCGTGGTCTGATAAGGAATATTCTCCTCGTAAACAGATTAGTAATGTAATCTGATAAGGTATATTCCCCGTAATCAGATAAGGAATTTAATCCCCAAATCCCAGTGAAAAGATAGACGTACATCAGGGCCGTTGATCATGATTAACCAGGGACCCTGATTTTATCTTGCTGGAACGGGTGCGCAGCGGGTTAAAATCCGCACCCTCTTGCTGGTGGATCCATTCGTGGGTTATTAGGTCCTTGGGGAGAAGATCCAATACCCATTTTGGACCCTCTTGTAGGCGAAATTACCGTTTTACCCCTAGGTCCCCAGATTCGTGCCCGATTTGGACGGTCCCGATTAACCCCCGTTTTTTAGCCATATCACGAGCCCCCCACTCCTAAAGGCTGAATTTGATCGGCCTTTGAGGAGTAGTTTAACTGTTTTAATGGCTAGCGGAGTTGTATTGGAGTTCAAATGGTGGGTTTCGAATCTCGAAGGGGTAGTGAGGTGATTTTCCAAGTGGATTGAGCTCCGAGTCGCTCATGAGCTCTGATGGTCATGTGGTATTCTTGCAGGGACATCCTCTTTTCCTTCGCGAAGTGTCAACTCGTCGTTCGGGGGTTTCGTACATTTGTATCACGCCTTAGGCTCCCCCCAGGGCTCGCTGGCTAGGAGGCCGAGGTCCATATGCAGTTCGGCAAGCTTTTCCGGAGAGGAAAGCGAGTTCGGCATAGCCGCGAGCACTAGGAGTGAGTCCGGCGATCTGCCGAACTTGATTTTTACCCCGTAACAAGGTCGGTGTCACAAACGCTCGGCAGTGAGTGCCGAACTTGATTTTTTCCCCCGTAACAAGGTCGGTGTCACGAACGCTCGGCAGTGAGTGCCGAACTTGATTTTTACCCCGTAACAAGGTCGGTGTCACGAACGCTCGGCAGTGAGTGCCGAACTTGATTTTCACCCCGTAACAAGGTCGGTGTCACGAACGCTCGGCAGTGAGTGCCGAACTTGATTTTCACCCCGTAACAAGGTCGGTGTCACGAACGCTCGGCAGTGAGTGCCGAACTTGATTTTTACCCCCGTAACAAGGTCGGTGTCACGAACGCTCGGCAGTGAGTGCCGAACTTGATTTTTACCCCGTAACAAGGTCGGTGTCACGAACGCTCGGCAGTGAGTGCCGAACTTGATTTTTACCCCGTAACAAGGTCGGTGTCACGAACGCTCGGCAGTGAGTGCCGAACTTGATTTTTACCCCGTAACAAGGTCGGTGTCACGAACGCTCGGCAGTGGGTGCCGAACTTCTAGACTTGTCGTTTTTAGGGGTTTATTTTTTCTGTGCGCCATTTGAACTTCTGGTGGCTCTGACAACTCTGACAACCCTGACAGATGGGACGTTCATTAATTGCAGTGACCTCTGGGCTTCTATCAGACGGGACGCGCATTAAATTCAACTCATGATTCGTTGCGGTTAGCGAGACGACGATTGGAGTCGCTTCGTCGTTTGGTTTAAATGGGCCGGTCGTACGGGCCCATTAACCTCGTTTGGAGCGCCCTCCCCTCGATAAATCCTCACCCCCCTCTCTCATTTTTCATTTCTCCTCTCCTTTGCTCAGACGGTTTCTTGTGCTCAGGCGAATTTTTCCGGTGTCGGCGTTTAGTTCAGGCGAAGTTTTCCGGCAGCTATCTTTCTTAAGGTAATTTATCATCAACTATGTCTATAGCTTCTGTCTCCGACGAAGTCTCTTGGTCCGAGCCCTCCCTTGAAGACGTCGAGGACTCGACTCCGACCCCGACCAAAGGCAAGGTGTTCGGCAAGGATTCGATCGTTGTCGATCCGAAGAGGATGGGGGAGTTCGGACAACTACCAGATCCGTTGACGGGGCTCCACAGAGTCAGGCAGCTCCCGGAGGATCAGGCCGAGCGAATTGTCCATAGGAGGGGGAGGTCCTTCGAGGAGAATGCCGCGAGGGAGACGACGGAGGCGGACGATGCGGCGTCGATCCTGCGCGAGGAGGATCTGGCAGGGATCCGGGATTCTTTTTACATCTCGGAGGAGTACGAAATCATGTTGCCGAGCCCCGGAGTTAGGGCCAACTCGCCGCTGCCAGTGACCATGTGTTGCTGGCCGGTCGACGCCTTTATCGCCGGTGCTCGGCTACCTCTCCACGCGTTCGCAATCACCGTGGAGAGTTGGTTCGGAGTTAGCCCCATCCAACTCATGCCGAATGCGTGGCGAGTGATAAATGGTTTCGTTCTCCACTGCCAGGCCGCAGGGATCGAGCCGCAGCTGAACGTGCTTCGGACGCTATACCGGCTCCACCAAGGGAATAAGTCGGAGTACCGGTATTATTTGACTCCGAGGCACGGCGGCAGACTCGTCATCTGCCCTGACTCTATTAAGCACTGGCGAGAGAAGTGGTTCGTCGTGCGGAGTCGAGAGGCCTGGCCGATCCCCTCTGACTGGGTAGAAGGGGTGCCGAAGAGGGCGAAGGCGGTGCCGAAGAGGGCGAAGGCGGTGCCGAAGCTCTCAGTAGAAGAAGAAGAGGCGGTCCGGATCCTCCTTGACCGGCCGAAGTACGATTGGAGGGAGCTGACGGAGGACGTCCTCTACAAGGGAGGGCTCTGCCGCGTAGATCCCAGTACGCGGCTCTCGTCAAGTTCTTTTATCCGTACTCATTGCCTTGTTGTTTTTTATGCGCTAATCACCTTTTTGTTTTTGATGCAGAATCCATGGACTATGACGCGGTCTTGGCGCTCAGGGCAGGGCTTGCGAGCAAGGCGCCGAAGAAGCGCAAGAGGGTAGCGTCCAAGTTACCCCCGACCTCAAAGGCTCCGAGGATCACAGCCCCCATCGGGGAGGTGGAGATCCTTGACGACCCGGTCGTCACCGTGGCTGGGACTTCGGCTCCCGCACCTGTGGGGGAGTTCCCCATTGCCGCCGCTCTCGCCATGCCGACCCCGCCGCTGACCGTGGCAGGCGAGGAGCTCCTGACGGAGGAGCACAAGCGGATCCATATTCCGGACTGGCAAGTTCGGAAGCACGATGGGTTCCTCGGGAACTCCTTGGCGAGCATGCAGGCCATCAAGCATCTCGCCACCCCGAAGGACCGAGCCGCCATGGAGGCGGGGAGAGAGGGCGACGACGTGATCGAGATTGCTCGTTCGGCGGTATCGGTAAGCTTTTCCTCGTCTGTTGTATTTCTTGAATCACAAAATTTTTTCTAACTCTTTTAGCTCTTCTTTGCTGCAGATCATCGTCCACTTCGGCCACCTCACCGAGAGGCTGACAGCTTTAGAGAAAGAGCTGAAGCAGGAGTCCGACCAAGCTCGGAACGAAAAAGCTCAGATGTCGAACGAGCTCGACAAGCTCCGTGTCGAGCACGAGGGCAGGTCGGCGAGGGTCCAGCACCTCGAGGCCGAGGTGAAGAGGCTGGAGGGCGAGCTCCTTCGGCAGAAGGAGGGGTCGGCCAAGCAGTTGGCCGAGGTCGAGGCGGCGCAGGCGGCAGCCGTGAAGGCGGCGGAGGACGCGACCTTGGAAAAGGCCCAAGGGTTCCTCGCGCAGAATATGGCGAAGGCCTTCGCTGCCGCCCTCACACGGGTGTCGGAAGCGTACCCCGGGGTGGACGTCTCGGGGTGGCGGCTATTCCCCGGACACGTCGAGGGCTTCGACCCTGAGTCCGAAGGGGAAGAAGAGGAGGAGGGCGACGACGAAGCCGGCGCCGGGGCCGGGGCCGCTGATGAGGTCCCTAGCACCACGATTACTCTGCTGGCGGCGGCGTCTCCTTCGGCGAAGTCAACTCCCACCCTACCTCGTCGCTCGGGGAAAGAGGTCGAGCCTTGAATCCGCCTTTTGTTTTCTTGTTTTTGTTTTTTGTTTTTCTTTGCGAACTCTGTAATGCCTAATAGCGGACTGGCCACCGCTACTTTTTGACATTAATGAAAAGAAAGTTTTTGCAAGTGTTGATGTTCGGAAGTTTTTGTCTTTTGCCCCCTCTTTTGCCGAACATTCCCTTCTTGTTTTTAGAAAAGAAAATTTTTCCAAGTGTGGTGCTTCGGCAGTGTTCGACGTTTTTGCTGATTACTCCGATCTCTTTGCAGCTTATGGTGATCGCCCAAGACGTCGAGCCTTCGCGCTCGGATGAGGAAGCTCGAGCCGAGGTCGGCCTAGGGGCGACGAGGCTGTGTCTGGCGAGGTGCCGAGAGAGACTCTACGAGGTCGAGCTCGGATTGCGCCGAGCTGAAAGCGAGAGGACCCATCTCCAGCTCATCCTCGGCCGGCGAGATATCGAGATTCGCCGTTTGGAAAGCAGGATCGCCGAGCTTATCCCCGAAGGTGAATATTCGCCAACTGATTTCAGTAATGAGATTCGGGTTCAATGCATCCGTCATAACTTGTCCAAAATAACAGCGGAGAGAGACGATTTGCTTTCCGAGATACAACATCTTCAGTCCGTAGAGGCGAAGCTTCGGAGTGAGGGCGAGGAGCTGACGGCCGAGGTGGCCAAGTTGACGACCGAACGGGTACAGTTGACCGCCGAAGTCGAAGCGCTCAAGAGAGCGACGGTGGATAAAAGCATCGAGGTCACCCACCTTCGGCGCCTCATCGCCAGCCGATCTGGAGTGCCGGACTCCGCGATACCCCCACATTTCGAAGTCGACGTCAAGGACGACTCGTTGCGGGATCGGATCTCGGAGTTGGAGGCGGAAGTGGCCCGTCTTAAGCCGCATTCAGGGCCGATCAATGTTCGAAGCACGTCGTGCACTCGTGCTGAGAGTGAGCGGGGCATTACCTTCTATGAGATGGCGACCCGTCAGCGGATCGGCCAACCTAGTCCGGGGGACGCGCAGAGCTCGGTGGCAATTTCGTCGAGCGGAGCGTCCGTCGGAGTAGCTACTAGAAGTGGTGCCGAGGATACGTCTCAATTCGCCGGCTTGGGGTCGCACTCCGGAGACAAGCGTCGTCACTCTCGGGTGTCTTTGAAGCGGAATGCTCCGGCTCCAAAAAAGCGCTGAAGTCGTCGATTCCGCGAGCTTCTGTGTATTTTTTGTTTTTTTTTTTTTGCTAAGTGTAATAAGTCGGCATTGTAACTTTTTCTTTGACGAGTTGTAATCCTGCTGTGTTTGTCTTTGTACCGCATCTGTTTCATCAATAAAAGTGTTGTTGCCAAACTCGTGTGTTTTACTCTTGCGACTGTTGTCTGCTGTGCCGAGGCTTCTAAAGTGGGAGCGGTTCCGAATGTCGAGCTTCTTCCAGTTCGTTTAGGAGCGAACTTGCGAAGTAGCATCGAGCCAAGTGTCGGACTTCGGCGCCCTTGTTTGATCAGTTTAAAGGTTGTGGGAGCATTTCCGAATGGCGAATTACCCCTAGCTCGCTTAGGAGCGAGCTTGCGGAGTAGAATCGAACCAAGTGTTGGACTCCGAACCATTCAACGGCCGTGGAAGCAGTTCCGAATGGCGAGCTACTTCTAGTAGTTTAGGAGTGAACTTGCGAAGTAGAATCGAGCCAAGTGTTGGACTCCGGAACCATTGTTAGATTAGTTTAGGGTTGTGGGAGCATTTCCGAATGGCGAACTACCCCTAGCTCGCTTAGGAGCGAACTTGCGGAGTAGAGTCGAACCAAGTGTTGGACTCCGAACCATTCAACGACTGTGGGAGCAGTTCCGAATGGCGAGTTACTTCTAGTTCGCTTAGGAGCGAACTTGCGAAGTAGAATCGAGCCAAGTGTTGGACTCCGGAACCATTGTTAGATTAGTTTAAGGGTTGTGGGAGCATTTCCGAATGGCGAACTACCCCTAGCTCGCTTAGGAGCGAACTTGCGGAGTAGAGTCGAACCAAGTGTTGGACTCCGAACCATTCAACGGCTGTGGGAGCAGTTCCGAATGGCGAGCTACTTCTAGTTCGCTTAGGAGCGAACTTGCGAAGTAGAATCGAGCCAAGTGTTGGACTCCGGAACCATTGTTAGATTAGTTTAAGGGTTGTGGGAGCATTTCCGAATGGCGAACTACCCCTAGCTCGCTTAGGAGCGAACTTGCGGAGTAGAGTCGAACCAAGTGTTGGACTCCGAACCATTCAACGGCTGTGGGAGCAGTTCCGAATGGCGAGCTACTTCTAGTTCGCTTAGGAGCGAACTTGCGAAGTAGAATCGAGCCAAGTGTTGGACTCCGGAACCATTGTTAGATTAGTTTAAGGGTTGTGGGAGCATTTCCGAATGGCGAACTACCCCTAGCTCGCTTAGGAGCGAACTTGCGGAGTAGAGTCGAACCAAGTGTTGGACTCCGAACCATTCAACGACTGTGGGAGCAGTTCCGAATGGCGAGTTACTTCTAGTTCGCTTAGGAGCGAACTTGCGAAGTAGAATCGAGCCAAGTGTTGGACTCCGGAACCATTGTTAGATTAGTTTAAGGGTTGTGGGAGCATTTCCGAATGGCGAACTACCCCTAGCTCGCTTAGGAGCGAACTTGCGGAGTAGAGTCGAACCAAGTGTTGGACTCCGAACCATTCAACGGCTGTGGGAGCAGTTCCGAATGGCGAGCTACTTCTAGTTCGCTTAGGAGCGAACTTGCGAAGTAGAATCGAGCCAAGTGTTGGACTCCGGAACCATTGTTAGATTAGTTTAAGGGTTGTGGGAGCATTTCCGAATGGCGAACTACCCCTAGCTCGCTTAGGAGCGAACTTGCGGAGTAGAGTCGAACCAAGTGTTGGACTCCGAACCATTCAACGGCTGTGGGAGCAGTTCCGAATGGCGAGCTACTTCTAGTTCGCTTAGGAGCGAACTTGCGAAGTAGAATCGAGCCAAGTGTTGGACTCCGGAACCATTGTTAGATTAGTTTAAGGGTTGTGGGAGCATTTCCGAATGGTGAACTACCCCTAGCTCGCTTAGGAGCGAACTTGCGAAGTAGAATCGAGCCAAGTGTTGGACTCCGAACCATTCAACGGCTGTGGGAGCAGTTCCGAATGGCGAGCTACTTCTAGTTCGCTTAGGAGCGAACTTGCGAAGTAGAATCGAGCCATGTGTTGGACTCCGGAACCATTGTTAGATTAAAGAGTTAAAAGCAGAGAGATATAATAGCAGTGAAAATATGAAAAACTTTATTTATTAATATCTAATGATCGGCTGCTTCAAAAGTTGCTAGCCGTTATTACAATGAAAAAATAAAAGGAAAAATCACTACTAGTAAAAGGATGGGAATGGTTCGACATCTCGAGTTACTTAGAGAAGCGTAGTTGCCTTCTCTTGGTATTTCAAAAGATGGTCGGCATTCCAAGTCCTGGGAATTTCTCTGCCTTCGAGATCTTCTAGCTTGTACGCACCGGGGCGGATCACTTTTGAGATTTTGTACGGTCCCTCCCAATTCGGGGCCAGTTTGCTTTTCTGTCCGGGGAACGAGATGGCCAATTTTCGGAGGACTAGATCCCCTTCTTTGAGGTCCGTTGGGCGGACCCTTTTGTTGTATGCTAGCTCGATCCTTCTTCGGTAAGCTTGCTGGCGTATGGCAGCTCTCTCGGATTTCATCGATCAGATCTAGGCTTGCTCTGAGCTCTTTGGCGTTCTGCTCTTCTTCAAAGGCCATCAAACGAGGAGAGGGTATTCCAACTTCTAGGGGAATGAGGGCCTCGGACCCATATGTGAGGTTAAACGGGCTCTCGCCTGTTGGGATCCGCTTCGTGGTACGGTAGTTCCATAGCACGTTGGGCAGTTGATCGACCCACAAGCCCTTGGTGCACTTGTCTAGTCTCTTCTTGATGCCTGCGAGGATCTGTCGGTTGGCATTCTCGGCCTGGCCATTCGACTGAGGATGAGAGATGGAGGAGAATCGGTGTTGTATGGCGAGGTCCTCACATAAAGCTCGGAAGGCGGCCCCAGTGAACTGTGTTCCATTATCCGTGACTATGACTCGGGGAACGCCGAACCGGCAAATCACATTTTTCCAGAAAAATTGGACGACCCTATGCTCGGTGATTGTAGCCAGGGGCTCGGCTTCCATCCACTTAGAAAAATAATCGACTGCCACGACTAGGAACTTTAGCTGTCCGGGGGCTGGTGGAAACGGCCCTAGTAAATCCATCCCCCACATGGCGAAGGGGATCGGACTTGATAGGGAGGCGAGCGGTGCTTGTGGAAGGCATCGGATGTCGGCATACTTTTGACAGGAGCTGCGTTGCCGAACGTGTCGTTCGGCGTCCCGTAGGAGAGTGGGCCAGTAATACCCGTAGTTCAACACTTTGCGCGCTAGAGCCCTGGACCCAGAATGAGCTCTGCCGATGCCCTCGTGGAGTTCTTGCAGGGCGTAGTCGGCTTGCCCGGGGGAAAGACACCTTAGGTAAGGCCGACCGTCCACCTGGGTAAAGGAGCGTTTATATAAGATGCCTTCGATTAAAGTAAAACGCTCGGCTCGGGTCCTGATTCTTCTTGCTTCCCTTAGATCCTCGGGGAGAAGTCCGTCCCTCAAGAATTCGACAATGGGTTTCATCCAGTTGTCTTCGAGGAGGACGGGCAATGTTTCGGCGGAGTCGGGCGCTTCGTCCTCTATGCTCGGCTTCAGGAGGACTTCAATCAATACGGTCTGCTCCAGACCTTGAAGGGAAGAGGAGGCCAATTTGGATAGGGCGTCAGCCTGAGCGTTTTCTTCTCGGGGGATGCTTTGGATGAGGGCCTCTTCAAACAGCGCCATGAGGCTCTTAACTTTAGCCAAGTATTTGATCATCCTATCATCGCGGGCTTCATACTCGCCGTGGACCTAATTAACGACTAATTGGGAGTCGCTGAAGATCTGTAGACACCGTGCCCCTGCATTTCGGGCCATTCGTAGATCGGCTATTAGCGCCTCGTATTCGGCCTCGTTGTTCGAAGCTTTGAAATTTATACGGAGGGAGTATTGGAGGATGAAGTCGTCTGGGCCTGCCAGAATGACTCCTGCCCCGCTTCCCTCATTGCAAGAAGATCCGTCAACATAAATCGACCAGACCGGTGGTCCCTTCACTATCTGAGTGGGCTCAGGGATGGTGGTCTCAACTATAAATTCGGCCAGTGCCTGTGCCTTGATCGCGGTCCGAGGCTGATAAGTTATATCATGTTGGCTCAGCTCGATCGACCACTTCATAAGGCGTCCGGAAGTCTCGGGCTTGTGAAGAACTTGTTTCAGCGGCTGGTCGGTAAGAACGACCACCGAATGGGACTGAAAGTAGGGCCAAAGCTTTCTCGCGACCATTACCAGGGCATAGGCTATTTTCTCAATCTTCGGGTACCGGAGTTCGGCGTCCCGAAGTACTTTGCTGACGTAGTAGATGGGCTTCTGAGCCCTTTCTTCTTCTCTGACTAAGACCGCACTAAGCGTCTGTTCGGAAGCTGCCAGGTAGAGGTAGAGTGGTTCGCCAGGTATAGGTTTGCTGAGAAGAGGTGGATTGACGAGGTATGCTTTAAGCTGGTCGAATGAGTCTTGTTGCTGCTGCCCCCACTCAAATCCTTTAGCCCCCCTGAGGGCTTTGAAGAACGGGAGGCACTTTTCCCCGGACTTCGACAGAAAGCGCCCTATGGCGGCTAGGCGACCAGTCAATCTTTGAACTTCCTTGACATTTCTAGGAGGGGCCATGTCCAATATGGCCTTGATCTTTTCCGGATTTGCTTCAATTCCTCGTTGGCTAACCATGAAGCCGAGGAACTTCCCTGATGAGACGCCGAACGCACACTTGTTCGGGTTGAGTCTCATATTGTGTTTTCTCAAAACATCAAATGCTTCTTGGAGGTCGGCCACGTGGTCAATGCCTCGGATGCTTTTTACAAGCATGTCGTCAACGTAAACCTCCATGTTCCGGCCGATCTGGGCCTGAAAAACCTTGTTGACGAGGCGTTGGTATGTTGCACCCGCATTCTTGAGACCGAAAGGCATGACCCTGTAACAATAAAGGCCCTGGTCGGTAACAAACGACGTCTTCGGGATGTCTGAAGGGAACATTCTTATCTGATTGTAACCCGAGAAGGCATCCATGAAGCTGAGGAGCTCATGTCCCGAGGTTGCGTCAATCAGAGTGTCGATGCTCGGCAGAGGGAAGGGATCTTTGGGGCAGGCCTTGTTGAGGTCGGTGAAATCAATGCAAATTCTCCACGTCCCATTGGACTTTTTCACCATTACCACATTTGATAGCCATTCAGGATAGTTCACCTCCTGTATGAATCGGGCTTTCAACAGCTTGTTTACCTCCTCTTTGATAGCGAGCTGACGCTCGGGGGCGAACTTGCGCCTCTTTTGCTGAACCGGTTTGGATCCCGGGTCGACGCTCAGGCGGTGGACCAAGAGTTCTTCGGAGATACCGGGCATATCTGCTGCTGACCATGCAAAGAGGTCGTGATTGGCTCGGATGCATTTCACAATACCTGAGGATAGGGCGGACCTTGCTAATAAAGAACTTGCGGGTCGGCTCTTGTTCAGAGAAGAGCACCTCCTCCAGTTCATCCACCGGCTCGGAGGTCGGTCTCGCAGTATCTTGAGGAATCTCCAGAGTCTCTAAGGAGAGGACGGGTCCAAGGGTTGAGGTCATGTAGCACTTTCTGGCCGTCTCCTGATTGCCCCTTACTTCCCCGACCCCGGACCGGGTGGGAAATTTCATCTTAAGATGGTATGCTGAGGGGACAGCTTCCAGAGCTGCGAGGCCAGGCTGACCCAAAATGACGTTGTAGGCGGCAGGAACATCCACCACCATGAAGTCCATTGGCTCTGTTCGGGTGGTAGGAGTTTGGCCGGCAGTTACATCGAGGGTGATCACCCCTTCAATAGTTACCGGAACCCCCGTGAACCCATGGAGAGTGTACCCGGCGAGCTTGAGCCTGTCTCTGGAGAGCTTTAGGCCTTTAAAAGCGGAGAGGAAGAGGATGTTGACGGAGCTGCCGTTGTCTACTAAGATCCTCTCCACTTTGAAATTCGCCATGTGGAGACTAATGACGAGCGCGTCACAATGTGGGGTACGAACTCCCTCGAGATCTTCGTCGAAAAACGTGACTGGCACTCCGAGGCCTTTGGGAGGAGGGGTGGTTCGGACCGAGTTGACTTCTCTTATAAAGGCTTTCCGAGAGGAGTTCGAGGAGCCCCCCATTGGGCCCCCGTGAATGAGGTGGAGGACTCGCTCTTCCTCGAAGTCTGGCGTCTCTTCTCTTTCCGGACGCTTGTTAGCCCCCCGAGGCAGGGGAGGAAGTTCGGCTCGGTCTTTTCTTACGAACCTCGTCAGCTGCCCTCTCTGGATAAGGGCTTCGATCTCGTTCTTCAGGGCACGACAATCGCTGGTGTCATGCCCATGGTCCCGGTGATAACGGCACCATTTCTCTTTATCTCTTCTTTTGGCGGGAGTGTTCATCCTTGGAGCAGGGGGAATAATACCCTCCTTCTCGACCTCCATCAAAATGGTTGAGACGTCAGTGGTGAGGGGAGTGAACTTTTCGAACCTGGGGGGAGCTCGGTGCTGGCCGGCATTGTCCTTTTGGAGCTTCCTGGTTCCTTCCTCCTCTGTTCCCTTTCTCTTAAACCCGGAGGAAGACCCCTCCCAGTTTGGTCGCTGCTCGGCCTCCTCGGCCCGGATATACTTTTCACTGCGAAGTAGGAGGTTGGAAAAGTTCTGCGGAGGTTTCTTGGCGAGGGAGGAGCGGAGGTTGGAATTGAGGACATTAGATTGAAATGCTGCCGTAGCGACCGACTGGTCGAGGGATGCTATAGACCTGGCTTCAGCTGTGAACCTCTTCACATAGTCTCTCAGCTTCTCCCCCTTCTTTTGGTGGAGGTGCAATAGGGAGATGCTGGTTTTCTCAGCCCTACGGCTGCTTACGAAATGTGTGACGAAGAGGGTTTCGAACTGTTCGAAGGAGAATATTGAAGAGGGAGCGAGGCGAGAGTACCATTCTCGGGCCGGTCCCTTGAGAGTTGCGGGGAAGGTTTTGCAGAGGAGGGCATCAGAGGCTTGATGGAGGAGCATCAAAGTCTTAAAGCTTTCGATGTGATCAACTGGATCGGTCTCCCCGGTGTAAGTCTCGAATTGGGGAGGTTTGATACCGAACGACACAGGTGCATCCACTATGGTCCGGGAGAAAGGGGGCGGCTAGGACGTAAGGTTCTTCCCCTAAGCTCCTCTTCTCGGTCGATCTGACCCAGGCGCCTCTCTACTTCATGAAGACGTCGGTACATGGTGTCATCTCTCCGACGGTAGTCTGCCGAGCCTCGTGACTCGTCTTCGTATGAGGGAGAACGAAGGCTGCGGCGATGGTAACTTCGGGAGTGACGAGGACTTGGGGTACGCTGGGAGTTGGTAGGAGCAGGACGAGGAGATGGGGACCGTCGGCGAGGGCTTCGGACTGGAGGGGACGGGACCTTCGGCTCGTTAGGATTTTGACGGAGGTTGAGAGCCTGCAGGACGGTCGCTTGGAACTGCTGGAACTCGGCACGGGTGATTGGTGCCTCATTGTTCCTGGGCTGTTGCCGACCTGCGGGAGAGTGCCTTCTTCGGTAATGATCGGGGGACTCCTTCCTTCCTCTGCGGACGGGAGACCTGTAATACCGGCGGCGCGGAGACCGATCGCCCCGATGGTGTTGGCGGGAGGTTCCCTCTCGGGCCCGCTTTTCATCCAGATGGTGGCGGAGGTCATCCTCTTTCTGGCGGTTGAGGGCGGTATTGTGGCGGCCAGAGGCTCGGGGGTGATGGGAGGCCATAGAGTCCGTAGAGGCGTTGTGGATGGAGAGGTGCTCTTGGTGAAGGGGCTGTTTCTGAGGGTTAGGACCCTTTGGAGGCTACTGATTAGGAGGGGGAAGGTCCTGGTGAACCGGGTCTTCTGCTGTAGGGGGTAGCTGCCCTTGTTGTTGAGCAGGATTGTTGGGAACTTCTTGCTGCTGATCAGGGTTGGGCCCTCGGTTGGACCCCTTGATCTGACCTTCCGAGGCGGCATGGCTGGAGAAGACCTGTTTTCGGGGAAGAGGAGAAGTTCCTATTCGTTAGTTTCCCACAGACAGCGCCAATCTGTTGCCGCTAAATTTGGTGTGGGGGCAAACAGATGAATTTGTGGATTCTTAGGGAAACTGAATAGTAAACCTGTATACCTGTTCAGTCGGGCTTTGGTCGTCGATCTCGCCGTAGACCTGCAAAAAGTGCGAGACACCGGGGTTGTTCCCGGCGACGCACCCTCCGACGCTCAAGTCAGTAACCAGGAAGACTATGAAAGGGCGCAAAAACTGGTGGAAGATTGATTACCTCTTAATGGAGATGGATGGGGGGTATTTATAGGCGTCTTAAAGAACAGATTAGGAATGTAATCCCCGTGGTCTGATAAGAAATATTCTCCTCGTAAACAGATTAGTAATGTAATCTGATAAGGTATATTCCCCGTAATCAGATAAGGAATTTAATCCCCAAATCCCAGTGAAAAGATAGACGTACATCAGGGCCGTTGATCATGATTAACCAGGGACCCTGATTTTATCTTGCTGGAACGGGTGCGCAGCGGGTTAAAATCCGCACCCTCTTGCTGGTGGATTCATTCGTGGGTTATTGGGTCCTTGGGGAGAAGATCCAATACCCATTTTGGACCCTCTTGTAGGCGAAATTACCGTTTTACCCCTAGGTCCCCAGATTCGTGCCCGATTTGGACGGTCCCGATTAACCCCCGTTTTTTAGCCATATCAGCAGTGGTTTTCTATTTTGCCATTTTTAGCAAATATGCTATATTCGTTTCTCATATATGAGAAACAGAATAGCGATTCTCAAATTATAAAGGATGGAATATCATATACCGTCGCTCCCATTTTAATATATTTTAATCGCGTCAGACGGGGTATCATATATCGTCCCTCCGATTTTTTATTATTTTTATTTTTTTAAAAACTCCTCAGACAAGAGATCATATCCCGTCTGAGAGGTTTTCTTTTTTGTATTTTTCCTTTTTTTAAATTTTTTTAAACTCCTCAGACAAGAGATCATATCCCGTCAAAATCATACAAGAGATCATATACCGTCCCACTCAAAATTTTTTAAAAAAGCGAAGAATATAGCAAACAACCACTGCACCCTTCGATCCTATTTGCTATTACTGTAGCAGCCATTTTTGGCAAAATGGAAAACACCATTGTGGATGCTCTAATGGACTACACATATATACTAACAAACTGCATGAAGATCAAATTAACCTTAACTATCAAAACTACACATGCCCACCAGCACAAAACACAACAACTTAACAAACAACTTCTCGTCGGCAATAACACAAACATCCTACACGGTTCTCTCTAACAATCGGTCTATATACAACAATGCCCATCCCAAATCTACTTCCTAATCCACTATACATATATATCAAATCAACCTTAACAAACAAAACAACACATGGTCAACCCCACAAAATACAAACTTTAAACCAACAATTTCTTGTTGGCAATAACACAAACATCCTACATGATTCTCTCTAACAATCAGTACATCTACAACAATGCCCATTCATTATGTAACCCTCGTTTCCCATAATTAGTATTTTCTGCGTATTTTCTATAATTTGAACTTTTGTAAATTTATTTTTGTGTTAAATTCGTTTTGGATCTGTATTAAAGTATTTTCTAAACAGAAATTTTATTTATTTCGAATAATGTTGTATTTTGACCTTATCTTCGACATCTTATTGATCGGCTATTTATATTTGAGCTTAAAACAAATATATTATTGTTATTGGATTATTTTAATAAAATTTCTAAACCCGAATACTATTTTATTGTATAATTTATCACTATTATGATTATGATTATAAATTGTTATTTCATGATTTTCTATTTAAAATTCATATATTGGACTATTTTATTTTCATACTCGATCTGATTTTCTTGGCGAGTTCCATTTTATTTTAAATTCTTATTATTTCGATTGTGTTATTTATTTATCTAATTGGGTTGGAATTTTCGTTCATGAACTATCTTGTCTTTTATTGAGTTATCTATATTGTGGATTTTTGTTCATTTGAATTTAGGGTATTTTTATTTGAATCGTGTTGATTTTGATCTATCTCCTAATTGTACCCTATAAATACAACGCTACTGTAACCCTAATTTTTGCACACAAATCGAAATCCTAGACGCGCTCTCTCTCTCCTCCCGTTTCTCTCTCCTCTTCCTCTCTCCCCAACTGAACCCAACCTTTTCTTTCCCGTCCATCGTCCCCGGCGAGCCCCCACCTCCGGCGATGCACTCCGGCACCACCAGGCAAACCCCCCGACCCTCATCTCTCCCCTTGCCCCGTTCCCGATCGACAGCCAGCACACCCAATCCCGAATCCCCTTTCTCCCTCCTCGCCCATCAGCCAAACCCCAAACCCAACCCGGTCTTCTTCTCCAGTGGTGCTCCGGCAACAACCCACTTCGTCACCTCCAGCGCGCCCCGCCAGACTACTCCCCGACCTCCCCTTCTCCTTCCTCGACATTAAAAGTGAACCCAAAATCCCCTGCTGTCTTCCCCCTTCCCGATCGCCAGCCTATCAGCGCCGTTCGCCGGCGTCGACCCATGTCGACGCCCTCGCCGTAGATGCCGACACCGACGAGCCCCTTGGCCGTGCTCCCTCTCTCCCGCTGGCATCGCTGCTGCCTCTTTGCCATTGTTGCTTTGTTGCTGATTATTACTCTTGAAATTGATTGCACGTAGTTTATACGTGCTATTATTGGGGATTGCTAGTTCGTGAGTTCGTTGCTTCGGGATCGTTATCCTGTATTCTTGGTATTCGTTTTTATCATCTAACAGGCAAGTCACCGTCCACTTGAATTGCTATTCGTTTCAAATTCAAGTTTTATTGAAAATTCTTGCAAGTAGATCTTTTTGTTATCGTATTTCTCTTTGTTATCCCTTTCGTTGGGTTTATTGTGGGTTTACACGAGCTAACCCCAATATTCTTGACATCGTGCCAATTTGACTCTAAAGTTTGGATCTTTTATTAATGCATATAGAATTGTTAATAGGATTATTCATATAAGTCACAACACAAATAATTTATTGTAGAGACAATCGCTAGGTTGTATGTTGTTTGATCGTTTGGTAATTGATTGATGTTAGACTTGTATATGAGCGTGTTCTAATCTTTATTTATCATGTTTGGACACCTATCATGCTAGTTACACAAATTGTTGAATATAGAATAGAAACCCATCATGCTTAACTAATTTTATGTCCAAGAAATATACCCTAAGAACTATACATGTTGCTGACCTGAACTTGATCGCTGTTTTCGAAACAGTAAATGACCTTAAAATAAAATATTTTCTGAATCTGAAATGTAGCCCCGAATGTCTAGATGTCAATAACATTCAGAATTTTCGAATTCCGAGTTGTGTAGCAAGAGTTATGCCCGTTTTACTGCAGCTGTGTTTTTACATTCCAGAATTTTAGATCTCTCATTTTAATGTATTAATTATTCCTCTATCGTATCATTACATGAATTAATGAATGTATGTTGCATTGCATGTTCCCAATGAGTTATTGTCACTATTGTAATCGTCCTATCCATGTTATCAACCTATTGTTCCCCTATTGATACTATCGTTTACCGAAATGTCCATGAATTGCATATCGTATTATTGCATTGATAAATAATTAATAAGCCGGGGTTTAAGGGTTGACTTTTCGTAGTGGACAATATAGAGACTGTACTTGGAGGAGGGGCCCGTGTTTCCCTAAATAATGTTCCGGCTATTGTTTTATCGATGATTGTGGTTATGGCCGTAACCCAATCTATCGTGTATTGTATCGTTGCCGATGACCGTACCGTACACCGAAAGGTGAATAATGTTTAATGTTGAAGAGTACATGAACTATAGAGCCCACTACAAAGTCTAAAGCGAAATTGTTTGTATGTAGCAACCATGTAGTAAAAGGATGGATGCATGAAGTGCTACATTAGTTAGGATTTAAAATAATTAATAGACTTAAGGATCACACTACACCGACATTGCATATTGATCATCATTGTTCCTATTGATATCGAATATTGGCTAAGTATTACCGTTATTGATCATTGATTACTGTTACCGTATATTGCACCATTGTTTATAGCCAATTGCATCAATTATCATGATTTTTGTCCCATTTTATTGAATCCTATTGATCCATTGTTTCATTGTTATACCGTTATCCTATCGTTCTTTGCTTTCTCTACTTGCTGTCCATGACTTGCTCTAAGGACAATTATTTTTCTCTTTTTAGATGAAGTATTTACAGGTAATGAAGGAGAATTGCCTGCTGGAGTTGGAGAACAAACATCTTGAAGATTTCTGCTTTTAAATTGTTTATCGCTTTAAATGACTTAATGTACTGAGACTTGTATCTACTTTTGGATTGGGATTATTATTATTTTGGGCTTATGTCCCGAATTTTTATTATTGTTCCAGACGTTGGATTATTATTATTGTATTTGGATATTTATATTGCTTCATTCCAAGTATTTTTGTTCATGAGATCATTATTATTGTCTGCGCAAATGTTCTGTATTGTTTATGTTGTTGAGTTAATCGATTAAACAGCTTATGGGTGACGTTAGTCATTCGCTGGGCTTTTGTCATGTGCTCGTATTCCGTATTTTTGGGAAGCGGGGCGTGACACATTATCTTTCAAATTCACTGTCCACTGCATTTGATTCGACCACCAATCCCAAACCCACTTCCTAGTGCACTATACACACAGACCAACAATCACATGAATATCTAATTAACCTTACCTATCAAAAGCACACATGCCCAACCCAAAAACTAAACCAACAACTTCTCATTGGCAATAACACAAACATCCTACATGATTCTCTCTAACAATCGGTCCACCTACAACAAATTCATAATCCACTACTGTAACACCCCGTACTTAAGCGGATATATATATAATATTATATAAAAATATAATATATATATATATATATATATATATATATAATATAATATAATGATGAGATGGTTGAGATGAGTTAGATGGTGGCCCATAGATGATCCTATGGGAGATTGATGGTGATGATAGCCTATAAGATGGCTTATGGACCATATGCATTAATGAAGGGAAAATGAAAGAATGAAAGTGTGTGTACTGGTGGTGTTTGGGAGTGTTTGACCGTGGTTGACCTTGGGGGGAAAATGGTCCCATATCGTCGGTAAGAGAAGGAGAAAGAGAGATTATAATAGATTTCCAAATGATAAAGGTTACCTAAGGGTTAACCCACCTTTTGATGGTGCCTGTGGTGGGCGTACCTAGAGTTTTGTGTCTGTTCTTTCGCGTGCGCGCACATGTAACCGCTTGCGCAGCTGAACCGGACTCGGGGCGTTACAACTACATCGAGCACTAATCCCAAACCCACTTCCTAATCCACTACACACATCAAATTAACCTTAACTAACGAAACCCCACATGCCCAAGACCTCAAAACACAAAATTTGAAGCACCAACTTCACTTCAAGAATACAACAAACAACTCACATGCTTCTCTCTCGGAAGCCTAGTACTCGGCTCCGGCAGCTTCACAAGCGGCCCATCCCTGTCCTCCGTCGACGGCAAACTGAACAGCGCATTCGCCACTGACTGCACCAGCTCCGTCCCCCTTTTGAGGCACCCCTGTACCAATTCCTCCCTGAAATCGAAAATCAAAGAACTGGGTTATGATAAGAAGAGGGCGAAGAGCAGAAGCCCTCAGAAAAGAGGCGACCTTGACGAAGGGACATGGTTGAAATGGTGGGTCGGGTCGAAGGCCATGAGATTCCCCAAATCGACTTGGAAATTTGCGGCTTCCATCGTTGGGAGTCAGGGAATTGGAAAGAGGAGGAAGACGATGGGGGTTTTCTTCTGTTACTAGGGTTTTAACTTTCTTTCGGGTCGGTTTTGGGGTAAGTGTACCCGACAAGGATGGGCCGGGTGTCAGTTTGGAAAGTTGAGTTGGAGTGGGCTGGTAAAGGATTGGTGTATAAATCATGTTTTTTTCTTTGGGTTTTTAACATGTATGTATATAACATGCACCCCATAAATATGTATTTTTCATATTTATCCCTAACAATGTATGTTCCACTTCTGCTCTAGTTAAAAAAAATATACAGCTTTTCATATTTGGGTGGAGTATAGCCACCTTGTATTATTAATTAGTAAATAACGAGACAAATTCAGAAATCTTGTTTGTGTTTACTGTGTGATTCACTAGTTGCACCATTCTATTTTTTGTTTTCCTTTATGCTTAGAGGACGTTTGATACGCGCTAATATACAATAAAATCTAGGATTGTCCTCTAGATTACCTGGTTTAGTAAGATATGAGTGGACTTTTAAAATTATTTGTTGAAAAGTATATACATTTCTCTTTAAAATGATGAGATTTGTGGATTCGTCCACATAAAAAATAATTGAGATGATCACGTTACAAAATCACCACCCAGAATTTTGATAATCTTTCTGTCTTATCATGTTGCCGCTCTATGTTTCCTCCAATAAATTTGTTACTCTGTCTCATCGAGGTGCGATTTGTGCATATCTCTAATCTCTAATCTCTAATATTATAATGGGAGAGTTGGTGTTGTCATTTGTAAACAACTTGTAATTTGTAGACATTCATTCAACTATCTAATCTCAACCATTTATTTTTAAATGAGATTTATATTAACCATTTATTTACTCAATTGTTGTTGGTTACCATAATACTCTCAAAGTTCAAATTTATTTACGACATAATTATTTACAAAGTGTCACTCATATAAAATAAAAGTTTGTGCCACTAAGGGTAATTTGTAAAGAGTATGCGATGAGTAAAGGGAGGTCTCAGGTTCGATGCCAGATTACGTCTTAGTATTTACTTAATTAAATAAAAATTTATTAGGACGTGCTTCGCACGTGCAGATACTAGTTTATATATAAAGAGGACATCCAATTAGAAACGGTACATAACTAAATAAGTATGATATATGTTTCAGTATGATGTATAAATTTTAACAATAATATTCACCATTATTAACATAAAAAATTGAAGGGAAAACCCTATGTCTACTAAGTCATAAATAATATATTCCATTGATAATTATAATTCATGTATGACTAAGATCATGTATTTGTACTTCGTGCATTTCATTTTTTTTTCTTTTGGTTGTGTTTTTTATCTACCTAATTGTAATATTTTAGAATCATAATGTAACTTTTTTAGTCATTTATTTGTTACTGTACTCAGCTTTTATAAGATACTAGTATAATGTACATGTGATACACGTCTAAAAAAATAAAGTCATCAAATTAAATGAATATATATTGAATAAGAAACAAAATAGTTTATATTTGAATGTTTTGATTTTGGCTACATGTGCGGTGCACATTTATATTTGTTGGATATAGTTTGGACGTGTATTATACGTGTTTATATAGTTACAAAGTTAGGGTTTTTTTGTTACAAATCCCAACTCTCCCATTAAAAAAGTAGAGATATATCAATATTTGTTTTGCACGTATCACGTATATGCATCAATTTCTAAAGTAGATAATATATTGTTTTTTTTTTTAAGCCAAAAGGGTATTTTTGGTAATGATTACTATAGAGAATGATTGATGGAAATTAATTTGTCTATATCAAACAAAGGAATAAATTTTTTTCCTAGAATGCAATGTCTTATACCGAATGCAGCATTGCAATATTTCTGAAAATCATGATTTATATCCTCACATTTTCGAGAATCCGCCAATTCCAATGAATTATCCAATCCGCATACCACACGCCCCTTTAGATTATATGTCAGTAGCCTGATGGAAGTAGGATTTGAAATACCATATTATTGTCCACTTCGAAGAGAGGTTATCTTTAAGGGCCCATAAGGATAAGTTAATGAAATAGTGACCATCCACATAGTCCTGATTGCAAAATGATAGGTGAACTTGTTTATTTCGAATATTCGATATCATATCAGCACATAGTTTTTATATTATTCATCCATACTAATCACATTGCCGACCTCATTATGCCTACATTGGCTTATGCAGCAATCAGTAATCCAGCAATTAATTTATGCAGAAACGTGATGTTATGAAATTGAAGCTTTAAAGAATTGTAATAAGCATGCAGCAAATATAGGTTTTTCTTTGCTGTAAAGCAACTGGAAAGGCAGACTTGCAAGCGATGATTGTGTAAGCATCAAAACCATACCTGCTATTCCTACAATGAGTCTGAAAACTTTAACATTTCAGCCAATAGCGCGTCGAAAAGTCAGAAAGCTAGACATAGATAGTGCCCGGAACACTGAAATTGTAATTGCCCCATTTACAGTTCCCCAGCTTTGCATTGCTGCAATCCTGCAGCTTCGCTTTGCTGGAATTCTCTGCAAACTGTATGTTTGGTGCTGAACATGTCACAGAATTGATCATGACAGTTGTGACTAGAATTGTACTATAAACAATCGTCGATATGATTAGTTTATAATTCTGTTAGGCGGAAAGTGATAAAATCCGAATCCGAACAGAAATCAGAATACAGCTGCGTTCATGCGAAACTGCTGACTGCAATCCTGCAAGGGAAAAAAAACACATAAAAATAATCGAAAGATAGCAGGTGGCAAGAAACCTAGCTAGTGGATGAAGCATTCAAAACTCCGAGTCTGGAAGCCAATTGGCAAACACTAGATTTGATCTGATCATTTGGATCTATCCCAGTTCTGAAGCACTAGCAATTAAACAAGAGGAATTGGCCCTGATCTCTAAATATTTAGTTTATCTTTTGGTCAAATATTAATCTATCTATAGTTAATTGCTGGCAATGCCTATCAATGACTCCCAATGTGTAGGGTGATTGGATCCCTTCTTTTGGTTGTCAACTTTTTCTATTTTGGAATGCTTGCTAAGCTAGGGTTCTTGAGGTTATCGACATGAAATGGCTTCTTATATAAGTTATGGCGAAGCTTAACTTCTTGTTCACTTCATCATCGAAACCTAAGTATAAATTGATCAAGTCAAGCAACAGAAAACAAAGGTTTTCATATATTGTCTTCCTCTTATCCTTTTCTAGCTCTTCATCATGAGGCATTTTGTTGTAGCAACTCTGTTATGTTTGGGCTTGTTCGGGCAAGTGATGCTCGTCTGTGGCAATGTGGGCACTGCACTCCCCTACGGTCCTCCATATACTCGTAAGCCTGTCCACATCATTTTAACTTTAAGTCATCGAACAAAAAGACTTATATCAATGATATACAACAATTAGGTTGAAATCGACCCATTTTTTCCCTTCAAATGCAGCTACACAGTGTAACGGTTATAGCCAAGACCAGTTCCCCCCGGGCAACATGTTTGCTTCAGTATCCCAAGGGCTTTGGGACAACGGTGCTGCCTGCGGTAGGACCTACAGGTTGACGTGCCTGAGCGGGAGCACCATCCGTCCGTGCAAGCAAGCAACCATCAACGTGCAGGTGGTCGACCTTTGCACGGGAAATCCTTGCCCTGCCAATATCCTCTTGTCGAGGGATGCCTTCTCTGCCATCTCAACCAACTCCAACGCAAGAATCAACATAGAGTACATCCAGTAAGTGCATTGCATAGAGATTATGTACTTTAGATTCTTTGCCTTTTGGTTAAATGTGATCTTTGATGTTTGTCATCTTTCTTGTGCAGGATTTGATGATCGGCTTGGGACCTCATCGGTAAACAATGTTTAGGAATGAATGTATTTGACAATTGATCACAGTATCAAACATGGATCGTTGGGCATAATTGTACCTCTTGTAATAGGAAGAAAATAATATGAATTCTGCTATATATTTATCATTCAGAACTATTAAAGTGTGTGGATTAAGTTTGATTGATGACCGTTTTTTAGAGAACAAAATGATATAATGGAAGAAACTATAAGAAGAACATACAAGACATAGATGGTAAGGTTCACATGCAATTTCGTTCAAAGTTCAGATTTGTATATTCAGATGATTTGTAAGAGGAATTTTCCACCAAGAAAACAATGGTCGATTATCCATAATCCTAACATATTAATGCAATTCCCGTTCCTTATTCCGTTAGAAATCGCATGTCTGTAATGTATTTAGTGAACCCAATGCATTTTCGCTAGTTATAATAGTACAGATTATCTTTCGTGAAACCACATTATCCAGTAAATAATATCATATAGTAAGATCAAATTAAGGCATACTATTGTAATTCACCCCTGAATCATGATAAGCTGATCCTCCTCCCTCTCCACCGAGCAAATAAAGAATGCAGAATAGCACGTGTGTTCGATATATATATATAAGAAATAACAATGTGCGCATTCATGCCAACAAGTGTCTCAGTATATGGAATGTTCGGTGGAAATGTGTCTGAAACTGAATCAGCATTTGAGTAGCATTCCTAATGCTATATGATGTGGGATCTCTCCTGTGTTATATATATAATACTCAACTAGAAAGAACAATCTGATCTCATCTCTGATTACGCATGTATGACCGATACTGCAGCCTCAATGTCGTACAGCTCTTGAAATCCTTCACTTTACTGATGTGTCAGTCATTTTCTATAAAACTGCTGGCACGTACCACCCTCGATCCATGATTTCGACCACAAGATTAAAGTTTCAGGTCATGGCTTTCCTATTCTTCGTGCAGTCATGCCTACTAGAAGCCTGATATTGGCCTCTCACGATCGGTCACTTAGATAAGAAAATGACCACTTAGACATGGAGCGAAGTAGCTAGATTAGGTACAGCTTAAAATGACCACTTAGACATGGAGCGAAGTAGCTAGATTAGGTACAGCTTATTCGATCGACTAAAAGGCAGTTCATAAGTTATTTTTTTCAAACCGATCGAAACTGTAATATCAAACTTGTTTCTACCAATTCTCTAGTATTCTGTTGCTTATCTCTTACAGTGTTTCTTTCTGTGCAAAAGACTGAGCATACAAATAAGTATACGGTCTCCTCGAAACGATTTTCTTGAATTTTGAGGAGATCATGCAAGTCATGTAGGTCCCGCCACAAAAGAGCATGCACTCATGCATGCAACGTTTGGTGCATGCTGATGCATGACAACGTTTGATGCATGCATGGTGTCTCTTCCGAAGCATGGTGTCTTTTCCGAAGCATGGTGTCTCTTCCGAAGCATGGTGTCTCTCCCGAAGCATGGTGTCTTTTCCGAAACATGGTGTCTCTTCGAAAGCATGGTGTCTCTTCCCCTCCTATAAATTCTCACTATTTTCTTCATTTGAAGATACACTCAACTGAAGAGAAAAATAGAGATTGATAGCCACAGAGAGCTTATAAAGTATTGAGAGTTTTTTTGTAAATCTTTTGAGATTGAGAAATAATATTTGTGTTGTTTTCTTCTCAAATTTATCTCTGTTGTTTTTCTCACGATCCCAACAAGTGGTATCAGAGCGAGATTGAGTTGTTGAGTGCCAAAAGCCTTTGCAGATCAAGATGTCGATGGAGGAATCAATATCATCATCATCATTTGGAGCCATGATCAAGCTTACTGCCACCAACTATACACTCTGGAGACCTCGGATGGAAGATCTCCTAAGTTGTAAAGATCTCTTTGATCCTATTGAGGAGAAGGGAGAAAGACCTGAAGCTACCAATGAGGCGGACTGGAAGAAGATGAACAGGAAAACGATCGGTCAGATTCGACAGTGGATCGATCACAGTGTCTTCCATCATGTTGCCCAGGAGACGGATGCTTTTGCCCTTTGGAAGAAGCTGGCGGATATGTACCAGGCCAAGACAGCTCGAAATAAGGCCCTGCTGATGAGACGGTTGGTGAACCTGAAGCTACAGGGAGGAACTTCTGTAGCAGAACACACCAGCGAGTTTCAGAGCCTGGTGAATCAGCTATCTTCAGTGGAGTTACCACTTGAAGATGAGTTACAGGCACTTCTACTTCTCAGCTCTCTTCCAGACAGTTGGGAGACATTGGTGGTCTCCCTCAGCAACTCGGCTTCGACTGGCAATCTTACCATGTCTATGGTTAAGGATGCCCTATTCAATGAGGAAGCTCGAAGAAAGGACGTTGGCACAGAAGCACAAGCCTGCGTCACAGAAGTCCGTGGGAGACAGCGAGAGGAAGATCGAGGCAGGTGGAGAGGCAGGAGCCAAAGCAGAGGCAGATCGAGAGGCAAATCAAGTGATGGGAGGAGGCCTGCATACAACTGCCATCACTGTGGCAAACCAGGCCACATGAAAAGAAATTGTTGGAAGTTACAAAAGCAAGGCGGTCAGGGAAGGTCACAACCAAAGAAGGAAGGAGATGCACAAGTCACAGTACTAGAAGATGTGGCTCTTTGCTCTCATGAGGATGAGACATGCCTCCATGTGTCGAATCAGGGCGTAGAATGGGTGGTAGATACTGCAGCATCTTGCCATGCCACTCCTCGAAAGGACATCTTCACGACGTACAAAGCTGGAGACTTTGGCTCGGTGAGGATGGACAATTCTAGCTTTGCTAAGATTGTCGGAATTGGTGACGTTCGGATGCAGACTGATGCCGGGTGCACAATCACACTGCAGGATGTTCGCCATGTACCTGAACTTCGACAAAATCTTCTTTCGGTGAGAGCCCTAGATGAAAAGGGCTATGATAACCGTTTTTGCAATGGCTCGTGGAGGATGCTGAAAGGTGTAATGGTGATCGCTCGTGGACATCTCTGCAGCACTTTGTACAAGACTCATGTGAAGATCAATGTGGAGAGTCTCAATATTGTTGAACATGAAGCTTCGCAGAAACTGTGGCACTAGAGACTCGGTCACATGAGTGAGAAAGGTTTATCAACCTTGATGAAGGAAAATCTTATCTCCATTACCAAGAATGCAGAGCTTCAACCTTGCAGCAGCTGTTTATTTGGCAAGCAGCGAAGAGTCTCTTTTAGTTCCTCTTCGACAAGGAGATCAGAGTTGCTCAGTCTGATACATTCTGATGTTTGCGGTCCCATGGAGGTGGAGTCGCTAGGCGGTAACAAATACTTTCTGACATTTATTGATGATGCTTCTCGGAAGGTGTGGGTGTATTTTCTGAAGACAAAAGATCAGGTCTTGGAAAGCTTCAAATCATTTCATGCCATGGTAGAGCGTGAAACGGGGAAGAAGCTGAAGTGCCTCCGCTCAGATAACGGAGGTGAGTATACATCCAGGAGTTTTGATGCCTATTGCAAGAGTCAGGGCATTCGGCACGAGAAGACGGTTCCACGTACCCCGCAACACAATGGGATAGCAGAAAGAATGAACCGAACAATCATGGAAAGAGTCAGAAGTATGCTCATCACCGCAAAGCTGCCAAAGCCATTTTGGGGAGAAGCTGTTCGCACCGCCTGCTACTTGATCAATCGTTCTCCATCAGTCCCGCTGAATTTCAACATCCCGGAGAAGAAATGGACCGGCAAAAACCCCTCCTACTCTCACCTGAGGACATTTGGATGTCTGGCTTATGCACATGTCTCAAAGGAGCTCAGGCAGAAGCTCGATGCGAGAACCACTCCATGCATTTTCATAGGCTATGGAGACGAGGGTTTGGATACAGGCTATGGGATCTAAAGACGAAGAAGCCCATCAGAAGTAGAGACGTGGTGTTCCATGAAAATCAGACATATGGGGACACTGAAAAGCCTACAATTGCTGAAAGTCCTCTCAGTACTCAGGACTTTGTTCCAGATACAGTACCAGTACAAGCTGCCGCAGATGATGATGTGTCTGATCAAGAACTAGAAGCAGAACCAGAGGAGGAGGAAGAAGGGATTGATGAGCCTGGGGAGCCGCAACCTTTCACAGCTGCAGAACCAGTACAAGATAATGATACACCACCTGAGACGAGTGAGCCTCAGCTACGTAGATCTGAAAGAGGCCATGTTCCGTCTACTAAATATCCAGAATCAGAGTACATTCTTCTTACTGATGAAGGGGAGCCAGAGAATTTCCAGGAAGCATTATCTCATCCAGACAAAGACAACTGGCTGCACGCTATGCGGGATGAGATGGACTCTTTAGAGAAGAACCAAACTTACGATTTGGTTAAGCTTCCAGGAGGGAAGAAGGCACTAAAGAACAAGTGGGTATTCAAGCTCAAGAAAGATGGCAGCGGAAAGGTGGTGAAGCACAAAGCTCGGCTAGTGGTCAAAGGATTCCTTCAGAAGAAAGGCATCAATTTTGGTGAGATTTTTTCTCCAGTTGTAAAGATGACTTCAATCCGAGTCATGCTCGGATTAGCAGCTAGCCTAGACTTGGAGCTTGAACAAATGGATGTGAAGACTGCATTTCTTCACGGTGATCTGCATGAAGAAATTTACATGGAGCAGCCAGAGGGATACGAGGTTCCAGGGAAAGAGAATCTCGTATGTAAGCTGAAGAAGAGTTTGTATGGCCTCAAGCAAGCACCAAGGCAATGGTACAAGAAGTTTGATTCATTCATGGTGAGTCAAGGCTACAAGAGGACTGCTGCAGATCAATGCGTCTACATTCAAAGGTCCCCTGATGAAAATTTCATTGTACTGTTACTATATGTCGATGACATGTTGATCGTCGGACAAGATGCAGTGAAGATCAGACAGCTAAAGATAGAACTCTCTAAGGTCTTTGATATGAAGGACCTTGGGCCAGCTCAGCAGATTTTAGGTATGAACATCTCTCGAGACAGAAAGGCCCAAAGATTGTGGTTATCTCAAGAGAAATATGTTGAACGGGTGATCAAGCGATTCAACATGGAGGGTGCCAAGCCAGTTAGCATCCCACTGGCTAATCATTTCAAGTTGAGCAAGAGTTCGTGTCCCTCATCCAGGAAAGAGATCGAGGAAATGGAAGTTGTGCCTTATTCTTCAGCGGTTGGAAGTCTGATGTATGCAATGGTGTGTACGAGGCCGGATATTGCACATGCAGTGGGTGTGGCAAGCAGATTTCTCTCCAATCCAGGAAATGAGCATTGGGAGGCTGTTAAGTGGATTCTCAGGTATCTTAAGGGTACTTCAAAGATATGTTTGTGTTACGGGGGAGCTGATCCGGTTTTGGAAGGCTATACAGATGCAGATATGGCCGGAGATCTTGATGGTAGAAAATCGACTTCTGGTTTTATCTACACTTTTGCAGGGGGGGCTGTGTCATGGCAGTCAAGGTTGCAGAAGTGCGTTGCACTATCTACGACAGAAGCAGAGTACATTGCTGCCGCTGAAGCTGGCAAGGAGATGTTGTGGTTAAAGCGATTTCTACAAGAACTCGGGATCAAGCAGAATGACTACAAGGTACATTGTGACAGTCAGAGTGCTCTGGATTTGAGCAAGAATTCAATGTACCATTCCCGAACAAAACATATTGATATTCGCTATCACTAGATACGCGAGGTGATGGATCAACAATTGTTGAAACTGATGAAGATCCACACGAAGGAGAATCCAGCAGACATGTTGACAAAGATTGTGTCTCGGGAGAAACTAGAGTTATGCAGAGACATAACTGGAATGGATGAGAGATGACGATTGGTGCAGATGTGGCGTGAGGGGGAGAATTGTAGGTCCCGCCACAAAAGAGCATGCACTCATGCATGCAACGTTTGGTGCATGCTGATGCATGACAACGTTTGATGCATGCATTGTGTCTCTTCCAAAGCATGGTGTCTTTTCCGAAGCATGGTGTCTCTTCCGAAGCATGGTGTCTTTTCCGAAGCATGGTGTCTCTCCCGAAGCATGGTGTCTTTTCCGAAGCATGGTGTCTCTTCGAAAGCATGGTGTCTCTTCCCCTCCTATAAATTCTCACTATTTTCTTCATTTGAAGATACACTCAACTGAAGAGAAAAATAGAGACTGATAGCCACAGAGAGCTTATAAAGTATTGAGAGTTTTTTTGTAAATCTTTTGAGATTGAGAAATAATATTTGTGTTGTTTTCTTCTCAAATTTATCTCTGTTGTTTTTCTCACGATCCTAACAAGTCACACAGGTTTAAGAAGACACAATGACATATATCCTCCTGCTGCGTTTTATATGATATCATGTGCCATCAACGATTTCTTTTTTCACACCGAAAAGTCAAACATAAATTTCTATTCTATTTTCATTTTTGTATAGCTAATTTGGTTCAATAGAAGTTCATGTAAATAAAGATTAGTACGATGTAAAAGATTGAGCATACAAATAAGTATACGATCTCCTCAAAACGATTTTCTTGAATTTTGAATTTTGAGGAGATCATGCAAGTGACACAAGTTTAAGAAGACACAATGACATACATTCTCATGCTGAGTTTTATATGATATCTTGTACCAGATTGGATCAACGATTTCTTTTTCACACTGAAAAGTCAAAACATAAATTTTCATTTTATTTTCATTTATGTATAGCTAATTTGGTTCAACAGAAGTTCATGTAAATAAAGATTAGTACGATGTAAAAGATTGAACATACAAATAATTATACGGTCTCCTCAAAACGATTTCCTTGAATTTTGAATTTTAAGGAGATCATGCAAGTGACACAAGTTTAAGAATACACAGTGACATTCTCATGCTGCATTTTATATGATATCATGTACCAGATTGGATCAACGATTTCTTTTTCACACGGAAAAGTCAAAACATAAATTTACATTCTATTTTCATTTTTGTATAGCTAATTTGGTTCAATAGAAGTAAATAAAGTATAGTACGATGTAAAAGATTGAGCATACAAATAAGTATACGGTCTCCTCGAAACGATTTCCTTGAATTTTGAATTTTGAGGAGATCAAGCAAGTGACACAAGTTTAAGAAGACACAATGACATACATCCTCATACTGTATTTTATATGATATCATGTACCATATTGGATCAGCGATTTCTTTTTCACACCAAAAAGTCAAACATAAATTTCCATTCTATTTTCATTTTTGTATATATAGTTTGGTTCAATAGAAGTTCATGTAAATAAGGATTAGTACGATGTAAAAGATTGAGCATACAAATAAGTATACGGTTTCCTTGAATTTTGAATTTTGAGGAGATCATGCAAGTGACACAAGTTTAAGAAGACACAATGACATACATCCTCATGTTGCGTTTTATATGATGACATGTACCAGATTGGATCAACAATTTCTTTTTCACACCGAAAAGTCAAAAACATAAATTTCCATTATATTTTCATTATTGTATAGCTAATTTGGTTCAATAGAAGTTCATGTAAATAAAGATTAGTACGATGTAAAAGATTGAGCATACAAATAAGTATACGGTCTCCTCGAAATGATGTCATTGAATTTTGAATTTTGGGGAGATCATGCAAGTGACACAATTTTAAGATGACACAATGACATACATCCTCATGCTGTGTTTTATATGATATCATGTACCCGATTGGATCAACGATTTCCTTTTCACACTGAAAAGTCAAAACATAAATTTCCATTCTATTTTCATTTTTGTATAGCTAATTTGGTTCAATAGCCATGTAAATAAAGATTAGTACGATGTAAAAGATTGAGCATACAAATAAGTATACGGTCTCCTCGAAACGATTTCCTTGAATTTTGAATTTTGAGGAGATCATGCAAGTGACACAAGTTTAAGAAGACACAATGACATACATCCTCATGCTGTGTTTTATATGATATCATGTACCAGATTGGACCAACGATTTCTTTGTCACACCGAAAAGTCAAAACATAAATTTCCATTCTATTTTCATTTTAGTATAGCTAATTAACATAAATTTCCATTCTATTTTCATTTTAGTATAGCTAATTTGGTTCAATAGAAGTTCATGTAAATAAAGATTAGTACGATGTAAAAGATTGAGCATACAAATAAGTATACGGTCTCCTTGAAACGATTTCCTTGATTTTTGAATTTTGAGGAGATCATGCAAGTGACACAGGTTTAAGAAGACACAATGACATACATCCTCATGCTGCGTTTTATATGATATCATGTACCAGATTGGATCAACGATTTCTTTTTCACACCGGAAAGTCAAAAATATAAATTTCCATTCTATTTTCATTTTTGTATAGCTAATTTGGTTCAATAGAAGTTCATGTAAATAAAAATTAGTACTATGCAAAAGATTGAGCATACAAATAAGTATACGGTCTCCCCGAAACGATTTCCTTGAATCTTGATTTTTTAGGAGATGATGCAAGTGACACAAGTTTGAGAAAACACAATGACATAGATCCTCATGCTGTGTTTTATATGATATAATGTACCAGATTGGATCAACGATTTCTTTTTCACACCGAAAAGTCAAAACATAAATTTCCATTCTATTTTCATTTTTGTATAGCTAATCTCTACTATTTTAATGTGACAGTTTGTCACCAAACAAATTATATTTGTAACCAAACAAATACGTGTCATGCACGTGCATAACTAAATAAAGGAGGCCTTAGGTTCGATGTCAGACAACATCGAAATTTTTAAAAATATATATATCTTTACTATTCTAATGTGAGAGTTTGTCACCAAACAAAATTTATTTGTAACCAAACAAACACGTGCAATGCACATGCATAACTAAATAAAAGAAAATTTAGGTTCCATGACAGACAACATCAATTTTTAAAATCTATATAATAAATTTCAAAGAAAGTTATCAAGTGGCTCACAATCAATCCTCCCTAAAATCAAAGGCCTAGATCAAACCTCACAAAACATATTTTCCCTCCAAAATTTTAAACCCAAAAATCAAAATTTGTCCCCCAAAACTAAAAAACTTACTTTATTACCATCTTTCTCCCCCTCTTCACTTTTTCATATTTCTCACTTTATCTCTCTCCCTATCTATATCTTCCATTTTTTTAATTTACTTAGAAATTTAGATTTTCAGAATTTTAATTTTTTTTTGCACATGTTATATTGAAAATAGTAAATATATCTTTAACTCCACACGTAAAGTTCTAAGAAGTTTGATTTTATACCCCCATTTATAATTATTTTTCGACGTATACTAACGGAAACATGGATTTTTATTTACAACTAATTATTGTCATACTATTCAAACTTGAGCTACATAATTGTTGTTTTACTGTTTATAGGCTTTTCGTATTTTGTATCGTTTCAAAAACGTGCCGTAGGCACGTGCCCACGGGCAAATCTAGTATATATATATATATATATATTTATAGAGATGCTCATCACATGTAAATTAACTAGGTTTGCCCGTTGACACGTGCCTACGACACGTCTTCGGAATGGTACACCTTGTTTGTTCATAGAAAATAGTTTTGGAGGTCCAGCAAATTAATTGAAGTAGTAAACATATTATATGAGAAACTTTTGGAGCTCCAGCGAAAAACATATTATATAATTTTTTTGATTTTTTAAAATAATTGTAAAGTTTTTAAATTTTTTAGTTTTTAAATTTTTTAAAAAATTTTTAAACTTTTATTTTCTGAATTTTTTGAATAGAAGAGGGGGGGAGAGAGAGAAAAAAATAATTAAATAAATATAGGAGTTGTTTTGGGTGGGGGATTTGAATTTGAGTTTTGGGGGAAAATTTTTGGAAGGAAAAATATGTTTTGTGAAGTTAGATCTAGGCTTTTGATTTTTTGGGAGATTGGAGGAGAGCCACTTGATAGCTTTCTTTGTGTTTTATTATATAGATATAGATAGTTTGGTTAAATAGAAGTTCATGTAAATAAAGATTAGTACGATGTAAACCTTTGTTATGAAGTAAAATATTAATATCCACCGTCCATCTTAACCCACAAATTCAGTCAACGTAGATCAACTGTCAGATAACTGCCACGTGTCCTCCCAGTCACTTTCACGATATTTTAGATCAAAGTTGTCTCCTTTCTTATTTTTGCTCCTTCAACCTCCAAAATATCGCCTTTTCTCCCAAATTGGGAGATTCCCAAACCCTAATTGCAATCCCCAAATCAACCACCAACCCGTTGTCAAAATCTCTCCTTTACCTCATATTCGAGCTCCCCACATCCGCAAACCCTAACGCTAGATTCGATCGACCGATGGATAGCAACAAAGATGACGCCTTGAAATGCCTCAAGATCGGCAAGGATGCTCTAGATTCCGGCAATCGGGCACGTGCCCTCAAATTCCTCGAAAAAGCCCAGCGCCTCGACCCTTCCCTCCCCATCGCTGACCTCCTCGTCGCAGCTCAGGAATCGGAGCCCAACCCCCCAACCCCCAACGAAACTTCAAATGTCGGATCTTCATCCTCATCGTCGCCGTCGTCTTCGTCCACTACTAGATCCAGGGTTAGGGTTTCCGCCGCCGCCGCTTCAAAGGATTACACCGAAGAGCAGTTGACGGTCGTTCAGACGATCAAGAAACAGAAGGATTACTACCAGATTCTAGGTTTGGAGAAGAGTTGCAGTGTCGAGGATGTGCGGAAGGCGTATAGGAAGTTGTCGTTGAGGGTGCACCCTGATAAGAACAAGGCACCGGGGGCTGAGGAGGCATTTAAGGCGGTGTCCAAGGCTTTTCAGTGTTTGAGTAATGAGGAGACGAAGAAAAGGTATGATATTGTTGGGTCGGAGGAGGAGAATTATGGTAGGGTTCCGGCGAGGGGGTATAGTCATGGGCATTCGCATGGGTTTAATGGGTTTTACGAGGATGAGTTTGATCCGAACGAGATTTTTAGGAACTTTTTTTTCAATGGGGGCCCACAGGCAGCTACTCCGTTTGGGACGACGTTTCATTTCAGGACGGGTGGAATGGGGGCGCAACCGCAAGGGAATGCAGTGCACGGGTCGGGTGGGTTTACGATGTTGCTGCAGATGTTGCCGATTGTGCTTTTGATTTTACTGAACTTTTTACCGGGGAATGATCCGGTGTATATGTTGTCGAGGAACCATCCTTATGAGTATAAGATTGAGACACCGAGGGGGGTGCCTTATTTTGTGAAGTCGTCGGCCAAGTTTGAGCAGGAGTATCCGTATAATAGTTCGGAGAGGTTGGGTTTGGAGCAGCGGGTTGAGAGGGAGTATGTTGGGGTGCTTACGCAGAATTGTAGGGTTGAGTTGCAGCGGAGGCAGTGGGGGTTGGTGCAGAATATGCCGCATTGTGACATGCTGGAAAAGTTTCAAGCTACTGCTGCGTAATAGCCTCCGTTCAGGTTGTTTACT